>OU744320.1:64353039-64953039 GCA_916610145.1 Eristalis arbustorum | reverse complement strand
TAAACCACACACAAAACAGGATGGAATTCAGGTTAATCAGAGATGAGACAATTCGTTGCGGCGGCATACGCCCAAGACTCACTTTCGCTTGCGGCAAGACCTTGAACTCAGCTCAGCTCGAGCGACTTAAGGAACTGAACAACAGACACACAAATAGGCAAGACAACCATTTTTGCACCTGATCTCTCTTCAAACAGCGATTCGATGAGGGAGCCGAAGCGAACGGAGAGGCTGCAAGTTTATGGGAATGTGAAAGAAAAATCAAAGAAAATGTTTCTCGTTTTTCTGCAACCACGCAGCGACGTCGGATCGTTTCAAAGTCAAGTGAGCAGGTTGTTTTGGCAGTAAAAAATAAGACGACGGCGTTCTCCCTAGACGAATGGGTGATTACCGCTTGCGAAGAGAGTTCACTGGCCGTGTTTGGATCTAGTTGACTGACTGGTTGAGTGAGAGACAGGTGGAGCAACGACATGTGGAACCGGAAGGTGGTGTAGTGCAACTGGTTGTTCTAAAATGAAAGACTGAATTTGAAAATGTTTTCTCAACAGATGAATGACTTTATGAATCTCTGTACCCATAAATGCCGTAAGTCTCCAATGGCGAATAACTTCCCTAGTCGACACATAAACCCCTCTAGTCAAATACAAGAACCAGTTCGTACACAAAAACATCCCACTCAAATATCCCGCGCAAGGGAAATTTCGATTCAAATTCACCGTGGAATTTCCCCAAAACTGACAAAATGGATTTTCAAGAATAATCCAAGGGATACCCAAAAAATCATCAGAAATTGTTGAAATTTTTCAAATTTAAATGTGTCTAAGCATTTTTCAGCAAAAAATTCATGAATTTCTAGTCTACTCACCATGATTTTGCACCTTTCAACTCTGCCGTATCGCACACACTACACTTTACACAAAGCACATAAAACCACTACCAATTGCCTTGAATTTCACATTTCTCTAAATTTTAACACACTTTGCACACACTAAGCACACCAAAGCACACTTTTCCGCGAGAATATGATTAATTTTCAGTGAATTCACCCACATACTCTGCTTTAAGAACCCTAATCATAACGGCACTATATCACTGCACAAAACCCACACAAAACACTGACACTTTGGGTGAATTTCACATTTCACACGTTTAGAAACACGTTATGAACGAAATTGAGCACTTTTTCGCGAGAAAAACGCATCGAAACGATTTATTTTTGATTTTTAAAAATTCCGTGCACATTTTCTCCCGGTATCCGGCAAATGGGACGCGTACTTTTCCCTCTCGATTTCCTGTCTGACACTTAGGTAACGTTTTGAATAGTCCGTTAGATGCCAGCGTTCAGGTGAGTCAAATGGCAGCGGAAGTTGATGGTGGAACGTGGAAGAGAGCTTTAAATGGCGGATGTCTTATTGGGAAATGAAATGTATGAGGATTTATTCAGCAATTGAATATAAAATGAATACCAAACGTGAATGAATTTCCAATAAGACCTTCATTTGTTCCTGAACTAAACTGAACCCTCTGAACTCGAATCATATGAAAATCCCAACCATGCCGTCTCTTTCTGCCGTTCGAATCATCTGTCAATTTCGCAATGAACGGATGAAAAAAATGTCAAAATTTCTTCAGTGACAGAAGAGGCAAGAACCCAACAAAAAGAACAGAACAAAACAGGCCAGGCAGGAGGAGGATTTTCTTCCTATTTTTTTTTCTTTGCTATCTGTGCTGAAAAATTCACTTCACACCACATATGAATTATAAATTATCTGTGAGCGAAAATTCATAAAGATCTGTGGAAGGATTGAAAAAAAAAAAAACCAAAAACCCCCCTCTTACGACAGTCCTCGCACACACGAACGAACATTGTTCGCGACGAGAACACAAAGTACGCATACATACATCAACATCTACACACTAAATTATTTGACATATTGCTGAAGAGAAGAAAAAAAAATCATTTTTTTTCCAATTTTTCCTACCCATAGGAAAATCCACCAGCAGCGGGGGAGAGTCGAAGCAGACGACGGACGGGACGGACAGATCGCAGCAAGGAACTGTTGAAGCCATGAATTCGGTTCAGGAGAACTGCTCCACGAAGCCATCAAAGAAAAAGACGAAAAATAAACGAAAGCAATGTCTGGAGAATGGTGAAGGAACGGGCAGTGGTAGTGGCAGTGGCAGTCTGCAGACGGATAGGCTTAGTGAAAAGTTAAAAGAAAATCTCCATATCACCAGCAGCAGTGAACAACAACAGAATGGCATCGGGGAGCATTATCATCAGCACAGCGAAGACGACGATCAGACGAGGACAATGTTGAAACGTGCCTCGCTGAGTAATGGCAGTGAGGTGTTGGTGAAAAATTGCGAGAATGGCCATGAGCCAAGGTTAAATGGTGACTGCAATATTAGTAGTAGTAGTAATAGTCTTAAGGAAAGCAATAACTGCCACACCATAAGCACCACTACAAATGGTGAAATGATGAATGCAAGCAAAGTGGAGGCAGTACTGGCTGAAACTGAGGCCATAATCAGCAATGGCAGTCATACTAGTTGTAGAAGTACACCCTCACCAGAGTCACATGGAACAGAGGACAAACCCGATGGGGGGGACAACAGCAACAAGGTTGAACAACTATCATCAGTCATCGCACAACCTGCCACCAACAATTTAGAGAACATCCAAATCGAATACAAGGAATATGAATCAGAGCTTCAAATGCATGTAAGTTAACTCGAAAGCGTAGAGTGCATAAAGGGGGACCATCTGGTTTTGTTTGTGTTTGCAGGACATAATGCGTCTAATTCAAGCCGAACTCTCGGAGCCATATTCGATTTATACGTATCGTTATTTCATTTACAACTGGCCAAAGCTGTGCTTCTTGGCCGCCCATGGTAATGAATATGTGGGTGCTATTGTATGCAAGCTGGACATGCACATGAACGTGAAACGGGGTTACATCGCAATGCTGGCGGTGCGACGAGAGTATAGGAAATTAAAAATCGGCACAACTCTTGTGCAGAAGGCTATTGAGGTGAGTAGAGTATAGGCCTCTTGGAGGTCGGCGATGTCCTCCAAGATGTGCAACAGGTCCCGTCAAGTCCCTCGCAACAGCAACTTAACACCGCTTCCCTCTTTCAGGCAATGTTAGCAGACAACGCTGACGAGGTTGTCCTCGAAACGGAAATGCGCAACATACCCGCACTTCGGCTGTACGAAAATCTAGGCTTTGTTCGTGACAAACGGCTGTTTCGCTACTACTTGAACGGTGTAGATGCTCTTCGACTTAAGCTCTGGTTCAGATGAGATTTCATTTAGATTCAACAACAAACAGCAACAGCTACAAAACAATGATCATCAACTCAAATGAACAGCTAACAAGGAAGGAAACAGAGATCAACACACAAAACAAAAAAACAAAAAATGTCTACGAGTTTAAGAACAAACAAAAATCAAGCAAAGGAAGCTGTCGCAAAATTCTGGGGTGTCACTTGCGAGAGAGAGAGAGATACGTTTACCCTTTTGATTTCCAGCCTCTCCCTCGAAACTGTGTACACCACATGTAGGTTTTGTTTTCTTATCGTTTAGTTTAGCACAGCTCCTTGCTTCTTCCATCAATCATCTTCATCGGCATGCATTAACCGGCTCTTATTAGTTCTTGTAAAATATTTTTTTATCTTTGATGAAATCCCATTCATCAGCCACCACGATCCAATTGACTCTCTCGAACCCGCCTAGGAGGTGGGGGTGGACATTTGTTCCATTTTCAAGTGAACTAGTGTAAACATACGTATTTAAGGAATAAATATATGTTTGAAAGCCGAGGAAAATTATGTGGGAGTTTATTGAAACGCAGCCCTGGTGGTGTTGTACACGCAATTTTACATACATATATATCATCGTCTATTTCTTAGCAGACGCTCTTACGATTTAGTTACACATTGTTTTTTTTATTTTTTAATATAGATAAGTTTTGTAATTGTTTGTCTTTTTCTGCTGAAGTCGAGGTGGGATGATGGGTGACCTCCTCTGTGAAAGACACTCATCACCGCCCGCCGACGACATAAGCATCCTCTAACCAAAGTCACACATAACGTCTCTGCATCGCGTGCTCCTTGGAAGATTGTAAATCTACGCCCCCCTGATCCAAGTCACGTGTACACGCACGAGCGCACTACAATTTGATTAATCCTTGTTTGTTTTTTCTGTAATTAGTTTAACTTTGTGTCCTTTTGTCCGTGGCCACATTTCTGGGTCAAGGAACACACATAAAATGCGAGAAACAAATCTTGAGCAATCTAACTAACACATTAACGTCTATATACACTATATTTATACATAAGAAAAGAAAATACTTTTATTTATATGCAGATAGAGTAATTTTTAGTCTTTTTTCGGTTCTCTTTTGTTTTTTTTTAATTTTTAGTTTTTACACAGACTTTTTTTGTTTTTTAAGTTGGAATTGAGATAACGAAGGAAGAGAGAGGAACTAAAAATAAATAAGGAGAGTAAATCATAAGAAGTTTGGCATTTCATTCATGTTCTCATAACCTGGCTAATAAATGTCGTCAATTCGTGATATCGTGCTCTGTGCTTGTTTCTTTTCGTCGAATACAATCCCTTTACCGCTTGACAGACTCAGGTTGGAGTCGATAAACTCGCTTAGTTGTTCCGTCCCATGAATCCGGCTCGAGTGGTCTGGCGGTCTCTAGTCCGCGCTGTGACCCGGCCACCCACCAATCTCCCAACGAAATAAAACACATCTCCACTGTTCTATTTAACTAAAAAAAAAGGTTTATTTTCCAACCAAACGTACAACCAATCCTATCTCCGCCCATTCTTATGACTTTCACCGCCTATCGAATTCAGTCGCATCTGCTTAAGATCACTTTTCGCCTGCACCTTAACACTTTGTACTTGTTGCCGCACACCCTTGTTCTTGAATTCCACCTTCGCCGCCATCGCGGTGGCACCTGCTTGAGCTTCGTTCTTCTCAAACAATTCACTGACTTCCACCATGCGTGGCTTGTAGAACATATTCGGCCGAATGATGGCATTCTCAGGTGTCTTGAAGAGATTAAGCACTCCCCAGTCGTCCGCCTGTCGTTCCTTCTCCGTCAGAGTGCCACCTTCAAGCTCCGACTCCAGTCCCCAGGCGGCATTTCGCACCTCGATTCGTATGCGTTCGCATTCCTCCAGGCTCACATTTTTGCTCACGTTCAACAGCTGTTCCAATGGATTGACTATATACAACGCCGAATGATCTGGTTTCGAGACGGCCTTACCCTCGTTCAGTGAGATACCCCGATTGGCGAAGTCGAACTGGGAGTAGAACTCGAAGAACTGCAGCAGTAGTTCCCCCGTCCGAGAGGTGTTCTTCGTGTGAAAGGGAATGGTCCGCCAATCGCGACAGAACGTGCAATTGATGCCATCTTCTGTTACGCGGATGTCCTTGGATGTGGCAGATTTGATTAGCAGGTTTATGGATGGCAGAATGGGATTCTTCAGCTGCTGGAGGAAGAAGATGACCAGGCATGTGAGGGAGAAGTTTGTTATCCATCGCCCGGGTGAACGATTCGTCAGTCCGCACGCCTGCGCCCACTTTCGTATGCAGAATGTCAGCGGTCGGACGCGCTTGTCCATCTCGCCGAACATGTACAGCAGCTCGGACATGTAGAAACCGGAACTGAAAAGATAAAAGAGAGTAAGATAAAAGAGAGTAAGGTGTAGACACTGGAATTGCAGATGAAAAGCTCAGTCACAGTTCATCGGAATTCACCGCCCCAACATAATACCAACGTCCGGTAGAAATTGCGAAAGCTTTTGTGTTTGTTATCGAAACCGACTGTGACTCAGACCACGATTCACCTGTAGTCTCGTTATGAATCGCCCTTTATTACAATCGCCCACCACGCACACATGCACACGCCTACGAGCGATAGCGCCCAAAGAACTAGGCAAAGTATTGCATTATCACCCATACCCGCGCGTTTATCTTATCTCAACTTCTTCAGCTCGGCGTAGCTTGTTATCTTCGCCACCAAATTCCACCCATTCTACGACAGGTGCGGTTGTGTTCAAGTAAAACTTTTTTCCACTAGCCGTGCTGTTTCTAATTTGGGAATATTTCCCAGTGAAATCAACGAACAACGAACGACATTTAGACGAGATCCTTTACAAAAGGAAAAATGGGTTACGGTCGACAGGAGAACAAGCTCGAGAAGCAGATCGGTTGCGTTAAGTACACGCTCTTTTGTTTCAACATCGTGTCATGGGTAATCGCGACATCCCTCTTCGCCCTGACAATCTGGCTGAGGGCGGAGCCCGGATTCAGTGAATGGCTGAGGATCCTCGAGTCGGAGAACTTCTACATTGGAATCTACATTCTGATTGGACTCAGTGTTATCATGATGGCCGTGTCCTTCCTGGGCTGCCTGAGTGCCCTGATGGAGAACACACTGGCACTCACCATATTCATTGGCACGCAGATCTTCGGATTCGTGATGACTATAGCAGGGTCTGGGATCCTCTTGGACTACAGCACGATGCACTCGAGCCTGCAGCCGCTGCTGCGTGTTTCCCTAAAGAGATTCGTCATGACCTCGGAATACTCGTATTCATCGTATGTGCTGACCATGATTCAGGAGAACATCGGTTGCTGTGGAGCTGACGGACCATGGGACTACCTCGACCTCAGGCAACCACTGCCGTCATCCTGCAGGGACACCGTGACTGGCAATGCGTTCTTTTCCGGGTGTGTGGACGCTCTGACATGGTTCTTTGAGGGAAAATCCGCATGGATTGTGGGCCTAGCCATGGCGCTGGGCTTGCTGAACGTGGTCTGTGCCGTCATGAGCTTGATCCTCATTCAGGCCGTGAAGAAGGAGGAGGACGAAGCAAGGGCATATCGCCGTTAGAGTGGATAGAGGGGCGTCTGCGCTACGCGATTTCATAATTTTAATATTTGTTCAACCAATCAACCACAAACCACTACATCGGCAATTTTTTCCTGATAAGCTCCCGATCGCACACACATATCCACATACACGCAGCATAAGTAAGCACGTACTTTTAAATTATTTTAAGCGAATTTCATTCTGTTTCAATGGTAACCATAAGTTTTTTGTGCGCAAAGATTTATCACAATAAAGTTGTTACCTGAGCAAGAGCTCGAGACATGAGTAAGCGTGGCGATTATTTGTTTTGGTTCATCGGAGCTCTGAGGGTTTATTTCAAAGAGAGTGATGTCATGTCTGATTACGAGGCAAGGTGTGGTTGAGGAACAACAACTGATAGCTGGACACATGTGTGTGATACAATGACGATGGCCTCAAGCCAACGGCGATCTACTTTCAAATTTAACCACACAGGCAATGCATTGCTACTCACAGATTATTCATAGACAAATCCACCTCCAGATCCAAGTGCTCGTGGTGATACTTCAGAATAGGCACCCGCGCTTGTAGTATTTTCCGCACATGACAAACCCCCGGCAGAAATAGATGCATCATGTCACCTATACTCTCCATCTGTCGCTGCGTTTGAGTCCGTCCGTTGGTGAGGTTCTCCTTCGTGTGATAAACCAGTCGGGAGTTCTTATTTTTCTTTCTCTCGTCGAAGTCCAGCCTGAGGATCAAATCCAGGTCACAGCCCATTCTGCCAAATCCATTCACTGTTGATCCAAATGGCTGAGCATTGGCCGCCGGGAACATGCCCGATATGGACGATTCGATCTGCTGTGCCGCGAGGAACCTCAATCGAATGCCCAAGTCGTTTAGTTTAGTGGCGGTATGCAGGATTTCTATTTGATCTTCAACGGTTTCTGCTGCCCGCAGCAGAGAACTCAACTCATTGTTTTCAACCGGTCGTATGCCTTCTAAGACCGCCAGAGATGGTGCGCTCTGTTGGGTCTTCGTCTTTTTGCCGCTCGCTTTGAACCACAAAAACGGCGATCTCACCGGAACACCAGACAACTCCTCATTGTACGCCGATGAATCGATGGCGTGTCTAGCTTCTTGTTCACTTGAAAACTCTATAAGGATGTAGTGCATCTCTTCGCTCTGAATCCTATAGTGCTGAGCATCGACGATCGTCCCGAAATCAGAGCAGTATGTGTAGAGTTCGGAGAATGATTTCTCCGAGCTGACCTGGACGACGATACTCCGTGATGCCTGGGAACGTTTACCAGTCACGAAGTCATCGAACGTTTGAATACTATCTGGAAGAAAGATGATATTCAAATGGCTTAAGAACTATCAAAAACACAACCGATGGTACCTTTTTGCTGCTGCAGTTTGGAACTTTCAAATGAGAATTGCCGGATAAAACTGCCACTGCGGCGGGTAATATGATTGAAATTACTTAATGCTACATGGTGGAATCCCTGTCGTAGAATATTGTTCATAATTAGATAGAAGTTGCCGAGTTAATTGGGAATTTTTGGTAAGATTCAAGGCAAATTTTCGTTCATTAGCCAATGAGGTTATGTCATTTTTTGTAGTTTTGAAGTGACAGCTGAATGTGACAGATATCATCTGTCAGTGGCATATGAGTTCTACGTTCCACAAATGGCAGTAGTAGATCAGTGAAGGAAAGTGTAGTGCAAGAGGATCAACGAATCAAAAATATAATAATTTAAAATATTTTACGAAGTTTTTCATGAAAAAATGAGCAATAATTAAGAAATTCAGTGTGTGCCGTGTCGAATGAGATCAAAATGTTTACCAGAACTTGTAAATTCGGTGAGAAAATCGTGTTTGAATTGTGAATTGGGATAACGGACCATTCGACCGAATTTCAAGTTCCACCGGCATTGTACCAAACCATCAAACAAGTTGGAATCCATCATATCGTTCGCCGCACGTGTTCCACTGCATTTTTGACATTTCACATTTGCCAAACAACCAAAGTGAGTTTAATTTTCCATCATTTGTTGCTAAAATTGATTGAAAATATGGTTAAACCAAAGGAATCTCCCGATGTTAAGGGGAAGAACGATGAGATCTGGTCAGATCCAAGGTTTTCTCATCTCGTTAGTGACCCGCGATTTAAGGGGTTGCCAAAGTCGGAGCGGAAAGTGAAGATCGACAAGCGTTTTGAGTCGATGTTTAGTGATAAAAAATTCAAAGTGAAGTACACAGTTGATAAGTACGGCAGGAAAGTGAATAAATCGTCGTCAGAGGATCTGAAAAAGTTCTACGACATCGGCTCGTCGGACGAGGAAGAGGAGGAGAAAGAGAAGCAAATTGAAGAGCAGCAAATCACGAAAGATGACGATGAAGTGGTGGAGTACGAGAATGATGCTCTTGAGAGCGACGGAGAAGTGGTGCCGGAGACACTGAAGGAACGGCTGCTTGATCCGAATATCGACTATGCCAGAGGAGAGGGCCGACTGTTGTCGGACAGTTCATCGGATGATGAGAGTTCAGAGGACGAGGACGAAGAGCTGTTCATCGAGCATGTGTGGGGAGAAATGGATCGAGATGCAGAGACCACAGAGGAGTCCACGAGACGACTGGCCGTTTGCAACATGGACTGGGACAGAATAAGATCGAGCGATTTGATGGTCCTGTGCAGCTCTTTTGTCCCACCAGGCGGAAGTATACTGAAGGTGTCTATATATCCATCGGAATTCGGTAAGGAACGCATGGCAGAAGAAGAGATGCACGGTCCGCCCGAGTTGACCAAGAAGAAGGAAGAAGATGACTCGGACTCTGATGAGGAGCTCGTTAAGGAGCAGGACAGTGACGCAGAAGAAGGTGATGACTACCACATGGAGAAACTCAGACAGTATCAGCTGAATCGCTTGAAGTACTACTACGCAGTGATTGAGTGCGACAGCGTGCAAACGGCGGATAAGATTTACCAGGAGTGTGACGGCATCGAGTACGAGAGTTCCGCTACGAAAATCGATCTAAGATTCGTTCCCGACGACACGTCCTTCGACGACGACGAGCCTAGGGATGTGTGCACAGAATTGCCAGACGCTGGGCAATACAAACCGCGACAATTTACCACAACGGCCCTGCAACAAGCCACGGTCGACCTGACGTGGGACGAGACATGCCTGGAGCGAAGGGAACTGGGCGATAAGCTCCTATCGGGGAAGATAAACGAAGTGAGTGACGCGGACTTGAGGAAGTTTGTTGCGTACAGCAGTGAGGAGGAGGAGGATTACGCTGAAGCCGATGAGAACGAAACAGAGGCGGTGACGAAGGAGGAGGAACCAGCAGTGAAGCCATCAAAGAAGAAGTCCGAGAAGGAGGATCCAATTTCAAAGTACAAAGCTCTCATCCAAGAGATTACTGAGAAAGAGGAGAAAGCGAAAAAGAGCAAGTTCGACATGGAATTCACATGGGACGTGGCAGCCGAAGAGAAATCCACGCAGAAGGCAGAAGAGCCAAAGGGCAAGCCAGCGGCGCTTACTCCAATCGAGAAGGCCCTCCAGAAGCGGAGCGAGAAGAATAGGCGTCGCAAAGAGGAGCGAAAGAAGAAGAAGAACAACAAGGGCGGCGACAACGACGACATTGTGGGTGGTGATAGCGATGACTCTGAGGATGTACCTGACGGCATAGACATGAACGACCCATACTTCGCTGAAGAGTTCGCCGACGGAGAGTTCGAGAAGCCAAAGTCAGCGAAATCGAAAAAAAACAAAAAGAAAGCCACACGGTCTGCTGAAGACGACGCTGAAGAGGAGAAGCGATCGAAGGAACTGCAGCTGCTGATGGACGACGAGGACGATGAGAAGCAGCACTTCAGCTTGGAGAAGATCATCAAGTCGGAAAACGAGACAAAGTCAAAGAAGAAGCGAAAGAAGCAGCTGAAGAAATCCAAGGGAGAGGTGGACGCTGCCAAGAAGGAGATCGACGACAACTTCGAAGTGAATCTAGATGACAACCGTTTCAATGCGATCTACACGTCACATCACTTCAACATCGATCCGACGGACTCGCATTTCAAGAAGACCAAAGGAATGGATAAGATTATCCACGAGAAGCTGAAGCGGAAGCATGGCGATGGCGAGGAGCGAAGACCGCAGTCGACGGAGGGGGATGAAGACGTGAAGCGGCCGAAGAAGATGGTGGAGAACAGCCTGCTGGTGAAGAGTCTGAAAAGGAAGTTGCAACAGCAGAAGAATGGGAAGAAGTAGGGATTGCTGGATGGAAATAAACGTACATTTATCAATTGAATTGGAATTTTCTTCCGTAAAATCAAATTTTATTGCAAATAACTCAAAAGTAAGTGGAGAAGATGTGTCCCGCGTGTTTGTTTCTAGCTTGCAGTCAAGTCAACTAAAATTTGAAGGCATCCATGGGCCAGCCTCTGGTCTTGATTTCGTTTATAATGCACATGGCATAACCATGAGCGGCAGTGCATCTGAAACAAAGAGAGAGTGTCGCTATGTCCGCAACAGGTGTTTCTGGGCAGACTTACTCATCCACACACTCAACGTCAGCGTTGCACACGCTCGCGATATCACGGATCTCCGTCTCACTGTCATTGTACACAATCTCCAGGAGGTTGACCAGAACGTCGTCGTCGATTTTGCAGTCTTTCATCTGCGAGTGGGGAGAAAGTGTTGGTTTTTAGAAGAGTAGAAGTGCCTCCCCCCCCTTCAGCAGTGTCCTACCAGATTCATTTTGTTCGTCAAACAGAGTCGATAGCACTTCGTACTTTGGGGAACATCGTCCACGTTTCGAAGGATGTTCAAGTAGTCCTCTGCGAGAGCAATGAATAGAGCTTGATCTGGGGATGTGTGTGGGTTGTCTTACCTTCGGTTGGTGCCGGCTCACAGTCGGCACTGAAGTTCTTCAATGCGGTCAGAGCTTCTTCCTCGTCCATGGCCTGAAAGAAATGAAAATACCTTAGAATGTAGTCTCTGACAAATGGTATCCAAAACCTGTATGACTTTCCATCCAGACACAGCGACGATCAGGCACAATAAACTCTTGACAGCGACCCCCATGATTCTGCGTTCAATTGCAATTCTGTTCAGCCAACCGGTGCGCGGTGTTTCGCATTTATATTCACATTTGATTTCCATTTAATCAGTTGGACTATTCAGAAGATCTACATGAAACACACATAAACAAAGCAATTAGCAGCACACGGGAGCTGTTTTCGATTGCATTGGCTTGGAAAGGGCACAATGCAACTACCGATCGGTGAAGATGTGCGTGTTGCACAATGCGCAGGTGATCTGATACGCATTCAATCATTCACACTGTTCAATCATCTGTGGATTGGAAAAAAAACGATTGCATGCGAGATGCAACATCAAATCCGCCCCTCCTATTGCTAATGCCTGCTTTCATCGTGCAATTACCACAAGTAGAAGGCACTTTAGAAACTCATCGCATCGCATTGCTGACAGAGTAAAACAATCGTCAAATCGTTTAATTACTGCACTACAACTTTATTTCGACATTCAATTACACGGCAAACCTGTGCTGGAAATTTATGGGAACAGGAAACGAGGAATAGCCGCGTTGAGGCACTTCAGCAGGGCGTACGCTGCGTCGCAATTGTTCTTGATTCCATTTGCTGAAAGGGGAGCGTCTTCACAAGGGTCTGACATGTGTGCATGTGCTCTCACCTGAATCCTTACACTGCTCCAGACCGGCGTAGTATTCATCTTTGTAATCGTCGGGAAGGAGGATGTCGACTTGCTTCTTGGAAGACTCGTAGAGGAATTTACCCTTTTTTATCTATGCAAAGAACGGAATGAATGTCTATGAGAAGGAGAAATGGGGTGACGAAATTGAAATGACTTGCAGTTTGCATCATTTCCAAGATGCAGTTGATGTAGCACTTGCCATCCTTGTCGTCTGGAATTGCACCGTTCTTGATGTTATCCGCGACATCTGCGGGATTAGGTCATTAGAGTAGATTGATTAAATGAAACTATACGAACCTTCGGGCACTTTGGGAAACTTTGGTTTACAGACGTCGCGCATGAGTTTGCCCGCCGCTAACATCTGCTCCACCGTGGCCTAGAACGAACAAAAGCGAAGAAATGAGTAGAAAGTTGATGTGAAGCGAAGAACTTACTCCACCGAAGGCATACTCGAAGAGAAGAGCCATCGTGACGGCTTTGAAGATAAGGCACACCATTGCCAAGGGATACAGTTCGTCTTCTCAGATTGAATTCAAATGTTGTGTGATCTATTCTGGCAGCGCGGCTGGTTTTATATGCATGTCTGGTGACAGTGCTCTATCATTAGGTAACTCCGCCTCGGAAGATGTTACTGCATGGGCGGAGATGCAATTGTGTTTCTTGACCGGAAGCGGGGCTGCGAAAATGACATGAATTAAGTGGGGTTCTGTTAGCACCAGAATGCTGATGGGCACTATAAATTGCTTAATCTGGAAACTTGTTCTTGAGGGGGTCTGTTTTAAAGAAACCAACGTTTCAAGATATGGAGTGCGTGAGTGAAGCAATTTGGCTGTCAATCAATCACCTTAAAGGCTGTATTTCAAACCACCTCCCTGTCAGCGCATTGGTCACGACACTGCATGTACCTTGCATGAGGAACATTCACACACCCGCCGCGCACGTCGCATTCAAACCCATTCCCTGCCATCTACATGCGGACACAAACTTCACATTCTGTACACGAACCCTAGACCCACCAGATTCAGCAGAAAACAAACATGGCCACCAGTGGGTATGGGAGAAATTTTCTACCGCCTCGCAGAGAGCGAGATAGCATTCAAAACAGTCATCTTTGACGTTTCGTTGTTTATTTCGATAGCCTCCCGAGTGAAACTTCTACAAAGTAAAACTGTTTATTTCCCTATCAATAAACTGTAAAATAAATAATCAGATAATCTCGGAAGACCCTGGAATAGTCCATACAAGTGAAAGCAAAAGTTTTGGCCACTTCATTCCGTCGCTATCGGGTTAAAATCATGCCAGTAAAAAATGACGGTGAAACCGATGCTGAAGGTGATGTGTCTGGAGCAGAATCCGAACATTCGAACTCCAGTCAGGGTCATGAAACCAGCGCCGAGGAAGCGGATGAAATTGAATCAGACGATTCGTCTGAGATGGACGTTGCGGAAATCGACCGAAGACGCACAGAATACTTGGAAAACTTAGGTTAGTACCCCATGGAGTACAGAGTACATAGCTAAACATGGAGACTTAATGAATAATGCAAACTTCCAGCACACCTAGAGACACAATTCATCACACTACGGGAGCAATACTATCGCGAGCGGATAAATCAGATCGAGTTTCAGCTCTCGGAGGTGCGAAATAATCGATCAGACGAGTACCTGCAGCCGCTGAAACAATTGGACAAAAACTATCGAAATCGAATCGAAGTTGCGGACATTTTAAAGCGATATCGCATGGACAATATCGAGCATAAGTTCCAGTCGGAACAGCAGGCGGCTAGACAAAATTTCGAGGTAAATCCACCGAGTTACCGGCAACACTCAATCACTGATGACAATGTCTTTTTTTCTAGAGCGAGAAACAATTAGCAATGGATCAGATGTTCGAAGAACTGATGGAAAAGATCCGCCGACTGGAGGAGGACCGACACAACGTGGACATATCGTGGGCCGATTGGGGCACCGACAAGCGAACGAGTAAAGTTCGCGGTCCCGGTCGCAAAAAGGCTGTCACAGTATCTGGTCCCTACATTGTGTACATGCTGCCCGACGAGGATATCATAGAAGATTGGAAATTAATTCGCAAAGCGCTGAAAAGATCCGCCACGTCAACGTGATGGTGACCACCGGTGGAAACCGTAGGACGTCTTCTAATCAGTGAACACCTCTTCACTCGTAACTTAAACAGAAAAACAAATATCTTTATAGAGAATTCATGAATGCGACAAACGAGAGTGCAAACTACTAAAATAAATGTGCGAGGATAGTTTTTCAAAGAATTTATTGCGTCTAGAAGCCCTTCGACAGAAGCCAATTTTTAATAAGGTTCACATGGTCTCCGTGGAAGTGTATCTGGCCGCTGAGTTCGTTGATGCGACTGGCGACGAGTTTCCCCTTGCGAGGTGCCTCAATAGCGGCGTGCAGTTCACGTTCGAGGCTCCAGATGTCCCCCTGAATGTACCGCACCACAGTGACGCGGCGCTGGCCACGGTACGTGGTGTGCAGATAGACCGGCAGCATAAAGTTCTTTGTACGGCCAACGAAGTACTTTAGATTCTCATTGACAGGCTGCGGTGGTTTCCATCCCGATGGGTACTCGGTTTTCGGAGTTGGTTTCGGGACCGTCTTGGGGGCGATCAGACGCTCGACATACTTCCATTCCGGGGGGTTCTTTACAACCTCGACATCTGGATATTCGGAGAGATCTTGCACTGGTCTAGACGATCTGAAACTGGAGAAGCGATGGGGAATCCGTAGCGAATCGAACAGCTGTGGAGAAGAAAACAAACTGAGGTTAGGTTTGGGATTCAAGCAAGAGGTCGCCTGATTGTAGCTGATTGAGGGGGGAAATTCTGTTGAATTGATGTTTTTTACCTTATGTGTGCTTTTCGTGGCGGGGATCAATTGAGAATTTCGTGCTATTTGCAAAAAGAAAGCAGCAATCTTATGAGTTGTGCTAGCCATGACTTTCTGTCGCTCTTCGTAACAAGTTTTGACAGTTATCTTATGGCTGAATGGGCACAGTTCACAATGGCGATTTTGTTTATTATGTATATGAAATATATGAAATGGTTGAATATTTGGGACGTTTGAATTATTTGAACATTTTGAATGATCCACGATTGGTTGTCACCAGAAATAAAGTACTTGTCACGGGGAATGCTTCAAATGAAGGAAGCCAACTTCTTTGTCAGTACTCACCACAGGCAGCGTTCCACCGAAGCTAATACATTCTCACAAGTAGCTTGGAACACACTCAGGACAGCAGGTGTCCTCTTGGGTTCAAAACATCTGACTCTTGTCAAATCTTCCGTATTCCCTCATTCCATCCACATTCTTCGGCTTGTGAAAAATTGTGTACGTGTGAGTAGCAGCCCAGCCGGCATTTTTTTCTTTTCTTTTGTTAAAGAGAATTTCGTGCACTCTTTACTGACTCTTATCTTTGCTTTCTCTTCTAAAATTCGAAATGAGGTGTCTGTGAAGAGACACATGATACATGCCCTGTTGCATTATTTACTAAGGAAAAATATAAAGCGAGTTAATAAAGCTAACACACCAACGACCACCGCTAGAGGATGGTGGTGGATTTTCTGAGAGTAACCATCGCTCAGACTGGGCACTTTGGATCAGGGGACTATTTCGTGGGGTGAGCTGATGCACGGGAAAGCAACAAGGATTAGTTTTCCATCCCCAGTGTCTGCATCTCGCACCTACCCGAATCTCAATTTACTTGAGGCATAGCGTCACTCTGGGTTTTGGGGTGTAAACGTTAATTCCTTGGAACAGGGGTGGTAATCGCCACTTGAGAGGGGTGAGATGTGCGTGTGATGAGAGAACAATTTGGTACATGGTGAGCCTGTTTTAGTAGCAATTGGTTATTTTATAACTAAGGGGTGGGTTATTATGAGAAGCAAATGAAAAAGAAAAGCTTAAAAATCTGCTGAAAATGTCAGACGCTGAGACCTGTATTTTTATGGGGTCAATATTGAGTGATTTTAAGCAGCTTATTGCTGAAAATGTAAAATTTTACAAAATCGCCTATATCTCGGAAACTAAGCGTTTTTCGGCGATTTTGATTTCGGCTTAATATGCTCCATATTACGATTTTTCGAAACATAGTCGACGAAAATACGCATCTTCCGACCCCTTAACCATGCCGCTACGACCAATAGGTCAGGAGATATAGGGTTCACATTGTCCGATACGTGACTTTGGGACCGAAACGGTTAGTCTGTTTTAGATGCGGTTTGTTGCGATGGATTCAGCATAAAAAAACGCTTCTTTTGAGTCCTAGTTGGTGCCCCTACGACAAGGGGAAATCAGGGAAAAATGTAGGAGAAGGTGGTCTAAAATGGTTTTTCGCAAATATCTCGGAAACTATGCGTTTTTCAGCGATTTTGCTTCTGCATTAAGAGATCTTACGGTTTTTACTCGCGTTGAAAATACGCGTCTTTTGAGCCCGGGTTTATGTCGCTACGACCAATAGGGTAGAAGTTAGCATGTTTAAGGGGTCAAAATTGAGTGATTTTAAGCAGCTTATTGCTGAAAATGTAAAATTTTACAAAATCGCCTATATCTCGGAAACTAAGCGTTTTTCGGCGATTTTGATTTCGGCTTAATATGCTTCATAATACGATTTTTCGAAACATAGTCGACGAAAATACGCATCTTCCGACCCCTTAACCATGCCGCTACGACCAATAGGTCAGGAGATATAGGGTTCAGATTGTCCGATACGTGACTTTGGGACACTTATTTTGGAAAATCGGGCATATCTCCGAAATGGTTAGTCTGTTTTAGATGCGGTTTGTTGCGATGGATTCAGCATAGAAAAACGCTTCTTTTGAGTCCTAGTTGGTGCCCCTACGACAAGGGGAAATCAGGGAAAAATGTAGGAGAAGGTGGTCTAAAATGGTTTTTCGCAAATATCTCGGAAACTATGCGTTTTTCAGCGATTTTGCTTCTGCATTAAGAGATCTTACGGTTTTTACTCGCGTTGAAAATACGCGTCTTTTGAGCCCGGGTTTATGTCGCTACGACCAATAGGGTAGAAGTTAGCATGTTTAAGGGGTCAAAATTGAGTGATTTTAAGCAGCTTATTGCTGAAAATGTAAAATTTTACAAAATCGCCTATATCTCGGAAACTAAGCGTTTTTCGGCGATTTTGATTTCGGCTTAATATGCTTCATAATACGATTTTTCGAAACATAGTCGACGAAAATACGCATCTTCCGACCCCTTAACCATGCCGCTACGACCAATAGGTCAGGAGATATAGGGTTCAGATTGTCCGATACGTGACTTTGGGACACTTATTTTGGAAAATCGGGCATATCTCCGAAATGGTTAGTCTGTTTTAGATGCGGTTTGTTGCGATGGATTCAGCATAGAAAAACGCTTCTTTTGAGTCCTAGTTGGTGCCCCTACGACAAGGGGAAATCAGGGAAAAATGTAGGAGAAGGTGGTCTAAAATGGTTTTTCGCAAATATCTCGGAAACTATGCGTTTTTCAGCGATTTTGCTTCTGCATTAAGAGATCTTACGGTTTTTACTCGCGTTGAAAATACGCGTCTTTTGAGCCCGGGTTTATGTCGCTACGACCAATAGGGTAGAAGTTAGCATGTTTAAGGGGTCAAAATTGAGTGATTTTAAGCAGCTTATTGCTGAAAATGTAAAATTTTACAAAATCGCCTATATCTCGGAAACTAAGCGTTTTTCGGCGATTTTGATTTCGGCTTAATATGCTCCATATTACGATTTTTCGAAACATAGTCGACGAAAATACGCATCTTCCGACCCCTTAACCATGCCGCTACGACCAATAGGTCAGGAGATATAGGGTTCACATTGTCCGATACGTGACTTTGGGACCGAAACGGTTAGTCTGTTTTAGATGCGGTTTGTTGCGATGGATTCAGCATAAAAAAACGCTTCTTTTGAGTCCTAGTTGGTGCCCCTACGACAAGGGGAAATCAGGGAAAAATGTAGGAGAAGGTGGTCTAAAATGGTTTTTCGCAAATATCTCGGAAACTATGCGTTTTTCAGCGATTTTGCTTCTGCATTAAGAGATCTTACGGTTTTTACTCGCGTTGAAAATACGCGTCTTTTGAGCCCGGGTTTATGTCGCTACGACCAATAGGGTAGAAGTTAGCATGTTTAAGGGGTCAAAATTGAGTGATTTTAAGCAGCTTATTGCTGAAAATGTAAAATTTTACAAAATCGCCTATATCTCGGAAACTAAGCGTTTTTCGGCGATTTTGATTTCGGCTTAATATGCTTCATAATACGATTTTTCGAAACATAGTCGACGAAAATACGCATCTTCCGACCCCTTAACCATGCCGCTACGACCAATAGGTCAGGAGATATAGGGTTCAGATTGTCCGATACGTGACTTTGGGACACTTATTTTGGAAAATCGGGCATATCTCCGAAATGGTTAGTCTGTTTTAGATGCGGTTTGTTGCGATGGATTCAGCATAGAAAAACGCTTCTTTTGAGTCCTAGTTGGTGCCCCTACGACAAGGGGAAATCAGGGAAAAATGTGGGAGAAGGTGGTCTAAAATGGTTTTTCGCAAATATCTCGGAAACTATGCGTTTTTCAGCGATTTTGCTTCTGCATTAAGAGATCTTACGGTTTTTACTCGCGTTGAAAATACGCGTCTTTTGAGCCCGGGTTTATGTCGCTACGACCAATAGGGTAGAAGTTAGCATGTTTAAGGGGTCAAAATTGAGTGATTTTAAGCAGCTTATTGCTGAAAATGTAAAATTTTACAAAATCGCCTATATCTCGGAAACTAAGCGTTTTTCGGCGATTTTGATTTCGGCTTAATATGCTCCATATTACGATTTTTCGAAACATAGTCGACGAAAATACGCATCTTCCGACCCCTTAACCATGCCGCTACGACCAATAGGTCAGGAGATATAGGGTTCACATTGTCCGATACGTGACTTTGGGACACTTATTTTGGAAAATCGGGCATATCTCCGAAACGGTTAGTCTGTTTTAGATGCGGTTTGTTGCGATGGATTCAGCATAGAAAAACGCTTCTTTTGAGTCCTGGTTGGTGCCCCTGCGACAAGGGGAAATCAGGGAAAAATGTAGGAGAAAGTGGTCTAAAATGGTTTTTCGCGAATATCTCGGAAACTATGCGTTTTTCAGCGATTTTGCTTCTGCATTAAGAGATCTTACGATTTTTACTCCCGTTGAAAATACGCGTCTTTTGAGCCCGGGTTCATGTCGCTACGACCAATAGGCTAGAAGTTAGCACGTTTGAGGGGTCAAAATTGAGTGATTTTAAGCAGCTTTTTGCTAGAAATGTAAAATTTTACAAAATCGCCGATATCTCGGAAACTAAGCGTTTTTCGGCGATTTTGATTTCGGCTTAATATGCTCCATATTACGACCAACCAGGACTCAAAAGAAGCGTTTTTCTATGCTGAATCCAGCGCAACAAACCGCATCTAAAACGGTTCTGATATAGGGTTCAGATTGTAGGATAAGGGACTTTGGGACATTTATTTTGGAAAATCGGCCATATCTCCGAAACGGTTCGTTTGTTTTAGATGCGGTTTGTTGCGCTGGATTCAGCATAGAAAAACGCTTCTTTTGAGTCCTGGTTGGTGCCCCTGCGACAAGGGGAAATCAGGGAAAAATGTAGGAGAAAGTGGTCTAAAATGGTTTTTCGCGAATATCTCGGAAACTATGCGTTTTTCAGCGATTTTGCTTCTGCATTAAGAGATCTTACGATTTTTACTCCCGTTGAAAATACGCGTCTTTTGAGCCCGGGTTCATGTCGCTACGACCAATAGGTTAGAAGTTAGCACGTTTGAGGGGTCAAAATTGAGTGATTTTAAGCAGCTTTTTGCTAGAAATGTAAAATTTTACAAAATCGCCGATATCTCGGAAACTAAGCGTTTTTCGGCGATTTTGATTTCGGCTTAATATGCTCCATATTACGATTTTTCGAAACATAGTCGACGAAAATACGCATCTTCCGAGCCCGGTTTCATGCCGCTACGACCAATAGGTCAGGAGATATAGGGTTCAGATTGTAGGATAAGGGACTTTGGGACATTTATTTTGGAAAATCGGCCATATCTCCGAAACGGTTCGTTTGTTTTAGATGCGGTTTGTTGCGCTGGATTCAGCATAGAAAAACGCTTCTTTTGAGTCCTGGTTGGTGCCCCTGCAACAAGGGGAAATCAGGGAAAAATGTAGGAGAAAGTGGTCTAAAATGGTTTTTCGCGAATATCTCGGAAACTATGCGTTTTTCAGCGATTTTGCTTCTGCATTAAGAGATCTTACGATTTTTACTCCCGTTGAAAATACGCGTCTTTTGAGCCCGGGTTTATGTCGCTACGACCAATAGGGTAGAAGTTAGCATGTTTAAGGGGTCAAAATTGAGTGATTTTAAGCAGCTTATTGCTGAAAATGTAAAATTTTACAAAATCGCCTATATCTCGGAAACTAAGCGTTTTTCGGCGATTTTGATTTCGGCTTAATATGCTTCATATTACGATTTTTCGAAACATAGTCGACGAAAATACGCATCTTCCGAGCCCGGTTTCATGCCGCTACGACCAATAGGTCAGGAGATATAGGGTTCAGATTGTAGGATAAGGGACTTTGGGACATTTATTTTGGAAAATCGGCCATATCTCCGAAACGGTTCGTTTGTTTTAGATGCGGTTTGTTGCGCTGGATTCAGCATAGAAAAACGCTTCTTTTGAGTCCTGGTTGGTGCCCCTGCAACAAGGGGAAATCAGGGAAAAATGTAGGAGAAAGTGGTCTAAAATGGTTTTTCGCGAATATCTCGGAAACTATGCGTTTTTCAGCGATTTTGCTTCTGCATTAAGAGATCTTACGGTTTTTACTCGCGTTGAAAATACGCGTCTTTTGAGCCCGGGTTTATGTCGCTACGACCAATAGGGTAGAAGTTAGCATGTTTAAGGGGTCAAAATTGAGTGATTTTAAGCAGCTTATTGCTGAAAATGTAAAATTTTACAAAATCGCCTATATCTCGGAAACTAAGCGTTTTTCGGCGATTTTGATTTCGGCTTAATATACTCCATATTACGATTTTTCGAAACATAGTCGACGAAAATACGCATCTTCCGACCCCTTAACCATGCCGCTACGACCAATAGGTCAGGAGATATAGGGTTCAGATTGTCCGATACGTGACTTTGGGACACTTATTTTGGAAAATCGGCCATATCTCCGAAACGGTTCGTTTGTTTTAGATGCGGTTTGTTGCGCTGGATTCAGCATAGAAAAACGCTTCTTTTGAGTCCTGGTTGGTGCCCCTGCGACAAGGGGAAATCAGGGAAAAATGTAGGAGAAAGTGGTCTAAAATGGTTTTTCGCGAATATCTCGGAAACTATGCGTTTTTCAGCGATTTTGCTTCTGCATTAAGAGATCTTACGATTTTTACTCCCGTTGAAAATACGCGTCTTTTGAGCCCGGGTTCATGTCGCTACGACCAATAGGCTAGAAGTTAGCACGTTTGAGGGGTCAAAATTGAGTGATTTTAAGCAGCTTTTTGCTAGAAATGTAAAATTTTACAAAATCGCCGATATCTCGGAAACTAAGCGTTTTTCGGCGATTTTGATTTCGGCTTAATATGCTCCATATTACGATTTTTCGAAACATAGTCGACGAAAATACGCATCTTCCGAGCCCGGTTTCATGCCGCTACGACCAATAGGTCAGGAGATATAGGGTTCAGATTGTAGGATAAGGGACTTTGGGACATTTATTTTGGAAAATCGGCCATATCTCCGAAACGGTTCGTTTGTTTTAGATGCGGTTTGTTGCGCTGGTTTCAGCATAGAAAAACGCTTCTTTTGAGTCCTGGTTGGTGCCCCTGCGACAAGGGGAAATCAGGGAAAAATGTAGGAGAAAGTGGTCTAAAATGGTTTTTCGCGAATATCTCGGAAACTATGCGTTTTTCAGCGATTTTGCTTCTGCATTAAGAGATCTTACGATTTTTACTCCCGTTGAAAATACGCGTCTTTTGAGCCCGGGTTCATGTCGCTACGACCAATAGGCTAGAAGTTAGCACGTTTGAGGGGTCAAAATTGAGTGATTTTAAGCAGCTTTTTGCTAGAAATGTAAAATTTTACAAAATCGCCGATATCTCGGAAACTAAGCGTTTTTCGGCGATTTTGATTTCGGCTTAATATGCTCCATATTACGATTTTTCGAAACATAGTCGACGAAAATACGCATCTTCCGAGCCCGGTTTCATGCCGCTACGACCAATAGGTCAGGAGATATAGGGTTCAGATTGTAGGATAAGGGACTTTGGGACATTTATTTTGGAAAATCGGCCATATCTCCGAAACGGTTCGTTTGTTTTAGATGCGGTTTGTTGCGCTGGTTTCAGCATAGAAAAACGCTTCTTTTGAGTCCTGGTTGGTGCCCCTGCGACAAGGGGAAATCAGGGAAAAATGTAGGAGAAAGTGGTCTAAAATGGTTTTTCGCGAATATCTCGGAAACTATGCGTTTTTCAGCGATTTTGCTTCTGCATTAAGAGATCTTACGATTTTTACTCCCGTTGAAAATACGCGTCTTTTGAGCCCGGGTTCATGTCGCTACGACCAATAGGCTAGAAGTTAGCACGTTTGAGGGGTCAAAATTGAGTGATTTTAAGCAGCTTTTTGCTAGAAATGTAAAATTTTACAAAATCGCCGATATCTCGGAAACTAAGCGTTTTTCGGCGATTTTGATTTCGGCTTAATATGCTCCATATTACGATTTTTCGAAACATAGTCGACGAAAATACGCATCTTCCGAGCCCGGTTTCATGCCGCTACGACCAATAGGTCAGGAGATATAGGGTTCAGATTGTAGGATAAGGGACTTTGGGACATTTATTTTGGAAAATCGGCCATATCTCCGAAACGGTTCGTTTGTTTTAGATGCGGTTTGTTGCGCTGGATTCAGCATAGAAAAACGCTTCTTTTGAGTCCTAGTTGGTGCCCCTGCGACAAGGGGAAATCAGGGAAAAATGTAGGAGAAAGTGGTCTAAAATGGTTTTTCGCGAATATCTCGGAAACTATGCGTTTTTCAGCGATTCTGCTTCTGCATTAAGAGATCTTACGATTTTTACTCCCGTTGAAAATACGCGTCTTTTGAGCCCGGGTTCATGTCGCTACGACCAATAGGCTAGAAGTTAGCACGTTTGAGGGGTCAAAATTGAGTGATTTTAAGCAGCTTTTTGCTAGAAATGTAAAATTTTACAAAATCGCCGATATCTCGGAAACTAAGCGTTTTTCGGCGATTTTGATTTCGGCTTAATATGCTCCATATTACGATTTTTCGAAACATAGTCGACGAAAATACGCATCTTCCGAGCCCGGTTTCATGCCGCTACGACCAATAGGTCAGGAGATATAGGGTTCAGATTGTAGGATAAGGGACTTTGGGACATTTATTTTGGAAAATCGGCCATATCTCCGAAACGGTTCGTTTGTTTTAGATGCGGTTTGTTGCGCTGGTTTCAGCATAGAAAAACGCTTCTTTTGAGTCCTGGTTGGTGCCCCTGCGACAAGGGGAAATCAGGGAAAAATGTAGGAGAAAGTGGTCTAAAATGGTTTTTCGCGAATATCTCGGAAACTATGCGTTTTTCAGCGATTTTGCTTCTGCATTAAGAGATCTTACGATTTTTACTCCCGTTGAAAATACGCGTCTTTTGAGCCCGGGTTCATGTCGCTACGACCAATAGGCTAGAAGTTAGCACGTTTGAGGGGTCAAAATTGAGTGATTTTAAGCAGCTTTTTGCTAGAAATGTAAAATTTTACAAAATCGCCGATATCTCGGAAACTAAGCGTTTTTCGGCGATTTTGATTTCGGCTTAATATGCTCCATATTACGATTTTTCGAAACATAGTCGACGAAAATACGCATCTTCCGAGCCCGGTTTCATGCCGCTACGACCAATAGGTCAGGAGATATAGGGTTCAGATTGTAGGATAAGGGACTTTGGGACATTTATTTTGGAAAATCGGCCATATCTCCGAAACGGTTCGTTTGTTTTAGATGCGGTTTGTTGCGCTGGTTTCAGCATAGAAAAACGCTTCTTTTGAGTCCTGGTTGGTGCCCCTGCGACAAGGGGAAATCAGGGAAAAATGTAGGAGAAAGTGGTCTAAAATGGTTTTTCGCGAATATCTCGGAAACTATGCGTTTTTCAGCGATTTTGCTTCTGCATTAAGAGATCTTACGATTTTTACTCCCGTTGAAAATACGCGTCTTTTGAGCCCGGGTTCATGTCGCTACGACCAATAGGCTAGAAGTTAGCACGTTTGAGGGGTCAAAATTGAGTGATTTTAAGCAGCTTTTTGCTAGAAATGTAAAATTTTACAAAATCGCCGATATCTCGGAAACTAAGCGTTTTTCGGCGATTTTGATTTCGGCTTAATATGCTCGATATTACGATTTTTCGAAACATAGTCGACGAAAATACGCATCTTCCGAGCCCGGTTTCATGCCGCTACGACCAATAGGTCAGGAGATATAGGGTTCAGATTGTAGGATAAGGGACTTTGGGACATTTATTTTGGAAAATCGGCCATATCTCCGAAACGGTTCGTTTGTTTTAGATGCGGTTTGTTGCGCTGGATTCAGCATAGAAAAACGCTTCTTTTGAGTCCTGGTTGGTGCCCCTGCGACAAGGGGAAATCAGGGAAAAATGTAGGAGAAAGTGGTCTAAAATGGTTTTTCGCGAATATCTCGGAAACTATGCGTTTTTCAGCGATTTTGCTTCTGCATTAAGAGATCTTACGATTTTTACTCCCGTTGAAAATACGCGTCTTTTGAGCCCGGGTTCATGTCGCTACGACCAATAGGCTAGAAGTTAGCACGTTTGAGGGGTCAAAATTGAGTGATTTTAAGCAGCTTTTTGCTAGAAATGTAAAATTTTACAAAATCGCCGATATCTCGGAAACTAAGCGTTTTTCGGCGATTTTGATTTCGGCTTAATATGCTCCATATTACGATTTTTCGAAACATAGTCGACGAAAATACGCATCTTCCGAGCCCGGTTTCATGCCGCTACGACCAATAGGTCAGGAGATATAGGGTTCAGATTGTAGGATAAGGGACTTTGGGACATTTATTTTGGAAAATCGGCCATATCTCCGAAACGGTTCGTTTGTTTTAGATGCGGTTTGTTGCGCTGGATTCAGCATAGAAAAACGCTTCTTTTGAGTCCTGGTTGGTGCCCCTGCGACAAGGGGAAATCAGGGAAAAATGTAGGAGAAAGTGGTCTAAAATGGTTTTTCGCGAATATCTCGGAAACTATGCGTTTTTCAACGATTTTGCTTCTGCATTAAGAGATCTTACGATTTTTACTCCCGTTGAAAATACGCGTCTTTTGAGCCCGGGTTCATGTCGCTACGACCAATAGGCTAGAAGTTAGCACGTTTGAGGGGTCAAAATTGAGTGATTTTAAGCAGCTTTTTGCTAGAAATGTAAAATTTTACAAAATCGCCGATATCTCGGAAACTAAGCGTTTTTCGGCGATTTTGATTTCGGCTTAATATGCTCCATATTACGATTTTTCGAAACATAGTCGACGAAAATACGCATCTTCCGAGCTCGGTCTCATGCCGCTACGACCAATAGGTCAGGAGATATAGGGTTCAGATTGTAGGATAAGGGACTTTGGGACATTTATTTTGGAAAATCGGCCATATCTCCGAAACGGTTCGTTTGTTTTAGATGCGGTTTGTTGCGCTGGATTCAGCATAGAAAAACGCTTCTTTTGAGTCCTGGTTGGTGCCCCTGCGACAAGGGGAAATCAGGGAAAAATGTAGGAGAAAGTGGTCTAAAATGGTTTTTCGCGAATATCTCGGAAACTATGCGTTTTTCAGCGATTTTGCTTCTGCATTAAGAGATCTTACGATTTTTACTCCCGTTGAAAATACGCGTCTTTTGAGCCCGGGTTCATGTCGCTACGACCAATAGGCTAGAAGTTAGCACGTTTGAGGGGTCAAAATTGAGTGATTTTAAGCAGCTTTTTGCTAGAAATGTAAAATTTTACAAAATCGCCGATATCTCGGAAACTAAGCGTTTTTCGGCGATTTTGATTTCGGCTTAATATGCTCCATATTACGATTTTTCGAAACATAGTCGACGAAAATACGCATCTTCTGAGCCCGGTTTCATGCCGCTACGACCAATAGGTCAGGAGATATAGGGTTCAGATTGTAGGATAAGGGACTTTGGGACATTTATTTTGGAAAATCGGCCATATCTCCGAAACGGTTCGTTTGTTTTAGATGCGGTTTGTTGCGCTGGTTTCAGCATAGAAAAACGCTTCTTTTGAGTCCTGGTTGGTGCCCCTGCGACAAGGGGAAATCAGGGAAAAATGTAGGAGAAAGTGGTCTAAAATGGTTTTTCGCGAATATCTCGGAAACTATGCGTTTTTCAGCGATTTTGCTTCTGCATTAAGAGATCTTACGATTTTTACTCCCGTTGAAAATACGCGTCTTTTGAGCCCGGGTTCATGTCGCTACGACCAATAGGCTAGAAGTTAGCACGTTTGAGGGGTCAAAATTGAGTGATTTTAAGCAGCTTTTTGCTAGAAATGTAAAATTTTACAAAATCGCCGATATCTCGGAAACTAAGCGTTTTTCGGCGATTTTGATTTCGGCTTAATATGATCCATATTACGATTTTTCGAAACATAGTCGACGAAAATACGCATCTTCCGAGCCCGGTTTCATGCCGCTACGACCAATAGGTCAGGAGATATAGGGTTCAGATTGTAGGATAAGGGACTTTGGGACATTTATTTTGGAAAATCGGCCATATCTCCGAAACGGTTCGTTTGTTTTAGATGCGGTTTGTTGCGCTGGTTTCAGCATAGAAAAACGCTTCTTTTGAGTCCTGGTTGGTGCCCCTGCGACAAGGGGAAATCAGGGAAAAATGTAGGAGAAAGTGGTCTAAAATGGTTTTTCGCGAATATCTCGGAAACTATGCGTTTTTCAGCGATTTTGCTTCTGCATTAAGAGATCTTACGATTTTTACACCCGTTGAAAATACGCGTCTTTTGAGCCCGGGTTCATGTCGCTACGACCAATAGGCTAGAAGTTAGCACGTTTGAGGGGTCAAAATTGAGTGATTTTAATCAGCTTTTTGCTAGAAATGTAAAATTTTACAAAATCGCCGATATCTCGGAAACTAAGCGTTTTTCGGCGATTTTGATTTCGGCTTAATATGCCCCATATTACGATTTTTCGAAACATAGTCGACGAAAATACGCATCTTCCGAGCCCGGTTTCATGCCGCTACGACCAATAGGTCAGGAGATATAGGGTTCAGATTGTAGGATAAGGGACTTTGGGACATTTATTTTGGAAAATCGGCCATATCTCCGAAACGGTTCGTTTGTTTTAGATGCGGTTTGTTGCGCTGGATTCAGCATAGAAAAACGCTTCTTTTGAGTCCTGGTTGGTGCCCCTGCGACAAGGGGAAATCAGGGAAAAATGTAGGAGAAAGTGGTCTAAAATGGTTTTTCGCGAATATCTCGGAAACTATGCGTTTTTCAGCGATTTTGCTTCTGCATTAAGAGATCTTACGATTTTTACTCCCGTTGAAAATACGCGTCTTTTGAGCCCGGGTTCATGTCGCTACGACCAATAGGCTAGAAGTTAGCACGTTTGAGGGGTCAAAATTGAGTGATTTTAAGCAGCTTTTTGCTAGAAATGTAAAATTTTACAAAATCGCCGATATCTCGGAAACTAAGCGTTTTTCGGCGATTTTGATTTCGGCTTAATATGCTCCATATTACGATTTTTCGAAACATAGTCGACGAAAATACGCATCTTCTGAGCCCGGTTTCATGCCGCTACGACCAATAGGTCAGGAGATATAGGGTTCAGATTGTAGGATAAGGGACTTTGGGACATTTATTTTGGATAATCGGCCATATCTCCGAAACGGTTCGTTTGTTTTAGATGCGGTTTGTTGCGCTGGTTTCAGCATAGAAAAACGCTTCTTTTGAGTCCTGGTTGGTGCCCCTGCGACAAGGGGAAATCAGGGAAAAATGTAGGAGAAAGTGGTCTAAAATGGTTTTTCGCGAATATCTCGGAAACTATGCGTTTTTCAGCGATTTTGCTTCTGCATTAAGAGATCTTACGATTTTTACTCCCGTTGAAAATACGCGTCTTTTGAGCCCGGGTTCATGTCGCTACGACCAATAGGCTAGAAGTTAGCACGTTTGAGGGGTCAAAATTGAGTGATTTTAAGCAGCTTTTTGCTAGAAATGTAAAATTTTACAAAATCGCCGATATCTCGGAAACTAAGCGTTTTTCGGCGATTTTGATTTCGGCTTAATATACTCCATATTACGATTTTTCGAAACATAGTCGACGAAAATACGCATCTTCCGAGCCCGGTTTCATGCCGCTACGACCAATAGGTCAGGAGATATAGGGTTCAGATTGTAGGATAAGGGACTTTGGGACATTTATTTTGGAAAATCGGCCATATCTCCGAAACGGTTCGTTTGTTTTAGATGCGGTTTGTTGCGCTGGTTTCAGCATAGAAAAACGCTTCTTTTGAGTCCTGGTTGGTGCCCCTGCGACAAGGGGAAATCAGGGAAAAATGTAGGAGAAAGTGGTCTAAAATGGTTTTTCGCGAATATCTCGGAAACTAAGCGTTTTTCGGCGATTTTGATTTCGGCTTAATATGCTCCATATTACGATTTTTCGAAACATAGTCGACGAAAATACGCATCTTCCGAGCCCGGTTTCATGCCGCTACGACCAATAGGTCAGGAGATATAGGGTTCAGATTGTAGGATAAGGGACTTTGGGACATTTATTTTGGAAAATCGGCCATATCTCCGAAACGGTTCGTTTGTTTTAGATGCGGTTTGTTGCGCTGGATTCAGCATAGAAAAACGCTTCTTTTGAGTCCTGGTTGGTGCCCCTGCGACAAGGGGAAATCAGGGAAAAATGTAGGAGAAAGTGGTCTAAAATGGTTTTTCGCGAATATCTCGGAAACTATGCGTTTTCAGCGATTTTGCTTCTGCATTAAGAGATCTTACGATTTTTACTCCCGTTGAAAATACGCGTCTTTTGAGCCCGGGTTCATGTCGCTACGACCAATAGGCTAGAAGTTAGCACGTTTGAGGGGTCAAAATTGAGTGATTTTAAGCAGCTTTTTGCTAGAAATGTAAAATTTTACAAAATCGCCGATATCTCGGAAACTAAGCGTTTTTCGGCGATTTTGATTTCGGCTTAATATCCTTCATATTACGATTTTTCGAAACATAGTCGACGAAAATACGCATCTTCCGAGCCCGGTTTCATGCCGCTACGACCAATAGGTCAGGAGATATAGGGTTCAGATTGTAGGATAAGGGACTTTGGGACATTTATTTTGGAAAATCGGCCATATCTCCGAAACGGTTCGTTTGTTTTAGATGCGGTTTGTTGCGCTGGATTCAGCATAGAAAAACGCTTCTTTTGAGTCCTGGTTGGTGCCCCTGCGACAAGGGGAAATCAGGGAAAAATGTAGGAGAAAGTGGTCTAAAATGGTTTTTCGCGAATATCTCGGAAACTATGCGTTTTTCAGCGATTTTGCTTCTGCATTAAGAGATCTTACGATTTTTACTCCCGTTGAAAATACGCGTCTTTTGAGCCCGGGTTCATGTCGCTACGACCAATAGGCTAGAAGTTAGCACGTTTGAGGGGTCAAAATTGAGTGATTTTAAGCAGCTTTTTGCTAGAAATGTAAAATTTTACAAAATCGCCGATATCTCGGAAACTAAGCGTTTTTCGGCGATTTTGATTTCGGCTTAATATGCCCCATATTACGATTTTTCGAAACATAGTCGACGAAAATACGCATCTTCCGAGCCCGGTTTCATGCCGCTACGACCAATAGGTCAGGAGATATAGGGTTCAGATTGTAGGATAAGGGACTTTGGGACATTTATTTTGGAAAATCGGCCATATCTCCGAAACGGTTCGTTTGTTTTAGATGCGGTTTGTTGCGCTGGATTCAGCATAGAAAAACGCTTCTTTTGAGTCCTGGTTGGTGCCCCTGCGACAAGGGGAAATCAGGGAAAAATGTAGGAGAAAGTGGTCTAAAATGGTTTTTCGCGAATATCTCGGAAACTATGCGTTTTTCAGCGATTTTGCTTCTGCATTAAGAGATCTTACGATTTTTACTCCCGTTGAAAATACGCGTCTTTTGAGCCCGGGTTCATGTCGCTACGACCAATAGGGTAGAAGTTAGCATGTTTAAGGGGTCAAAATTGAGTGATTTTAAGCAGCATTTTGCTAAAAATCCTTTACATCCAAGATGACAATTAAAACGCAGGCACATCTGATTGGGTCAGCAGTTACTTTCTGCTCGACTCGTCAGATGCCAGATGCCTGCAACAGATAAAGTAAACCTAAATGTAAAACAAAAAACACACAAACGGTCCTTTTCAGGATCATCTATGCAAGGTAAGTACATATGTGTCCACCTACAGAACTCCACTTGCGAAAAGACTTCGTGTTTTTCACATAAATTTAAAACACCAGGCCATCAGCAACATGCAATAGGCATGCCAAAAGCACAGATCCCAGATTTCGCATTCAGGTGTTAAAAAAACAAAAGCTCTCTAAAAAGCTTCTTACAAAAGGGAAAAGACATGAGCTCAGCCAGACGGGTTGCAACGACTTTTACCCAGTTCTGGTTATGACAATTTTCGTTGCATATCGTCGAACTAGGACTCAAAAGAAGCGTTTTGCTATGCTGAATCCATCGCAACACACCGCATCTAAAAGAAACGAACCGATGATTCTCTACTCTATATTTAACGAGCTCGGGATATAGAATGCAATTCTTTTCTCATTAATTAATTTACCACTTTTCCGAGTGTATCTGTACACGTGTGTGTGCTGTGTGTACATGCACATCATCGAAGAAGAAAAACAATGAGGAAAATGTCCGCCCCATTATGCGCTTTTTCTCAGTCGGAAATGCTCATCCCCAGCTTCAGTCATGCTCTAACAGCGTAGAAACTAAATTAAAACTGAAACAAACACCGATCTGCTTGTTCTCTCGCCCTTCTGCCCGATCCGACAGATACGGCCATTCATGCACACCCATCCGTACATTTTCACTGAAAATCTATAAAAACATTTATATTACTTCAGACAAATAAACAAAGTCAGAGGCAGCCATTCCCTCTCAAGTATCAGCTTGCTGCAAATGTAGTATGAAAAGAATCCCTTAGCTTTAAGTTGTTTTTCTTTATCAGTTACGCTCTGCGTAACATCCATAAAATTGTTTGCAAAATGGAGCAAAATAAGGATCCATTCAGTGAACTAAGTGCATTGGAATGCGAGGGAAGATAGACAAAATTCGAAGATTCGGAAGAAAAAAAACAAAAACCTACTGAATATGATTATTTTATTCGTCGTTCTCGTGTAATTCCTTCATTCACTCTTGTTCGTTCGTTCGTTTCATATTCTCTCGCGCTGTCGTTGGCGGGGCATGTGACGCGTGAACTATGCTTGAACCTACGCTCGATCGCTCTTCCATTTAAAATCGATCAACAAAACCAACCAATACATGGTAAGAATGAACCTACTAAAAGCGATCGTCATGATGGTGGTTGTGTTGTTTGAAGTGGTTGTGTTGGTTGAGCGACCACGAAAGAGTGAAATCTCTTAAGTCGACAACGCGTGCTGGGAAGAAGTGTTGCCATTTACTGGCGAGGTGGTTGGCTGTGGTGCGAACTTGATGACGTTTTTATATAGAAGTTTTAGCTAGGTTTGTTTCGCAAGCCTGTCTGTAGAGGGGTCGTCCTTTAGTCTCTAGATGGGACTTGCTTTCGTATATAGATAGACCCTTCGTTGTCTGGCGACTGACCTTCATCGGTGGGAATGCTTTTTTTTGTTTATGGGTAGCGCTACAGCCCGTAGAGGGCCAGGGCCTGGCTTCTCAGCAACCACTCGTGTTGGGCGTGCTATTGTTCCCGCACGAGTGGAAGGGACCTACAGTTTTATGCCGACTCCGAACGGCCAAGTTTGAGAAGCTTTTTCTAGACAGGAAATACTTTTTGAGCATTGTCAGTGACTAGAAAATGGGAATGCTTCAGGTTTCTAAATAAATGTGACAATTACAACGAACGAAGGGGAATTGCTCAGCTTTCACGGAAACAACTTGTCAACTTGCACTGTCCAAAGTGTGGACTGTCGTCAGTGACTCACAAGGATGGACGTTGTACTTTGGTCCAGATTTAGGAAGTTGCCATCCATCAAAACTGCAACAAATTTCGTCTCCTACGTCCATTTTCCTAGATTTTTAACCAATCTTCCTGCGTACGTACGTATCAAGCGCATTATCCTGGATACCCCGCATCACTTCCCTCCGCCTTGATTTGTGCACACCAGAATCCACAACGCAAGCAGTTTCTTCTTCTCCTTTCGCACTTATCTCAAAGATCGCATAAAAGACCCTCCAATCAGACGTCACGGCATCACTGTCGCCTCCACTGACAATTGACATCTCAAGCTGCCTCTTGCCCAAAACAGAAGAGAGCCCATTTCTCTTCCCCTCCATCGAGTCTCTTTCATAGAAAACAGCCCAGAGAGAACGAGAGATCAACGTCAACGAGGCGTACCTCTGTTAATTTCCAAATTTTCACGGCGTATCTATCGGCATTACTCGCAGCAAAACCCCCGAAAATCGCACAGATTCATAAGCTGCAACATTTATATTTTCGTTTTTGATAAAATTCCATTCGGAAACCGACCGTTTTCAGGACGTAATTTCGATTTGAAAAATCCCAGTCACCGTGGATGACGGCCCCGTATCGGAGCCGCCATGTGTGAGCGGAAAGAGAAGCGCCCGCCTGAAGAGGCACACTCTCGAGGCACTTAACAGCGGCGCTGGTGTGCGTGGCTGCCCGTGACTGTGTGTGACGAAAGAAAAGAAGAAGAAAAAAAAACGTGAAGAAAAAAAAAACAGCAAACAGCAACTCAAATTTAATACGTAATTTTTTTTTCTTCTTCGCCGATGAGAATGGGGCAAAGGCGAAAGGAATTTCGGGATATTTCACGTGAGGATGTGGCCCGAAATCATATTCCAAACGAAGGCCAGTCTCGCAGGCAGCCCGAAAAGCCCAAGAAACCACGGGAAGGGGCCGCATAGCCAATGTGTTGGCGTCCTGATTACTGTCACGTATCTACTTCTGGATAGAGAGATTGTACATTCCGCCATGTTTAATTTGTCTGCTTCTGAGAAATGTGTGAAGTAATTTGTGCATAGCTGGCATTTGTCTGGATTTCTTAGGACGCCTCGAGCCGCGGCGCAATTGTGTCTTGGGCAGATGTGCCCGTGCGAACGGATCGTCCGGAAAAGGGAACAGGACCCGAATGCCCTTCGGTTAGGGGATCATTTTTTGGGTTTGAGAAATGCATCTGCAATGCGACTGGTTGGCAATGGGTGTATGCACGTATGGTTGTATATGCAGAGAGGAGAGGTCGTAGGTTCGCAAGATACGAAGATGGAATTATCTGGTGTTGACTTCAGCCTGTCGCCTAACTTCTTCTGGAAGCTAGCCACTAGCTAAAGGTGGCCGCGTAAGGTTTTGCATAATGGGGATGGATGACGACGGGTCAGAATGCTGGTAGCTTTTATTTTCGTTTTTCCATATTCTTGTTCGCGGTAATGGCGAGGAGAGGAAGTCAAAATCGAATTCGAAACGAGGTCGAGTGAGTGCTGTAGTTGGCGAGTTGTTGGATTTATTTTTATCGTCATCTTCCTCCACACGTAATGCGACTCACTATAGTTGTCTGTGGGTATCCCTTTCTCGCTTCCACTCTGCAACTGCTTGGCGTGTTGCTCAGTTGTTGTTTGCCTCGCCAGAGTGGTTATATGTGGTTATGTGCAGTGTGTATAAGTGCGAAGCTGTCGTTCCTTTTGGATACTACTAAAGGATTTCAAGTAAATTCGCTTGCTTGTGGAAAATTTTTCTAACTTCGAAAAGTGGGCAGAATCCGTCGTCGTCGTCGTGTGAGTCATGGATACTCGGTGGCTTTTCCGGCGGCGCATAAAGCGAACACGATGAGATTTTGCGTGGGGGTTCATCGGTTCGTGTGTCGGTCGTGCCGGGGTGGTGAGGGCGTTCATCTGTTTGTCCGTCAGTCTCATGTTGGTTGGTGTGTTTTGTTTTTTTTCTTGTTGTTTCTTTTATCGCTTAGTTTATTGCTTTCCGCTTTTGCGAGGGGCTGAAGCTGAGTCGTCAGAATAGCGCCGAAGTGAAAGAGGGAGGAATCGAGAGCACCGAGCGTTGTAGTTGTTTGTTAGTGTTTGGACGGATTCTTTGGATGTTCGTTTTGTTGCCCCGAGGGGGTTGATTTTTCATTGCAGCGCTGCTACTTTGGGGGATTCGCTATTCAGCCGCTTGTGCATTCGTCCGTATCTGTTGTTCAATCTTGGTTACGTATGAATGTACGTTGTGATCACGACAACGAATCTTCTGAAGATCGGTGGTGACTTGCTAGATTCAGGGTGTTTGCCGTTTTGACAGGTGAATGCGTCATCGCGTCGGATCGATGCTGGGTAATTAGAGTTGGGATTATTAATTGAGGCAGTTAATGGGGTGGGTGTTGGCTTTTTGTGGCGTGATTCATTTATTGAATTTTTTGGTTATAAATTATGAAATATTTTTCTGACGTGGAAATGTATGGAATTTATTCGAGTTCGATTAGGTAATTGAATTATTTTGTGGAGACGCACATGTTGACTGAGGAAGATCCTGTTTTCAGCGGGGGGAGTGTTGATGTTGAAGCGCCACCCACGTACACACATATATAGTGTATCCATTTTTGCCAGGAGGAATTAGATTTACGTACTGGTCAGTCCGACGACCTATAGAGGATATGAGTCCAAACAAGTCCTGGGCACACTATTTCCAATCATCAAGACCAAGTTGTCCTGGTCTTTACACTGGATATTCGGTCTTCATCTCCCCCTTCAAACGAGGAGGCTTAGGTCGAAGACCCTCTTAGCTGAAGCCTTGGTGTCCATGCGCTCGATGTGTGCCTTCCGGACTACATCCTGATACAGCTTGTAGACTTCTTCTAATTGCTTTCCTAGCAGAAATGGCAATGTACACAGGCATCCGACGTAAAATTGTTCTTTGGAAGGACCAAGAACCAGCTCTGCAGTTTTGCTTAAAGTTCAGCTTTCAGTTGTGTTCCGTCGCATAAAACTGTAGGTCGTTTCCACTCGTGACAGAACAAAAGAATGCACAACACGAGTGCTTGCTGAGAAACTAGGCCCTGACCTGACCTTTCTGACCGGCACACATTATTTATTATTATAAACTTCCGGCCCAATACACCCATCTAGCAGGATTGGCAAAATAAAAGTTTCCTTTGAGTCCATTTGTTTCGAAAATCCCAAGTAACATCGGATGCCAAGGAGTTCTTCGTCGAGTCACCACAGTGAACAGGAAGTCTTCCTCTAAATTGTCATATTTTCAAGACAGGCAGGATCAGCCACTAACTCCCTTTTCGCAATCGATAGCCACAAAGTGCTTAACTACAAAGGGATATTTTTAATTTGACCTTCCATCGAAAGAAAACACCAAAAATGAATTTATAAAGTACGTGTGATTCTTCAACTCAACCTAAGAACCACACCTTTTACAATCTAAAATGTGCATGTCCATTGGAAGCCTACCGCCTCCTCTCTCGAACAATTTCCACTTCGCATAAAAATCCCCCTTATCGACCAGCGTCACGAGTGAGAAATAGCAAATAACACCCAATGCCAACAGAATAAGATGTCGAAAACTTATAAAAACAGACTCCACCACCAAGGCAAACGATCTTAAAAGAAAAACGTCTCCATCCCCCACGGCAGGACACTCTGCCTCAATTCTACAACCAATTCAATTTCCATCATTCAGACACCTAAAGTTAGACATTTCGAAACATGCCATTGCCGCTTATCAGTTTAAACTTATCGACCCTATCTTACCCACTATGGCAGATTGAATGGCAGCATGTGTACGCGTTATCAGTGATATAGGCTTGCCGTGACGTATCTGTGTGTGAAAACGATGAATTATCTGCAATCTAACGAGCGGGGAATTAGTGTTGTGGTTTTTTTTTGGGAAATATTCCAAGAAAAGGAAATCTGGATTCAATTGTAATTTCGTAGGTAGCGGGCCAACAGCTCCTTCAGCATCAGAATCCCCTACCTTTGCTGTTGACAGAGGAGAAGCTCAAGAGTCCCATCAGGACAAGCTATGCCGTCTTTAAGGACGATCTGCCATCCACTAGGAAGGTTCTGCAATTCTTAAGCAACTTTCGATGAATTGAATGAAACAAGGATTCAGCCGAAGAGAAAAGCTACAAAAAGGATATTCAAGCACCTTAGTAGACCCCCGAAACATGTTTGAATTCCATTCCGTTCGAATAGACGTGTTTTATGAAACCCAATATCCTAGCCTAGACGAATACCTTGTCCCTCCAAAGCTCATATTGCAAAACCTAACACAAAATTCCTGAGAACAATGTCACCCATCCAAAAGGAGAAACAAAACAACAAAAGAACGAATAACATCGCAAATCCGAGAAAGAGAGACAGCAAGCGAATCACATGAAAGAACGCCCAAAAGGTGAATGCCTCGTTGGCGAAGACGAAGACGACAGCGCAGCGACTTTGACGACGTTGACGACGTGCAAAGAGTGTGCCGTATAAAAATACAGAAAAAACAACAAAAACAAAAACATGAGAAATAAAAATGAAACAAACCATGTAGAAGCAGAATAAACGAGGAGCAGAAAGAACACAACGAATCTGGGGAGCGAGCTATAATAACTTGATAATGATATCACCCGAAAGAAAATTTCAAAAAAACATTACTCGGCAGCCTCTGGTGGACATAGTAGATCAGAAATGAGACGAGAAAAACAAAACTCAACGAAATGTGCAAACTTTCCGAGCGGAGACTAGGGTTAGGTGGATGTCGCCTATCGCGGACGAAATTGATGAGTGCGAGAGGAAGGGTGTGTGTATCCTGTGCCCCCCTTTTTCATGGATGAGTAATGCTTCAGTTGGTCGATGGCGCCTGATGTGTGTGTCATCCATCTCGCATTATCTTTATATTTCTGTTGTTGATTTTAATTAAGCGCAGTTGTTCGCTTTCGCGTTCCAGTTGCTGATTGGAATGCAAACGATGAGTTCCTCGATTAGTCAATGATCTGTGGGTTTCCGGAAAAGGACGAGGACGGATGACCAAATACTTAGAGATCCTGATCATGTTGATTCCCTGTGCAATTGATGTAAATTCAGGAAAATCGCCACAGACAGGGTAAAGTAGCAAAGCAGAATTATTTTGCTTTGTATGACGCTACAGTTCGGGATGGACCCGGGTTTCACCCAGGAAGCCTCTATTTGCAAATTTTCCTTCGTCAAGTTACTTTAGTCCCTTCTCCGCTTGGGTGCGCCACTTTTAACGTGGCCCTCCTCTGTTGCTTTACCCAACAGTTTCGGATTCGAAGACAGTGCTTACAAATCGACAAACTAATTAGATTCCATACCTCAAAGAGAAAGTATTTGCTTTCGAAAAATTGAGCTTCATCCGTAACCGCAGTGCAGCTGCGAGGGAAAATATGCAAATAGCTTGGCGTGGAGAAGTCACTAAGGCAGACAATAGACGTTGAAATGAAAATGAGCTTTTGAAATTGAACAGCACTAGAAGCACTAGACAGTTCGAGGTAACACAACACCTAATAGCGTCTCACGTAGGCCAGGGTATGCCCTTTGTGTTACCACACTTAATCCTAATCCGCAAACCAGTAGTAGAGTCTCAGTTAACACTCAGTCCAGTCAAATAGTAGGGGTCTAGGTGACGTTTCCATTGAAGACAGAACACCATAGTTGCAAAGATTCTTGTCATTGTAGGGATTCCCAATCTGCAGGCAGAACAACTAGCAAACGATGAAGATCTTATCATTCGTGAATTCGTGCGTTCATCCTCACCAGTATAAAATAGCGGTTTCAATTCAACAATCGATTTTTCCAAACTGCCCAAGCACTTTATTGTTTCCGTTTAGCAGTGGCATGCGATTATGTCTGCCTCCAAGGACACATTCTAAAAATAGTCATTAACACCCCGTGAGCTTCGTGATAACCGTGTCGGCGTGAATAGGGGATGGTGCGCCCCAACAGCAATTCTCCATTTCATTTTGTTGCGTAAGTCAAAGTTACCTGAAAGCTTTTTTTTATAGCGAAATTGAGGCGAAACAACTTTTAATTGGTTGCTTATGAATATTTACTGTTTCATCAGAAGTATTGAATCATCTGTTTTTAGCCTAGAAAGTACGTGTATGTGTATGTTTGTACACATTTCGTTCAAGTTTGATCCTTTCAAGTGTTTCCAATCCTTTTGAATGCTTCTCAGCAATTGTGTGGTTCTCCTTGTCGCAGGTAGGTGCTCAGAGCTTGAAGTGAAAGAACAATTAAATGGAAATTCCCCAAGTTGCATTAATGTCCACACAAGTGCTTGTGATTCATTTTCAGCCACCTTTCTGTTGTAGTTTATGGCCCCAACGTTGAACCATTTCTCCATTCAAATCATATGTACAGCCACCCATCCACCCAAAACCCTTGCAATGCCTGAAGTGAATCCTTGCCTCCACATTCTGTCTGTCCTCTCCAGAGCACACCTCCGATCTTGATAGAGATCCGATACAAATCTTCATGATCTTGTGACAATTCATTGAGGCGACTTACGTCATCAGCGTTTCACATTATGAAGTGGTGAAACTCTCCTACATATGTATATGAGTGTGTAGTTATACGCCGGGTACCGAGTGTACTGTTGCGACCCAACGAATTGACGGGGTGCTGTGTGCAGGGGGAGGAGAGCTTCTCAGTCGTGGTGCCACTGAGAAATACGAACGATTGACACGTCGGCTATTGCCAGCTGATGTGTGTTACTGGACGGGGAGAGGAGGGGGCGGCTACACACCATGGGCGACGGATCTGGAATTTTTGCTTGAGTTGCTGTTTCACTGTGCTTCTGTTGTCTAGCGATTGCGATCTCTGCCATTTTGCGTATCTAGATTCACCTATTTCGTGTGGTCAGACTGTTGAGTGTAAATCACTCATCCGGTTGGTGTTTATGTTTATCGAATGTTCTGAAGCGTTGACGAAGGAGTCGTTGCAAAGGAGAGATAAACTCTGAGAGAGCGTCATTTGGAACAGCGGAAGCAGACCAGATATGAAATGATGTGTGGGTTAGTTGGTGATAAACATCCACCTCGTCAGAGGGGGGGATGTTAACACGGGTTTTCCTTGTGCGGGCATGTAATTTTGGGACATGCTCGAGGGAGGGTCTGTTCTTTTCACCGGATGCTGCCACAAAGGTGGTGTCTTTGTCCAACGTCGTTTAACTTCAATGTTCAAATTCATCGACCATTTCACACCTCCTCTCCGTATCCTGTATCAAAATTCTCCCAGTCTCTAAACTCGCTCCCTCCGTGGCCACACGTTCACAAATTTTCCCAGTTAACACACAAACAACACACAAATCTCTTGGTGTCTAGCGTATCCTCCCGACGCACACGATCATTAAGTTTCACTCCCCTTTCCATGGTGCCACTCATTCGATATCTGCTGCAGCTGCTGTTTTCATTTCTCTTTCTCTTCTTCTCCCGATGAAGATCAACTCCACCATAGTGGATCGAAAAAAGGAAACACATGAAGAAACAAGTTGTCTTTACACAGTGAATCCATCGGACAGGCTGAGGAAAGCTTCGAAAGCGTCTGTGTGATGACCTTTCGGTCGAAGGATGGTCGGGACGTCCTCCGTCGACTCTCCCAACACCGTCCACATCATCAACAAACACCATGTAATTGCTCCCTGTGGCATGCTGTATGCTGTCTGTTTTCATCCCTTTTCCGGTGGTCTTTCTCTTCTTGTTGCTGCTGGTCGCGTTTTGTCGTAATTATGGCTACCTACGTATGTATGTACGTAAAGAAGAATGCCACTGTAACACGGGCGCGCCACCATCGCTCATTCCATGCACACATCGGCCGCGAGAGTGCTGTGTGTTTTGTTACCTCAAACAAGGCGAAACAAGAGGAACACACAAAGTCTCGGCTTGTGGTGTGGTAGTAGACATCTTGGATTTTTGGTTTTACCTTGTTTTCTCTTTTGACCTTTTCCCCATGTGCTTTAGCTGGTAGTTCGTCTTTTTTTCTTTCGTTTATGCTTGTTCCCTCAGTCACCGTCTCTCTCTCGTTGTCTCTGTCTGCCTGCTGCATGCAACTATTGCCTGCGGCTAAGGTGAGGAGTTTTATGACGCAGATATTTATTATAGATCGTGTACCTACGTGGGTAAGCAAATTCCCGGTCTAGGGGGTGTAAATGACGACCATAAAGCATGTGTTTAGGTATGGAAATGGTTAATCTTGAGTTTGCCTTTCCTTTTCGGTGGTCGTTGCGAATTCGTGGAATCAGTTCGATGATGATGTTGCATGCGAAAAGGATTCCGCGGTTAGAGACAAGGCAAATCAAGGTGACACAACTGTGCGTACTGCTGATGTGCTGCTGCAGGTGTTCTCATTTGGTTTATGATGGGCATTTTTTGTTTGTGGCTCATTCTTTTCATATGAAGATGAGGCGATCGAATTTAAGAGTCCTTATGAATTGGAGCACTGTTTGCCTTGTGTTCTCTGTTGGGAAACAGGCTCCTTTAGGCGTACATAGGTGGGGATACCTTCACTGAGTTCTTTTGCTGGTTAAGTGGACTGTAAGTAAACCATTTGAACTGTCAGTGCACAAGGATGCTAAGCTAGGGAAGGCCGAGTTTCTATGAATCTGTTGACACGAGAAAGTTCTAGTTGAAGGCATGCCAATCTTCATTTGTCATTGCAGACAAGCTCACAAGTGTATCTCCTTTGCTCGATGTGCCTTGATGTGGTCCACGTCAGCCAACGGATGTTGCTTTGAATGAATGAAACAGTCTCTGGATCCAAACACAGTTTACTCTACTCTACCTTCTTCCACGAAATGTGGTCGACAGTCTGCGTCGTCTATGTGTGCAGCAAAGTCCTCAGTCTCAGCATCTCTGTGTGTTCCTTTATTGAATTCCACTCTGCCACCAGATGTGAATCTATCGTTTGATAGAATCTTAGTAGACAGACTGTCCTCACAAAACATCTTCTTCAGTCCGCTTTGACCTGGGCCTCAACCAACAAGCCTCTCCAGGCGGCACGATCTTTCGCTAGCCAAGTTGACTGGGTTCCTTTTCTCCCAATTCGAAGACATCAGTTTATTCCCCTATTCGTCTTGTCGTCGAACATTTTCTGACTTCCGACAAGATTTGCCTTCCCCAAACTAGCCCTAAAACATTACTCCTTTCCATCCCTTAAATACTTCAAAAAAATTCGTCCAAATGCTCCTCTTTACTTGCCCAACTCCCCATTCAATCCAACTCCGAAAATTGACTACTATTTTGCTCGCATTAATCCGCTTCCATTTCACATGCAATCTTTACGGCCAAGATGAAAAACGCAAGCATTCGCTGAAATGAAACGAAAAATCCCTCAAAAACATATCGTTTGACTGGAGGTGTTCATTAAAATTCCTCTGAAGGTCCTTAAAAACCAAAAGGAAACAGGAGAGGACGAGAAGAACAAAAAGGAAAAAGCAACCAACCATTCATCCATTTTTACTCCCAGTCGGCAAGAGTCAAGAGTTTCTCTCAATCTTCGCGTATCATCATCGGTTCGGTTTCGCTCTTCTCTTTCCTCTGTCCATTCACACATTATTTTTCATCAATCGTCCATGCTCTCTGGTCTATCTCCCAAGGGCGGCCATTTTATTTGAGTTCCTCTCGCAGAAAAATCACACACACACTGCGGCACGGCCGGCTCGTATGTACACGCCATTCGACCCATCGGTGTGTCAGCGCGCATAGGAAAGGGGAGTGAGGTTAAACTTAAGAGAATCGCACTGGGTCCAACGATAGAGTGTGAGGGACAGAGAGAGCGAGAAAGAGACACCGTCGAGCAACCGTCTGTCTGAACTGCGTGTATGTGGTGACATTTTCCCGTGCTCACGTTTAGTTTTATTTTCTACCCCTCATGGAGCGGGTCCTGTTGACGATCGACCACGACAATTGTCTCGTGTCTTTTGCCTAAATATTTACCATAACTAACTATTTTTGTTGTTTTTGTTTTTTTTTTCCTTCATTGGCTGCCTTTCGGTGGCTTTGCTTTGATTTTGCATTCGCCTTCGTTTGTATTGTGCACCGTGTTCTCTCGCGGTCGACAACAAGAGTGGGCATTCAATTGATTTGCTAAATTCATTTCGCGCACCAAACAACAAATAATAACCAAAGAAACAAAAGCGAACGACAAAAAAGGAACCAATTTTGTATTTTTTCGTGACGAAAGAGAAGAGTGGGCAGCAGGAAAGCAAAGAAGAAGAAGAAGTGCAACGAGAGAAGCGCACGCAAAGGACACCGCGCGTGTATCCTTGTTGCTAATTTTGTTTTCATTTCGTGACAGATTCTTGGTGCATTCGGCGGCGTGCGTGTGTGTGCAGTTTTTTTTTGCTATTTTCTGTTTCCTTCGTTTTCTGGACTGAAGTGAGAACGAGAAAAGTTGCATGAAAGAAGAAAAAAAAAAAGGTTACGGCGAAGCAAAAGCAGAAGGAAAGAACATAAGAAACACTCGCTCGCACACACAAATGGAACGGGAGGAGAAGAGAATTACTGAAGAACAAAAAAGAAAAAAAGTTTTCCTAAATTGATTTTACATTCTCTTTCGTTCGGCTCTCCGAGTGGGATTTTCATTTATTTAAAAAAAAAATAAGGAAGGAAAAATTTTAATTCGATTGGACTTCAAATGAAATGAACTGAATTGGTTCTGTCAAATGGCAGAGGTGGTGAAAATCCTGCGAAAACGATACAATCCACAAATGGTGAGTTTTCAAGGAATCGTGTGAATTTGAAATTCCATTTTTTTATTTTTATTTTTTTTATTTTTGGACTCGCCGGAGAGTGGTGGGTGTTTGGTCGTGTCCCAATTGTTGCCGGCAAAGGACATTGCTGGAGACTTGCATATATGGGCGGGGGTTGACTGTTGCTGAATAGTTTCTTTTTTTCTCTCCATTAATTTGTTCGCTTTCGTTTTGGCCGATTTCTTGTGGGTGACATTTTGAGGGAAACGATATCGAGGAGTGAATGTTTTCACCTTTCTCAGCTGCATCGAGTGTTTTTTTTTTAGTTTAGTTGCATGCAATTTTTTTTCTTGTGAAATCAGTGGCTTCGTTATTAGTTTCTGCGAAATGCTCCTGGATAGGGAGAGAAGCAAAACGCACCGACGAGGATCGCAGATGGCTAGGAATTTGCTCGCTTTAGATTTGGTTTTCATCGAATGCTTTGCTTTGATCGTCTGTTTCGTAATGGCGGTTGGCAGAGGAGTTGTTGATTGTTAATCATATGCTGACCTCCTCGGATTTGATGTTGACATTTTGCTGTTTTGACTTAGATTCAGGTGGAATTTGTGACGCGATCTGCAAGGAATAAGTTCGTAGTTTGTCAAAGATTTAGATTTATGCATGTTTCTTAGCGTTGCCGCATTCGTTTGCACTTCGACAAGATGATGTAGATTCAGGGAACACCATTTAAAATGAAACCCTTCCTTATGACCCGATCCTAATTTTTGATTTTTCCAAATTTTCATTTTAACAGATTTGCTAGTGTGGTGTGAATTTTGTATAAATTCCCTAAATTAGGCGAGTGTGGTATTTGCACCTCGTCGATTTCATACAAATTATGTCTGCCCGCAAACCGATCGCAAGAATGGATTCACCTGCAAAGGCAGCAGCACCACAAACAACACCGGACACACTTGATGATGTTCCCCTGAAAGTAGCCCTTGCAGTGGTAAGTGAAACAGAAGTCTCCAAAGCTACTGTATCCATTGAGAATGGGGACAAAACAGAAGCATCAATAGAAACAGAACAAAATGTTATTGGCGAAAAGCCGGATGAAACGACAAAAGAGAATAACAAAACTCCTGACCGAGACCTGGTGACAGAAGCACAAGAGAGTGAAAATGAAACGAGTACCGTTCTCATCTCGGGAACAGATGCAAAGAAGCAGACGCGTAACTCGCCAATGTTGATTGGAACATCACCAGTGAAGAAGAAATTGAACGATTCACAAGAGCAAGACTCCTCAGCGGAATCAACGAGCACAGTTGATGAGTCTCAGAAGAGAGTTCCTATTGGACGTTCAAAGAAGCCGACATCGAGTAGCCCAGTGCCTCCGCCAAGTAATCGGCTAACGAGGAAGTCGGCCGCACAGGATTTGGCAGCGAATACACGGCTTACAAGAGCGCGCCGAGCAAGTGTCGGAATGGGTGCGAGGCCAGAGACACCACCGAAGCGGAAGTATGCATCAAAAAGGAACATAGATCCACCGGCACCGGCCGTAAAGCGCAAGCGATCGGTCTCGCCGAAGCTAAGTGGCGATGAGCCTGAGCTCAAAGCCAACAAGCCCGAAGAGTCGGATGGTGATTTCGAAATGAATTCGGTCATCATCAAGCAAGAAGCTTTAGAGAGTAGCGAGGAAATGATTTCGGATGTGGCGTCAGACATTACAGAGCCGTTTCCTGCCGAGCCGACTACCAGGATTTCACTGCGTGCGCGCAAGAGCGCCACTTGTTACTCTCCAACCACAAGATCATACCGGAGGGATAAGGACAACAAAGAGAAGTCAAACATGGAGGCCGGCATATCTGATGCCAAACGAAAGAGACTAAGCCGAGTGCGACCGGACGAAGACAGCAAGGATTCCCTGGCGTCGTCGACGATGGACGAGATGAGTGAGATCAAAAGCGAGGAGAAATTCGAGTCCGAGGATACCAGTGATGTCACAAACTCCCCCATCATTGATGGCGTGTCTAATGAAGCAATGAACAAACCACTGACTGTGGACACAGAGCTAGAGTTACCCCTAGTGGCTGAGGCTGACTCCGAGACGAAGTCAGAAACGGCACAAGCAGCCGGAGCCAATGCGGCAACCCCGGAGAAATCGAACTCCTCGGACAAAGCAGCCTCACTTAGTCCGGATCTGGTGAGCGAGGGCATCAGTGAGATAAGCGTGAAGCGCTTCTACAAGAAACCAGAGTTCCTCGAGAACAATTTGGGCATCGAAAAGGATCCCAAACTGGGTGAGATTGTGCAGGAAGTTGCTGAAAAGATTGATGATACCGCCGATGGGCTGAGTGTTTCCAATGACTCCATCAAGGAGGGCGAGCTCGTGTACGAAGAAGAAGACGACGCGAGCATTGGAACCATAAAGAATGACAATGAGGAGGATGCGAACAGCGTTAGCACGGGATACATATCTCCATTGCTGGTGGACGACGAGGAAGAGGAAGAAGAGGAACGTCTGTCAGTGAATGGCGACGACGAGAAATGCGATGACTTAGCCGTTGCCGATGATGTGCAAATCGCCAAAGACATTGAACTGGAGGCGGATGTTCTGGGAGACGAAGCTGTTGAAGCGCCAAATGAAGTGCCTGCCAGCAATGGCCTGATGGGGCTGAAAATTGATAAAGTTTACGAGAACGTAAAGTTTGAAACATGTGATAAAACGGCTGGTGATATCGACGAAAAAGACATTTCAACTGCCGAAGAGAACTCCAAAGACGACGTCGTCGAGCCTGTTGAAATTGCCCCTGAGGACAAGAAGGAGCTGGAAAACCGAGAACAAGAAGTCGTCGAAAAGATGGACGTTGATGAGCTAAAATCGGAAAAAACCAAAGTTGAAGATACAAAGATGGAGGAGCCCACTGACACCGATCAGGAGGAGAACAAAGAGAACGTAGAGCTGGTGCCTGAAACAGTCAAAGACTGCGCTCAGGATGTGGCGAAGACTCCGGAGAAAGAACGAGTCACAGCAATGTCATCCAATGAACAGGAAGAGTCTCCCTCGGACTCTTCCAAAGCACAAGGCGAGATCTCGGGCGATGGCAGCACACCGTCCACGTCGCCCCAATCGGCGAAGTCAACATCAGCAGCGCGTATCCCGGAAAATGACGACAGACTGCGACAGAAGGAGCGACATTTCAAGACGTTAGGTTTACTCACACACAAAGCAGCCGATGAGGCGATCATGGCCAAGCAGAAACGTCGCAAGTTCCTTCACAATCTGAATGGTGGCTCCAAGAAGAACACCAGTACAAGCAATGCTGCAACCAGTGCTGGATCAGCAGCAGGTAATGCACAAAATAAATCCTCACACGAATACACGGGTACACTGAAGACAGTTATAAAACTTAATCGTCAATCAGGTGGCGGTGGTAACGTTGCTGCTGGCAATGGTGGCGCAAGTGAGGCGAAGAGAGGGAAAAACAACGAAATAGGTGCAAAGGCCGCAACCTCAGGATATGGCAGCCGAAGGCAGTCTTTGAAAATGACCTTTCAAAAGGGCCGCGGCAGGCCGTCGAACGCTGAGAAGAGCGGCGAACACCCGGCCAACGTATCGGGGGAAGATTCATACTACACTATTCAGAATGAGGTGATTTTCAAGTTGGGAACATTGTGGTCACATGATTCTATATTTATTTCATTGCAGACCGAGGGCGCAGCAGCCGAAGCGGCCAATGGTGCAACGACAACAACTGTGGCGACAACTGGTACAGTGACAACCACAACAACCGGAAGAAAGTCTTACAACAGGTCCAACACCACGAATGGTGGGTACAGTGCGCCCTCTAAAGACTCGTCTAATAATTCGTTCCTCTTTCAGACGCCACACACCATGCGGAGCACAGCGAAGCAGCCAATACAAGCAAGAAGGACGAAAAGGAGGAGATTCTTATACCAGAGAAAGCATCCTCGTTCAAGTTCCATCCCGGACGCCTCTGCCAGGACCAGTGCTACTACTGCAGCGGAAAATTCGGTCTGTACGACACCCCGTGCCACGTGGGCCAGATAAAGTCCGTGGAACGACAGCAGAAAATCCTAGCAAGTAAGTTCTCCCAATCCACTCTGTCGCAGAAATAAGAACTTGTGTTTGCTTGTGCAGATGAGGAGAAGCTTACGGTGGACAACTGTCTCTGTGACGCCTGCTTCCGTCATGTGGACCGCAGAGCAAATGCACCCGCCTACAAGAAACGCCTCTCCGCACCCGCTCACGTAGAGGCGGCCAGAGCGAACGCCAACAGGGAAGCGACTTTGAGTGAAAACGACAAATCTCAGCCGCAGGAGACTAGCCAGGCGGCGAACTCCAATGGCAATGCATCCGCATCGGCGGTGCACATGTGCGCGGTGCCTGGCTGTGACGACAAGGCTCCACACTCGCTGCGACGCAAGGGCATCCGCAAGAGCATCAAGAAGTCGGTGCTGAACTTCGATATGTCCAACATTGGCACGTACCTGCACCTGTGCGAGAAGCATTACGAGGCGGTCGTGCAGAGCAGCGGATGTGTGCTGTGCAAACGGCGACTGGGCAAGAACAACATGTATCACATTACCACGGTATGGGAAACATTCACACTCGCGAGATCATTTCTAACTTTCCTCTCTCTTGCGATTTTCAGGACACAGACAAACTGGAGAAGGCTCTGGCTGACATGGGCATTCCAGTGTCCTTGGGACAAGGCACCGCAGTGTGCAAGCTCTGTCGGTACTTCGCCAATCTGCTGATGAAACCCCCTGAGAATGGGAAAGTCCAGAAGGTTGAGTTCGTCAAGAACTACAAGAAGAGGCAAGTGTCACTGCATCCTAACCATGAATCAATTTGTAACAGCTTTCCTTGCAGATTACTCCAATTTTACAACATCCACGAGAAGAAAGACACCTCACACGAGGAGGACGAACACGATGAAGAAAATGACAAGGAGGATAAATCACCCACAAAGAAGCAAGGCGGTCAGTCGGCTGCCAAACGCATCACCCGCAAGACCCGCGAACCGGCCGACGGTTGTGAGGAGCCCATGGATATCACGGAGGCGCCTCCATCCCCAACGCCCTCTTCGGGCTCCTCAGTGGAGATGATCAGTGACGGTGGAATGTTCAATGCTGATGGAGGAGGCACTCCATCTTCAGCAACGGCCGCGGAGTTGGCCGCGAATGCCAGCAATCAAATGGTTCTCGACAATGATGTTATGGTGGACTATGACGTCCCAACAATCTCAGACTCATCATCCTCGGGATCGTCGTCGCCATCTCCTCAACGGAGAAAGGAGTCCAGGGACCAACAGTCGAAGCTGAAGGCCATCCTCCAGAGCGTCGGCACGTCGTTGGAAGATCGAAGTGACATATCGACGGTGCTCCGTTCGAACCCGAATATATCAATGCGAGAGTTGTTCCCGGGAGAAGAAGACCTCGGACTGCAGTTTAAGGCGCCCTTCGGCAGTAGTTCCGCTCAGCGTACACCCGAAGGATGGACACGCATCAACACATTCCTGCAATACGACGAACCAACGCGTCGCCTGTGGGAGGATCTCCAGAAGCCATACGGCAATCAGTCGAGCTTCCTGCGACATCTGATCCTCCTGGAGAAGTACTACCGTAACGGTGATTTGATCCTCTCGTCGAACGCCAGCTCCAACGCAACAGTGTACACGCAGACAGTGCGCAATCGACTCACCTCATACGACAGTCGAAGCAGCGCGTCCTCCTCGCCCACGAAGGAACTGGAAAGCCGGTCAAGGAGTCTGTCAGTTGACAAGATCCAGCGGCAATTGAGTTCGAACTCGGTGACCATAACCGCGAGACCAAAGGAAACCAAGTCACAGCAAAAGAACGAAGAGAACGCGCAACAGCAGAAGGACGGAGGAGGCAGCGCAGCAGGTGCAACACCCAAGTCGACTCCGAACAGTCGCAGCATTCTGAAGACAAACCTAATTGGCGTAAAGGGCGGTGCTATCGAGATCGTTCCCGTGTCCGCGTCAAATTCCACGTCGAACTCGCCGCAATCCTCAAGCGGTTCGAGCACACCAAATGAGAGCCTTCTGCTGACCAAGCAGCAGAAGATTCTAGCAGCTGCCAACAAGCTGGTGAGCAATAAACAGGAAACGCCGCCAAGCCAGAAGAAGACCAGCCTGAACACAACCCCGCCGGAGTTGATCAGCTTGAACCGCAGACCAGTGACCGCCGCGAGCACACAGCCAATGAAGCGACCTCAACTGCTGCCGAAGCCAATGGGCAGCGGAAAGCCAATTCCACCGAATGTGATCGTTCTGCCAGACACTCTGACCACTCAGGAGAGACTGGAGAGCAAGAGCTGGAGACCCACTCTCCTGCCAGTGACCACCACTGCGCACCATCTCAACAACCAGCAGGGACCACTCTACCAGACCGCCGACGGCAGACGGCTGCCCGCACTGGTGCAAGTCCAGTCTGGTGGGCGACCATTCCTCATCTCGATCCACGACTACAACCGAATGTGCATTTTGCGGCGGGAGAAACTCATGCGGGACCAAATGCTGAAGGGTGGCAAAGGCAAGATTAAGGGAATCTTTCCCCCAGCCGTTTGCACACCGAGTGCCAGCGGGAAAGCTTCCGCCAGCAACGCCCTGCAGTCATTCAACAAGACCATGCAAGCTGTGGCCAACGCCGAGAACGCGGCCAAAAAACAGAGATTAATCATGAGCAAGGCGGCTGTCCTCACACCCATCGCTCCGAAGCCCACACAAACCACTACAGCGGCGACCACATCTGCAGCAGCATCGACAGTCACATCCACCGGTGCGCAGCAGCTCTCTCAGGTGCAGCCCACCGTCATCCTTCCCGCTGGAACGCTGCATCCTATCAGTATACTGTCAACCAGTCAGACCTCGGCCTTGTCTCCTCTTCCGGTTTTTAGCGGACAAGTGGTGCCGATCATCAACACGAGCAGCACATCTACGGCGCCGTCAGCCCCTGGCATCCCGACCAATTCCTGGCTGTGGAACAATTTCCCCGACTCCAATCAAATGCTTCTCAACGGGAGTGCCTCGACCGCAAAGGAACCACAAGCGACAAGCTTGACATCGATGAAGCAACAGCACTCGCTGCTGATGTCGAAAATTCCCAAATCACTGACGGTTATTCCGCAACACAAGCTGATGCCCGCCCCCACTGCTGGCACATCGACCACAGTTGGGAATACCACAAAGGAATAAGCTAAGCCCACTTGTAGATAAGTTTATGAGAATTAAGATAATGTTAGTGCCTAAACCCACGGAATCAAGGATACAAAAGAAAGTGAGTAGTGTAGACAGAGCGAGAGAGGGACGCACCCGTGGCGTAGCTGGAAGTGAGGTGTTTTATTTTTTTTGTGTTTGGATCAGAGCTGTGCGTGACTGGACGTGGAAATGTTTTGTGATGGCTTTTGCATTGTTTGACTGAGGATTTGTGCGTGCAATATCTAGAATTTTCACAGGGCAATGCGAACAATGTGCACGAGGGACATTTTTTGATATGTATATTTTTTGAACACAGTTTATGTTCGATCGAAGTTAGAAGTGCAATTTGATAAAGCCGTTCATGCGTCGGGTGTGTTCATGGCAAACAGACTGATTGAGTCACATTGGATGCCTTCGTTTTTGTTTCTAATCGTCATCGTTAAGACGATTACGCAATTGGCATCTTTTTTTTTTACTGGACCTCGTGGCACAGTCAAACAATCTCCAACGGAATACGTCACGAATGTGGTGAAATGAGCAGTAGATGCGGAAACATGGTATTTCACGAAATCGCATCCATTCACACAAACTGTTGTTTGGGTCAGACATGCGATTTGAGAGTAAAAGCGCTGATCAAGGTTCAATGCAAAATCATCATCACACGAAAACGTGTCACAACTCTGCAAGCAGACAGAGCACACCTACTTTAAGAAGTCTTTTATTTTTCATTTGGGCATTGCCTTTGAGTTTCGTTTTCTTTCCCTTTATTTGTACATAAACGACCAAGCATACATATATTCTATATTTTCCAGCACCTACTAATAATCGATATATACACACAGTAGTTTAAGAAGAAGAGTATACACCTCACAATCAAATCAAATCAAATCCTGTTGGTTCCACAAAACATTCAAACACTTACGATTTTTGCGATCTTTTAGACTTTAGCTTCTATCTGTTTTATTTATAGCAATTAATAAATAAGAGTACACCGATACAGGTGTGTACATAAATATTTACAATAAGTTTAAAACTTAATGATGAAGGAATATATATAATAATAATCAAACAAAAAAACAAAAAATAAATCTTATGACTTAAGCAACAACACATCAAAATTGAAGAAATTATATGAAAAGAGAAGAGTTATTGTTACATTTGAAGAGATTTGTTGAGCGGATAAGAATACACACACACATTAGTACCACAATTTAGAGAGAGAGAGAGAGAAAAAAACAAACAAAGGATTGACATCAAATATTTTTCTAATGATACAACTAGAAGAAGAAGAAAAAATCTCCCAAAAGAAAATGTTATACAGCAAATTTTGTTAAAATATTTATATATATATACTATGCAGAAAATTTATATATATTTTTATATTAGAATTTAGAGATGCAGTCTAAAGAAATGTTACAAAGTGTAGTAGATATTTTAAATTTCATTTTTGCATTTCCAGTGCAAAGCGAATACAGAGAGAGATTACTCGAAAAAAATATATTTCAGCGGGATGCCTTTAAGAAAAACAAACAAACAAAAAAATATTTAAAACTAATACAAAATGTAAAAAAAAACACACACACACACATAAAAAATACATATTTACCAGACATCAACCGGAAGTTGTAGAAATTTTAGTTTAAGTAAAGTTATTGATTATTTCATCGGTTTCCTTTTCCTTTTTCTTTTTTTTTTGTTTCCTTTCGCTTTTAAGTTTAAGGCGTTTATTTTTCGGATTGATATCAATTGATATGTTGAAGTGGCGAGTTCTTAGTTTCAAGTAGAATCAATCTTTATCCATAAGAGAGGACACACGACGGAACACAGTGTGTCTCTCTCGATCTAATTCTATGTTCTAATTATAATTATAACGGTATACCACATGATTAATTCTTTACATATAAAACGTATGTACTATACAGAATACTATTAAAAAAAAGCAAGTTTTATTTAAAGTTCTATCGCTACAATTACATATGATTATATATTGTATATGAGTTAACGAGGAACACATTAAAACTCAATGATGTACAAATAAACAAACGTGTCCTTTTTTCTTTCATTCTTTGTTTGATTCCAACACGGTGCCAACACCATGTATAGCTGTCCATATGCTCTCCGCGCTCAGCTGTGGGGCAACACAAAAGAGGACGCTCGCGTTTAAAGGTGGCGCAAGCAACTTGACATGCGGAACTGGAGACAACTAGGCAGAGATCGTGCCAGTTCCAGAGGCTTCTTGTTTGAGGCCCAGGTCCACCCTGGAATGTAGTGACGTACAAGGAAGAAGATTGTGCGAATGCAGATATATCGTTTAATCCTTTCAAAAATCATAAAGAGCCCGTTTTTGTGTACCTTGACTCTTTGGTCTCCCAGTGGAACTTAAGGCCATTCTGTGCTTTCAAGACTCTGGTACACAAACGTGGTTAGGTGCGCATTGCATTCTTTTCTTCGGCATCTGTTGAGCCAGTCAACTTAAAACTTCTCGCCTCTATCACGGCAGAGTTCCTCCACCTGATATGAATCAGTGTCACACCGGTAAGAGTCATCTGTTCAAACAGACGTACATAGATGAAGTTTTTTTCCTCGACTTCGCGGAGATTCATGGAGTGATCTCTCCCGCCGTCCCCTCCACTGCATGGGCAATTCGAAATGATTACAATCGAATAATTTTTTCCCTCGCATACGCTGCTTGGAATACCAAGCTTGGCTTGATTGCTGGGTGAGGCATTGACGCGCTTCACGTCGTCTCACTCTGTTGATATTTGTTCGTTTGATTTCATTCTGCTTTCCAAACAGTTCGGCACTCGCATCTGCCTACCTGGCAATCAATTCATCACGCAGACGTCGAGTCAGTCCAACGTGTTCATAACCTAACAAAACAACATCAAAGTTTCTCGCATACAAATGTTTCTTTTATTGCTTACAAAACGCTTGAATGATTGCATAAATTTGATCTCTCACATGTATATAATATATCTACAATATACACAAAATAAATTATGAAAAAAATGTATAACATCGCATAGACTATAGGGTAAAAAAAAGGGTTTAATAACTTATATCTATGTATGATCTATTTTGAATCCCTTCACCGGAACAAAGTGTATTCTCGTTGTAAGTACGTTGCGCAAGTTCATGGTTTTGTGATGTTGTCTAAGAATGCCTGCTTCTTGACAAGATCCTTAAACACCCCGGAATCCTTGGATATCAACTCCTCGTAGCTTCCGGTCTCCTTCACCAGGCCATTGCCAATCACAATGATTTTGTTGGCATTGCGAATTGTACTCAATCGGTGGGCAATTGTCAGTACTGTGCGTCCTTGCGAGACTTTCTCGAGCGCTCTTTGTACTAAGTCTTCAGAGACGGCGTCTAGGGCACTGGTGGCCTCGTCGAAAATCAAAATTGTGGGATCCTTGAAAGAGAACTCAATGAGCGCGAGAGTTTAGTTTGCTTCAGTGACACTTACCTTTACTAATGCCCTGGCAATGGCAACCCTCTGCTTCTGACCACCGCTCAACATGACGCCACGCTGTCCGACAATAGTCTCTAAACCCTGCGGCAGTTGGTCGACAAACTCGTTAATGTGTGCCTCTTCGAGAATCAATTTGAAGCGTTCATCGGATATTGTCTCACCCTCGCGCAGGCCATAGAGGATATTCTCACGGATTGTGCCACTGAACAGGACGGGTTCCTAAGGGGATGTGTGCAAGCAATGTGTGTTTCTCAGATCACTGACAAAGCCATACCTGACTGACGGAACCGATGTTGTTACGCAACCACGATGGATTCAGTTCCTTCAGAATTACCCCATCCAGGTATATGTCGCCACCCTGTGGATCATAGAACCTCAACATGAGACCGGCGATGGTAGTCTTGCCCGAGCCGCTGCGTCCAACAATGGCAGTCGTCTGTCCCGGCGACAGTGTCAACGAAAGGTCATTCAAGACCGGCATCTCTGGCCGGGCGGGGAAATTGAACACAACATTTTTGAAGCATATCTCACCGACCGGCTTCTTTGCGGGCACCAGGCCAACGTCAAGGGGAATCTCGTGCTTTCTATCGAGGATCTCCCAAATGCGCTGTCCAGAGCCAACGCCCTTGTTCAGCTCGGTGTAAAAGTTACTGAGACCATTGATGGACACGGCAGAATAGGCGGCATACAGAATGAACGAGGTGAGGGCACCGATTGTTAAGTCATGGCTTATCACAAGAGTTCCGCCATAGTAGAGCACACTTATGATGACCACGTTCCCCGAGAAGCCACTCTAAGGACACAGAAATAAAGACATTTTGTGGAATTTCACTTATTTCACAAGAGAACATACGAGGCCGAAGAACACCGATTTGGCTTTGGTTTCAATGTAAGCCAGCCTCATGGCGTCCGACAGTAGGTTGTCGTACTTGTCCGCTTCCTCGCTCTCTTTGCAGAACGCCTTCACCGTCCGTATGTTGCCCAGACGTTCCTCGGCATCCTTCGCGATGACTGCATGCTTGTCCAGATACTGACGCATGAGTTTGCGGACATATCGTCCGTAGACTACCGCCATCGCTGCGATGCATGGCACCACGCAAACACTCACAAGTGCCAGTTGCGGCGATGTATGAATCTGTGAGTGATTGATAACGAAGTGAGTTTATTTCTTATCTGTTTATTGCCGTAGGTCGCTCGCAACACAGAGTGACTAATGCGGACGCACGTGTTCTGATTAAAGTCGCTTACCATCATTGAGGATCCGATTATGATCATCATAGCGGAGCGCAGACCGTCGGATAGGTTGTGGCTCAGCGAATTCCCCATGAAATGTGCATCGGTGGACAGCCGGTTGACAAGCTCACCAGTTCCCTTTGTATCGAACCACCCGACCTCTTGGTTAAGCATTTTCCTGTACACCCTCGAACGTAAATCTCTGACGATCCGTATCGCTGCAATTAAGTTCCTGATTTATCCACGAAAACGATAAACAAAAGCTAAAGCTAATTACTTACAGGCATTGTTGAACAGATACACGCGACCGTAATTAGCGATGCCCCCAATAGCGAATATCCCCAAGAGAACTAAGCAGAAATACTTGAGGTTCTCCATGGTAGCCTCTCCCTCGGATTGCTTAAAGATTATGTCGAGAATTTTGCCCAAGGAGTAGGGCACACTCATCGTGATCACCGACGAGACAAACAGACAGCATCCAGCGGCTGTAAGGCAGGACATATTCACTCAGTAATCACCCTCCTCATCCGCCGTCCGTTACTCACCCGTTAAGACCAACTTTTCAGTTTTGGCCAGTGAGAGAAGCCGTTTAATGTCCTTCCTATGCACGGGAGTCTTGGGTGGCTTCACTTCTGGCGGCAGCATATTCTTGGGCTGTTGTCCATCACCATTCTTCGCCGCTAATGTGAAGTTGTCTTTCTCTAAGCCAGTTTCCGTCTTCCTCTTTCGCAGGGCCATTAGGTCGCCGCTTCTTCTCTCTGGTGGCCGTTTTATTGTTAACAGGGGATTCTTAGCGTCACAGAAACGACTCTGCAATTTGCTGTAGCTTCTTCCAGTGTGTCCGTTCCAGAGGTAAAGTGGTGACGTGATCAATTGGCGACTCAATCTCGTGCAAGAGCTCAAACACTGTATCAACATGGTGTGTGTTTATGTCAGAGTGAAATAGTAATGTTTTTGGATTTTAATCTTTGGCTTAAGATGTTAGTTGATAGGAGAAAGAAGGAGCAAGTATTTACACGTATAAATAAGTATGAGGCTAGTAATATATAGGCTACGTAAATGATGTTAATTACAAACGAGTATCCGCAAAACACACTACGTCCCCGGATATGAGATCACAATTCGAGGAGAACAAATGAAGTCGAGTCGATAGGAGGACTATGGCACTAGATTTGTGGTGACAGTGTGCCAAATAGAAAGTGATGAGATTGTTTCTGTTCTGTTTTTTTTTTAATTCACTATCCCAGTCCCACGGAAAGTCTTACGCTGGACTTTCAAAATAGGATAAGAAATGAAATGTCAAATAGCCATGGAGCTCTAGCTTTCACTTATCATTTGTCAGATTGGGGGAGCATATGAATTGCGGAGAACATCGAATAAGTTCCGCCATTGCTGTATAGATGGAGCTGCACACACATTGCAATTAGTTTCCAGTTAGATGGGCCCTCATTGAACAAATTTGATAGAGTGCATATTCGAAAAAAAACCCCCAATTTGCAAGGAAAATGCTCCCGAGACACCAGGTCCCCAGAAATCTTAGTAGGTGGTGTAAGGATTTTCAGACAACTTTTCTTGCTTATATCTCAAGAACGGTGCGTCCTACAGAAAAGTGGTCAAGGGCGATTTTGTAGCCTGCTCCTTGAACTAGAGGATGGAAATTATAACGGGACGAATTTACCGCTATTTCTAGGAGATTTTCCAAATATAACGGTAAAAAGGACATAAATAACGGTAAATTGATCCTTTTCAAAAGTCCATATTTTAGATGAAGTCACAAGCTACAACATTGGCCTTGGTCATTTTGCCGTAGGATGAACGGTTTCCGAGATATAAGCAATCAAAGTTAGTTGAATTGACGCCCACCCCCTACTAAACTTTCTGGGTACCTGGTGTCCCAGCTGGCCAGTCACCACCCACTTACAGCATCAGCCTTGGTCATTTTGCAATAGGACACGCACCATTCTCAAGACAGGCACGCGGTGTCCAGAGAATTTGGCGAAAAATTCTGCTGCGACACCAGGTCCCCATAAATTTTAGTAGGGGGTAAACGGATTGTCGGCTAACTTTGCACGCTTATATCTCAAGAACGGTGTGTCCTACAGCAAAATGGTCAAGGGCGATTTTGTAGCCTGCTCCTTGAACTAGAGGATGGAAATTATTACTGCTCAAATTTACTGTTATTTCTAGGAGATTTTTCAAAGATAACGGTAAAAAGGACATAAATAACGGTAAATTGATCCTTTTCACAAGTCCATCTTGTAGATGAAGTCCCAAGCTACAACATTGGCCTTGGTCATTTTGTCGTGGGATGCACGGTTTCCGAGATATAAGCAATCAAAGTTAGTTGAATAAGCACCTACCCCCTACTGAAATTTCTGTTGACCTGGTGTCCCAGCTGGGATTTGTATGGAAAAATCGGGTTTTGTCGCATCACAAATTTCTCGGAAACGACCAGCGAGACGTGTTTTTCCAACATGTTGCCCGAAAATGGATGCGAAATAAAATCCATTTTCGACGAAAAATCTGGCTGAGACACCAGGTACCCAGAAATGTTAGTAGGGGGTATACGGATTTTCAGACAATTTTGCACGCTTATATCTCGGAAACGGTGCGTACTACAGCAAAGTGGTCAAGGGCGATTTTGTAGCCTGCTACTTGAACTAGAGGATGCAAATTATAACGGGACGATTTTACCGCTATTTTTAGGAGATTTTTCAAAGATAACGGTAAAAAGGACATAAATAACCGTAAATTGATCCTTTCCACAAGTCCATCTTGTAGATGAAGTCCCAAGCTACAACATTGGCCTTGGTCATTTTGTCGTGGGATACACGGTTTCCGAGATATAAGCAATTAAAGTTGGTTGAATTGACGTCTACCCCTTACTGTGCTTTCTGGGTACCTGGTGTCCCAGCTGGGACAACAGACAAAGTAAACCTAAATGTAAAACAAAAAACGCACAAACGGTCCTTTTCAGGATCATCTATGCAAGGTAAGTATGTGGCTACCAACAGATCAAACCACCTCCACTTTAAGCCAAACGATATGCAACGAAATTTTTTGCACACCCAGGTCATCATCATGACAAAAATCGTTGCATATCGCCTGGCTGAAAATTGGGATACCTACAGCATATGCTGGGTTTCTGGTGGCCTGGTGTTTTGCTGGGATTTTGTTGAACAAGTGTGTTTTTTTTGTATGTGGCTGATGTGCGAAGTTGGAAATGAGTGAATGAGGAAAATTCTTACCTTAGTCCTTGCATTGTATGCATGATCCTTAAAGTGACCATTTATGTGTTTTTTTTTGCATTTTGATGGACTTTGCTGGCAAAAAGAACGGAAGATCAGAACTTCAGATCAAAGACCATTTCGTTTGTTTTTTTGTACATAATACAAGATGAAATCAAATATCTTTATTCAGGGTATCCTTAAATAGATCATACAAACTCTCAGTTCACTGTTCAAATTTGCGAAAGAAGACTACTACTCGTTATATTAATTGTTTTGTTGGTCACTTTCGTTAAAATACAAAAAAAAAATATAAAAATCCACGAAAGAGTGGAATGTGTGGGGATGTGTGTGTGTTGTGTATATGCACGAATTGCTGTGTTTGTGTGTATTGTTTTATTATGAACTAATTATTAAATATTAATGAGTGTGTCTACAGATACATATGTATATTTATTTCTATATAGCTAGTTTGTCCAAAAATATTCATTCGCTTTGCACAAGCTCCTGTTCTTACTGTCTTCCGAGTTTCGGTTTTGTGGTCTTGTTCTTGTTATAAATACTGAATATTAGTAGTAGGTAGAATATGACAAAACAAAAATAAAATACATAATTTCATTTTAAAATCTAAGTTTATATCATTATATTTACCGTTAAGTATTAATGAGCGATTATTACATGAGAGAGAGAGACAAGAAATAGACGTAAAAAACTTTATGCAAAATGTTAGTCATGGAAGTTGAAATCGATGATGAAAAACGTACAGTACATGATATAGAATGATAAAGTTAGAAAGAACGAACGAAAATAAACACTTAGGAGTATACACAAATTAACAGAAAGTACATTTTCTACATTCTATGGGTTGTGGGTTGTGAGGGTTGGCAGCTTGTCGTGCGAGTGCGGCCTTATCCGTACGATGGCTGAGCGGCCGTTGGCCAGGCAATCTTAGCATCGATTCGTTTGTAGGCAAGCATGCAATGCTTGCCCTTAGCCGCTAGGCGGATGTCTTGTGGACACTCGATATCGGTGAGTAGAGTCTCTTCTCCGTCGACTAACTTGAAAAGCGCATAGTCCTGCGGATTTGTGATGCGAGCTTTGTGGGCAATGATGCGGCATACCTCGCGAGTGGTTGTGTGCGGCCGGACAGGCAGAGTTCGCGTTTGAAGCGAACCATTGCATTCGTCGGGTATGATGACGCGGAGAACTGATGAGCAAGCTGGCAAGGATGACGAGCGCCACTGTAAAATAAAAGGGGCATTGTTAGACATGAATTCAACATGAAATCAAACACAGCTACTCACATCAAGCGATCCAGTTCCCTCGTTGTCGGAAGCCATGAAACTCTTCAGGACATGCACGGCACTGCACAGTGCGGTCAAGTAGTAGCCGGCTTCGCCGTTCAGTAATGCGGGCTGCAGCAGCCCCCACATGAATTCGGCCTCAATCTCGGCGCCAACAAAGCCGCACTTGGCCACAACATACACTAGTATTGGCAAGAAATCATCGGCTCCCAGCTGCTGGCCACGCGGACAGCCAGTCGCATCGAATATCGATGATATAATACACAAGAACAGATCCAACTTCTCCAGCGGCAGGACTGCTTCCTGCAGTCGCAGCAACAGATTCGAAATTTGTTGCAGCGCTGTTGACGATGGCGGTGCCACTGAGGCTCTGATTCCAAAATCAGCCGCACTCCGACCGCAGGCGTACTTCACATTCTGCACCAACAACTGGATATCCTCCGACCGCGTATAGAAGTCGACAAACATCCCGTAGAGGTGTTCGCGCAGCGGCAACACAACCAACTGATGCATCACAGTTTCGAGTATGGCGTCCAGATTGAGGAACTCATCGGACTTGAGACGCGACCGCGCATTTTCCACCTCCTGATGGAACTTGCCCTCGCCATGTTTCACAAGGTAGTTCTTCATGCCATTCATGAACTGACGCATATTCCGCATCACCACTTGCGGTGCAGCCTCGCGCGATTCCTTTGTACATGAAATGAAGTTCTCGATGTTCTTGGCGAACGTTGAAGTGTGATCGCTGGCAAGTTGCAGTGTATAGCAGCGAACCGAGTCCCCGGGACCGCCAATCTGGTTGATTTTATTTCGTGGATGACCTGTGAATATACAAACAATCAGTGTAAACAAACAGACATTTTAAGATCAAATAAAGTTAAATAAACCGAAAATATTGCGTTTTTGTTGGTGGGAGGGGCTTGCGATTGATTTGTAAACAGGGTACGAGACTGGCGGACAAACACTCGCACACACTGCTGTATGGAGAAGTGGACAGATAAGTAAGAACTCGGAGGTAAACAGACCGCCCATATTAGGGCAGTTCAACTACTGCCCGGCGTTCAGTTATTGTCAAACGCGACGGCAAAATCTATTTCTATCACTAACTGGCACAAGGTGAATCAGAATGCGAAACCACTTTTCTGCTTCGAGCACGTACAGTTGCACAATTCTCCACACAATTAATCGTAAGTACGCATGCTGACTGAGCTGGAAGCACTTACTTATCGCGTTCGCTTGTTGATTTCACGAAAAACTCCACAACTGCCATCAGAGTGAATGGGATAAATCTTACCGGTTATTAAACTCCACAGAAGCTGCAGGATCCTCTTGAGGACAATCAGCCATTTCTTTCGACGGGCATAGCTCTCGTCGATACACTTTCCCGACGCGTAGCGCTTGCAGAATTTTTTGTTGTACTTTATCTCACAGCCCTTTATCTCCGTGATGTGGTTAATACTCAGAAGTATGTTTCCATTATCGTCGAGACGAAAAAACTGCTTGATATCGTAGTGATCACAGCGCGACAACTGAGCGTCATCGTCACTTGGCGCATCCTCACGTTTTCGCCCAAAGTCGGGACACCTGCGAATGGGGCCCATAATCGAGTGGGACAAAGCCTCTGATTCTATTTTTTCGCGATCGATTTGTTTCAACTTTTGTATACTAGAACCACATGCGCTTAGCATATCAGTCTTTCTCTTGATCACCGACACTTTACAGTCAATATTGATTTTGGGCACAACGATGCCCGTCTCGATTCTCTCTCCGAAGAACATATCGCTTAGGCGCGGACGACTTCGACGCTGCTGTTCGCATGTAATTTTCGCAACTAACTGGTAACGGCGCTGTTGTTGCTGCGGCAGTGGCGGTGGCGATCGCACTTGTGACGATTGCGTATCCGATTCGGACGAGTCACACTCCCGTCGCTCGGTACTTTCTGGCTGTGTTTTTGAATGAATCAGTTCATCTTCAAAATCCCCCGAGAAGAAGTTCATATGCCTTTGCGGATGATCGACGATCTCCCATTCGGACATCATTTTAAGGAAATGCTCCTCTTCCTTGTACTGCCGCACATGGTCGGGATCTTGAAAGAAATCTTCTGGGTCAAGAACTTCTATTTTATTGCTGCATAATGACGCCAGCATATCCGGGCTACTGCATGGTTCAGCAGATAAAGTTGACGTAGGTTTTCGAATGTGATAATCGCAACGTTGCTTGAATTTGGAACAGTGGCATTTCTCGCAGCAACTACTTGGGTTCGCGTGCTTTGCCTTTGACGACTTTCTGAACCAATTCATGATTTATATGGAAACGATTTTTGCCCGATAGCACAAATTGTCGAAATCGAAAGTTTCTCATCGGCACTCACAGCACACGGATAAAAGCCGTCTTTAACAATACTATGCGCTATAGTATCTGTAATATCTTTATGCGATAGTCTTTGGTATACGACAACAATGTGGAACACATGAACACAAAACAACATATGTATATGACGGAACACTACACTACAATGCGAGACACTCAAACGACGACGACACTAGGCGCGGGCTAGTGAACAAATCGCGACGGAAGCCGCTTCGATTCTGATCTCTAGGCGACTGCTGTCGACGAAGTCTATTTCAGCTGGAGCGCCGATGAGAAACTCGCTTTTTGGGGGAGGGAGAAAATCAATATTTAGTTTGAGTCTAGTGAATTGTGATAAGGACTATGTTCGACACGAGGCAGACGCAGTACGAGAGCGAGATTAAAACCACACGATGGCGAACGCTCGAGGAGGAGGACTACCTACTATCACCGAGGATATACCTGAGAAAACACAATAAAGGAAAATACAGCTCGCCTTCAAACGACGATCATTTTGACAGCTAAGGTAAATCACGAAGGATCGCACATGACGTATGGCAGGCTGACATGTGGGAAAAAATATCCCTTTGTTTTAGGTAAGTTCGATTGGAGAAATGGTGCTGTTTAAGGAATGTGCACAGTAAGTTTCTGCATCATTAGTGTGCACTTCTCTATCCCACCTACTGTCATCAAACGTCACACGTTCTTAATGACTTTCCATAAAAAAAAATTTGAACATCCCCAACGTGTTTTTCAAGCAAAAAAAAAAACAAACAAGAATTGGCGAACAATTAGGGTGTGTACCTGATAGATGTGTGTACCTATCTTAAATTCTCGAGCAGGCAAAGATAAAAACAAGGTTTATTGGGATACTGTACATATTCTGGGTAAATAAACAACGGATAAGTGTTTTTTTTCGATTGTGGACAAAGTATCTAATTTTAAAGCGAAACCGACGCTAACCTTGAATTCCGTATTGTTTGCAGCAGCAGATTAAGAATGCGCTTGCATTTACAGATGTCATCCACCTGGGAAAATCTTCAGTAAACACCCATAAACCCGCGCATGCAATGAGCATTTAGAAGTTTGTTGCACTGTTTCTGTGCAGACACTGTAATATATAATCGCAATGAACTGCAACAGATTGTTTATACACTGGTACAGAGGGATCTGAGATGTGTGTGTTGAATACAGCATACAATTTCATGATCATTAAGAAGTCATCAAACTGAGACGGTAAGTAGACTTATCATATTTTTATGAGAGACTCATAATTACCTGTCTTGCCTGATTTACCTCATCGCACTCGAATAAGGAAGTAAATCGTCATATACTCCTCCGGCAAGCAGACTACTTCTTAATTGCACTTGTTCCGATGAAGCGCCGGCCTGTGAGCTCATCGTTTATGGCTTGTTGTCAAACTTAAAATTTAACGTTCACACATTTTTAAAGACGACGACTCAATGTCCAAACCGTGAACACAATCAAACCGATGTCGGACTGCACAAAATGCGTGAGAAACGATGACTTGTCCGTTAAAAGGAACTACAAATATTTACACATCCTGCAGATAAGACTCAGGGTGTCTGTCTATGTGACATTTGCTGGCTGACGCCATACCCGGTGCTAGCGTCATAAAGATAATCTTTTCTAATTGCTTCAAAAATAGATCCTGCTGTTCTTTTTTATCAGGACCGGAGCCAGACTGGCCAAAGGCTTTATCGAACAACTACGACAAACAAGAATCGACACTCGGCATCCTTGACTTAGTTTGTTTTTCTGTGTTGTGGGAAGAGCAAATTCGCGACAAAATATGTGTCATGATTGTGATGATGATTAATTATCTTCTCTGGCCTAAGGCGATGCATCTGCGATCGTCGTCACTGTGTCGATTAGATGCTGCACAGGCAGCAGAAACAATTGACTACTTGACCTCTGTTGGTCGTCCAAAACTTACGACGATTCGAATGATGCAATATGCGGATTTAGTTGTGTCAGCGTTTACAGGCTCTATTGTAGTCCGATTTAGATCATGCGTAGAAAATGAATTCCGATTGTTCCCCGTTTTTTTTCATTTTGTGTGGATGAAGGACTTGAGCTTGACGCGAATATGTTTGACTTTGCCTTGCAACTGGGTCTCGAACATGGTCGTTTCCTTGCTGTGCGATACCGTTTGATGCCGCCTTCGTGTCAACGATCGTTCGCCAGACGTTCACAAAATTTCCCCAAACCATACACTGCAGGAGATAAAGGCACTTGCTCTAGTTCTGATTATGTCAAAGATACATTTTTGACGAATGCACAATAGAGATTCCATTAATCTACTTTGACCACAAGAGCAATAGTGCAATTTTGATAAGGCAACCGAGCGCTCGTGTGTAAGCACGATGAATAATCAATTGACTCGCGACAATTAGTACTTATTCTCGCACGCCGCAGATTGATGGGGCTTCTTCTGAGTCGCTGACCAAGGCCACAAAATACCTCACAGCTGACACACTTCACCTGATGCTGGTGGAAATTGAAGAACGTTCCAATGTTCAATTAGCAATGACCGGTTTATAATTAGACAAACAGCCCTGACCAATAAAAAGCTTCATCTGCTGTCAGCTAATCAGTCTAATCGTCACACTTTCCCTTACTCTCTCGCAACTCTGATTCCCATGCAGTCTACACCCTCAGAGTGCACAAGTTTCTCTCAATCGCTCGGACGGACGACTTCCTTCTCATGTGATTGTTAAATATTTACACAATTGCCAGCACAGGAGTCATATGATGGAGAGGACGGACTTATCAGTCTACATCCAGAGCATTGCCGATTAGAAGTGCATTTACGCATTTACTTCAGTTTCAGCTTTTAATCAATCAATCGAGCTGCAACCACCACCACCAGCACCTCTACCGTCACATCAATCCGTGGATGAGCTCCTATTTGAGCACTGATTTAGAAATTTAATAATGCAAACAGAAGAATGCGAAGTGAACTATATTCCGCGCCTCTGTCGTGAGGCTGTCCAGTCTGAAGCGGTTTTCGCCTTTAATCGCATTCTGTTGTATGGTCGTTTGGAGTTTCTTTTATTGTTGCGTCTTGGTTTTTGTTTTTTGCCACTGATACCCTTGAGTGTTAACGACGCATTAATTCATCAGAATTTTATCCCGACAACAAATGAGGGGGTTTTAGTTGTTGCACTTGCTTGTAGATAAGTGCGAGGAGTAGACTTTGCTTGACGGCAAAGTGATGATGTATACTTTGAATGTGGGACGCGTGAAAGCGAAATAAAAAAAAATGCAAGCTTCGTTGTGTGTGACGGTGTGTGAGAGAGAATGAATACGATGGAGGGACTAAGAAGAACTTACACAAAATTTCCCGATCTCGCATGCTGGGATTCCTCAGTATTGTGGCAACCTTCTGATGCGACGACTGGTACCTCGATCTGTTTGCCTTTAATGTACCTTGGCTATCTTTGGTGCTAATGTCCTCAATGATTGTCGCATCATCCTCGGACAGAAGAGTTGGTCGGCATTTCGACAAGTGTATCGATTCCGATGTCATGGTATCTACAAGAGGACACGCAAAGCCTGTGTCAAAATACAAGACCGACTAATTACATCGCATGCAAACTTACCATCTTGTGGGATAAACGAATCCCATTGGGTGCTGTCCCACGGCTCTGAGAATACAGTTCCGTCATCAGATTGGGCCGAATCCATGCCGTTGAAATATGAAAATGCGAAGCTCTTTTCCACGTTGTCGTACGAGGACAGTCGATAGCCGCTGTTCTGATTGTCAGACTTATGCTCTTTGATTTGCTGTTGGGGCGTTGAACATCGCACCAACTCGGGCAGATTGAGGTCGGGAAGACGCTTCGCAATGATTTGATGCACGGTGATGGGACGCTCTTTGTTCTCTTTGTTCTCACCGTTTAGCTGACTAGCATTATTTTGTGCCGGGACTGATCCACTGTTCCAGTGCTCTTCGTTGTCGTAATCACCGTAGTCCTGTTCATTTTCGTCGTTCTTCCCCATGAACTCCCAACTACTGTCTATCTGCCAGTGATCGTTTCTACCCCGAGGTCGTTTCAGGGGCTGTTGCTGATGCTGTTTCTTCTTGAGTTCGTCCAGGCTTCCTGCGATTTTCTCGATTTCCGGGGGCACCAAGACTGGGCAGATTGGTGTTCGAACTATGCCCCCCTTTGGAGGTTCCGAGTGCCGATGGTTGGCTGGTAAAAGACTCCGTTGCGATCGACGAAGGAGGCCCGCGGCTCGCAAGGCGTCGGCTGGCTCAGCGTAAAACGGACTACCTTGCTTGCTGCGCGAACTGACCGGCGTCTGAGCTGTTGGCGTTGTGTCCGATTCAGAGGCTTTCAGCGCATCTTCGCCGCTGAGTGGCAAGGCCAGGCCAGATCGACTTCGTGGCAGCGCCTCAGTTGGCAGCTGGATAAAGTTCTTATTGGCATCCAGAGGACTGAGCAGGTCCGTTGTGGGAGTTGCCGGGCTAGCAGCGGGCGGCTGTAAGTTCTCCGAGGGAGGGCTCGCCGATGAGCTGACCGAGTTCGCAGGTGAGAGAATGTTGCAGTTGAGTGAAGTGATAGTGGCTGGAAGAGAAAAAACAATTTTAGTTAGAACACATTTTGACGGATGACTTATCTACTCACGAGTTTCGGCCAACAAATCAGGTCGCTTACCCTGCGTTCCGTCAGGCGGTCGGAAGCTCGACAGTAAACCTGCTCGCTCACTGGAATCCTGCGACCAAATGTCCTCGTAGTCGCTGATCTTGTCTCCCAGAGCACTGCGGCAGTAGATCTGTGGGCTTTCGAGGATATCACACTCCTGATAGTGCTTGGATTCTTTGCGCATCTTTGACTTGCGCTGCTTGCCATTGCTGCTGCCCGTTGTGGAGCCCGGAGATAGGATCTTCTTTTGGCTCTGATTCGAGTCTTTACTGCTCTGCGAGTGCCAGCGATTGTTGGAAGATCCCTGCGACGAAAGGGTGTCCTTGCATTCACCTTCCGGTGAGAGGCGCTTCGAGAAGGTTTGAAACGTTGCATTGTTGTTGCTTGGCGGTGATATGATGTCGAACTGCTGCTGGTTCTTGATGTCAACGCAGTAAGTGGTTGTTGTTGTGACTGTGAAGTGATCCGCCGGAGGAACCGGACTGTTTGGCGTCAACGGCTTCGACCATCTCACAGGCGGAGCTGGTGGCTTTCGCTGTGCCAAATTAAGTGTGTTCGGCGGTGTTGGTCTCTGAGGCCTGATTCCATTGTCGATATTCGTTAGTTTCTGTTGCGACGCCGCCTTAAAGGTTGACAGTTTTGTATCCACCGATGTCCTGCCGACGCCCAGCGCACGATTGTTGTTGCCGGCGTCCACTGGTGACATTGTCAATATGACACTGTCCACCGATTCGGGGCTCATCAGCTGCATGTTCTGTCCACTAGTAGTGAAGCTACTCATGCTCGAAGCTGTGTCAGACGGTGTGCCCAATGGACTAAACAGTCCGCCCAGCTGGTTTGTGGGACTGAACATCTTATTCGTACTTAACTGCTGATTCTGTGTATTCGAGGCCGAACTGAACATGGTCATGCCGATGCCAGACGTGTCCGTGAGCGAGTTGGGCGACTTCGCTTCGTTCAGACTCGAGCTCAGCATTGGATGACTCCAGAATTCCTGCTCCAGCAGTGCCAACGACGACAATTGCTGGCGGTTGTTGGCATCGCGAAGGGCTCTTGGCAAAATCAGCTGCACAGGCAGCTCATCGCAGCACTGTGCGTAGTGCGCAATCAGTGTGAAAATCGAGTCGAATTTGAAGCGGGAACTCTCCAAACTGAGCACGCCATTGTTCGACTGGATCAAGTAGTGTTCAATGTAGGGCCCAGTGTCCGGGGGCAGTCGCACCGAGACCGCCATCGTGCTCGGCTGACTCGAACTTCGGACTATGAAGTTCTGCAAAGATAAAATCCAGAAACGGGAGAGTGATGAGTTAGAGGTTATTAAAGAGGCGTAGCAATTTGTTTTATCGTCGTCGGGCGAGGGGAGCAAAGTTGAAAATCACAGTTAAATGGTGCGTTAAAAGTCAGCCTTTTTATCTCATAACAATGATAAACGATTTGAAATAGCAAACAAGTACCCTGACACAGGGCGGGGTAGACACAGGGCAGGCAGACAATAACAAAACGAAAAACTTCCCAGACAGGACAGGAGCAGCAGCAGATAATCGACTTGGGGCCCTGTGCCACCCAAAAATACGACGGGGGGAATCCAATGGATAAAACAATTCTTGATAACAATTGGCCAATAACTTGGTGTGCTGATGGTGCACAGCGTTTTACTTTCGCTTTTTCGCATTTCTTCACCGCCACGGTTGTTAAACGTTGAACGCGTAGCCAGACTAAGTCACGTCGCATGAGGGATGATAAATTTTGCGTATTGTTCGACATTTTGGCGGAGCGCCACACTCGTCATTAGGGGATGAACGGCTCGTCTGGGGTGGCATTATCTCCGCTGCGTTCTGCATCACGGTTTGAAAGAGGAAAATAATTACGGAGAATAATTTTTAATTATGAAACGCTTTTCTTTCTCTGTTTCTCCCGCGCGAATTGCTGTGTAGATGAGATGAGCAGTAGGAGGGACAAAAACCAGGCATTCCCTGAATGGGATGTGCAATGGGCGATGGTGATAATCACAGGAAAATGTTGGTGCTTAAAGTCTCTCCCCGCTAACAACCAGCGCAAGTCAGCTTATGACTAAGTGCAAGGTGGCGAATGCTGGTGGCGACAGAGCAGTGGTGGCATGCATTAAAAGCGTGATCATTGAATCATCAAGGACCTTTTGTAAGTAGCAATTAAGGAATGGGAACGAAACGCTTAGAATTATACGATGTCGTTTGCTACAATTGCTTTTGTGGATTTGAAGAAAGGGGTGAGACTTTTTTTTGCTGTTGTGCAGAGAATGAATGGATGGGAAAAAAGGTGGTCAAGTAGACACATGAGAGGAGGGCATTACGTGGTAGGTGTCTTTTTGTAGTCAACCACCATTGTTTGCCTGAAGAACACTCTAGCCGTGACACAAAACTGAAACAAGTGCCGATGAGGACCGCACATACACAGATCCGACGGTGGGAAAGAAAAGGAACAGATTCTTATCGAGAGAACTCCTTAGTCCACATAAATCAACAGCCCAACTAGCAGCACCTCCTCTAACCTCTTTTTGCGGCCAGGAATTAATTGATTAAATTCTCCTCGACTGCACGACGATAATAAATCTCCAATAAGTTATCAGGACTTATGGTATTTGCCAATTAACTCCATCCACCTTTTCCATTCTTTAGACGAAAACAAAAGACGTCTGTAAACCGGGAGGGACGGCGAAAAGGATATCCTTTCTTCTTATCGAATTTTCCCTCTGAGCGCAAATTGCATCCCAATTTTAGTAGTGCTGAGTACGGGAGAAAAAATAGGAAAATTCAATAAAGAACGCCTCGGGGGGTCTCTGGGCGCCGCATTGATTTTTTTTGTGATTCGGGTAATTTAAGCACCGAAACTTCAGTAGTTCTCGTTGGGAGTAGTGTAGGTTTTACCCGTGTCCAGCCAGACAAACAGGATATCAGAATTTTCCTGGCCCAAGGGCACAAGTACAGCCGAGACATGTTGTGGTGTGCACATGAAGGAATAGCCATGCTTGAGGATAACTTCAGCGTCTAACAATATAATCGAGTGTTCTGTTGGCGAGCTTGAGAGTGCATTGAATAATAAAGAAAAATTCCATGTCGCCCAAAGCACAAGCTTTTTCAGCAAAAAATCGAAAGAAGGTTAGGAGCGAAAAAGCAGTAAGGGATTGTTTGGGTATTTTTGAAGAAAGGAAATGTGGAGATCGTTGAAAATTGAATAAGAGCAGAGAAAGATGAAAGCAGCACGATGTCCAGAGAGTGGCTTTAAGGATTCATTTTAACTCGCTTTTGATTTGGGGTCTCCTTTCACCGAGTGAGTGGTTGTGGCTGTGCACTCGAACCTTAATGCGCCCAAATTCGATTTAACGCTGTTTTGAACAATTGCAGAGCAGAAAAAAAATCGAACCGATATGTGGGGGACTTGAACTGAAGATGTGTTTTTTATTGGATTCCTTCAAGTGCACTCGGGGATGAAATGTCGACTTGTGAATATGATTTCGATTCAAGACGGCGAGACAACGTGCGCCGTTAAAAATCCGTTTTTTGGTGGTGTTCCCTCATGGAACACATCCCGCTGTTATCAACATATTTCTAATTCAAATCAAATGCGAACATCAGCCGCCTCGCGGCAATTCAATTTCCATTTTAGTTCCGGATGTCAGTCAGTGCCCAACTGGAACTACTCGCAGTAGTTGACTTTTATGATGGTTCGCCTGTCGCCGGCGGAGAGAATACATGTATCCTTTCTCTGACATGTAAATAAATTTGCCTACCGAACTATCAAGATTCTGTTTACGTATGCATTACAGCGAGCAAACATCCACGACCATTACTAACTTAAATCATTCTGATTTGGTTCATATTTAGAATTCAAATCTGCTCTCCTTCCTTCTTCTTGAGGAGCCCGCTCAAACCTATGTCAATACTTGAAGGACGCCAGCTATAATTTCAAGGAAGCGCCCAAGGAGTTCAGGGACAACGAAAGGGGGCAAAGAAAATGTTAAATTTGAACTTGATCCAGCAAGCACTGGGGGAAAGGAAACGATTTGATAGAGTAGCAGTGAATACCAAATACGGGTTAGCACCAACTCCGTGATTGACACACATACATGCCACCACTCGACTACTACTGGAATGCACGAAGTGAACGGCCCCAAGGGTAGACAGCAAGCAGTCTCGGGGTTGAATTCCAATTCCATGCTGAGGCATACTGAGGGAGTTCCAAATGCAATTTTGCGGTATTGCAATGAATTTCCGATTGATTGGGCTGAAAACTAAATTTGTACGATTCCGGTCCAGTGGTTTCATGTTTCCCTGATGCTCTACGGGCGCCCATCATTTGCATGCATACACAGCGAAGATGCGTCTGCATGTATGCCGCCGCCACAGACCAAGATCAATCAATTCCAATCAAACCGGCTGGGAGCTCAATTAGTGCATGCACAGAACGCAATTTACTGAAACTTTTTCCTCGTTGGTGAGGACGTGGAATCCTTGCAGTGCACTTTAAAGGGAGATACTCTGGCGTATGGACACTATTTGCATGAAGTTTCAACGCCTCCCTTGCAAGGAGGAAGGGAGAGAGGCTTGTGTTGGTCCGCCATGTGCCCCTGGCGGCTTATCGCCGTATCCATTGGACAGGCGCCAAATTGGTGGTGCCATAATTTGATTCAGTTTATCGCACAGCAATGGCTTGTTTGTCTGGCACATAATTATGCGTCCTGCACAGAGATTCCAATTGACGTCGCAGTGCGCTCTTCGAGGAGGTTGGTGTTAAATGTTCAACTATCATTCATTCTCCTCCTAGAAATTGTGTAAGGCATCAATACAAGGCGTTGTTTTTCTCCATGTCCATCTCCATCTCTCTATGTGAGGACAATCAGTTTTATGTGATCACCAGTACAACACGTCCCGGGTGGATCCATTATCTCTTTCGGACGTTCCGAACTCGCATATGCACGACCAACTCCGGCGGAGCCTGTGGACTCTGGCTGCTGGACACCCCCAAGAAGAGTGTGGGCGAGGACCCTCGGTGCGGATGTGTGGATATGACTGGCTAAATTATGATTATGTTAATTATTGTTATTTGCTTTGTTGTCCAGCCGCCACAGCTGAACACACAGCGAACACAGAGGACAGATACACTGGACAATTGAATAATTCAAAGTCTGTAATCTGGTTGAGGAATCTCTCCGAATGCAAAGAGGAGTGCGGAGAGTTGTTCCAGAACAATGAGCCAGCGCCTCTCGTTTGTTGAAATGGAAAGAGTTGTGATGGACATTGACAGTTTAATCGGAGCAATTGTGTTACGCCGACGGGTTTGGTGGCTTGGTGCTGGCAAGGTGCCCCCAATGAATAATTTAATAGCATGCAGGGGAATTTAATTGGAATCGGTTTTTTATGACACTAACGACGACCAGAGCTGAACAGACTGTTGATGGTGACACACAGGTGGTCGTAAATTTTGACAATCTTTTGACGTTCATTGAATCTGCATCAGAGGAGGGCATTGAATGCGGTGTAATTGGTGTGCTGGGAGTGGTGCTCAGATGAGACAGACAATGGGGATGATGAGGGAGTGTTTGTTGGGGAATTCACCTCTAAAACTTATCAAGATCTTTGCTTGATGGCGACTCGCTCTTTAGCTAACTCCACGTAGGATGCACCACCCCATTAAGCCTTGAAACAAATGGCTGCACAAAACGTCAATTGATCAAATATTCTCCTCCATCCACACACCACGAAATGGTGCACGATTCATGCCTGGGGACTAGGCTATTCATTGACTGTGCACGACCTAAATTGAGATTCCGTCTCAGTTCTTGATGGAGCTGCTGCATGATGGAAGACCGCTGGGGAAAGACTCTTTCTTTCCGTTATCGGGTGGGCGTGCAGTTTTCTTTTAATTAAATTAATGCAGCACACACTAGCGGAAGTCTATAATTTGCACAACGAACACGCTCCGATCTCTCAAGCCTACAGATTTTGATTTCCATCAATTATACACTGCAGCATGCAGTGGAACATGATAGGACCACAAACAAGCATGAAAGAAATATTAATAACCATGGAGACTAATCCAGTGGAAGCCGCTTTGGATTCAGATCTCATTTTTTGATGAACACAGAAACCCCTCACTAATGGAGATAGCAAACAAGAATATAATCCCTTTGCGCTACGCACGGCACAATAAAATCCAGAATTAATTACGTAGCCAGACACAAGTGAAAAGTCAAAACGCATCCATAGAGTTCCGCATCAACGGAGGGTACACGATGTAATAGGCTTATCACCTGCAACACGTCATGAGCAACAGCAATATCGCAAGCAGGACCCCAAATGAAGATGCTTTTGTCTCCTGGCCAGACTGGTGGTCGGTCTGTCGTTTATCTATACGCTTGCAGGAGGGAAACCTTTTTTGGAAAAAAAAATGCCATAAATACGGCAGAGAGTGTATGTTTCATGGCTGAGAAGAGATGGTTGGCTAGTCGCCCAGAGCGGTGTACGGTGTACAACGAAATCAATGAACGTCATCGATGGGGCAAAGCTGGGTGTCCTTCTAACGTAAACAGGAGTGTGAGCTTCCATAAAGACTAACAGAAAAAGAAGCTTACCAAATGGGAGAGGGACATTTTTTTAAAGTGAAAACATGACGTTCATGCAGAGAGACCGAGCCACAAGGGTTCGTGTCCGCTTCCATTCATCCCTGTCACAGTAAACACAGAGAAATAAAAAAAAGACGTTAGTTCCTAGTCTAGCCCATGGTGAATGTAGTCAATCAGCAGGAGTCCACCACAAGCAACAGATTCATGCGACGGACGTTATTGCAATTTTTCTAAACGATTAGACAGCCACATCAGCGGACGAATGCAAAAAAAATTCACAGTCGTCAGCCATTCACTAATGAAATATTAACACAAAAATAATTGAAAGCTTTCAATCTTTATGGCGAGTGGGGGTCCTGCGGTCCTTCAAGTGTAGACACATGCAAAAAGGGATTCATTCATGTTTCACGGCTTATACAACCCTCAACGGGGTACCTGTTAAGTTGCCATGAAGGCGCATGCTATTATGTGAGAAAATTGGCCCCAACTGGTTGTGTGAACGATGGCAGGGGGCTTAATTATGTCATGCATACATGGGTTGTCAGTGTCTGAAAGGACGAACATGCGCCATCTCATGTGAAGGGAAAACGACTCTCTCGCCGAGCGATTGTAAAAACTAACGAGTATCATGAAACCAATCAACGATACTGAATGGGGGGCTTTCATTGCGTCCTTGGGGATGCATCGCGGGATTTGATTTCAAGATGGGCTGGCGATAGAATCTGCCGTCAGACGCATAAATCACGAGTGGCGTCAGTAACAGTCCTTTTGTGGGCGTGGAAGATGAGCAAGGGTCCGAAGAAGAGAACACCCTCAACTGTCAACCATACCAAAACATTCCATCCATTTCCGCTTTGGAATGAATTTTCAATTCATTTACGGCATGTAATCACGTCCAAACGCTGCGGTCTACCGCATGATCAAACATCCTCCAAGCCACTGGACCGTAGTGCACCCAATTGAAAAGCCACATTTGTCCAATTATCCTTCCAAACCCGGGCGGCGGTGTGGTGGCAATGTGATTAAATTAAAATTCTCTCAGCACACATGCATTTTGCGGATTTGTTGTAAAGCGACAATCCATTCGTAATTAAGAATAAAATAAAAATCATTTGCTGGAGGCTTAATTAAAGCAATGTTTTTTCCTCTCTGTTATGTGGCCACCCGCGGGTCGGAGATGCGGAATTTATTAAATAAAGGATAACATTTCATCCAACGATGTGTGTGTATCTGGATACTTTGTCTGGACCATGGGGACGGCGGAGACTGGGAGTATTTATACAAATTGCAATCAATTAACCAAACAAACAATGGGATCGTTACGATATCGAATTTAGGAAGCACAACAGAGCCCAACTGACAGGACAACATCTCTTCCATCGACGACCGAGGCTACACACATCCTCGGTCGCACAGACTCGAAACGGGAGAGTGTTATGGTAACGTCCGTAATCTACCGTAAAAAAAAGAGAGAATATACATGGGGAGTTGAATTTCCATTGTGTTCACTTGGTTATTTGCAGAGCTTTACAAAATGATACCCGACTCAGGGTCGTCATCGTTTTGTATGCTCCATCTGCCAGCCGGTGGTGGCTCCCCCTTGAATGTGTTACACATTCCATACCAGCAACTGGATGTGAACTTGGATTGCATTGCCTTTGTCAGATACCGATGATGGATGGCTGATCTAAGCAGATTTCCTCTTTCTCCTGCCGCGTGTTGATATGGAAACTGCTAATGAATGTTGACGTGGATGTGTAAAAGCCTTGAATCTCCAACCCCGGGCTGGTGTTAAATAAACTTTAAGGGCGCCCTGAAGTACACTCAAAGGCAGCAGTTCCGACTGGCGTTTACTGGTGGGGCGGTGCAAAATTAAAAACCAATCACTGCTGGCGAAGAGCGATTAATTGATTTTTTTTGCCGAAGTCACAAGTGCAGCAGCATATGCCTGACGAGCCCTTATCAATCATGCGGGGACCAAAACAATGGACGGTTGTTGGGGCTGTGGATGATGATGATGATGGCTATGCTGATGTAGGGATAGACATAAAAGAGAGAGAGCGAGGAAGCTCTCCCTTTGAAGCATTTATTCGCAATAATTAGCGGCAGATGTGGTCCGGAGGGTCATTAGGGATAAATCTGGCGACCCAGCCGTCGCTCTGTCTGGGGTTTAGCGGTGGTCTGAGGTTTAAAGAGTTTTGTATCAAGCTATAGGCTGTTGAGTTGCCAATGAAAATGTGAAATGAAGGTGTGAGAAGATCCTGTAGTCAAAGGTACACCCTTTCGTGCTCTCTCTCTGAACCGAAGGAACAACTTTATTCGCTCCCCACTGTCAACAAATGAAATAAATACTTCCCCTCCACCTAGACGAATTTAATTTTCCCTACCACCCCCAGTCTGGCCCCTGGACATAGTGAACACTTCCTTAACGAACTCCAAAATCTGCAAAAGAGAACTAAAAGCAATTTGCATTGCAAAAGGGACCAACTGAACAAGACAACAGATTAATCTTTTTAGGCGCTGCTCACACTGCCCCCATGCCTTCGTCCGACAGAAACAATGTTATCAGCAACAGACCGGAACAAAGTGTGCACACAGAAGAAGATCTTATTTGCATAGAACATGCAAGAAATCTAATGGATGTGTGTTCAGGGGTTACAGCCAAACAATGTCCCAGACTACAAAAGCAATTTCCGTCTCTTTGATTGATAATTACTTGCAGAATATTTAGAAAAATAAAAAAAAGAACACTCCCTTTCATCCTGCATCCTCTGTGTGTGACGTTAAAGGATTTCCCACCACAAGAGGAGCGGCTGTCAAATGCACGATCAAACCGAAACAAAGAGTACCCTTTGAAGTGGTTTTCGGAAAAGGATTGACACAAAGTTCGAAAAGGGAATAACTTTAAAAATAGAAAAACACTCACCCCCTCCTCTTTGCCCTGCAAAAAGTGTACCGCCTCAGCTCGTTGAATTCCCGGTAGAAACCACACACGATGTGTACGCAATAAACGTTCAACTAATCCTAAATCACACGGTGGACCATCGGAATTTTCAGACGCTTCACTGGATGTCTCACCTTCGGCTAGGACACCACCATCGGAGCTCGACACAAGGGATGCGCGTGACTGAAAGTAGAAAAGAGAAAAGAAAATGTGTGTGTATGAAATAAGACGTTCAATGGACGGAGGAGAAGCATTTTTTTTTTATTTTATTTTATTTTCATAGTCAATACATGGTCCTGTGTCCTCTCCGTCAGCGCATTCGAATGCACCATTCATTGGGTAAAATATCAATTTGTGATGGGAATCGTAAAGCCATTAGGTGGCTCGGTCCCTAACAAGATGAAGACGCTTCTGTGGATGGTGGTTTCGAACCAATTGCAGACCATCCTATGGGGCTGCTGGCGAATGAGGAAGGACTGCATCAAGGGACGCTTGAGCGATATGAAGTCGTTCGGAATGATTTTTCTCTGTCAATTGTTTACCATGAAAGAAGTTGAAGTAAGTGGACTCGATTCAGGACTTTCGCAGTTAAGGTAGGAGAACAGTGACGAAAGAAAAGGGTTCGAGGGAAAGCTGTTGATTCGGTTGGATTTGTTTGTAAACAAGTTTCTATGGGAGTCAAATGAAAGTGAACCCTCTGCAGTGACACAGGTTCAACCTAACCATTCCCATTCTCTCTTCTTAAAGTTGAGTCGTTCTCAACCCCCTATTCATGCCCACTCCAAGCCCTTCTAACGCACTCAAATTCAGTCCCTTTGATCTGAACTTTGACGATGTCCACCCTCTTAAGCCCTTAAAAGCGTACCGTCTACGTTCAGATTAAATATAATCGCACTCATCCTAACCCTAAACTCCGATCCATATCAAGTCTTCTTCTTTTTCATTCGCAGACATAGGACGCGGCCCCGGTCCCGGTCCCGGCAAATCATTTACATCCTTAAGCAGCCAGCTGCTCGTTTCTCCTTTGCATTCTCCGTGACATTATCGCATTTTAATCGAATAAACACTTCACCATAAATGGATGCGAGACGGAGGGAGGACGACTGCTGGAAAAAAAGCATCTGAAAGCCAAGAGACATGAATATCCGGGTTGTGTCAATTAAAGGCGTGCGCGCCCCTTCAGTGTCATCCTATCCCAAACAAATATCCTTTTCTGCAAGCTGCTGCCCCTCCACCATTTGGGTGCACGGAGTTTATTGATTTTCGCAAAAGGAAATCTGAAAAGATGCACTAAGAGCAGAAGAAAAAGACACACACACACATCAGACTCAGAGTCTCCTTAAAAGCAGCAGCAAATTTTGTATGGTCTCCTGTTGGAGTGGAAATTTTCATTATCAACCCCTGGCGCGCACAGACGCCTGGACCATTCACAAAGCGAAGCATTCATCCTTCTGAGGATGGTTGCCACGAGTAACAGACTACAACTCCGCCACTTGCTGATTAAAAATACTCCAAGGTGGCCCCCCTTCGATCTGTGAATTGTGAATTCATCCGAGCGTTAACTCCGCGCAGATGAGGACGACTCCTGAATGAATGATGATCGTCGAAGAGGGGGAGGTGCCGGCACTGTTTTTTGGGGGGTGACAAACAAAAGTCAAACGGCGCAAATCGCGGAGCTCTGATTGAAAATTATTTATCACACGTTCGTCACATTTTGACTATTGGACGCAGAAAAAAGCGCACATAAAGCCCTCATGTGACAAGTGAAACATGGGCGACATCGCCTGCTGGGGAGAACAACAACCGTACACACACACATACACACAAGAACAGGTAAGTTGGCAAACGGTGCTTAACGGCGACGACAGGAGACCAGAATAATTTCTGAAATGCTTTCATGGCAATCTTTCCGAGGGAACCTGCCTGTATGGGCTTCGAGTGAACCAAACACAGTAGCTAAACGACATCAAAAAGGACGAAGGCTGTGCGACACAGTGTGAGTACTCACACTGTAGAAAAGGTGAACATATTCTTTTGCTATTATTTTGGGGAGACGTCATTGATAGACTCTGTCTGCCGGGTGGACGACGCTGATGCTGTGAGCCGTCATGATGTAAATTCTCGTTGTTATGGTTTCTGGTAGAGTATCATTTTTCTTTGGCTTGTGGGGGTGGCTCTAATGGATTGTACTCAACAGAAGGACTTAAAGGTGACAGAGAATTTAAGAGTAGCACACCGGAGATTCAATCTGAATGGGCTCTGCTGGTGGGTTGCTCAAGTTTGCTGCCACTTTTGTGTACTATTCTGCATTCTGATGTATGTTGCATTCCACCTTCAAGGTTCCACGTGCAAGCAGAGCACTTCAATTTCTACAATTGTGCTAATTCAATTATAGAACCAATTCACTTTTAAGGACGAACCGCCACACAGCAGCAGGTATTTCTTTGCATTCTGCGCAACATCCTTTGCCAAGCAAAGAGGCAGCACACTTGCCCCTCGAATACGGATGAGAACAACCCTTAAGTACACTTTATCTCTAAGTACATTCAAATGTCATTTACCATTGAAGGCAGTGTCACAGTGTCACAGCAGCCGTAGTCTACCTCAGGGGCAAATCTTCAGCATCATCTTCCACTTCACCTCACACACAACGGCGACTGAAGAATAATGATAAATGGAAGTGAAAATATCAAAAAGAATTCTTGAACACAGGTTTCGTATCTGTTATCTGGTGCGAAGGTCTATATTTATCTCTCCACCTTTACTCAAGACAAAAAAAAGTTGTCCCCTCGAAAATGACGTCTTTTATTTATAGCAAATCACCTTGAGGGTGGAAAACCTCTCTCTCTCTCTCTGCTCCAATTAAAATAAAACCCAGATTGGTTCACCACCCAACCCTCGACCGGACGCGACCGGAAGACGCGATGCAAATTAGAGGACACAATATAGTCTCCATGCGATAATTTTCAATTTGATTATCCCAGAGGTTCACACAATGAAAAAGGTGCATGCTTCCGCCTAATTTTGACCACCGAACCAAGGATAACTCAATTAGTCACAACGGCGAGGGTTTTTTGGCGTTGTTTGTCGAGGGATTTTCTCGATGACCTTTTTTGCGCGGTGAATAAGACGATTTTGCTTTGATATGTCAAGCAGCGCGACTAGGTGGGATTATTAGGACGATTGTTGTCCTCGAATTTATTCGCTCCTCCTGCCAGCATTTATTACGTATTCACAAAGGAGAGGGTGCTGAACAGCATCCTCACGAGCAAAGCTGAAAATCCGTTTTAAAAGGATTTTTATAGCCTGCCTCGCGCGTTTATGGACTCGTGCCGGATATGACTGCTTTTGTGTGCGCTTCACACGTCAATTGATTTTGATTTGTGAGTCTGATGTGACAATGGGGATAATCCGAAGGAGGCTTCGAAGGGGATTTGTTCTCCTCTTAATATTCGATAAAGATGTGATTCAGGAAGGTACCTGCTATTCATGCTAAATTATATCCTCAGGTATTTTTGCGTAAGAGGGCGATATTATGTGGCATTTTGTGAGGATATCGATATTGGTATTCATTCAAATTCAAGACTGAAGTGTAAATCAGGCCAGACTTCACTCCACACAGATGAGGAGTGTCAAATGAAAAAAAAGTCATAAATTAACCGACGCGTCTGTTCTCTTCAACTCAACCAAGCTGCTGCCACATTTAGTTCTCCGACAACTTCATTGCGGTTTACTTCCTCTCCAACCCAAACGCTTACTTATACTCCATCAAACAAATAACATACGAGGGACATTTTATCTCTGCCCAGGAAGTCAGACAAAAAAAAAAAGAGGAATGTAAATAAAATAGAAAAAAATTGCATCCATTCGTCTCGTCCAACTGTGCCGCATTGTCGACATGGCACTGGTGACAGACGTGCAGACGATTTGTCTCTCGCAGTCCTCACCATCCGCCGGATGGACATCAGAGGATTCGTGACGGTTGTTCCAAAAATTAGATTAAAGTAACAACAGAAGGGCGGCGGCATTAAGGCAGACCCAAACTTTTCTGCTAAACGCCAGCTGTTATCAATTTTCGTTCAAATTCGCAACGAAAGTCTGGTTTAGTTGGCTGTCAGCGTATGAGGAGGAGGGACAGTGCACTCAGAAAGGACGTGCATGAATGTATGTGATGTCATTTATCGTGGGAGAGAGTATCGCTTTCAAGGACGTCAAGGCGGCGCACAGACGAGGTGACATTCAAATTTATTTAATAAATTGAAGAAAGCTTCTGTTGCCACCGCGAATAGTTCCGATTACGTATCTAAAAGGAAATTCATGTCCAAGCCCAGCCCATCAATCACTGTGTGTACACACAGATGTGTTTCGCCCTGCAACACGTTATGAGCAAAATGTTATTTAAAAAAACTTGTCGCATCCTAGACCACAAACTATGCTCCTATACCCAGCACAAGCCGTGTTCAATGACGATGACCATAAAATATTCAGCGAGAGACAGATCCTCCTCTCTGGTCCTCTGTTCTCCCCCATCGGACATGATTTACTAACCACACTGTCGCCATACGGATATGCCATGCAACATTAAATATTAACGCGAAACTCTTTCCAGGATTCGAACGGACGTGTGGATCGCCTGAATTGGAAACATGTGTGTTCAGAATTCAGATGGAGCAACGCAGGCAGCAGGCGAGTGGAAAAAAAAATTCAGGAAACATCTCTCTGATGGGACAAATTTTGGCTGCGGCTGTGGTGGAAATATTTCCACCGCAGGACCACACTACACTCTCGGGAAAAGTGTCCAGGATCCAGCGACTCCCAGACTCGCCGAATTTGAGTCGATAGAGTTCAGGGTCGTGGCTAGACTCTGAATTGCTTGCTTGTTTGTTTGCATCCTGCGCGCTTGTTGGCGCAAGTGTCAAGTTCAAAGGCGATAGGTGAGAGACCCAACTGGCAAAAAAATGGCAAAGAAAGAGAGAAACTTGTCGTGTCTGGGTTATTTAGTGGGTCCGTTATAGTTCAGAGGGCACAAGACACATGAACAATGCGGACGATGTCGTGTACCGCAATGTACTCTGCGGTACGCGGAAACAACAGAGCCACTCGTCCATGGCCATGGGACGTTGTGTGATAAATTTTGCCGACAGAAACACCAAAGGCACGCGGTTCCGAAGGTAAAATGATACCGAGGGGATGGATATTATTCACTACGTGAGGTACGGTTCGACAGGAGGGTGAGAAGAGACAGAGGAGTTGCAAACACGCCGACTGGTTTTGCCTCGCGTGACGATTTTAGGGGGGGAGGGAGCCACTGACATGAAGCAATTGTTAACATTTGCAGGATTCTCCGTGGAAAGAGAAAGGATTCCTCGGAAGTCTGCGACTGACATATGAGGGAAAGTGCATTCCGTATCCAAAGGAGATTAGACATTTCGTGTGGGAATTCATGGAGGAATTCAGACAGCCGACAAGGATAAAAATTGGCGCCTCTCCAAGCTGTTCAAAGTCTTAAACCCAACCTCTTCCCATTTCAATCCAACAAAGACAGGCATCGCCATTCTCCTTCAGTATCGCTTCTTAAGTACTTGCTGAATTAACACAGGATATCTCTAATACAACCAATTTCCAGACATGGCAACAGGACACTCGCTTTGTGTCACACCCTTTTTCGCTCAAGCACCATCGTGGTCCACCATCATCATAAGCTAGCTCTGTGGGGTGTCATCTCCGGTCTGGTGTGTATGTGTTGTCACTTTAAGGACATGGATCAGGTTAAGGTGGTTGCAAAAGCCAAAATGATACAAATATTGCCATGCAAGCTGCTGGATGGATAGTCGATGGATGGTGACTGGAATCGTGTTGGAGAGCATGTGAGGTGACTGGGGCTCATGTACCTAAAAACAATGCAAATTAAGAGCTCTCACAGTGACGACGATGGGGTGGTGATGGTCTGGTCTGCTCTTGTTGACATTGTCTATGCAAAACGGATACACCACCAACTCCACCCCGACTTCAACCAGAAAGCAGAAAAAAAAATACATTCGAGAGAAAAATCAATACCCAGCTGATGCTTCGAGAACCAGACTGAAGTCCTCCTCGTGCCAGAGTCATGGAAACCCAGGAAATTTTAATGTCAGAAATAATATCGTTGAGAGAAATCCCCTTTTTGGCGAATGTTTGCCCACGTCTGGCGGCGTCTTGTATTTCTTCAAACAACAACTGAACACCGCTGGCTGCGGTGTGAGAGACTCTGTGCGTGGGCGTGGGAGCACTCCGTGCCGCAATGAATACCTAAGCAGTTTTTAATTAACTAACAGTGAACTTCTGCTGAACTTTGAATGTCTTCTAAACATGTTCTTGCTTGAGTCTTAATCAACAGTGGACTGCAGAGGAAAGCGAATAGTTTCTTAATTTCTGGTTAACCTCTGCAGGAACGTCCTTGGAATACCGGTTGGTTGTTTTCTTTTTTCCTCTTTGGGTTCGGCTTTTGTGCATTGGGCCGTGGATGGCGACGTGGTGGTGAAGCCCAGGCAACCATTGCCATCACAACGCGCACACACCAGGGCCTGGAAACACTCTTTAACAACCCTTTTGCGATGGAATTACGTATTCAAATTTTCTAAAATACATCCGTATACCGAGCCAACAACTGGCGGCCCTACGGGGGATCGAAGAGAGTGCAGGAGTTTGTGGGGGATGACACGACTTAATGCAGGGGTTTACAATGCAAATACTTGCTGCAGCGTTTTGTTTGAATATCTAATTACGGTAAATTGATTTGTCAATTGTGAACGACGCAACGCGACGGCTGCAGTACAGCACTCGGTGTACATCCTTGGGTTGGCGTTCGTTGACTGTCTTCGTTGCCGGTGATTAATAGAGTGCCGTGGAGATGAGAGAGAGAGAAGGGGATGAGCGTTAAGGGTGGATCATCGATTAAAAAAGGGGTTGGCTCTGGGATGGAATGGATCCGAATTAATTACGAGGAAATGCGAACCCTTCGACACGGGGTGTCATTGTCATGGTTGACAGACGAAGAGTTGCTGGATCCAATTTCGACGATGATCCTAAGGGCATTGGGACAGAGTAGGGATAGTGCAAGAGTGCAGCTGTCACACGGGAAGGAGTTTGGATAAACTTTGATGATCGTCAAAGACGTCGGCACAATGTCATCCTTGGACGGTTGAGTTAGGGAAAAATGTACCTATGACAGATGAAAGCAACCACAGATACCAGACGTACAAAGAACTCCCACACCCGCCCTCCGAAAGCCCCAACAATGACTCCAAAAGACACTTCCTTGAGCAACCCACAGTTGGGCACTGCTCCGACTCCGCAAACAGAACAATATTACAACAAACTAACGCCCCAAACCCTGGTGAAAGTTCGAAAATCAATGAACAACACTTCTCCGGAGTTTTGTCGATGTTACACCGAGAAGTGGCATCCTTGTTTGCCTGGCAGTCTTCACATGTCTCTAGGCGCTTCAACACCCATTCGCCTATTTGCCCCGCACCACCAAGTGCATCTATTTAGCATTTCCAACAGACCGACCGAACGACCGACCCCATGCATGGATACAAAGCACAACAGACACAACAGAGTCGTCTCATCTGTCAGACAGTCGTCGACGTGGAAAGGGTGTAGAGAAGAGATTTACAGCTCATCCTCGGCCATATATCCTTGCGAAAAAGAAATCTCTGTTTCGTTTATTTGCATTTGTGTGAATGGGGGGACGACAGAGGAAACGTTGCTGCTGCTGCTGCTACTTTATAGACACACACTCACAGCGGCTTATTGTGGTGGTACTTTCGACAAGGTAATTTTCGACAAAATGCATCCCTTGAGGGACTTTATATGAAGCACACCCTTCTTTTAAAAGAATTTCGAGTCTATCGCGAGCGATGAAAGGGCAGGGACAAGGTTAAGGAATGTCTACGCCTCTGAAGACACTAGTAACAAATTGAAACAAAAGCGAATCGAATTTACCACCCAGGGGAACCACGAGACTGCCATCTCACCCTCAAGGGAGATGTGATGTGAATGGGATACAGAGGGAGAGGCAAAGGAGGAAAGCTCCTTTTGATATCTATTCCCGCATCGAGATTTGATGTCATTCGACGACGATAAAAACGCAGTGTTTGATATTTGTTTTCGCAAATTGAAGATACACCCTCCATCTCCTGCCTACGCCTTTGCACATCCCATCAAATACACATTTCGTGGCTTCCGCTTAATTTAACCGAAATGAGAGCCAAGAGGAGCAAAAGGGAAGAGTTATGGAGAGCAGCAAATATTTGCACTAGAATGTGTTTATTTAAGAAGACATACCTGACTAAGTTCATCCCTTAAATATTGCCGACAATTCGGAAGCAGCGCCTGTAAGTCATCCTCGAATTGGCCATCGCCACAGCAACTGCTGTCATTACCTTCCAACGAGTGAAATTGTTCAGTGCTGCTGAGATTGCTATTGCTAAAGACCCGTGGAATGGTTTGTGTATTGCCTCCTCCACCACCTCCGCCACCGCCGTTGCCATGGTTTGCATTGAGATTGTCCGGTGGACCAATGGTGGCGGCAACAGAAGCATTCACATTCGTACATCCACCGCCAATACCGATGTTGATGCTGTTGTTGTTATTATTACTGTTTGTGCTGTTGTTGTTGTTGTGGATGTTGTTGACGTTATTGTTATTGTTGTTGATTATTAGATTATTAACGGTACCATTGAGTACACCATTATTGTCATTTCCTTTAACGGAATCTAATCCACAAAATGGTATACGACGATGGCTTGATTTGATTTGATGCTGATGATGTGTGGTGGTTTGATGTGTGCTTGATTCGGAGGACCTGCAAATGAAACAGAAAAAGAGAGAGATATGAGAAAAGTTCACCAATTTAAGATAAACAAAGGATTCTTTTAATAAGTGAATAATCAGCACCTGGGAAAGCCCTAAACAGATTGGTTTAAGTCAGACAGACAAGACCCCTGATTTAAGCCAAAATGGAGACGGTCAGAGTTCACTGGTGATGAAGGGGAATTACTCAAACAGACAGTTCAAAGTATGGCACAAAAGTTCACTAAACATCTGCCTCACAACATGCACTAAGTGCAAATAGTTCGAAGGAAACAAACAGAAAAACCCATTTACTGCTCTGCACTCTGTCATCTGCGAAATCGGATTAAAAATTTTCTAGAAAACAAACACCAAAGCAAGGCGGAATTGCATGTAGTCTTGTCTCGCTTCGCCTGAAAGCCTCTTAGCCAAAACGAACGTTGTTGTTTTGTTTTTCCGGTATGCTCCACATATACACGGTCCACCTCACATCCAGGTTTGCTGGTGCCACTACAAAAAACACACTCACTCCCTTCTCCGTCCTTACTTCGTCGTCATCTTTTTCTTCGTTTTTTTTTATGAATTTCATCGCATGCGGGATATGTGGCTGGGCGTACGTGCAACTTAACATAATTTAACTTTTGTGTGGATGCATGGAAAACTCAATGAACCGAGATGCGAGAGAGAGAATGATTTGGGGCGATGCTTCAGCTTCACCTTTTATTAATAAAATTCTCCCGTAATTCCTTTCCGCTTCAACCCCATCAGGATTCAGGAATAAACGCGGGGACTGAGAAGAGGCCTGACGGTGTTTCCTTATCTGCCCGGCAGCTTTGAAGGGAATGAAAAGATGCGAGCGAGTGGCAGGCACTGGTGGTGGTGGTGGTGGTTAATACAACATTTTCATGTGAACCTCGTTTATTCGGTAATATTCCATGGCATTAAACTTTTTTCCCCATTTCATTTGAATTCAATTAATTTTTCCTTTTCATGAGCTGTTTCAATGGAAAACTCAATGCAATGCTTAAGGAGGAGCAGTCCTTGTTAAGGAGACTTTTTGTGGAAAGTTTTTGTGTAGTTGGGTAATTCGAATTCTGTTATGCTTCTGAATTGGGGGGGATAAAGGAGCAATTGTATGTTTTTTTGAGTACCAAACGCGCGCATAATTAGGTTGCCGTTCGAAAATTTCAAGTGTTTCAAGTGCGAGGGCGATCTGGCAGTAAAGTTGTGGGTTGGAATTGAAGAACAGAGGGGAAAATCACCCAACCAGACAATTGTTTACATTTAATGACCAAAACACATTCCACCCAATCAAGTCGTCGTTTCCCACGCGAAATTCCACGGTATTAAAAATTAAAAACCATAACTCTAAGGTTCCATAAGCATCAAATAAAATCCTAAGCTACCTTTCACCTTATTAGCACTGAAACTCTTCATAAAAGCCCACATCTTCGCGTCAATCATCTCCGCCCACCAAACGCCTTCTCAGCACAAGGGAAACAAAACATCACACTCGTACGCACTTTATGGATGCCCAGCCGTTTAGGTTTGGGTTCTTCATAAACCGTGACGACGACGACGACAGCCAAATTTGGTCATGCCACCAAGTGGAACCTGACTTCTACAGTCGGTCTCCTCCTTCACTCACGTGTGACTTCGCGTTTTGTGTGTGTGTTTATTGCAATAAAAGCTGCATTAACACAAGTTATCAAAAAAAAAAAAAAAATTATGCCGAGGGGGCCATAAAACAAACACAACTTCACAGAAATTGAAAGACGTCTGGCGTCATAAATACCCGCGAACAAAGAGCACGACAGGGAATCTTGTTGGCATCGCGACGGAATGGGACACGGTGACAGGGCATCCTCTATCCAGATTAACCAGGGTGACATGATATTGTGCTAATGTGCTGCTGCTGCTGCTGATGCAGTGCGTTCGGGGATCGGGATTTATGGACGCTCACGTTCGCCACTGATTTATTCTGGCTTCCGGAATACGACAAAAACTTTTTCCTAGATCTTCTATTCTTTTCTCCAACTGATTTGCATAAGCACCGTCGCGGAGTTGCTTGCCTTGCGCCTCAATCGGGTATCGAGGACTTAATGTTGATTTATCGCTGAAATTCAAAACATTTAAGCTTTTTCAACAACAAATGATTTACGATCAGAGAGAGAGGAGAGGAGTGGAGACATATTTCGCATGTTCCTTGGCGCGCACCATCTGTCCGTGCGTCGTCCTGATCAAAACACATACTCCCATCGATGAACCGGTTCTCATAAGTCTCATTGGCCCAAATTCCAGTGCATCGTCGGATGGCATGCGTCTGAATGTGCACTTCTTTACCGTTAATTGCATGTGAATTGATGGCCAAGTAGTTGCGCTGCACATGCTTTTTTTATGATCTCTGGTGCGCTCCAGAAGGAAGAACCACCGAATGTGTGTCACGAAGTGGTGCCGCTCAAATGTCTGCCGGGTACTTAACCGACGACGACGGGACTCATTAAATTTAGTTTTATCGTTTTTCGTTAATTTTTTTTTCGTTTGTTTTTTCAGACGTGCTGTGGGTGAAAAATGTATATTTTTGGAATGAAATGCACACAGAAATGCACTTTGATGGAGAGGAGCGCGTCTATGATGGCGGCCACACAGAGTGATGTTGATAAACTCATCCTGACCCAATTTTGAAGTCGGCGAGGGGTGGTGGATGCTCTCTCCTGCTACTAGTGTGCTTGAGCGACATGAAGTTCCACTCGAGCTGCGAGGAATTTTGCAAACGAGGTAAAACTTTGGAACGAAACTGGGTATGAGTTCAAAGAGTGCTAGGCGTTCCAAGACACTCCGTCGACAACAGCTATCTTTCAAGATAATCAACATCACAACAAAATGCTTGACAACAATCCAATCTCCAACCAATCTTCTACTTCTTCTAGAAAATACATCTGAACATCCATCACCTACCCACAGCATGTTAATCGAATTCATAGACCGCCTCCGCCATCACAACAGTGGGCCCTTTGAACAGAGAACAAGAAAAACATCTGCAGCCAGTCCCACCTACACACCAAACCCAGCAGCGACACCTACACCAGATCACATTGCTCCCGAAAAAGTGTATATTTCCGAGGGAACTTTCACCTCTCATAGGAAAAACGTGCCTGTCATCGTCTCGGCCTTCCATTTGCCAACTAATTCTCTTGGTTCGTGAGCCTTTTATGATGTCCTCGTGGAGTGAGAGAGAGACGATTCAAGGCCATTGGCACGAACAGCAAACTCTCGGAGTGGGGGAGCGAAAAAAGAAACCAAGGACGACACAAAGAATACACACAACAAAATGATAGACGAATGTGGAGGCATAGGAGAGAAAAACGGAGAAAGTCCACCGCAATGCAAATCGCAATGCAACCAGACAAATGAGACTTCATGGCCGTAGACAAACGACGGAAATAATTGAAAGATACTATGGCGCTGCACACATAATTATTCCGCGCACTCTCTTCGTAGGAGCCAGGCTTCAGTGGTGTCCTTTTTTGTCATTTAATTGCTGCTGCAGTCACTGTCAGGGGCAAGGCTCATTTTGGGCTTAATTGCTCTGAAGAAGTGTGTTTAAATGCCGGTTAATAGACTGGAAATGATGCACGCGAAGAATGTCTCTGTCGGGAAGGTTGATGTGTCATTCATTGAAGTCGACTTTTAAATTAAAGCACAGTCAAGGAGCAGAAGAAGAAAACACGTAAATCATCCGAATGGGTGATTCGCAATAAATCTCATCGATTTCTCGATAGTCCCTCTCACCGTCGTCGTCAACGTTCACAAAACATCTGGCGTGAAGGAGCGACGGACGGAGCACATATCTTCCGAAATGCCACACCGCAGTGCCCAGCAAAGTGCATCCAAGGAGCTCATGGTCTGGAATTAATGCCATAAGGCACTTGTGTCTTCTGTTTTTTTTTTTGTTTTCGCGTCCGACAGACCTTCAGATTTGGTCGTTTCCTCTGTCTGTGTTTGCTTTTGAATTCGAGAAGACTTTAATCACAGAATGACAAGCGAAAAGAAAGAGGAGTGCACAGAAGCAAAGAAGCAGAGACCACAGGAAGACGGGAGACAGAAACAGATGAAGGCGACTCCCTCTTTCTCCGAGACGCTGCTGAGTCACTGAATGATTATGACTTCATCCAGGAAAACAACGATTAACTTCTGCCAGCGGCCGAGATGGAGGCTGCACAAGCAAAATGGTCCCTTATCCGGGCTCCCCACATGGAGACACACACCCTCTTTGATGGAGGGTGGCCTGGCCGCTTTGCATTATTTACCTTATTATCATGGATCCACCACTTGGAAGTAATTAGATTTTCCATGCCATGGCAAATTGACAGGATTTGGGTTTAGTCACCGCGCTACGTTAGTGGCTGGGCAAATGTCAGAGGGATATGCACGCATCAAGGTAATTAAACAGACTATCACATTGATGGCGTTTTGTAAGTTTAATTGGTAAAGTTTTTCCATTTCTTTTTAGGGGTGACTGCGAGAGACAGTGCCTCGTGTGTAATGGTTGGTCTAGAGTAGTTAACTTTTGGATTGATGTTATTGAAACAGAAACAAATACCTCCACGATTCCCACTCTCCCCAGCGACTTTCATCTAAATCCTCACGAATTAGACCATCCACTTAGTGGACACATTTGTCAGCTTATCACATCCGAACTCGGCGAGCGATCAACGATTTCTAAAGACTGTGTCAACTTTTCATAATTGTCGGCCATTTGCCATCTCACAGGACTGTGCTGAACACATCTCTGGCCTGACGCTAAATAAATTGCCTTCATTTTTCAAAACAAAAACCGAGTTCCTCTCTCCTCCTCCGTCTGAAGTCTCCTGCGCTGCAAGTCAGTCATTATTCTTCAAAATTATACATCGTCGGCGGACACGTAAAGGAACCCCTCGAAGGGGTGGAGAACACAGCAAGAAAACAAAAAATGTTCATCCCCTTGGGCGATATGCGGGCAAATTGAATTTCAAACAGAAAAAAATATTTTCTTTTCCTGTAAATTTTCAAGCACGGAGTGGGGGTAGAGACAATGGAGGAATGAAAACAAAATAAAATCGATTCCACCTGCCAAAGACTTCCGTCCGCCATCCCCCGCTCCGAAGAAAGCCAGGAATACAATTCGACACGCCGAGGGTAAGGAAAGCAAACTTCAGTTCAAAGTCATTGTATAGCCTCTCGTCTATTAATTATTTACCAGACAAATTTGTCCCACTTTCAGACCAGGAGTCCAACACCACCAACACTAACGAATGACTGGCGACACGAAACACACACTGTGACCGCCCTAATTAATGGTTCTTTTTGTTGAGATTGTGACTGCGTCGAGGAGAGCAACGAGGGGAAGGCGCCACCGTTCAGAATAATTGGGGTAGATGTCGTAACAAATTTCCAAATGTCGATACGCATTAAGTAGGGCAACAAGTTGTCCTTTTAAGGACCTTCCCAAAGCAACCATCACTGAAATCAATCAAAGACAGAGAAAAAGCAAAACTCTGAAGCTCCTTTTCGAGCTGGTTGACTGCAGTCAGATCCTGACAGGTTCTGGCGATATGTGTCATAAAGTTTTGACAGACGAGATTAAGCGTAGTCTCGTCCTCAGAAGGTATCTTTGGTGGGCGATAGGGGTAGCAGACAAAACTTTGCCGAAGGGGATCGAAATGATGGAACAATGTTTTGACAGGTTGACGGCAAAGTTGTGTAAAAGCACACCGTTCTATTTGTAATGAAATGAAATGGATTGGACGCAATAGATGGAATCCAGTCAAGGTGGCTGGTTTGCATTGAATTCGACAAGGTCAATGAACACAGCACCAACGTGACCGTCAACCAAAGCAATTAACACAAACGAAGTCAATAGACTCCATCAACCAGGGTGCACTCTGGCGAACTCAAAAACAAAGCACTCAGCCGATGATGGAAACGCTTGGGTGACATGAAACTCAATTAGCTTGTCAAAACTTATTTTGAAACAAAAGCATGGCTGTGCGTCCCAAAGGATCACACCCATCTACTCACATCGATTTTAAACGATAATTGAAAGAAATTCGATTCGGCGCAACGATCAAATTCATAAATTAATTTTGAAGGAGAGACATCTCGTAGTCCCCTTCGTCCGGCACTTAACGCGAAGAGACGCAGACGAAGGTGGATGAAAAACATCTGATCTGCCACCCACTTTAGCATAGACAAAAAGATTTAAATTTTTCGAAAACTTCAATCCAAGTTATGCACACGAACAACCTCGAGGGATAAACCTTTCATATCATTTCAGGGCAAACGAAGCGGAAGATAGTTTCTGAGGGGAATAGTTGCCGACGAAGTGTACAAACCCTTTGATGTTGTGCACAGCAGAGGATATTCGTCAGAGTGAAGTGCTCCTTAGAAAGTGAAACTAAAAGTCGCGCACACTAATTGGTCTTGAAGAAGTCATTTGAACGTGGTGCCATGGAGTCTAGACCGATGCGAACAACCTGTCGATGTGAAAAAACCTTTTTAACTTGTGAAAGTCAATCAAGCGACTCGCAGGACTGTCAAGACACAGTGAGGAAGGAGACCCCTGAAAAGGGTCAAATGTTCTTGGCATGACCGATCGCATGCAACGACGAAGGCACATTCGCACACTGTCGCCGAGAGTTTCTCATGTCATCATCATCATCGTCAACAGATTACAGAGAAGAAACCAACGACAAGAGCTACACACTAATTTATTGCAGAACATTCTGTCGGACGGTTTTGAAATTGACGTCTGATGACACATAGAGTAGCTGTGCCGTCTCTACTCCTTCAAGCAGTTGATGGGGAGCACCCACCAGTCGGCTCCATGCCTTCGTACAGAAGTTGTTAATTAATGTAAATTGTTTATTGGATTGGGTCGTGCGTGTGTGCGTGCGTAGGGGAGCTTATGGCTGTAACAATATTGCGACTACGACAACTAATGACAGACACAAGCAAGCAGTTTATGAGATACGTTAAAGGAAACGTTGAACACAAAGTCTGGCGACCCGATGGGACGCGGGCGAAGAGAGGTTTTAGAATCATCTTGGATGTGGCTGGCCTAAATATTTGAAAACATATGGATCGATGTGTGTGCTGAACGAGAAACTGCGTAGAAATGGGAGTCAAGTGGCCTTATGATGAAGGGAGAACTCCAATGAAGCTGAAGAAGTTAACGAACCAGAAACGTATTTGATAAGAGGGTTAAGGCTGCTGACCACCAGCTTAAGAGATCGTGGCTGTTCAATAAGGGAGCGATGGCGAAATGAATTTGTGACTGATTGCGTGGGGAAAGTGTGTACGACATGTCTGATCACGATAGGATGATGCTAATGTCTTATTAGAATTGAACAGCTTTGAGTAACTCGCCAAAAACAATACGATTTAATACTTAACGTATGTATTGAATGCCTCATCGTACATAGAACAATATATAATAATAAGCACACCAAATCAATAATTTGCACGAGTTAATCAAAACTCTGGAGACGGATATATTCAGTCAAGTAAGAACTAGACAAATGCTATCACTCACCAGTCTTCATCTCATCATATATTCTCGATTTATAGATCCCTCAACACAACACAAAATTCCTAACAAATTAAAGCACTAAAATATATTTTTTTTAAATTAACAACTATGAACATTTCAAAGCACACACGAGATCTCGAACTCCGACTAACTGAGACTGTTATACAGATCTGTCAAAGTTTGACGTGAAATCTCTGGTGGGCCTGTCTGTTTTGACAACTCACACACGATGTATTTCATTGGTATGCTGAGTAAATAGAATGTTCGTTAAAAATCAAACTTACCACTTTGGATTTTTAAATTGTGCAACTTCAGCATAACGTCTACCCATCGGTGCCTCTTGTGGACTCAATAGAGCATCGCATGCCATAATTGTTTGTTGTTGTTTCTCGACCGGCTCCACAGTATTCACTTGCATTTTCTCATCCTCATTCGCATTTGTTTCACGTTTGCAATCATCATCACCATCATTATCAGTCATTACTAACGATGCGGACTCGTTAACGAAATTCTGTAATTTCTCACGTAGCGAATAATCATCGACGCCAGACGATGAGTTCGACATTCGACGAATCCCATTATCATTGTCGTCATCCTCTGCATCGACACCTATGTCTTCGTCGATCATATTACCATTCACCTCCTCTAAGTCACGGTAATCATCAATGGCAACATCATCGCCAGACGTTGACGACGTCGATGTTGTCGACGACGTTGTGGTTACTGTTGAAGATGCCGACGACGATACACAACTGTCAACACTAGCAATTGAATTTCGATTGCTACTGTCACATTTGTTTTTATTCTTCAAATCATCATCGGAGAGATTATCATCGGTTGATGACATCATAGCGGCTTGCTGTTCGGCTGTCATCTCGGAGACCTTCATCACTTTCTTTTTCAAATCTTCATCATCATCATCTTCATTATCGTTGTTATCGTTTAATTGATTCAAATTGTTGTCCTCTTCACCGATGTGAACATCATCTGAACTAGTTGTGGTCGTATGATGATGAGGAACAATAATCAATGACGTACGCTTGCGTGTGGTTTCATCTTTGGCATCGATGTTGTTCTTCAGTGTATTCCCGGGCTTTGTTGACAGGACAATCACCTCGACCTTGGTGTTGGTATTGCTGTCATCTGCTGGGAGGTTATCCACTGGGGAATCCATGGTTTATTGAGACGTATGCTGTTGTTTCACACTCGGTTTTAGCACTGTTTTGTGTATTCCCACTTTCACTTTCGCACACACACACTCACGAGTATATTTCACTTTGTTTTATGTCATTCTACTTAAGTTCATTGTCTCTATGTATCTCGCCATGCTCTTTGCTCTGTAATAAAGTAATTCGTTGTTGTATATTTTCGTTCAGAATATCTTGTGTTGTTGAATCTCTAGTGTTCCTCTGGCCGAAGAACTGGTGTGCGTTGGCGAACGTCGAAGTTATGTCACTCTGTCACTTGTGTTTGCTGATCGTCAAGGTGTGCCGAATATTTCTCACTCAAGGACATCAAATTTAATTGACTCCTTGACGAGAAAGGAGGAGGGGTGCGCTTTTTTGTGTCTGAATAATTCAATAAGCAGCGCGATATGAAATTGGCTTCTTTTTCGGAAACCCATATTGTGTTACTTATTTTAATGGAACGGTATTTTATTTCATGGCTCTTAGGCTTTATGGAAGGCGATTATTACATACATTGTCCCCAAGAAGAGAATCGTCCGGTACGAGTTACGGGGTCCGTCTGTGTGTGTCGAATGCGAAACGAAAGGAAGAAGGAGAGCATTTTATGATTTCTTTTCTTACGTTCTTGCGACATCCAAGTGGCTGTAAACTCAATGGAACGTGATGTGGAGGATTCCAAAGCGGAATTAGGAGCACGTCAAGTGAGGAAAAGTTGCCATATCAAGAGGCGAGAAGACTTGAACAGTGGAAGTGGCTTTCAGGAAGTTGTTGACCTATTTTTGTTTTCTTCTTTGAGTTCCTAGCTATATGACTAAGTGGAGAAATGAACGACCTTCGTGAATAGGCGGTGGCAACATCGTGATTCATGAGATATTGAGGTTTTACGCCGCGAGTTCAAACACATGTGTTGATGATGATCAGACGGAAATGAATGTCTCACATTTCAAGCTTAGATTGACAAATAGACGTCCTTATTGCCTTAAAGAGTTTCATTATTCAAAAACCAGTTCAGATTACGTAATCGAATCCCCTCTATTCACTGATTCACAGAAACTCCATGGCATTCCACAAAATTCTAAATCCATTCTATCCCAACGAACGAACCCTATTCATGAGATCACGTTCTCCGGCGATCGTCGACGATGACGGGGAGAAGGGGGACCATCGTCCCAGCCGAAGTTTCCGCAAAATTCACTCACTCGAGTTCGTTTCATTTGATAAAGTACACAAAACCCAGACCGTGCTCGCTAATTGAAATAATTAAATGCTCATACAAACTCGCGGCGTGCCCCCCTTCAATTGGTCTGTTGTAAAACGAAGGCTCATTGTTTTGCTTTGTCTATTTCTCATTACAGTTCACATTTGAAACTTGAAATTCTTAAAAGGTCCCTCCTCTTCTGATCGGCAATCAATTCGTCCGATATGTACATTGTAATGCATCATTAAGTCAAGCAATCGGCAACCAAGGGAAATAAATAAACCAAACACACATTCCCGGACCGCAAAACACAGCACACATTTCACATTTTGATTTCGCGTAGTCCGATACAAAAAAGAGATCTATCGAATTCATTGATACACGAAACCAGTGAGAGATAGATACCGCGAGACTTGACAATGGGTCCGTGGCCGTTCGAGATGTACATGTGTCTGTTGGAAACTGGGCGCGCAACAGCGACCCAACCCTACAAAACTAGATACACAGCACTATGCGATCTATTTATAGGTGAAACTTTTCCATATCCCCACAAACTAAGCACAAATCCTCCTCTCGTCGATGGTGGCAGGCGACGACTAAAGTGAGGGATCACGGCACAGGGAAGGGGGGATGGGTCTCGGAAAACTATTTCTAATTTTAAGTGCATCTGAGCGGAACTCTGTTGTGTGAGTGCGTGTGTTGTTCGTTGTTTAAATGGCATGCGATGCGTTTTGTTGAAAATTCAATAAAAAAAAAAAAATGTATCCTCTGTCCAGTCCCCAACCATGCTGCCCTACCTCCATCCAGTTTGAGTCCACAGACTAGTCTGCCAGAGCGTTCTAAATTGATTTGTTGTAGCCCATGGAGCGTGGTTTTTTTGTTTTTTTGTGTAAATATTTTGAAAATGAAATTTATTTAATATTTTTTCTCTCTTCCCCCACATTCAGACGATGGTTTATCGTCGGTTTTACAATGCTTTATCGTCAGCGGACTTTGCACAAGACGGTCGGTGGGAATGTGAGCGCAATGTTGTTGTGATAAGGCTGTGGTTTCGCAATTTTCTTATAAGTGGCATAATGGGGGATATTTGTTGTAAAATACGTTGGAAATTAGTTGTTTACCAATGCTCTGGGTTCAGCGAGAAGAAAAGTATCTGAATCCGATCTCGAATGTGGTCTAGAGCGGTCTTAGGTTTGAGTTTACAGCCAGAACAAACAAGCGATCGTCCCTTTGTGCTGACAGTGTCCAACTCAAGCCTACTACACAATCTCAGAGGTTCATGGGAAAAAAGACACCCGTTCAGCCACAAAATCCAATGACAAGCGTCACGCCGAAAGATAAATTAAAGCCTATCTTTGACAAATTCGTTTTCATCCTAAATTATATCCCTCGTCTGCATCACGAGCTGCCTGAAATTTTAAGCCAGCCATCCAAATAAATCATTGAATCCTTCACGCTTATCTTGGTTGAAACAAAAACACAAGTCGTCTCTCCTGCGCCCGTTCCAAAGTGCGGATTAAATCCTGCTAATGAAACAGGAAAGTACTGCCAACCCTACTGCGGGAGCAAATCAACCCTCAGTGCGAGACTGTGTAATACACCAAGTGCATTAAAAAACACCACCATTCGAATTGCAAGTATGCTTCCCTCTCATCGACAATCATTGATCCTCACTGATGAGGAAAAATCATAATTCCATTCTTCATTTTGAGGGTTGCTTCGGTGGGTCTTTGTTGGATTGCAACCCCTAAGTGGAAAAATCAAATCTCGAAATGAGTAATGTGAATGGAGATGAAAGGGAAAGCGTGCTGCAAGTCAGTCAGTGCAAGAGGAGTTCCCTATTTTTAGGGTTGATGGCTGAATGTGGGTCGAAGCGCTGGGAAAATCAATAGACTGTACCACCCTCCCCCAGTTTAGCTGCTTTCTTTCTTTCCAAGGCTGGTGGCTTTCGCATTATAACTCTATTTTCTGTTTCCCCTCAAAGCGCGTCAGCGATGGAGTGTGTGATTGTGAAATCAAAGAAAAGCCGCCGCCGTTGGAAATCTTTTGCATTCATTACTGACACATAAGTGGTTTTGCGAATGTCCTTGTACGGAAGGCAAAAGAAGCCGGTAATTGATTTTGCTACACTCCAAGACGCAGTCAATGTTTTGGTGATTGGCACAAAATTGGTTCCCCACTCTCCCCACGCCCACTCACACCTTAGCAAGGCAGAAACCAAATCAAGGTTAAGAAGAAACCGGAAGGATATGCCATCATTGCATGCCTCTCAAGTCACTGACCTCGTACCTAGTACACTGTGTGCAGGCAAGTGTGAGCAAGAGGGGTTGGGTTCTGGTGACTGACTTCTTATCGGCATTTTCCATTTGTGGCGTGTGGCAATTTTTACCAGACCCTGCGGGGATGAGTGCACACACGCACGCATGTGTTTCTTTTTTTTTGAATTTAAATCCATCAACAGGGACCGATGTCGAGGACTATTTGTTTGTGTCGTTGTTGGTGTATTATCCTTTTTTCAAACACAGCCGGCGAGGAACATGTTTTCACATTCGATATGATAATGATGAAGCCTGCGTGCCACACATGCGACAGAACGAAGGGCGCCAAGGACCTCGACAAAATCCGATCGGATTATTAAATACTTGTGTGACGAGAATGACGAATAAAGGAGCAAGGGGATTTGGTTGGAAAACAAATTTGACAAAAAGCCGAATCTCTATTGACAACCATGTCGAGAGGGGATAAAGGAGCCGGCGATGTGTTGCGAAATGAAGTCAATAACTCTGTTCCTCTCTCTCTCTCTGGAAATCCGGAAAGCGAAGTGTAGTGGCCACGGTTCACATGTCAATGTCATAATGTCGTCGTGTTTCTTTGATTTTATCTTGTTTTTATGGCACAAGGGTAATTAAAAGCAATTCACTTGACCACAGACAATTCGAATGAGAAATCTGCATTTACTGTCACTTTTCATCGACATCTGTTGTTTTTTTTTAAAACACACACTTGCCCACTCTTTCGTTGCTTGTCTTCCCCTTTCACGATCGTTTTTTGCATAGAAAACAAAAACCATAATTAAAACAAAGACCAGCGCGCGTTATCGCACACGACGGACGGACGCTCTTACGACTTTTCGTGCGGCTAGCGCGATCAAACAAAAGCCATAAGAGTCCGGTCGAGAAATTTATTGCAAAATACACAACTGCCAAATCAATATTCATCGTCTTAGATGGGACAACAAAACGTATAGTATTCTCGCCTCCAACCAATACCGAGGGCTTTCGTCACAGCGTCTTAACATCCGAGACAACCGAGTGAAGTATATCGAAAGAATAATTATCAGCCTTCAGGTTGCGAGTATTTTGAGAGCCTGCCAAGTATTACTCTATCCACAAGTGATTGTGATTCGCTTGGTTTTTTTTTATGACTTATCGCGACAAGATTTCGTTCCGTTTCTCAAAGGCGAAATTTATTCGCCGGCACTTCTGATGTGACTCACCCACATGTGCCTCACGACCGCGACGTATTGAGAAACATTGTGTGGTTTTTTTCGTTGCTTTGTTTTTAATTGTATCCAGAGATTGCCCCCAATTTTTGACACTTGTTCTTTGATGTCTTTCCCACAGGATCGCGAACTGTCATCTGTCAAATCATTGGATCACACTGCATACAGTAGCATGACGTGTCAGAGCACTAGTGTCATGCAATCGAATGGTAAATTTTCACCCAACAAATCACGATCTCATGGATATGACCAACGCGATGGGGATATGCGCACAGTTTTGTGTCATTGCCTTTCGCTGAGCCCCCGTTTGGAGCGCCTTATGACAGCTATAAGATTGGTCGGCTATGTTCGCTGTGTGCGCAGTACGCGCACGATTCCTCGGCTTTATTACCATTTATTGCTGTTTCGGTCGCGGATTAAAGGAGAACCGGTATTATTGCGGTGTTTTCTCTTTTTTTTCCTCGTCTTTTTGCTTGCTCACTAGTTTCTGGACTGAAAATAATTTCATTGTTATGTTCGTGTGAGAACGAACAGCGTTTGTGTAGCGAATTAAACTGTAGCACAACGTTGCCGAATGTGCCCAAGTGACATAACTTGCGCAAAAGAACACATGGAAAGGAAGTTCATTTAGTAATTTATCCAAATATGCCTCGATTGCCAAACGGGGAGTGTGTTAGCGACCTCGCAAGCGCAGCCATTTGGTTTGATGTGTAATCGATTTTTTGTTGTGTCACATTTCTTTATCTTCTGGATAAGGCAGCGAACAGTGGGAGCATTTCGATTGAACTTTGTTGATTGAGATTATCAAATGCAAGGGTGGTTGTCAGTGTAATCCCGTGAGTCTTGTGTTTGCAAACGGAAGCGTCAAAAATCATGTGATTCACTTTGCAAATATTTGTTTGAAGCATTCCATAAAGTGCGCATTTTAGAAGTGCCAAAACCCCGGCCTCCATTTCCATTCAATCGATCGCATGGAAATTTCCTCCAATCAAAGACCAACAAACAAGGCTTTAATCAATTATTCCAAGTCGTTGCTGGACTCGATGTGTCATGCTCCGAGTATTTGTTATTCCTAGACTTGTAGTTACACACGATGTTATTAGCCATGACTCAGAGACGTTCGTTCTTAGAAGCAAATCAGATTTAAATGAACAAGTGAAAATCCGTCGGACAAGAGACAACCAACCGTTGGTCGAGGTGAACAACACTCGAATGGCTATACATTTATTGATCGTAAAATCCAACCGCTTTACACAGTTTAAAGATCATTCGCGGAGTTTCCAAACTCCCACTGAATGTCACATGCCTCTGCTGCAACTGAGCAGCGCATAAAGGATAAAATGCACCCAGAGATCGAAAATGAAAGGAAATCACGTGAAAAGTATATGAGGAGTACGATACGATCGTGGAAATCTGATAAATGCCTTCCCGGTGAAAGTTGTCGCTTGCGAAAACAACCAATCTGCCATTAGATAGCCTCGTAAACTCTCAAACGTACAACCGAGCCGAGCCGAGCTGATCTCCTCTGATCGTTGAGCCTGAACAAGCAGGTGCAGGCAAAAGTCGTTTGTGGTCCACAAACGGGTTAAATGAAATTGTATCTGTGAATTCTTTGGTGGATTCTACATCACTTTGACACACAGACTTGGGGTCTATGTGCTGCGCTCGCGGTTAAACGACTGCCGTGAGCCGTGGATTGTACGTGACTATAGCAGGCCACAGAGATGATATCGGCAAAAATGAATTCACCTTCTTTCGTTCCTCAGTCGCTCCTTTTTCTTGATTGCGCCCGCCTTCGGTTTGCAGCAGTGTTTATTGCGTTTTTGTGCCAAAGTGCAGTGTACGGTTACAAAATGTATTCATGCACCTCTCACTCGTGATTCCATGCAGCAATGCAGGCTGGAGTAGAATATGCTAGTTAGAACGGAATCTTCTTTATTGTGTACGGCAATATAGCTCAAACCGCAAGAGATGAAGTGAAGGAAGCAGCTGCAGCGCAAGACGGACAACACGATGTGACTGATTTAAACGACGTCCGGTGGCAATAAGATCGCATGGTGGACTGTTAAAATACATGGATGTTGCGAGGCCAACCGTCACGGTCTGAACACCCGCGATCGGGTGAAAGTGCACGATATCAAATATCACACACAAGCCAAGTTCAAAAACCTCTATAATTGCCCCAAAATCTATCACGCCTTAGCCGAAAGAAAAAATATCTAGAACAAATAAACAAACCGCTCGGCATTTGTTCGATTTGTTTACCTTCATATTGACCCAATTCACACTTTAGTACAAATTAATCGGCAATTTGTTTATTCATCCAACCGTGAGACGAGCCGAAAACAAAAAATTACCAAAAACCTCACGATTCCAGCTGCAGTGTTGAACTGCACAATTTGAAGCAACAAAAAATGGTGGAAAATTGTATGTTTACTTGTCGAAAATGGGAAATTACAGCAAAACCAGCATCGGACGGACGTTAAAAGAGCTTCCAAGTGATCGTTGCTGCAGGGTGAACAGACTGGATGGGTGGGGGGGCTGCATCTAGAGGCCATAATTGATGGGCATCATGTTTATTTTATATTTTCAGTCAAGGAGGGCGAGGGCTGCTTGGCGGCGTCTAAATTTAGACGGAAACTTGGAAGTTATTCAGTCAAAAATCCACGAATGAACGCCCGACGGAAGATGTTCGGTTTTTCTGAATTCTTTTCTTCTTCGTCGTCTCAAGAGACAATTTAAACGCCATCGAAATGGATGGAAGAAGAGAAAAAAAAGCTTTAGATATACAAATTGTATTTGTACATTTTGCGAGCGGAAAGAAACTAAGTCGCAGTCCCCATCGTTGTCGTCTCGTTAACTGACCTTTGCGCAACACCGTAGTGTAGGACGAGCGTAGCAGTGTGGTGGTCCGGCACCTTGATCTCGTTTCTTCACATTGGATTATGTTGTCACAGCCAGAGAGATGACTGTGTGGGAAGCGAAAAGGTACAGCGAGGGCAGCAGAACTGCCACCACTGACCGATGAGGTGGAGATTTCTTAAATTTTTGACATTTTATTGGGATTTATGGCGAGTGCGTGCGTGCTTGCTTGCTTGCTTGCGTGCGGCTGTTTAGATGTGAGAGTACAAGTGGATTGCATTAGACGAGATTATAAATATCTTTCCGATTCTGAGTGTAAGCAGCCTGGAAACATCTGCTTTCGGTGTGCCTTCGAGAATCTAGAAGAAGCCCACCATATTTGGATGCAAGACAATCCTCCATTGACTGCATATCCAATTGGCGCGTTCCACAACTGATTTCCTCTTGTGAAAATTTGATAATTTAAAGACAACCCATCAACGCCATGGCACGGTGTAAATAATTGCAATAAAAATATATCTCGCACCATCATCAGAATGTCTTCATGGTGTCGCTGCTTCCCTTATTGAACTTCGAATGGAAATTCTGTTACACCCTATTACATTTTATTGACTAATTTTGGGGTTTAAGCTATTACCCTGGGCGCAGCGTGGTGCTTTATTAGAGAGCCGACACACACGCCGACGGCGGTGATGGTAATGGCATCGCAACGCAACGTAGGATGTCTGCTGCCGCTGCTGGAAAGAATTCACACCGACTTTCCATTTGAGGCAATAAAGAAAATCTGATAGGCACGTGACACGTGGCAGTTTCTGGGAACGACTTTCTGGATGAATACGAGGCAGAACTTATCTATTTTTAGGGCGAGAGGGAGAGAAAGTGGTTGATGCCTAGACTCAGTCAGTCTTCTTCTGTTCCCTAAACTCACCCTGACCTAACCGATGCAAATGTCACAACAGACTGCAAATACGAGACACATTGTAAACGACGACGACGACCTATTGTGTCGAATGGAAAGTGACTTGAGAGTCAACTACCCACTGCACTGAAGTACGTTCCTAAATACTTGACAACAACGATGACGGCATCGTCGAGGTGATGTTTAATGTAAATTCTAGTCTCAAATGTCAGAGCAGCAGCGCCGCTTCAACAGTTTGACATGTCCCCATATTCTCGTGCTCCTGCTGCACTTGGTCACCTAGACGTCGTCGCACACTATTCATTCGCTCACTTTTACTGCCCCCCTCTCTCGACTCGACCAGCACACATTTTTTATGTTTTTTTTTACGTATCTATTTGCATTTCGTTAGTCCGATTGTGTACGCCAACAACACACACAACACTGCAACCGCTAAAGGGGTATGCCCACATAAAAAAGTTTGGGTTGCATAAATTTTCCGATATCTTGTGGGTATACCTATGCAACGGATGCACTGGGGGATCTGTGGAGGAGAAGTGAAACTTTTTTTCTTTTCAAAACCGAATCAAGTTAAGCACAAATTAAGTGCTGTCTGAGCGTGGATTGATACACAAGCACGGTTTGTACATTGCGAAAAGTGGGTTGTTTTTGGAGTCACGATGCGATGTGTGTGTGGAGTCGAGGGTGTTAAAGCGAGGTTGCTAATTCGATTTCATGTTGGTTTTCTATTTTAACATCTGTTACTGATGCGAGGTGATTGCATGCAATGCAGTGAACCTGGACCGGCGTTGAGCTGATCAATGGCACAGATTCTAGGTCCTGTTCTCAAGTTCAACTTTCCCTCCAACCTCTGCGCAACTGATCAACATCTCTATCATTTCATCACTTATCTGGTTCTCCTACATGGTTTTCCAAAATTTTCTCAGCACTAGTGAACCCGAGTCTCACTCTCAGTGGAGGCGCTTCAAAAAAAGAAAAACTCGTTTTGTTATCCAACACACTGACAACCCCGTGCTTTGTTAGCGCACACTTCCACCTTTAATTGAGATACATTTTCCCTCCTCACGATCGTCTCGTTATTGCTCAACGATCGACAAACACCTACGGTCTCCGTTGATACACAGTCAAAATGGAATTAATTCATTTTATCAGTTTGATTTATTTCTATATCTCCTCGGCAGAGGGTACGTATGTACACCGCCACCTTCACGCCGACGGACACAGAAATCTAATGTAAACTCTTCGATAATCAGAAATCTGTTTGCCGTACCTGTGCCCGCCTTCTAAACATCGAATGCGGGTTGATATCTTGCGCTTTTTGGCCGCGATAAAATGTGAATTAATGTGAAGAAATTTCTGTTGTGAGACATTCCTTGTGGGCTCTATTTGGTTATAAATCGATAAGAGACAGCGATGAAATTCCATCGTTTTTCGGTGTCGTGTCGTGTTGGGGCTTGTTATCTAGAAGAAAGAACCCCCCCACCTTTCACATTTTGGTCAAATAAAAATCATAGCTTTTCCGGTTTTGGTGGAAAGTGTGTAGTGTGTTTCCACACGACAATATGTCTTTTAATTTGATTTGATTTCCCTCGACGAGATTTGATTTGAATGAGGTATGTGGCGTGTGTGTTGAGAATGTATATGCCGCCGCCTCTACCTACGTATGTACCTCTCAGAACCGGACAAATGGAATTGCGGCAGCCGGTTTATGGGGGCTAAGAGTTGCTTTGATGATTTAAATAGAAAAACTGGGAAAGAAGGGGGGTAGGTCGTAAATCAAATGGGTTAATTCGAACGATTATTTCTCAATTTACTAGAGTATTCATTTTTCTATTGCCTTGCGGTGGGTGGAGTGGTGAAGGGTGAACTGTGGAGTGTGGAGATATTGTAGTTGTTTAGCCCTTTTTGATACGTGTCAGACAAGAGAACTACATTAACCTCAATTGATTGTAATATTTGATTCTTGGTTTAACTTAACCGCAAAATGACCTAGAATACGTTTATATCATTAGTTTGGTTGGTTGGTGAAGTTGAGGTGAAGCCCTGTCCGCATTAAGTAACATCATCTCGTAAATCACATCAACCTCCCGCCAGTTTCAAAGTCAAAGGTCTTATCCAAGACCAATCGTAAGCGATGAGGCAACACAACAAATCGGCTTTCGTCTATTGTCTTCGTTCTCATCATTAACCGACGAGCCGAAAAGGAAGTCCTCATTCACGCAACAAAACCGACACCAAATTCACGGCCTACGCATTACAGAGAGCCGCAACCACAACAGTCGCCAAACGACGCTCGTTAATTACCCGAATTTTGTGAATAATAAAAGAAGCTAGCTAGCTAGCTAGCTATGTTGTACTTTGAATCTGGTATTCTGCTGGAATGTAATTTCAATTACGAAAGATACTCTGGTCTACAGCACATCTGCTGCTTTACAGTCACTTCAAACGCACTACTCCTCTTCGTTCACAGCCGTTGCATAAAGATAAACAAAATATGAAAAAAAAACTGTATGGAGATGAAACTATGTACATATACAGTCTGTCCAGTGGGGGGAGGCACACACAAATGGCTACACAGAAGAGATACAATTGGCATGGATGGTTTGCTTTTGAGAGGTCAGTGTTCGCCACACACACACATGATATAAGCACACAGAGAGTCGGAGACAGACATTCAAATGGAAAAACTCTCGGAAACGGGACAGATGGAGCTTAATTTGTCTGATTTTTCGCGAAAGCACTTCAAAATAGAAAAACTGTTCGTGCTCTCGAGCGGTACTTTGATCACAAAACGGGAAAATCAAGTAGTTTACAGACGAGAAAATCCATCATTTTAAAATCGAAAGTGGTCCATCCACCTTCAACCGCACACACACACAGGCACATCTTCTTCACAGAGGAACAACTTTACAAAGCATCTTTTTTTTTTCATTAAACATTTTTTTTTTTTTTTGATTTTTATATACGCCACACCAACCGGAACAGCAAACAAATATTCACCACCCCGACGCGATACGCAACATGCACCAGCTGTCAGTTCCATGCACACAGAGCACACCAACTACCACGGCACCATCGCTGTGTGCGCGACAGGCACAGAGTTCAGGAGGAAAACCGAGAAACTTACGACCGTTTTGATTGGGAAATCCCTTTTGCAGAACGAAATCAAAATCAAAATAAAAAAAAAATTAAGCCTAACTCTACGCGAAGGGGTGGAGGTGGAATTTTTTTGTAGACGAATTCGCGTATCCGTACCCGGGGACAGCACGACCAAACTCTGTAGAATCTAAAGTTCAACTGACTGATGAATGAAACACGAATGAATGTTGCGCCAGTTGGTGGTGGATAGTGAACACGTGTATCTAGATACAAATATCGCATGAGAGAAGCAGTCACACACTGCGTCCGACGAAGTGAGTCTTTTGAGATGGATATGGCGGCAACCGAGAGTGGATGTTGTGTGTGGCAGGTGTTGCTGGGTAAGGACATTAATTATTTACTAATTAGGCGTTTCCATTATGGGGGGAAGGATACAGGATGACAATGAGATGTTGGGTGAAGCTTTAAATGAGACTGACATTGAGCAAAGATTTGCTGGGCGTTAGGTAGGCTCTTCCTTCCATTCACTCCAGCGCCTACCACTGAAATGCTTCCCATATCAAATGCCGTGCTGCCAGGTATTTATGACACACGCAGGGATGTCCCATCATCCTACACACATTCTCCCCCATCCTCTGCATTTAAACAATTTAATTTAATTCCAACTATATCGTAGTACCGTCCCTCCTATTCCCAAGACGAAACCCATAATTAATGAATTCCTCAATCAATTGCATCACCACACACTGTGTGGTGTGTGTTCCCAATGAGGTAACATCAGCCACCATAGCAAAACCCTTCACCAACTCTCAGGCCACTCTCCATCAGTCAACCAAAACTGACTTTACATCCACAACCTCTTCATGCTTACATGCGATATTCTCGTGCGATAAATATCATCGTCCTCTCTTCCACACAATTCACTCGAGCTTTTTTCACTCTCTCTCCCTCTCTCAGTTCATCCGATGCGAGCTTCATTTTAGAGCCGGCACATCGGACACACAACCACTAGACAACAATAAATCACTTGCCATGCAAGATATCGACTCTGGGAAGATTGGTCGAAAAGGAGAGTCCATTTAGAGACGCGTTGTCATAAAAATTCAATGCTGACGGTAGAGATTCCCGGAAATCCCAACGCTGACTGACCACGATTGTATTGGCGAAATTCAAGCGAAATGATGAGTAAGACACTGCGTTTGGATTGGACAATAAATGCGGCCAAGGTCGCATTTCATTTCGTGAGAATCAACAAGAGCGACATACATGATGTACAGTGGGTGTGGCGTTCACCCTTTCTGGCATCGATTGAGGTAGGCAAGGAAGATGCAGTGCAATTCCAGAAACTTCCGGTGGAGTCGCTTGCATTGCTGAGAATCTAAATCCGAAATGGATCATCACCGGTACCTACCAGCGGCAGCAGCCAAAGCGACGTACTCCCTTTTTTCGTCGTTTTCCTTCACTTGCTATTTGCCGGCTACATTCCGGAGTCGTATTACAGATATACACAAAAGGAGAGCAGACGACGATGACGACGACGAGAAGCAGCAGCGGCAGCGAAGTGCGACGAAAATAAAAACAAACGCACCATTCACTCGAGGGGAGAGCTTTCCACCAGAAATCACTCAAAAGTTTCACGTGTTGCTTGAGTGTTGCGAGTTGTTCAACGACACCTTCCACAGATGGCTGTCGCGCAATGGATTCCAAGTTGATGATTTGGATGAAATTATGCGGGCGATGGCTGTGAACATGTGGTGGACTGTAGACCGTCCGTGTGAGGAAGACGAATGGAATGTTGGCCCAACAGCTGCCGGATGGAAGTAGTGACGGATGATGTGAAGAAGCGTTTGCAAGCGATTGAGGAAGTGGTGTGAAAACAAGCCGAACAACAAACACGTCTCAAGCGTTCTCTACCCGTCCCTTAAATGGTGTACACCCTGACCTCCTTCACCCACCGCTCACAGAGATGATAATCCCACAAAAAGCAACCGAATGTCGTCACCGCCAGTCGACCATTATGCGTATCGATGTCCACACCACTGACTGTCGCCGCAAATTCAATTAATTTCGCTCACTAAACATTCCCTTTATTCGATTCTAATGCCCATTCAAATGCCAAATGGTCCACCGCCTCCGTCTCCACCTCGAGTCGACTAGTCACATACAATAAACAACAAACGCCTCCGACCCTGGTGCGCGTATTAATCCCTTAATCGCAGTCATTAATTTATTTCATCGAATTGTGATGCGAATGTGAATGGGCCCAACGTACTAGGATAATCAATAAATTATCCTTTTTAATCAAATCGGCCCAACTCCAGGCATTCCTCCCGCTCTCTCCCTCAGCTACACAATAGATTATGTGACAACTGTTAGCCTGGTCGTAGTTATGTCATGTACACGCGTTAATTATGGAAAACCCCCACGAGCCATGGGAAAGGAGAATTCACAAGAAAGCGCCGTCCGGGGGAAATGGCATGACCGGTGAACATAACACCGCTCAAGATGGCAATAAAAACGCACTCAAAACTATCTGTGGAACAGTCGCTTTAGATAATAAAATTGCGCTGACCACGGCACAAAGCAAAACAAAAGCAAATAAAGATGCAATAGAATTTTAGAAAATATTGTATCATCACGTCTTGAGAAGAGGGAGCCTGCCGTTGTCTGAGGAATGTCTGACTGACACGGAATCAATTAACTTTATGTCGTGTGATTGTGGATTTCCGTCGTAGCTCAGCCGAACAGCACGATGTCTGACGGATATGTGCGAATGACACGAGAAGAGGGTGAACTTTGGCCACTTGACTACGGGCTCTTCTGAGATGGCGGAGAGCGGATGTGCGAACTACATTTGACCGGCTCGCACTTGGTGGGGGAGAAAGATAAAGAGGTGTAAATTGCATCGAGGGGAACTACTTCGAGGGCGTTCGGAAGGAACATTTAAAACAAAACTTACCCAAATAATTTGAATTGTGTTGTAAACAAGTAAGACAGTAAAAAATTCACTTCACTCACCTGCAACGAAAAGAAAAAAATTACAAAACATTAATCAGTCAATACAAGCAAACACACTAATCAATAACTAAAAAAAAAACAACAGAAAATCGTTATCACGACCTAAAACAACGCCACCACGACGGGTTTATCGATATCGCACCGTGTTCCCAATCGTGTGCTTATCAGACAAGCACCCTTTCTCCTTTGTGAACCGAGTGAGGAGTCTTTTCGCGCGATCATTCAAATTCATCACCATCACACACGATATCAAACCCGTAGGAAAAATGGTAGAAGATGTCCAGTGAAGTGAATCACTTCCGGTTGTGACAGCTCTCATTTATCATCAGCCGAAGAGGTGAGATCCTCCCCGATTCAAAGTGTGAACAGTGTTGCAACAGAATCATTTTAGAATTCCACTTAAAATAGCTGCACCTTCATAAATTACGCAGATCCTTGTGCAAGGATTCCAAGTGAAGGTCATAAATTGTGTAGCTGTCCCTGGACGAGCTCACCCTTTCGCTCCCTAGCTATGTCTCGGCGGCAACTATCGCTGGAATCTATTTTCAAAAATATGCACAATTTTCCTCACAACAGATGGTGGTGGTGCTGTATGCATGCATATATGTATGCATGACACCATGAAACATTGTCGCAGAAAGAGAAACGCGGCAATGATTATCACTGTCCGCGGGGCAATTATGCAGAACGCTTGCATGTGTCCCACAAGGGAATGAGAGAATGGGGGTGAGTGGGTGATGGGTGACAACACCTTGTGCGAATGTTTTTGTTTTGTTTGCAAATTTCAGGAATTTCATTTATTAGCAGCATGTGCAATACTGTGCGCGTACAGCGAAAAGTGAGACACAAGCCGGAGGGAGTGCGACAGACATGTTAATGTTACGTGAGCATGGGCGCATGCAAAATTAATATTGCGACGGAATTTTTAATGATTTTCGGTGTTTTTTTGGGGAAAGTTTGCATATTTTTTTGTCTTTGGAGGCTACGGGAACGATGCACCCGGCTTTGAAATGCGATACGAAAAGGATGTCGACAGGAATAGTATGTCACGACGTGGAAAAATCTGCATGATCTCAGCTCCATTCCTTTACCCATGGTCTCTGTCGCAATCACCTCTCGAATGCTACCCTTAAACACTCGCACAACCCAAGTCATCCTCTCCTCTTCCTCCTCTTCCGTCGTAAAAATTTAATTGTATCTCGTTTAATTTTTCAATCGAATGTGATTCGAATTTGTTTCAATTAAACCGCCAACAAGGAGTTTGATATCGTGTGACACATTCTGACGCAGCACCCATCATTTCAGTGTCAATCATACACTCGATCAAAAAATCTGAAGCCCGAAAGAATTTTAATGGATCGCCTCTCGACGGTTGTGTGTTTTTGTATCACACAAACAAAAGAGCGAAGCACAGACTGTAATGATGAGGATTAATGATGAACTGCGCATCGAAGAGAAAGAGATTCGCAATCCCAGTGATTAATGGAAATGCAATTTGTGAACCTATTATCGTACAGTTAGCTGAGGAAGCGATTAAAAATAAATGGATCTAAATTGCAGCGCTCGTCGCATAATTGTAAATCCGGTTGGAGACGAACGAGGTGCGATGGCCTGGTTTTTAGACATGAGGCTGAACATTAAGATCTCCCCGTCCACGAATACGTTTCCCCAAGCTCCACCAAATGTATATCTCCACGTCAACAGGGATGCCTTCAAAACGAAAAGCTTCAACCTACGATTAAATCCTCTGAGAGGACACGCTAAAAAGAATTCCCTCGAAACTGCAGAGAAATTTCATTAAACTTAACCCAAACTTTGAGCTCCAAAAAGGTAATCGACATCCTCCGCCTCCCGGATCCAACTGTGGACATCTCCAGCAGCACATCTCCACCTCAACTGAAGTGAGTGAAAGAAAATTCAAATGAAATTTATTAATCTCTCCTCGGGGAGCCATAAAGCTATAAACCAACCAACCAACCAAACAACAATGCCAACAGCAAACTCGTTACTCTAATTCAAGACGATTCTCTTCAAAAAAGTATTTAATTACACCGAAAGACCGGAAGAGCTCCTTGCTCCTTGCGGGAGACGGCACAATTCACAAGCGCATCCCGAGATGAAAACGGGAATAGCGCCTGTGTTATGTTTATTATTTCGGATTGTTCGCAAAAAACAAGCCCACAGGCTCCCCAACAGATCCCCTGCCCCCGTCACTATTCCTGCCTAGAGATTTATTTCATTAAGGCACAACATCAAGGGAGATTATCCTTGCCTTCATTTACAGCTGCATGTCATGTCAGGTCGTCTCAGCGGAGGAGGATAGAGTTGCTTGGCTTCCTGTGTGCACCTTTCTGTGTGATTGCCTGTGGTTCTCTACAACAACAAAAAAATATGAGAGCAATATTCGCTCCTAATTATCCGGGCAAAGGATGTTCGGTGAACGTCCTTTTTCAGGAGGAACGGGCGGTGCAAAAATCATCATCTCTCTGACGAGTACTTAGTTTTATGTGATTCTCGCAAATTACTTGAAACTCATAAATGGAATTGTTTGCCCCTTGTTTCCTGACCAGGGCGGCGGCTGGGAATTGGGATCCCGACTTTTGGGGGCGGCCCGGAGATGGTTTTCAAGGCTGTAAAGCAATTTTCATTTGAATGAAGAGAAAGTAGATTAAAAAGTTTGCTTTATGCCTTTGGACTGTGAAGCGATAAACGTAAAAGTTTTTACAACGCACACCCCTCTACCTACTGCGGCGAGTTTGAGTTTGCTTCTGGGTTTGTTTTCTGATGATGATGATTTTTGCTGCGGGAGGGGGGACGAGTAGTTCCCTGTTCATTCGAATTTATTTGGTTAACGTGACTGAAGGCGATACTGTCACAGCCACACTTGACGTTTATCATCAGCTTGACTCACTTTTCTGTCCAAGCACGGTAGGAGAGACAAAACCCTGAAATTGCGCGAACTCAATTCCAGCAAATATCTCTCGACCTGAATCGCCAAGTCGCAGTAAGTGTCTTCTTCTTCAACCAAATGCATCCATTAGACGACGACTCTTTGTCAGCGCAACAATCACGCCGACCGAGCCTCTAGATCGTTTCTATTCAGAAGAGACTCTTGAGCTTGATTGCGATTTTCCCCAACAAATGACCAGGCTCGCGCCATTGTGCAAAAATTTGAATGTAATCCGCGGCTTAAAACCATAATTACCGTCATTACGTACGGTCTCTCCACATGCCCCTCCACATGCGAATGCGCTTCCTTCATGTTTCGCAAGTGAGTGCATTGTGTGTTCGACAAACGTGGAAAATGGGTTGCACACAGGCCAGGTTGCTCTGTGAATGAGTTGATGACATGTAGTTGGATTTGTTGTTTTTGCATTTTCACTAGGGAAATCCCCACCCCTTCACTGATCACAACGGCAGAGAAGGAGAGCCAAAGAGTCGCCACCACCCATTGCATTTCGCATGTCGCAGCGCGTTGCTTGGGCAGAGCTCTGTACCTACACGTTCCTCACTATTAATAAGCGCACTAAGTCAGTTCGCGCTATTTGATGGAAGGAAGCCAGAAACTCATGTGGCCGCGAGTGGAAAAAACTGAATTCCAATCGTAGGCTGGCTGGCGGTTTCCTGATCCCAGCGTGGCGCGCAAACTGACATAATGGACATTCAACCATCAGCCAGCGTTCTCATCATCAGCGGCAGACGCATTTTACAGTCCGCCCCGCTGCGCGCAAAGAAAGCATGCGTGTCTGCTGCGAGATGCGCGATGCGTTTTGCGACGTTAAGTGCGTTGACCAGACCTGGCACAGGCACGAGACAAGGGACGCATCACCCCACCACCATCGGCAGTCGGTCTGCTAAGCAAGATCGATAGATACCGATCGATCTTCGGTACGGAGTGCTGAGTGAGACTCCTCAGCGACAAGTTTTGTCAGATGAATCATTTGGGAACGTTTTTTCGTTTGGTAGGAAATGTAGAAATTATTTATATGCCTCAGGGATTTTGTTGAAAAATGTATTTTTGGCAAGCACGGTGAAAGACCGAATCTGCGTGGACAGTGGGCGGCTGTTTTGACGGAAAGTTGAATGAGATGATGTGGGTTAGGAGGTGGAACAGTCATCAAAGTTTGTTTCAAGATGAAGACTATATCGAATTATAGGCAGTCAATGAACCCGGTTGAAGATGGGAGGAAAATCATGTGGGCGATACTATGACAGCGGAACTGATAAGTAATATGATTGAGGACCGACGATAAAGCGAGGACAAGTCGCTAGAATGCACTAAAATTACGACCAAATTTCAAACATCAAAAGGAAGCCACACATTTCCACTTAATTAGTATGCCTCACAACCAACACAGCATAATGAGTTCATTTTTGGTTCCTCCATGCACCCACCCAATAACTCAGACCTGACAACTATTCGATTTCCTGTGAAAAATACCAACCGATCCAATTCAATGCACGGTGATTCATGAAAAAGAACTTGTCCTTCCCAAACAAAGAAACGACGCACAAGGAACACCTACCTTATATTCGCAAAATTTAAGATCTTCTCAAAGAAACTCCGGCCTATGGCCGGTGCGGTCATCGTCACCCAACAAGGCAGAACTCCAAATGAATATCCAAACGGCGCGGCGGTTTAACAGCCACAGCAAACGGCCGGTGCTCGAGGTACCAACTAATTCACCAAAATTGGATAAAAAATTGCGAAAACCATGCGCACCGTCGTCGTCGTCGTCGTATGCAATCTAAAAATAGCACATTCCTCCTCGCAATACCACACTTCTACCGGACCGACCGAACTAATTCCTGATTCTCGTAGACTTTCCTGCCCCATAACCGGCTTTCATTTGAAATGCATTGAATCACTCCGGGCACCGCACAGATCCATCAGCCGCGCATCCACTGGGTGCACACTTCGCGAACACAACACCGTGCGTGACTTAGCTGCGAAATTTCGCGGATACTACTAAAACAAAAAGCTTTTCCCGCTGAACAATCGATCAATATCTCGATATTTATTTGATAACCGCGAAGTCTGATAACAAGTGACAGATATAAAAGCAGAGCACAAGAGGTTTCGTTGTTCGACACAGTGGGGCGGAGAAGACTCACAGAAAAAAAATGATTCACACACCTGATCGTGTATCGCGCGCTCTACGAAAGAAGAACTCGCCGGACGCGCGAACTGTTTGAATGTAAGGCAGCGACTGAGAGAGCACAACATTTTCGCAAGACACACCACGTCCACCACACGGAGGAATGCAGCTAGGCTGGGATGATGTATGCCTCTGTGTGTACGTGTAATGGGCCGAAGCTGAGATCCAAGTTGGCGCTGCTGGCCCGATCGTGTGTCAGGGAATAAAAAGGGATGACGTTGAAAAGAAATATTTTTTTGGAGAGTTTGAACTTTGACGCTACTCTCACCTACTACGATCGGCGCGGTGGTGAACTGTGGAGAGGAATGACGCGCTTAATTGGTACCAATTGCGTGTTTGTTTCCACTTGAGTTGGCTTCACGACCAATTCGAGTGTCAGTCAATAGTCACAGTCACTGTCCTCCGATGAGGGGGGCTAGCGATGAGTCTAATTTCGTCGGTCGTCTATAATCGATGGGCTGAATCAGCAGGAGAATGTAGGAGATTAGTTATTTCGATTTTCGGTTTTTGGGCGTAGGAGAGAAGATTGACTGACGTTACGGACGACGACGCGATGGTGGGTCGTAGATAAGTGCGTACCTTAAGTGGAAGGTTTCCATTGGTCACATGTACTCATGCGGAATGGGGGAACCACATTGAAAAATATCTGAATTCACCAAGAAGGAATCCACTCTGCCACTCCCACATTGCCCACTTCAAGCATAAATTTGACAAATCTCTTGACATGATCCAGACGATTACAAGCTTCGGAGTACATATCGTTTTAAATCGAGCTGACACGACCTTATGAGAGGATCATAATAAATTCACGACCCTCTGCCCGGCACTTTTCCCATTTCACCCGCGAAATACCATGCTCTCCACTTCAGTGGAATTCAAGAATGATATGCGTTTTTAAATGCCTAAGCTGAGTTGCTTCAGGCAGGATTTATAGCTCGCCCGTCCACCCAATCCCCACCCATCCCCCCATTCAGGACACTTTCCAATATGAGCGACGCTTGTGCCATTAAAAATATGAACACCCTCGAAGCAAGGCGAAGATATGAACGGAAAATCCCTTAAAAAGATTAAAAACAAGAGAATGCTCTGTGCTTGCCCCCAGAGGGTGAACAATTACTCCCCGAGAATACAAAAAAAAAGGACACCCCCGCCCGAACCCAACTAATCCCAGGCAGCACTTTACTCCAATGAACTGTAAAACTCGTTGGGCAAATATCCTTTTCTCTTTTTTTTTGAGTGTGGAGTGTGAATCTAATTAAATTTAGCATCTTCCCGCCTACCACACTGTGTCAACCCTGATTTTTCACTGTCACAGACGAAAAGGACATTCAAACGTTCACCCAGCCACGATGTTTGCTTGAATGAATGTGCCCAGACAAAGAGCTGGTATTTACTTTACATTGGTTATGTCCTCGCCGGCGTATAAGAAGGAGAGAGAGAGAACGTGTCCTTTGATTGGAACAAAAATATGTCCATCCGGAAAAAATTAATCGCACTGCGGAAGATATTTGAGAAGCCTTTGGTGGTCGTCCTTCCTCCTCGGACACATTTCGATGTGTGACTAGAATTTAATTTCCGCAAGGAGTGAATAAAAGGAACCGCGCGTGTGTGTTAGGGTGGGCTTCGTTTAATTAGGCGCATGTCCTTCGTGTGCGACTGTTTGCCAGTGGTAATTGGGAGAGGGCTGATGACGTGATCGGGAGCGTGACACGGTCCTGGCATATTGAACACGTTCAAGCGACGGCAGGTGACGACGATAAAGTTTCTTTAATTAAATTTAAACAAACCACATGCTTGGTCGTTGTCAGCACATTGAATTTCGTACGTTTCCACCTCCAAGACATGATCCCGTTCAGCAACGTCACTCAATGACTGATCAGAGATGGATATTCATAAGAGAGTCAAAACGAGAACGTGCCGTGCGTCTTAAAAACCTAGTTAAGTCAAAAAAAAATTCACACACGACCACACACTTGCGCGAACCCTCGCCAGCAGAATTGGGTCAGCACGATCAATGCGCGCGATGCGATCGAAGTGAGTCGAGGCTTAGAAAGTGAAGCATTGATGCACGAGAGGAAATGAAATTATTGATGCGAGCTATGCACACACCAAGATGCACTCAGATGCGGCCTAACAAGACGTGAAGCGCGGAGGCTGGCTAGCTGGATCAAACCGATCGGTGAGGTGCGTTTTGAATTTGACGAGAGAAACGATGATATTTGATCTAGAAAAAAATGCGATGTCAGGCAAGTGTTGTGGAACTTGCTTGATTGAGTGGATCGGTGGAATGTGCCACCACTGCATCGACAGACTGCCACGAAATTCCATAAGCGTCACGGTGAACTTTTTAATGAGTCTACCAAAGATGGGTTGTTGTGTAATTACATCGAAATCAGGGGATGAAATGAACCTAAGAAACAAACGAAGCCGACAATCCAAAATCCAAACTGGAGTGGTTGCTGCGATTACATCGCCCTCCACCTCGTGGCGCCGTGAAACGTCCCTTCAATATTCCATGTTGCACCCTCCGGGCAATCCAGCGCAATAAGTGCTGTGCCATGTACAGACTCCAACCCAACCACCCGACCCGACCGACGGCCCCCAACGACTGGAACGCAACTTAAATACATTTTAATCGAGACGCTTGTCTGTGTGAGGGCAGGTTGAGTTGGTAGTTAATCTAAGATTGATGTGAACGGGACACATCTGTGTTCAATAATCGAAATGCCCGCTAGCTGTATGCTGAGTACCGATAAAATTCATCGTCTCCATGTTCGCCGGCCAGGAATTGCGCCTTCCGCATCCTTGCGCCCGTACCACCGTCCCCCCCATTCGCAGACTAGATGAGAGTGGAATGACAAATAAAAACGGTAGGCAATGCCCAGTCGCCCGGTCCTGGCTGGTCGGCATGCGAAAATTTTAATATTGAAAACCATAAATATCGGACGACAGACCGGAAGGATACTCCGCAGTTTCGTATAGACCCGGTCTCAGATATGCAGACTGCACTGGGATGAGAGTCTATAAATATAAATCGAGCCGATGTTCGTGGGTGGCTGATTCAGTTCGGATGCACCAAGTTGTACTCCTCTCATTCTCTGCCTGTCTCGCATGGCGATCGTTGGCACTGTCTGAGCTGTGAATTAGGCATTAACCTAAACATTAACCTAGATAGAGGGAAAGGAAATGAATCACCTAAGATTCGACCAACCGTGCAATCACGGCATTCATCAACACAATGAGGTTGTGCTTACGGAGGCTGTCACTGTTGTTGCTGTTGCTGTTGTGGCGGAGCCGAAAGTAATTGGAAAAATGTTTTACGACGACGATAATAACCACTTGTGCGGCGGCAATAGTAAATGGCAGCGCGGCTAGTGTACAATTGAAGCAGAAGTAACAAAACTGACAGAAAAAAAAAAAAAACAAACGATGAACCACAATACGAATTCCAAAATGAAATGACTCCTGACACGAAAATGTTTTAAGGTCAAACGATGTAGATCGAGGGTTAAGAATGGCTTTTGGGGATAAGGTCTGACCGATGACAGCACAGCATTCAAGTGAATGGTTGAATTCAGCGTCAACTAAGATTCGTAAGACTTTTCGCAGATTTCATCAACAGAAACTTTTCCACTTCAAACTGCTTGACAACTATTTCTCGGAAACCCCAAAACGATTCAATGGAAGGGAATCATTAAATTTTCCTCAAGTACTGAAGGCAACAACTTCACCAAAACAGCGCGTGCTTGTCTTGACAAAACAAAAACCGGTAAACACTTGAAATAATTGCAAGCAATACCGAACTTTTGCACTCAATTCAGAAGAGTTCTCTCTGTCTGTCTCTCAAGGATAAGGATTCGGAAGATATCATGTGTAATAAGCAACGAGGAGCACTCCATTCATTTCTAGGTGGGTGGCATCATAAAAAAATAATTAAAAAGAACAAAAATTCACTTCAACTTATTTTTTATTCAAAGGCTATGCTCCGGCAGGAGGATGCCACGACTGTCATCCTCTAGAAATGTTCCCCTGCAATGTTTGAAGTAATTTGCAATTCATATTTTTGTCGCCTTTTTGCTTCTGCATTAAGAGAGTTTTTTTGAGTCCAAGTCGGTGCCCCTGCGACAAGGGGAAATCAGGGGAAAATGTAGGAGAAAGTAGTCTAAAATGGTTTTTCGCGAATATCTCGGAAACTATGCGTTTTTCAGCGATTTTGCTTCTCCATTAAGAGATCTTACGGTTCTTACTCGCGTTGAAAATACGCGTCTTTTGAGCCCGGGTTTATGTCGCTACGACGTATAGGTTAGAAGTTAGCACGTTTAAGGGGTCAAAATTGAGTGATTTTAAGCAGCATTTTGCTTAAAATGTAAAATTTTACAAAATCGCCTATATCTCGGAAACTAAGCGTTTTTCGGCGATTTTGATTTCGGCTTAATATGCTCCATATTACGATTTTTCGAAACATAGTCGACGAAAATACGCATCTTCCGAGCCCTTAACCATGCCGCTACGACCAATAGGTCAGGAGATATAAGGTTCAGATTGTCAGATAAGTGACTTTGGGACATTTATTTTCGAAAATCAGGCATATCTCCTAAACGGTGCGTTTGTTTGAGATGCGGTTTTTTGCGAAGGATTCAGCATAGAAAAACGCTTTTTTTGAGTCCAAGTTGGCGCCCCTGCGACAAGGGGAAATCAGGGAAAAATGTAGGAGAAAGTGGTCTAAAATGGTTTTTCGTGAATATCTCGGAAACTATGCGTTTTTCAGCGATTTTGCTTCTGCATTACGAGATTTTACGGTTTTTACTCGCGTTGAAAATACGCGTCTTTTGAGCCCGGGTTTATGTCGCTACGACCAATAGGGTAGAAGTTAGCACTTTTGAGGGGTCAAAATTGAGTGATTTTAAGCAGCATTTTGCTTAAAATGTAAAATTTTACAAAATCGCCTATATCTCGGAAACTAAGCGTTTTTCGGCGATTTTGATTTCGGCTTAATATGCTCCATATCACGATTTTTCGGAACATAGTCGACGAAAATACGCATCTTCCGAGCCCACAACCGTGCCGATACGACCAATATGTCAGGAGATATAAGGTTCAGATTGTCAGATAAGTGACTTTGGGACATTTATTTTGAAAAATCAGGCATATCTCCTAAACGGTGCGTTTGTTTGAGATGCGGTTTTTTGCGATGGATTCAGCATAGAAAAACGCTTTTTTTGAGTCCAAGTTGGCGCCCCTGCGACAAGGGGAAATCAGGGAAAAATGTAGGAGAAAGTGGTCTAAAATGGTTTTTCGTGAATATCTCGGAAACTATGCGTTTTTCAGCGATTTTGCTTCTGCATTACGAGATCTTACGGTTTTTACTCGCGTTGAAAATACGCGTCTTTTGAGCCCGGGTTTATGTCGCTACGACCAATAGGGTAGAAGTTAGCACTTTTGAGGGGTCAAAATTGAGTGATTTTAAGCAGCATTTTGCTTAAAATGTAAAATTTTACAAAATCGCCTATATCTCGGAAACTAAGCCTTTTTCGGCGATTTTGATTTCGGCTTAATATGCTCCATATTACGATTTTTCGGAACATAGTCGACGAAAATACGCATCTTCCGAGCCCACAACCGTGCCGATATGACCAATATGTCAGGAGATATAAGGTTCAGATTGTCAGATAAGTGACTTTGGGACATTTATTTTGAAAAATCAGGCATATCTCCTAAACGGTGCGTTTGTTTGAGATGCGGTTTTTTGCGATGGATTCAGCATAGAAAAACGCTTTTTTTGAGTCCAAGTTGGCGCCCCTGCGACAAGGGGAAATCAGGGAAAAATGTAGGAGAAAGTGGTCTAAAATGGTTTTTCGCGAATATCTCGGAAACTATGCGTTTTTCAGCGATTTTGCTTCTGCATTACGAGATCTTACGGTTTTTACTCGCGTTGAAAATACGCGTCTTTTGAGCCCGGGTTTATGTCGCTACGACCAATAGGGTAGAAGTTAGCACTTTTGAGGGGTCAAAATTGAGTGATTTTAAGCAGCATTTTGCTTAAAATGTAAAATTTTACAAAATCGCCTATATCTCGGAAACTAAGCGTTTTTCGGCGATTTTGATTTCGGCTTAATATGCCATATTACGATTTTTCGGAACATAGTCGACGAAAATACGCATCTTCCGAGCCCACAACCGTGCCGATACGACCAATATGTCAGGAGATATAAGGTTCAGATTGTCAGATAAGTGACTTTGGGACATTTATTTTGAAAAATCAGGCATATCTCCTAAACGGTGCGTTTGTTTGAGATGCGGTTTTTTGCGATGGATTCAGCATAGAAAAACGCTTTTTTTGAGTCCAGGTTGGCGCCCCTGTGACAAGGGGAAATCAGGGAAAAATGTAGGAGAAAGTGGTCTAAAATGGTTTTTCGCGAATATCTCGGAAACTATGCGTTTTTCAGCGATTTTGCTTCTGCATTACGAGATCTTACGGTTTTTACTCGCGTTGAAAATACGCGTCTTTTGAGCCCGGGTTTATGTCGCTACGACCAATAGGGTAGAAGTTAGCACTTTTGAGGGGTCAAAATTGAGTGATTTTAAGCAGCATTTTGCTTAAAATGTAAAATTTTACAAAATCGCCTATATCTCGGAAACTAAGCGTTTTTCGGCAATTTTGATTTCGGCTTAATATGCTCCATATTACGATTTTTCGAAACATAGTCGACGAAAATACGCATCTTCCGAGCCCTTAACCATGCCGCTACGACCAATAGGTCAGGAGATATAAGGTTCAGATTGTCAGATAAGTGACTTTGGGACATTTATTTTCGAAAATCGGCCATATCTCCTAAACCGTTCATTTGTTTTAGATGCGGTTTCTTGCGATGGATTCAGCATAGAAAAACGCTTTTTTTGAGTCCAGGTTGGCGCCCCTGCGCCAAGGGGAAATCAGGGGAAAATGTAGGAGAAAGTGGTCTAAAATGGTTTTTCGCGAATATCTCGGAAACTATGCGTTTTTCAGCGATTTTGCTTCTGCATTAAGAGATCTTACGGTTTTTACTCGCGTTGAAAATACGCGTCTTTTGAGCCCGGGTTTATGTCGCTACGACCAATAGGGTAGAAGTTAGCACTTTTGAGGGGTCAAAATTGAGTGATTTTAAGCAGCATTTTGCTTAAAATGTAAAATTTTACAAAATCGCCTATATCTCGGAAACTAAGCGTTTTTCGGCGATTTTGATTTCGGCTTAATATGCCATATTACGATTTTTCGGAACATAGTCGACGAAAATACGCATCTTCCGAGCCCACAACCGTGCCGATACGACCAATATGTCAGGAGATATAAGGTTCAGATTGTCAGATAAGTGACTTTGGGACATTTATTTTGAAAAATCAGGCATATCTCCTAAACGGTGCGTTTGTTTGAGATGCGGTTTTTTGCGATGGATTCAGCATAGAAAAACGCTTTTTTTGAGTCCAAGTTGGCGCCCCTGCGACAAGGGGAAATCAGGGAAAAATGTAGGAGAAAGTGGTCTAAAATGGTTTTTTGCGAATATCTCGGAAACTATGCGTTTTTCAGCGATTTTGCTTCTGCATTACGAGATCTTACGGTTTTTACTCGCGTTGAAAATACGCGTCTTTTGAGCCCGGGTTTATGTCGCTACGACCAATAGGGTAGAAGTTAGCACTTTTGAGGGGTCAAAATTGAGTGATTTTAAGCAGCATTTTGCTTAAAATGTAAAATTTTACAAAATCGCCTATATCTCGGAAACTAAGCGTTTTTCGGCGATTTTGATTTCGGCTTAATATGCTCCATATTACGATTTTTCGGAACATAGTCGACGAAAATACGCATCTTCCGAGCCCACAACCGTGCCGATACGACCAATATGTCAGGAGATATAAGGTTCAGATTGTCAGATAAGTGACTTTGGGACATTTATTTTGAAAAATCGGGCATATCTCCTAAACGGTGCGTTTGTTTGAGATGCGGTTTTTTGCGATGGATTCAGCATAGAAAAACGCTTTTTTTGAGTCCAGGTTGGCGCCCCTGCGACAAGGGGAAATCAGGGAAAAATGTAGGAGAAAGTGGTCTAAAATGGTTTTTCGCGAATATCTCGGAAACTATGCGTTTTTCAGCGATTTTGCTTATGCATTACTAGATCTTACGGTTTTTACTCGCGTTGAAAATACGCGTCTTTTGAGCCCGGGTTTATGTCGCTACGACCAATAGGGTAGAAGTTAGCACTTTTGAGGGGTCAAAATTGAGTGATTTTAAGCAGCATTTTGCTTAAAATGTAAAATTTTACAAAATCGCCTATATCTCGGAAACTAAGCGTTTTTCGGCGATTTTGATTTCGGCTTAATATGCTCCATATTACGATTTTTCGGAACATAGTCGACGAAAATACGCATCTTCCGAGCCCACAACCGTGCCGATACGACCAATATGTCAGGAGATATAAGGTTCAGATTGTCAGATAAGTGACTTTGGGACATTTATTTTGAAAAATCGGGCATATCTCCTAAACGGTGCGTTTGTTTGAGATGCGGTTTTTTGCGATGGATTCAGCATAGAAAAACGCTTTTTTTGAGTCCAGGTTGGCGCCCCTGCGACAAGGGGAAATCAGGGAAAAATGTAGGAGAAAGTGGTCTAAAATGGTTTTTCGCGAATATCTCGGAAACTATGCGTTTTTCAGCGATTTTGCTTATGCATTACTAGATCTTACGGTTTTTACTCGCGTTGAAAATACGCGTCTTTTGAGCCCGGGTTTATGTCGCTACGACCAATAGGGTAGAAGTTAGCACTTTTGAGGGGTCAAAATTGAGTGATTTTAAGCAGCATTTTGCTTAAAATGTAAAATTTTACAAAATCGCCTATATCTCGGAAACTAAGCGTTTTTCGGCAATTTTGATTTCGGCTTAATATACTCCATATTACGATTTTTCGAAACATAGTCGACGAAAATACGCATCTTCCGAGCCCTTAACCATGCCGCTACGACCAATAGGTCAGGAGATATAAGGTTCAGATTGTCAGATAAGTGACTTTGGGACATTTATTTTCGAAAATCGGCCATATCTCCTAAACCGTTCATTTGTTTTAGATGCGGTTTCTTGCGATGGATTCAGCATAGAAAAACGCTTTTTTTGAGTCCAGGTTGGCGCCCCTGCGCCAAGGGGAAATCAGGGAAAAATGTAGGAGAAAGTGGTCTAAAATGGTTTTTCGCGAATATCTCGGAAACTATGCGTTTTTCAGCGATTTTGCTTATGCATTACTAGATCTTACGGTTTTTACTCGCGTTGAAAATACGCGTCTTTTGAGCCCGGGTTTATGTCGCTACGACCAATAGGGTAGAAGTTAGCACTTTTGAGGGGTCAAAATTGAGTGATTTTAAGCAGCATTTTGCTTAAAATGTAAAATTTTACAAAATCGCCTATATCTCGGAAACTAAGCGTTTTTCGGCAATTTTGATTTCGGCTTAATATGCTTCATATTACGATTTTTCGAAACATAGTCGACGAAAATACGCATCTTCCGAGCCCTTAACCATGCCGCTACGACCAATAGGTCAGGAGATATAAGGTTCAGATTGTCAGATAAGTGACTTTGGGACATTTATTTTCGAAAATCGGCCATATCTCCTAAACCGTTCATTTGTTTTAGATGCGGTTTCTTGCGATGGATTCAGCATAGAAAAACGCTTTTTTTGAGTCCAAGTTGGTGCACCTGCGACAAGGGGAAATCAGGGAAAAATGTAGGAGAAAGTAGTCTAAAATGGTTTTTCGCGAATATCTCGGAAACTATGCGTTTTTCAGTGATTTTGCTTCTGCATTAAGAGATCTTACGGTTTTTACTCGCGTTGAAAATACGCGTCTTTTGAGCCCGGGTTTATGTCGCTACGACGTATAGGTTAGAAGTTAGCACGTTTAAGGGGTCAAAATTGAGTGATTTTAAGCAGCATTTTGCTTAAAATGTAAAATTTTACAAAATCGCCTATATCTCGGAAACTAAGCGTTTTTCGGCAATTTTGATTTCGGCTTAATATGATCCATATTACGATTTTTCGAAACATAGTCGACGAAAATACGCATCTTCCGAGCCCTTAACCATGCCGCTACGACCAATAGGTCAGGAGATATAAGGTTCAGATTGTCAGATAAGTGACTTTGGGACATTTATTTTCGAAAATCGGCCATATCTCCTAAACCGTTCATTTGTTTTAGATGCGGTTTCTTGCGATGGATTCAGCATAGAAAAACGTTTTTTTTGAGTCCAAGTTGGTGCCCCTGCGACAAGGGGAAATCAGGGAAAAATGTAGGAGAAAGTAGTCTAAAATGGTTTTTCGCGAATATCTCGGAAACTATGCGTTTTTCAGCGATTTTGCTTCTGCATTAAGAGATCTTACGGTTTTTACTCGCGTTGAAAATACGCGTCTTTTGAGCCCGGGTTTATGCCGCTACGACGTATAGGTTAGAAGTTAGCACTTTTGAGGGGTCAAAATTGAGTGATTTTAAGCAGCATTTTGCTTAAAATGTAAAATTTTACAAAATCGCCTATATCTCGGAAACTAAGCGTTTTTCGGCGATTTTGATTTCGGCTTAATATGCCATATTACGATTTTTCGGAACATAGTCGACGAAAATACGCATCTTCCGAGCCCACAACCGTGCCGATACGACCAATATGTCAGGAGATATAAGGTTCAGATTGTCAGATAAGTGACTTTGGGACATTTATTTTGAAAAATCAGGCATATCTCCTAAACGGTGCGTTTGTTTGAGATGCGGTTTTTTGCGATGGATTCAGCATAGAAAAACGCTTTTTTTGAGTCCAGGTTGGCGCCCCTGTGACAAGGGGAAATCAGGGAAAAATGTAGGAGAAAGTGGTCTAAAATGGTTTTTCGCGAATATCTCGGAAACTATGCGTTTTTCAGCGATTTTGCTTCTGCATTACGAGATCTTACGGTTTTTACTCGCGTTGAAAATACGCGTCTTTTGAGCCCGGGTTTATGTCGCTACGACCAATAGGGTAGAAGTTAGCACTTTTGAGGGGTCAAAATTGAGTGATTTTAAGCAGCATTTTGCTTAAAATGTAAAATTTTACAAAATCGCCTATATCTCGGAAACTAAGCGTTTTTCGGCAATTTTGATTTCGGCTTAATATAGTCCATATTACGATTTTTCGAAACATAGTCGACGAAAATACGCATCTTCCGAGCCCTTAACCATGCCGCTACGACCAATAGGTCAGGAGATATAAGGTTCAGATTGTCAGATAAGTGACTTTGGGACATTTATTTTCGAAAATCGGCCATATCTCCTAAACCGTTCATTTGTTTTAGATGCGGTTTCTTGCGATGGATTCAGCATAGAAAAACGCTTTTTTTGAGTCCAGGTTGGCGCCCCTGCGCCAAGGGGAAATCAGGGAAAAATGTAGGAGAAAGTGGTCTAAAATGGTTTTTCGCGAATATCTCGGAAACTATGCGTTTTTCAGCGATTTTGCTTCTGCATTACGAGATCTTACGGTTTTTACTCGCGTTGAAAATACGCGTCTTTTGAGCCCGGGTTTATGTCGCTACGACCAATAGGGTAGAAGTTAGCACTTTTGAGGGGTCAAAATTGAGTGATTTTAAGCAGCATTTTGCTTAAAATGTAAAATTTTACAAAATCGCCTATATCTCGGAAACTAAGCGTTTTTCGGCGATTTTGATTTCGGCTTAATATGCTCCATATTACGATTTTTCGGAACATAGTCGACGAAAATACGCATCTTCCGAGCCCTTAACCATGCCGCTACGACCAATAGGTCAGGAGATATACGCTTCAGATTGTCGGATAAGTGACTTTGGGACATTTATTTTGAAAAATCAGGCATATCTCCTAAACGGTGCGTTTGTTTGAGATGCGGTTTTTTGCGATGGATTCAGCATAGAAAAACGCTTTTTTTGAGTCCAAGTTGGCGCCCCTGCGACAAGGGGAAATCAGGGAAAAATGTAGGAGAAAGTAGTCTAAAATGGTTTTTCGCGAATATCTCGGAAACTATGCGTTTTTCAGCGATTTTGCTTCTGCATTACGAGATCTTACGGTTTTTACTCGCGTTGAAAATACGCGTCTTTTGAGCCCGGGTTTATGTCGCTACGACCAATAGGGTAGAAGTTAGCACTTTTGAGGGGTCAAAATTGAGTGATTTTAAGCAGCATTTTGCTTAAAATGTAAAATTTTACAAAATCGCCTATATCTCGGAAACTAAGCGTTTTTCGGCGATTTTGATTTCGGCTTAATATGCTCCATATTACGATTTTTCGGAACATAGTCGACGAAAATACGCATCTTCCGAGCCCACAACCGTGCCGATACGACCAATATGTCAGGAGATATAAGGTTCAGATTGTCAGATAAGTGACTTTGGGACATTTATTTTGAAAAATCAGGCATATCTCCTAAACGGTGCGTTTGTTTGAGATGCGGTTTTTTGCGATGGATTCAGCATAGAAAAACGCTTTTTTTGAGTCCAAGTTGGCGCCCCTGCGACAAGGGGAAATCAGGGAAAAATGTAGGAGAAAGTGGTCTAAAATGGTTTTTCGCGAATATCTCGGAAACTATGCGTTTTTCAGCGATTTTGCTTCTGCATTACGAGATCTTACGGTTTTTACTCGCGTTGAAAATACGCGTCTTTTGAGCCCGGGTTTATGTCGCTACGACCAATAGGGTAGAAGTTAGCACTTTTGAGGGGTCAAAATTGAGTGATTTTAAGCAGCATTTTGCTTAAAATGTAAAATTTTACAAAATCGCCTATATCTCGGAAACTAAGCGTTTTTCGGCGATTTTGATTTCGGCTTAATATGCTCCATATTACGATTTTTCGGAACATAGTCGACGAAAATACGCATCTTCCGAGCCCACAACCGTGCCGATACGACCAATATGTCAGGAGATATAAGGTTCAGATTGTCAGATAAGTGACTTTGGGACATTTATTTTGAAAAATCGGGCATATCTCCTAAACGGTGCGTTTGTTTGAGATGCGGTTTTTTGCGATGGATTCAGCATAGAAAAACGCTTTTTTTGAGTCCAGGTTGGCGCCCCTGCGCCAAGGGGAAATCAGGGAAAAATGTAGGAGAAAGTGGTCTAAAATGGTTTTTCGCGAATATCTCGGAAACTATGCGTTTTTCAGCGATTTTGCTTCTGCATTACGAGATCTTACGGTTTTTACTCGCGTTGAAAATACGCGTCTTTTGAGCCCGGGTTTATGTCGCTACGACCAATAGGGTAGAAGTTAGCACTTTTGAGGGGTCAAAATTGAGTGATTTTAAGCAGCATTTTGCTTAAAATGTAAAATTTTACAAAATCGCCTATATCTCGGAAACTAAGCGTTTTTCGGCGATTTTGATTTCGGCTTAATATGCTCCATATTACGATTTTTCGGAACATAGTCGACGAAAATACGCATCTTCCGAGCCCACAACCGTGCCGATACGACCAATCAGGAGATATAAGGTTCAGATTGTCAGATAAGTGACTTTGGGACATTTATTTTGAAAAATCAGGCATATCTCCTAAACGGTGCGTTTGTTTGAGATGCGGTTTTTTGCGATGGATTCAGCATAGAAAAACGCTTTTTTTGAGTCCAAGTTGGCGCCCCTGCGACAAGGGGAAATCAGGGAAAAATGTAGGAGAAAGTAGTCTAAAATGGTTTTTCGCGAATATCTCGGAAACTATGCGTTTTTCAGCGATTTTGCTTCTGCATTACGAGATCTTACGGTTTTTACTCGCGTTGAAAATACGCGTCTTTTGAGCCCGGGTTTATGTCGCTACGACCAATAGGGTAGAAGTTAGCACTTTTGAGGGGTCAAAATTGAGTGATTTTAAGCAGCATTTTGCTTAAAATGTAAAATTTTACAAAATCGCCTATATCTCGGAAACTAAGCGTTTTTCGGCGATTTTGATTTCGGCTTAATATACTCCATATTACGATTTTTCGGAACATAGTCGACGAAAATACGCATCTTCCGAGCCCACAACCGTGCCGATACGACCAATATGTCAGGAGATATAAGGTTCAGATTGTCAGATAAGTGACTTTGGGACATTTATTTTGAAAAATCAGGCATATCTCCTAAACGGTGCGTTTGTTTGAGATGCGGTTTTTTGCGATGGATTCAGCATAGAAAAACGCTTTTTTTGAGTCCAAGTTGGCGCCCCTGCGACAAGGGGAAATCAGGGAAAAATGTAGGAGAAAGTGGTCTAAAATGGTTTTTCGCGAATATCTCGGAAACTATGCGTTTTTCAGCGATTTTGCTTCTGCATTACGAGATCTTACGGTTTTTACTCGCGTTGAAAATACGCGTCTTTTGAGCCCGGGTTTATGTCGCTACGACCAATAGAGTAGAAGTTAGCACTTTTGAGGGGTCAAAATTGAGTGATTTTAAGCAGCATTTTGCTTAAAATGTAAAATTTTACAAAATCGCCTATATCTCGGAAACTAAGCGTTTTTCGGCGATTTTGATTTCGGCTTAATATGCTCCATATTACGATTTTTCGGAACATAGTCGACGAAAATACGCATCTTCCGAGCCCACAACCGTGCCGATACGACCAATATGTCAGGAGATATAAGGTTCAGATTGTCAGATAAGTGACTTTGGGACATTTATTTTGAAAAATCAGGCATATCTCCTAAACGGTGCGTTTGTTTGAGATGCGGTTTTTTGCGATGGATTCAGCATAGAAAACGCTTTTTTTGAGTCCAAGTTGGCGCCCCTGCGACAAGGGGAAATCAGGGAAAAATGTAGGAGAAAGTGGTCTAAAATGGTTTTTCGCGAATATCTCGGAAACTATGCGTTTTTCAGCGATTTTGCTTCTGCATTACGAGATCTTACGGTTTTTACTCGCGTTGAAAATACGCGTCTTTTGAGCCCGGGTTTATGTCGCTACGACCAATAGGGTAGAAGTTAGCACTTTTGAGGGGTCAAAATTGAGTGATTTTAAGCAGCATTTTGCTTAAAATGTAAAATTTTACAAAATCGCCTATATCTCGGAAACTAAGCGTTTTTCGGCGATTTTGATTTCGGCTTAATATGCTCCATATTACGATTTTTCGGAACATAGTCGACGAAAATACGCATCTTCCGAGCCCACAACCGTGCCGATACGACCAATAGGTCAGGAGATATAAGGTTCAGATTGTCAGATAAGTGACTTTGGGACATTTATTTTCGAAAATCGGCAATATCTCCTAAACCGTTCATTTGTTTTAGATGCGGTTTCTTGCGATGGATTCAGCATAGAAAAACGCTTTTTTTGAGTCCAAGTTGGCGCCCCTGCGACAAGGGGAAATCAGGGAAAAATGTAGGAGAAAGTGGTCTAAAATGGTTTTTCGCGAATATCTCGGAAACTATGCGTTTTTCAGCGATTTTGCTTCTGCATTACGAGATCTTACGGTTTTTACTCGCGTTGAAAATACGCGTCTTTTGAGCCTGGGTTTATGTCGCTACGACCAATAGGGTAGAAGTTAGCACTTTTGAGGGGTCAAAATTGAGTGATTTTAAGCAGCATTTTGCTTAAAATGTAAAATTTTACAAAATCGCCTATATCTCGGAAACTAAGCGTTTTTCGGCGATTTTGATTTCGGCTTAATATGCTCCATATTACGATTTTTCGGAACATAGTCGACGAAAATACGCATCTTCCGAGCCCACAACCGTGCCGATACGACCAATATGTCAGGAGATATAAGGTTCAGATTGTCAGATAAGTGACTTTGGGACATTTATTTTGAAAAATCAGGCATATCTCCTAAACGGTGCGTTTGTTTGAGATGCGGTTTTTTGCGATGGATTCAGCATAGAAAAACGCTTTTTTTGAGTCCAAGTTGGCGCCCCTGCGACAAGGGGAAATCAGGGAAAAATGTAGGAGAAAGTGGTCTAAAATGGTTTTTCGGGAATATCTCGGAAACTATGCGTTTTTCAGCGATTTTGCTTCTGCATTACGAGATCTTACGGTTTTTACTCGCGTTGAAAATACGCGTCTTTTGAGCCCGGGTTTATGTCGCTACGACCAATAGGGTAGAAGTTAGCACTTTTGAGGGGTCAAAATTGAGTGATTTTAAGCAGCATTTTGCTTAAAATGTAAAATTTTACAAAATCGCCTATATCTCGGAAACTAAGCGTTTTTCGGCGATTTTGATTTCGGCTTAATATGCTCCATATTACGATTTTTCGGAACATAGTCGACGAAAATACGCATCTTCCGAGCCCACAACCGTGCCGATACGACCAATATGTCAGGAGATATAAGGTTCAGATTGTCAGATAAGTGACTTTGGGACATTTATTTTGAAAAATCAGGCATATCTCCTAAACGGTGCGTTTGTTTGAGATGCGGTTTTTTGCGATGGATTCAGCATAGAAAAACGCTTTTTTTGAGTCCAAGTTGGCGCCCCTGCGACAAGGGGAATGTAGGAGAAAGTGGTCTAAAATGGTTTTTCGCGAATATCTCGGAAACTATGCGTTTTTCAGCGATTTTGCTTCTGCATTAAGAGATCTTACGGTTTTTACTCGCGTTGAAAATACGCGTCTTTTGAGCCCGGGTTTATGTCGCTACGACGTATAGGTTAGAAGTTAGCACGTTTAAGGGGTCAAAATTGAGTGATTTTAAGCAGCATTTTGCTTAAAATGTAAAATTTTACAAAATCGCCTATATCTCGGAAACTAAGCGTTTTTCGGCGATTTTGATTTCGGCTTAATATGCTCCATATTACGATTTTTCGAAACATAGTCGACGAAAATACGCATCTTCCGAGCCCTTAACCATGCCGCTACGACCAATAGGTCAGGAGATATAAGGTTCAGATTGTCAGATAAGTGACTTTGGGACATTTATTTTCGAAAATCGGCCATATCTCCTAAACCGTTCATTTGTTTTAGATGCGGTTTCTTGCGATGGATTCAGCATAGAAAAACGCTTTTTTTGAGTCCAAGTTGGCGCCCCTGCGACAAGGGGAATGTAGGAGAAAGTGGTCTAAAATGGTTTTTCGCGAATATCTCGGAAACTATGCGTTTTTCAGCGATTTTGCTTCTGCATTACGAGATCTTACGGTTTTTACTCGCGTTGAAAATACGCGTCCTTTGAGCCCGGGTTTATGTCGCTACGACCAATAGGGTAGAAGTTAGCACTTTTGAGGGGTCAAAATTGAGTGATTTTAAGCAGCATTTTGCTTAAAATGTAAAATTTTACAAAATCGCCTATATCTCGGAAACTAAGCGTTTTTCGGCGATTTTGATTTCGGCTTAATATGCTCCATATTACGATTTTTCGGAACATAGTCGACGAAAATACGCATCTTCCGAGCCCACAACCGTGCCGATACGACCAATATGTCAGGAGATATAAGGTTCAGATTGTCAGATAAGTGACTTTGGGACATTTATTTTGAAAAATCAGGCATATCTCCTAAACGGTGCGTTTGTTTGAGATGCGGTTTTTTGCGATGGATTCAGCATAGAAAAACGCTTTTTTTGAGTCCAAGTTGGCGCCCCTGCGACAAGGGGAAATCAGGGAAAAATGTAGGAGAAAGTGGTCTAAAATGGTTTTTCGCGAATATCTCGGAAACTATGCGTTTTTCAGCGATTTTGCTCCTGCATTACGAGATCTTACGGTTTTTACTCGCGTTGAAAATACGCGTCCTTTGAGCCCGGGTTTATGTCGCTACGACCAATAGGGTAGAAGTTAGCACTTTTGAGGGGTCAAAATTGAGTGATTTTAAGCAGCATTTTGCTTAAAATGTAAAATTTTACAAAATCGCCTATATCTCGGAAACTAAGCGTTTTTCGGCGATTTTGATTTCGGCTTAATATGCTCCATATTACGATTTTTCGGAACATAGTCGACGAAAATACGCATCTTCCGAGCCCACAACCGTGCCGATACGACCAATATGTCAGGAGATATAAGGTTCAGATTGTCAGATAAGTGACTTTGGGACATTTATTTTGAAAAATCAGGCATATCTCCTAAACGGTGCGTTTGTTTGAGATGCGGTTTTTTGCGATGGATTCAGCATAGAAAAACGCTTTTTTTGAGTCCAAGTTGGCGCCCCTGCGACAAGGGGAAATCAGGGAAAAATGTAGGAGAAAGTGGTCTAAAATGGTTTTTCGCGAATATCTCGGAAACTATGCGTTTTTCAGCGATTTTGCTTCTGCATTACGAGATCTTACGGTTTTTACTCGCGTTGAAAATACGCGTCCTTTGAGCCCGGGTTTATGTCGCTACGACCAATAGGGTAGAAGTTAGCACTTTTGAGGGGTCAAAATTGAGTGATTTTAAGCAGCATTTTGCTTAAAATGTAAAATTTTACAAAATCGCCTATATCTCGGAAACTAAGCGTTTTTCGGCGATTTTGATTTCGGCTTAATATGCTCCATATTACGATTTATCGGAACATAGTCGACGAAAATACGCATCTTCCGAGCCCACAACCGTGCCGATACGACCAATATGTCAGGAGATATAAGGTTCAGATTGTCAGATAAGTGACTTTGGGACATTTATTTTGAAAAATCAGGCATATCTCCTAAACGGTGCGTTTGTTTGAGATGCGGTTTTTTGCGATGGATTCAGCATAGAAAAACGCTTTTTTTGAGTCCAAGTTGGCGCCCCTGCGACAAGGGGAAATCAGGGAAAAATGTAGGAGAAAGTGGTCTAAAATGGTTTTTCGGGAATATCTCGGAAACTATGCGTTTTTCAGCGATTTTGCTTATGCATTACGAGATCTTACGGTTTTTACTCGCGTTGAAAATACGCGTCTTTTGAGCCCGGGTTTATGTCGCTACGACCAATAGGGTAGAAGTTAGCACTTTTGAGGGGTCAAAATTGAGTGATTTTAAGCAGCATTTTGCTTAAAATGTAAAATTTTACAAAATCGCCTATATCTCGGAAACTAAGCGTTTTTCGGCGATTTTGATTTCGGCTTAATATGCTCCATATTACGATTTTTCGGAACATAGTCGACGAAAATACGCATCTTCCGAGCCCACAACCGTGCCGATACGACCAATAGGTCAGGAGATATAAGGTTCAGATTGTCAGATAAGTGACTTTGGGACATTTATTTTCGAAAATCGGCAATATCTCCTAAACCGTTCATTTGTTTTAGATGCGGTTTCTTGCGATGGATTCAGCATAGAAAAACGCTTTTTTTGAGTCCAAGTTGGCGCCCCTGCGACAAGGGGAAATCAGGGAAAAATGTAGGAGAAAGTGGTCTAAAATGGTTTTTCGCGAATATCTCGGAAACTATGCGTTTTTCAGCGATTTTGCTTCTGCATTACGAGATCTTACGGTTTTTACTCGCGTTGAAAATACGCGTCTTTTGAGCCTGGGTTTATGTCGCTACGACCAATAGGGTAGAAGTTAGCACTTTTGAGGGGTCAAAATTGAGTGATTTTAAGCAGCATTTTGCTTAAAATGTAAAATTTTACAAAATCGCCTATATCTCGGAAACTAAGCGTTTTTCGGCGATTTTGATTTCGGCTTAATATGCTCCATATTACGATTTTTCGGAACATAGTCGACGAAAATACGCATCTTCCGAGCCCACAACCGTGCCGATACGACCAATATGTCAGGAGATATAAGGTTCAGATTGTCAGATAAGTGACTTTGGGACATTTATTTTGAAAAATCAGGCATATCTCCTAAACGGTGCGTTTGTTTGAGATGCGGTTTTTTGCGATGGATTCAGCATAGAAAAACGCTTTTTTTGAGTCCAAGTTGGCGCCCCTGCGACAAGGGGAAATCAGGGAAAAATGTAGGAGAAAGTGGTCTAAAATGGTTTTTCGCGAATATCTCGGAAACTATGCGTTTTTCAGCGATTTTGCTTCTGCATTACGAGATCTTACGGTTTTTACTCGCGTTGAAAATACGCGTCCTTTGAGCCCGGGTTTATGTCGCTACGACCAATAGGGTAGAAGTTAGCACTTTTGAGGGGTCAAAATTGAGTGATTTTAAGCAGCATTTTGCTTAAAATGTAAAATTTTACAAAATCGCCTATATCTCGGAAACTAATCGTTTTTCGGCGATTTTGATTTCGGCTTAATATGCTCCATATTACGATTTTTCGGAACATAGTCGACGAAAATACGCATCTTCCGAGCCCACAACCGTGCCGATACGACCAATATGTCAGGAGATATAAGGTTCAGATTGTCAGATAAGTGACTTTGGGACATTTATTTTGAAAAATCAGGCATATCTCCTAAACGGTGCGTTTGTTTGAGATGCGGTTTTTTGCGATGGATTCAGCATAGAAAAACGCTTTTTTTGAGTCCAAGTTGGCGCCCCTGCGAAGTTAAGGGTAGAAGTTAGCACTTTTGAGGGGTCAAAATTGAGTGATTTTAAGCAGCATTTTGCTTAAAATGTAAAATTTTACAAAATCGCCTATATCTCGGAAACTAATCGTTTTTCGGCGATTTTGATTTCGGCTTAATATGCTCCATATTACGATTTTTCGGAACATAGTCGACGAAAATACGCATCTTCCGAGCCCACAACCGTGCCGATACGACCAATATGTCAGGAGATATAAGGTTCAGATTGTCAGATAAGTGACTTTGGGACATTTATTTTGAAAAATCAGGCATATCTCCTAAACGGTGCGTTTGTTTGAGATGCGGTTTTTTGCGATGGATTCAGCATAGAAAAACGCTTTTTTTGAGTCCAAGTTGGCGCCCCTGCGACAAGGGGAAATCAGGGAAAAATGTAGGAGAAAGTGGTCTAAAATGGTTTTTCGCGAATATCTCGGAAACTATGCGTTTTTCAGCGATTTTGCTTCTGCATTACGAGATCTTACGGTTTTTACTCGCGTTGAAAATACGCGTCCTTTGAGCCCGGGTTTATGTCGCTACGACCAATAGGGTAGAAGTTAGCACTTTTGAGGGGTCAAAATTGAGTGATTTTAAGCAGCATTTTGCTTAAAATGTAAAATTTTACAAAATCGCCTATATCTCGGAAACTAAGCGTTTTTCGGCGATTTTGATTTCGGCTTAATATGCTTCATATTACGATTTTTCGGAACATAGTCGACGAAAATACGCATCTTCCGAGCCCACAACCGTGCCGATACGACCAATATGTCAGGAGATATAAGGTTCAGATTGTCAGATAAGTGACTTTGGGACATTTATTTTGAAAAATCAGGCATATCTCCTAAACGGTGCGTTTGTTTGAGATGCGGTTTTTTGCGATGGATTCAGCATAGAAAAACGCTTTTTTTGAGTCCAAGTTGGCGCCCCTGCGACAAGGGGAAATCAGGGAAAAATGTAGGAGAAAGTGGTCTAAAATGGTTTTTCGGGAATATCTCGGAAACTATGCGTTTTTCAGCGATTTTGCTTCTGCATTACGAGATCTTACGGTTTTTACTCGCGTTGAAAATACGCGTCTTTTGAGCCCGGGTTTATGTCGCTACGACCAATAGGGTAGAAGTTAGCACTTTTGAGGGGTCAAAATTGAGTGATTTTAAGCAGCATTTTGCTTAAAATGTAAAATTTTACAAAATCGCCTATATCTCGGAAACTAAGCGTTTTTCGGCGATTTTGATTTCGGCTTAATATGCTCCATATTACGATTTTTCGGAACATAGTCGACGAAAATACGCATCTTCCGAGCCCACAACCGTGCCGATACGACCAATATGTCAGGAGATATAAGGTTCAGATTGTCAGATAAGTGACTTTGGGACATTTATTTTGAAAAATCAGGCATATCTCCTAAACGGTGCGTTTGTTTGAGATGCGGTTTTTTGCGATGGATTCAGCATAGAAAAACGCTTTTTTTGAGTCCAAGTTGGCGCCCCTGCGACAAGGGGAAATCAGGGAAAAATGTAGGAGAAAGTGGTCTAAAATGGTTTTTCGCGAATATCTCGGAAACTATGCGTTTTTCAGCGATTTTGCTTCTGCATTACGAGATCTTACGGTTTTTACTCGCGTTGAAAATACGCGTCCTTTGAGCCCGGGTTTATGTCGCTACGACCAATAGGGTAGAAGTTAGCACTTTTGAGGGGTCAAAATTGAGTGATTTTAAGCAGCATTTTGCTTAAAATGTAAAATTTTACAAAATCGCCTATATCTCGGAAACTAAGCGTTTTTCGGCGATTTTGATTTCGGCTTAATATGCTCCATATTACTAAAATACGCATCTTCCGAGCCCTTAACCATGCCGCTACGACCAATAGGTCAGGAGATATAAGGTTCAGATTGTCAGATAAGTGACTTTGGGACATTTATTTTCGAAAATCGGCCATATCTCCTAAACCGTTCATTTGTTTTAGATGCGGTTTCTTGCGATGGATTCAGCATAGAAAAACGCTTTTTTTGAGTCCAAGTTGGCGCCCCTGCGACAAGGGGAAATCAGGGAAAAATGTAGGAGAAAGTGGTCTAAAATGGTTTTTCGCGAATATCTCGGAAACTATGCGTTTTTCAGCGATTTTGCTTCTGCATTACGAGATCTTACGGTTTTTACTCGCGTTGAAAATACGCGTCCTTTGAGCCCGGGTTTATGTCGCTACGACCAATAGGGTAGAAGTTAGCACTTTTGAGGGGTCAAAATTGAGTGATTTTAAGCAGCATTTTGCTTAAAATGTAAAATTTTACAAAATCGCCTATATCTCGGAAACTAATCGTTTTTCGGCGATTTTGATTTCGGCTTAATATGCTCCATATTACGATTTTTCGGAACATAGTCGACGAAAATACGCATCTTCCGAGCCCACAACCGTGCCGATACGACCAATATGTCAGGAGATATAAGGTTCAGATTGTCAGATAAGTGACTTTGGGACATTTATTTTGAAAAATCAGGCATATCTCCTAAACGGTGCGTTTGTTTGAGATGCGGTTTTTTGCGATGGATTCAGCATAGAAAAACGCTTTTTTTGAGTCCAAGTTGGCGCCCCTGCGAAGTTAAGGGTAGAAGTTAGCACTTTTGAGGGGTCAAAATTGAGTGATTTTAAGCAGCATTTTGCTTAAAATGTAAAATTTTACAAAATCGCCTATATCTCGGAAACTAATCGTTTTTCGGCGATTTTGATTTCGGCTTAATATGCTCCATATTACGATTTTTCGGAACATAGTCGACGAAAATACGCATCTTCCGAGCCCACAACCGTGCCGATACGACCAATATGTCAGGAGATATAAGGTTCAGATTGTCAGATAAGTGACTTTGGGACATTTATTTTGAAAAATCAGGCATATCTCCTAAACGGTGCGTTTGTTTGAGATGCGGTTTTTTGCGATGGATTCAGCATAGAAAAACGCTTTTTTTGAGTCCAAGTTGGCGCCCCTGCGACAAGGGGAAATCAGGGAAAAATGTAGGAGAAAGTGGTCTAAAATGGTTTTTCGCGAATATCTCGGAAACTATGCGTTTTTCAGCGATTTTGCTTCTGCATTACGAGATCTTACGGTTTTTACTCGCGTTGAAAATACGCGTCCTTTGAGCCCGGGTTTATGTCGCTACGACCAATAGGGTAGAAGTTAGCACTTTTGAGGGGTCAAAATTGAGTGATTTTAAGCAGCATTTTGCTTAAAATGTAAAATTTTACAAAATCGCCTATATCTCGGAAACTAAGCGTTTTTCGGCGATTTTGATTTCGGCTTAATATGCTCCATATTACGATTTTTCGGAACATAGTCGACGAAAATACGCATCTTCCGAGCCCACAACCGTGCCGATACGACCAATATGTCAGGAGATATAAGGTTCAGATTGTCAGATAAGTGACTTTGGGACATTTATTTTGAAAAATCAGGCATATCTCCTAAACGGTGCGTTTGTTTGAGATGCGGTTTTTTGCGATGGATTCAGCATAGAAAAACGCTTTTTTTGAGTCCAAGTTGGCGCCCCTGCGACAAGGGGAAATCAGGGAAAAATGTAGGAGAAAGTGGTCTAAAATGGTTTTTCGGGAATATCTCGGAAACTATGCGTTTTTCAGCGATTTTGCTTCTGCATTACGAGATCTTACGGTTTTTACTCGCGTTGAAAATACGCGTCTTTTGAGCCCGGGTTTATGTCGCTACGACCAATAGGGTAGAAGTTAGCACTTTTGAGGGGTCAAAATTGAGTGATTTTAAGCAGCATTTTGCTTAAAATGTAAAATTTTACAAAATCGCCTATATCTCGGAAACTAAGCGTTTTTCGGCGATTTTGATTTCGGCTTAATATGCTCCATATTACGATTTTTCGGAACATAGTCGACGAAAATACGCATCTTCCGAGCCCACAACCGTGCCGATACGACCAATATGTCAGGAGATATAAGGTTCAGATTGTCAGATAAGTGACTTTGGGACATTTATTTTGAAAAATCAGGCATATCTCCTAAACGGTGCGTTTGTTTGAGATGCGGTTTTTTGCGATGGATTCAGCATAGAAAAACGCTTTTTTTGAGTCCAAGTTGGCGCCCCTGCGACAAGGGGAAATCAGGGAAAAATGTAGGAGAAAGTGGTCTAAAATGGTTTTTCGCGAATATCTCGGAAACTATGCGTTTTTCAGCGATTTTGCTTCTGCATTACGAGATCTTACGGTTTTTACTCGCGTTGAAAATACGCGTCCTTTGAGCCCGGGTTTATGTCGCTACGACCAATAGGGTAGAAGTTAGCACTTTTGAGGGGTCAAAATTGAGTGATTTTAAGCAGCATTTTGCTTAAAATGTAAAATTTTACAAAATCGCCTATATCTCGGAAACTAAGCGTTTTTCGGCGATTTTGATTTCGGCTTAATATGCTCCATATTACTAAAATACGCATCTTCCGAGCCCTTAACCATGCCGCTACGACCAATAGGTCAGGAGATATAAGGTTCAGATTGTCAGATAAGTGACTTTGGGACATTTATTTTCGAAAATCGGCCATATCTCCTAAACCGTTCATTTGTTTTAGATGCGGTTTCTTGCGATGGATTCAGCATAGAAAAACGCTTTTTTTGAGTCCAAGTTGGCGCCCCTGCGACAAGGGGAAATCAGGGAAAAATGTAGGAGAAAGTGGTCTAAAATGGTTTTTCGCGAATATCTCGGAAACTATGCGTTTTTCAGCGATTTTGCTTCTGCATTACGAGATCTTACGGTTTTTACTCGCGTTGAAAATACGCGTCCTTTGAGCCCGGGTTTATGTCGCTACGACCAATAGGGTAGAAGTTAGCACTTTTGAGGGGTCAAAATTGAGTGATTTTAAGCAGCATTTTGCTTAAAATGTAAAATTTTACAAAATCGCCTATATCTCGGAAACTAAACGTTTTTCGGCGATTTTGATTTCGGCTTAATATGCTCCATATTACGATTTATCGGAACATAGTCGACGAAAATACGCATCTTCCGAGCCCACAACCGTGCCGATACGACCAATATGTCAGGAGATATAAGGTTCAGATTGTCAGATAAGTGACTTTGGGACATTTATTTTGAAAAATCAGGCATATCTCCTAAACGGTGCGTTTGTTTGAGATGCGGTTTTTTGCGATGGATTCAGCATAGAAAAACGCTTTTTTTGAGTCCAAGTTTGCGCCCCTGCGACAAGGGGAAATCAGGGAGAAATGTAGGAGAAAGTGGTCTAAAATGGTTTTTCGCGAATATCTCGGAAACTATGCGTTTTTCAGCGATTTTGCTTCTGCATTACGAGATCTTACGGTTTTTACTCGCGTTGAAAATACGCGTCTTTTGAGCCCGGGTTTATGTCGCTACGACCAATAGGGTAGAAGTTAGCACTTTTGAGGGGTCAAAATTGAGTGATTTTAAGCAGCATTTTGCTTAAAATGTAAAATTTTACAAAATCGCCTATATCTCGGAAACTAAGCGTTTTTCGGCGATTTTGATTTCGGCTTAATATGCTCCATATTACGATTTTTCGGAACATAGTCGACGAAAATACGCATCTTCCGAGCCCACAACCGTGCCGATACGACCAATATGTCAGGAGATATAAGGTTCAGATTGTCAGATAAGTGACTTTGGGACATTTATTTTGAAAAATCAGGCATATCTCCTAAACGGTGCGTTTGTTTGAGATGCGGTTTTTTGCGATGGATTCAGCATAGAAAAACGCTTTTTTTGAGTCCAAGTTGGCGCCCCTGCGACAAGGGGAAATCAGGGAAAAATGTAGGAGAAAGTGGTCTAAAATGGTTTTTCGCGAATATCTCGGAAACTATGCGTTTTTCAGCGATTTTGCTTCTGCATTACGAGATCTTACGGTTTTTACTCGCGTTGAAAATACGCGTCCTTTGAGCCCGGGTTTATGTCGCTACGACCAATAGGGTAGAAGTTAGCACTTTTGAGGGGTCAAAATTGAGTGATTTTAAGCAGCATTTTGCTTAAAATGTAAAATTTTACAAAATCGCCTATATCTCGGAAACTAAGCGTTTTTCGGCGATTTTGATTTCGGCTTAATATGCTCCATATTACTAAAATACGCATCTTCCGAGCCCTTAACCATGCCGCTACGACCAATAGGTCAGGAGATATAAGGTTCAGATTGTCAGATAAGTGACTTTGGGACATTTATTTTCGAAAATCGGCCATATCTCCTAAACCGTTCATTTGTTTTAGATGCGGTTTCTTGCGATGGATTCAGCATAGAAAAACGCTTTTTTTGAGTCCAAGTTGGCGCCCCTGCGACAAGGGGAAATCAGGGAAAAATGTAGGAGAAAGTGGTCTAAAATGGTTTTTCGCGAATATCTCGGAAACTATGCGTTTTTCAGCGATTTTGCTTCTGCATTACGAGATCTTACGGTTTTTACTCGCGTTGAAAATACGCGTCCTTTGAGCCCGGGTTTATGTCGCTACGACCAATAGGGTAGAAGTTAGCACTTTTGAGGGGTCAAAATTGAGTGATTTTAAGCAGCATTTTGCTTAAAATGTAAAATTTTACAAAATCGCCTATATCTCGGAAACTAAACGTTTTTCGGCGATTTTGATTTCGGCTTAATATGCTCCATATTACGATTTATCGGAACATAGTCGACGAAAATACGCATCTTCCGAGCCCACAACCGTGCCGATACGACCAATATGTCAGGAGATATAAGGTTCAGATTGTCAGATAAGTGACTTTGGGACATTTATTTTGAAAAATCAGGCATATCTCCTAAACGGTGCGTTTGTTTGAGATGCGGTTTTTTGCGATGGATTCAGCATAGAAAAACGCTTTTTTTGAGTCCAAGTTGGCGCCCCTGCGACAAGGGGAAATCAGGGAGAAATGTAGGAGAAAGTGGTCTAAAATGGTTTTTCGCGAATATCTCGGAAACTATGCGTTTTTCAGCGATTTTGCTTCTGCATTACGAGATCTTACGGTTTTTACTCGCGTTGAAAATACGCGTCCTTTGAGCCCGGGTTTATGTCGCTACGACCAATAGGGTAGAAGTTAGCACTTTTGAGGGGTCAAAATTGAGTGATTTTAAGCAGCATTTTGCTTAAAATGTAAAATTTTACAAAATCGCCTATATCTCGGAAACTAAGCGTTTTTCGGCGATTTTGATTTCGGCTTAATATGCTCCATATTACTAAAATACGCATCTTCCGAGCCCTTAACCATGCCGCTACGACCAATAGGTCAGGAGATATAAGGTTCAGATTGTCAGATAAGTGACTTTGGGACATTTATTTTCGAAAATCGGCCATATCTCCTAAACCGTTCATTTGTTTTAGATGCGGTTTCTTGCGATGGATTCAGCATAGAAAAACGCTTTTTTTGAGTCCAAGTTGGTGCCCCTGCGACAAGGGGAAATCAGGGAAAAATGTAGGAGAAAGTAGTCTAAAATGGTTTTTCGCGAATATCTCGGAAACTATGCGTTTTTCAGCGATTTTGCTTCTGCATTAAGAGATCTTACGGTTTTTACTCGCGTTGAAAATACGCGTCTTTTGAGCCCGGGTTTATGTCGCTACGACGTATAGGTTAGAAGTTAGCACGTTTAAGGGGTCAAAATTGAGTGATTTTAAGCAGCATTTTGCTAAAAATCCTTATCCAAGATGACAATTAAAACGCAGGCACATTTGATTGGGTCAGCAGTTACTTTCTGCTCGACACGTCAGATGCCAAATGCCTGCAACAGAAAAAGTAAGCCTAAATGTAAAACAAAATACACACAAACGGTCCTTTTCAGGATCATCTATGCAAGAGGTATGTATGGTATGTGTCCACCAACAGAACACCACTTGCGACAAGTCTTCGCGTTTTTCACATAAATTTAACGTACCAGGCCATCAGCAACAGGCAGTAGGCATACCAAAAGCACAGATCCCAGATTTCTCATGTATGTAAAAGCTACGAACAAAAGCTCTTTTAGAAAGCTTTCAATTCAAAGAGATGGTTTAAAATTACGAAGATGAAGAAAATATGAAGATGTCACAAGGTAGCGTGGGGACCACTTTGGTTTTTTATTTAGTTTTGCTGGTGCATCGATTAAGGTGTTTGCAATCAAAACTACTTTACTTGTCCCTGAACGTATCAAACGTCAATGAAACCAGACTTAGTGACGTCAAGGACATAACGAAAGAAAACAAACATGACCTTCTAAGGAAGCACCACTCCAGCAACCTTTTTCAAATGCTAAGCCTCCCCTTGACATATTCTCCGCCTTTTCGAAACCAACCATTTTCCTCCACAATCGGAAGTGTCTGTCCTCCTTATTGATATGCTCCATTAGTCTTAAATACTCAACGATTCTAAATTGTGCAACACTGGGCGGGGTACTGAGATGGATACTGAGTGATGGGGGTAAGACTAAATCAACTTACGCCTATTTGTGCCACATAAGGCGAAAAGAATTCGAAAAGCAACTTATTTCCTTTCGTGTCCTAATTGGATCGAATCAAGCAAAAATTGGAAAAGTTTCCAATTAACATGATTCTCGGACAGTTCTCTCGCCCCTCAAGAGGGAAACTTATAAGACTCCCTACACAAACACACACAGCCTCACACGAAGTAGGACATAGCAATTCACTTTTCCAAATTAAAGATGACCACCATACAGCACAGCAATTACTTAATTAACTTGGAGCAACTTTTTTTTCCCCAAAGAGGAGGACGAGGTCAAAGGGAATCTCAACCTTCCCCCCAGGCCAAGCCCCATCATACGCACACACACACACACACACACACACAGAGAGAAGAGCACACTTTATTTAAATATTTATTAAAAGGATTACAGTTGAAGCGATGAGGACACTGGTCGAGAATGTGGCAAAAAGGACACTTTAGCAGTTCAAAAGTCATTCGCCTTCCACACTCCACATGACTTCGTTGCAATCGTTCTTGGAATGGCCACTCATAATCCAACATCATAACCGTTTTCATTTTGAGAAGAAAAAAAAAAGGAAATGACAGAGAGAGGACAAGAGACATCCTTGTGCGCCCAAGACGAGGCAACCATCTGACGAGACGACGAAGACGCTCTGAGCTTGGGGATGCGATGGTGGGCATGGGAGTGTGAGTTATTGCACAGCACAGTTGTCATTTCAACACTCAATATCATTGTATCTTTGCATACTTCTGGCCTTATTAGCAGATGGTTGCTGCTGCTTCGTGATTTTAGGGAGGGGGCGGGAGTCGTGGGTGGCGTTGGGTGAGGAGTGAATGCAATATTATGTAAATGGTAATGGCAGAGCTTTGGTTGGAAAAAGGGGTCTCTGCCGAGACGTTTGGTAAATGGCGGTTGTTATCTTTTATGCGAGGAGATACAATGCAATTCCTTCGGTTATGAGATTGAATCTGTTTAGCATAATTTCTTGATTTGTACATGAAGTCCTTTCGTTTTTTTTTTTGTCTGCCTCTTGTGTGGGGTGTGAAATTTTATGTCCTTTGCGAGGCGGTCATGGGGAAATGTAAACAGAGATGACAAATGAAGTCGTTTGGGTGTGTGTGTGTGCAGCCATCTGTCATGGGACCACGAAATTGTTGTCACAAAAATAAAAATTTCATAGTCGGTCGGTGAATGAAGAGATTTTGAAATGAAAAACGGGAATCAAGGTTGAGCAGACATGGATAGAGTTGTTAAAATTTGTCAATTAAGGCAGTACATTATCATGAACCATGGGCGAATACCCAAAATTCATCAGTTATTCCGAGCAGCACTTAAGGGTCCTATCTCTACTCGAAACTAATTGGCTACCTTGGCAAAATTTAGTACCTCCATCCTCCATCCTGCAACCCACTCTCACTGGAAACATAAATTTTCCCCAACTCACTCAGATCACCCCTTGTGCTAGATAACCATCAACAGTCTGTCCCAGTTAACCATAACCCAACCGAATCCAATATCCTAAGTGTCCATATCGCACCGCTCGAACCACTCGAACCGTTTTTAAGTGAATGAAGTTTTGAATTTTCCCGTCACGTACCACAGCCCCAACTCTGTCCCGTGCCTCCCGCAATAAATATATGCGCTGCCTCCTCGGCTCACACTCGACTCTCGGTCTTTAACATATTTAGCACGCCTGCACCTGCACATCAGGTGAAGTATCCACGATGGGAATAGGGATAGAACAAAAATCGGCTCACTCCCGATCTTCCCCCATGAATTATTCAAATTTATCCCGGTGGGCTGCAATAATTCTTTCACTGTTCTGTGCATAAACACAAGAGCGATTACCTAAATCATTTAGTTAGCGAATATGCGAGGGTGAGCTGAAGACAGACGCTCTCGCTTAATCCTCTACGAACAGCGAGCGGATGGATGGGTGTGCATGGTGCACGGCTAGAGTGGATCTACTTGAAACGAACGCACATTTCTTCTTCTGCATCGGTACGCAGAACTTCCTAATGGGTTGCGGTTGCTGTGCGGAAGGAATTTCCTTTGCCACAGTAGCTCGGTTTCCCAGATGGCGGTGATGATGTGGTGTCTTTTAAGTGGATTCCACGGGGCGATGATGACGATGCACTGGACGTAGGATTTAAGGAATTGATCACAAAGAAAAAAAACTGTCTAGACAACATGGAAAATCACCCCCTTCTCCTTGGCTCGCGTCCAAGTCGATGTGCGTGGAATATCAACGTCGCCTGATCGCCTAAATCACTATAGGCATATGCCCGCACCGCTCCCCACAACCGTCAACAGGAACCATCAGTTAAAATATTCAAGTCCTGTTCCAACATCCTATCGCTCGTGGTCTGGCATCGACTGTGGGTACACAGGTGCAAGTAACACAGTTTCACTCCCCACAACAAAATGCGCGGGTAAACCAAACCAAACGAGCCACAAAACAAAAAACAAGTACAAACAAACATCCTCACTCCACCTAGCATCCTAGAGAATAAATATGCTGGCATCACCTCACTCCAGTAGTTCGCGTTTTCATAAATCCTGTCAAATGCACAGCCACCCGAACGCGTCCCCATGCCACTTCATCCATAAAAACCGTACACACTACACCTGAGGAGCATGAGTGACTGTGGAACTTGCGTCAGAGAAAAAAAAATACCGGAAAAACAATGAAACAAGGGACGGGGGGGCTGGAGACTCGGTGCGAGAGTGAAAAGTTGCTCTGCAGTTAGGCGCAATAAAAGTTGTCAAGTAAAAGTCTCGATGTGCGCCAGAAAGCATGCAAAGCAGAAAAAACGGAAAAGTGAATATTTTCAAATTCTACCCCACCGGCGCGGCGGCGGCGGCGAAATATTAATAAAACATTTTTCTCTTGCTCGCTTTCCGGTGCTCTAGAGCTGGAGAACAAGAGAAACCGAAAGAATCATATTTTCCACCCCGCAGGTGGTTGTGGTGGAACGGGTCTACGGCCGGAGAGGTAGGAATATATAATACCCCTTAAAAGGTTTGAAAATGTCGCATTTAGATGCTTGGATTGTTCAGCTGACAAGTGGAACGAACTGCAAGAGGGGGAGGTTCTCGAATATAGGCAAGTTGCATGAATTTTAAGCAACATAAGGTGTTGAAGTCGGCCGCACAATGAGACGCCGGTGGTGGCAAGACTGATTTTGCTTTGATGACGATGAAATGGAAGAAAAAATATGGAGTTCAATGGGCTGAGCGAGATTGCATGGCAGTGAGGATTCGTTGTGCTTGTTCAGCTTCAAAGGATTCCGTTTCAGCGACATAAGGACTTGAAGTCAATCTTCCAAATTGGCCACTTACTTCCATCGCATGACCAGGCGACAGCTAATGTGTACAAGGTCGTCACGACACTGAGAACTCCGTCGCAACAATAACGTATTCCATTCAGTTTACTGTGTTGAAACATTTTTTTTCTCTCGTGAATCAGACAAAATTTCAAGTGGTTCCATAAATTTCCTTGTATTTTTTAGATCTCTACTCGAGTGGCGTCTAACACCATCATCATTACCGTCAACAAGAGTACAAGTCAGTCAGTCATTCCCTGACACCATCATCACCAGAGAACTTTACTGACTCCTCGCTACTTCCAACCACTTTCCGCAACTACCCACTCAACTCTAGTTTTTCAGGGCAATTTCTCGTCTCCAGCCCCTTGTTGAGGAGAACCCCCATCATTCTTCTTCTGATTATTATGAATTTTCACAATGTTCCGCGCCACCATCGTGTCCTTTCCGCCATAAAGGATGTAATTTATGACTCATAATGTTGATGTTAACGCCACGACATCATCGTAGTCCTTGTCGTCGCCGGAAACGTTGTCAAGGATTCACAGGCAACTGGGGGAAACGAAATTCTTGCTCGTCGTAAAAGTTAAAAGTACACAAAATGCGCTGGCACTTAAGAACTTCCTCAAATCCTAACAGGATTCGCCAAGTTGAAATTCAAATATTCAATCTCATGGATTCGAATTTTTACGAGCAACGCAACGGCTAAAGCCTCCCGTCCTGACGCGACCGATGGCTGAGTTTTATGAAGCCACAAGGGAACCATTGGAGGCATGTTAACAGCAGAACCGATAACCAACAGGTAAACCCATCCATTTCACCCCACTCTCGATGTCCTGCCGGTGGAAAAGGATTATCGAAAACCCATCTTTTATGTGTACCACCCTTACAACGATGGCGATACAATCCGTGGACAAGGAGGAGAAGTGCAAGAAAAAAAATGTCTACGTGAACCGGAAAAAACAAATTACCAAAGCACGTGGTGAAATTTCTTATCCTTCACGGGCACGACATTCTGCCAGCGAGGTGGAAAGGACAATGGATCCTTGTGCCGGAAAATCGATTTAGGCCGTTAGGTGGGATACAAATTGATTTAGTTAAGTCGCTGTTGCTAGTGCTGCTGTTCAGACACCTTGCCCTTTCTAATTCCGGAGTGGAATCCTTTCAAGGATTAGGATTCGAGCAATGAATGACACACGAGAGTGCAGGAACACTCGACTTTTATCGTCCGAAGCAATTCAGAAGAAGTGAAAAATTAAATTGTAATGGGCTCGGACAGAGTTTGTCTGGTCCGCTTTGCCCGAAGGGGTGGGGATAGTAAATTGAAAAAAAAAGGATATACACGATTTACTGTGTCTAATGAATAATTTAGTGGAAAAGAGTGAATGACTCACCAGAAGAAGTCTCGTTCGTTGTGGGCTGCTGATGCTGTTGCTGTTCGAGAGGTTGAGCTGGAAGGAGAAGAGAAAAAAGGATAAGAATGTTGGTCACTAAATGGTAGTTTTTGGGGTGGACATTCAGGGTTAGGTGAAGGGACAGGTCATTAAATGTTTTGCTGTGGCCTTTGATGGTTGACTGTTTTGAGATTCTGATGGGTGAGACGTGTGACATAAAGTCAGTGTTGGGCGATTTGCAAATGACTGTGATGGAGGAGAATGTCTGAAGAGGAGATAGAGGTAGTAGCGTTGCGTGGACAACAACAGTAGAGGACCACTAGATCTAGAAAATCGTCGAATTACCTAAGCCCCAACAACTAATCGCCACTTATCGTCCATTAAAACTTTCCACAGGATGCTTTCTTAATTATTTACCAACAATCGCCAAGAAAATTCAAAATTGTTTCCCATCTCACACCCACAAAAAGCCCTCTTGAACCCTTTCATCAGATAGAGGCAGAGGCAGCAGCTGTACGCCTTGGTTCTTCGGCGTCATGAAAAAGCAAGCGAAACCACTTAAACTTGCCACCTTTGGGAAATTCAACAGCCGTGCACAGGTGTGTTGGCCCCCATTCACTTCCAGTTGACATCATCATCGTTGCCACAAGATGAAACGTACAACTTTGTGCCGCATTATGACGAGCATTTGTCTTCGCATTTGTTATTCATTACAAATAAAGGACATCAGGCCGTTTTCTAAACAGAAACGAGAAAAAATTAACAACAGCCAAGGCCAGAACACGAGAAACGACTTAGTTTGCACTTTTGTCGTAAATTTCCCTCGAGGTGCATAAACTATGAAAGCGAAAAGTTTCTAGATATTTTTTTCAATTTTTTTCCCCTTACCCCAGTTGCGAAGTTGCGACTGCAAATGGGAAAAGTTTCACCGTGGTCGTCTTCGAACGAGATTTCAATTTACTTTAAGTTCATGTACCTACACGTAGTGGTTGTCTACTAGGGGGCGTCGTTCTAGGGGGATGGGGAGTGAATTTGAAAAGACCCTCGGGCACAAGAGCTGACCTGATTTGCATATGTTTACGCAAAAAGAAAATCACAAATAAAATCGAAAATTCATTGCCAGCAATCGAGTCAGTGCACAGATCTGGGAATTGAAAAGTTGATGCGAAGGGATTTCTTGCCACGTGTATGTACCTTCCAGAAGATGAAAGTTCAAAGATCCTTTGACCCAAAGGGGACGTGAAAATCAGTGAAGCAAATACCGGTCGCAACGCACCAGAGGCAGTGCTCCTTGTACGCCCTAGTCACTGATGTCAAACACTCTTCTCTCCGTCATCATCCTACACTCGTTTCATGTATTCCCTTTAAAATTAAACAGAAAACACAAGTCTTAATGAATCCCCGCTTGCATCTGATTGATTTGTTAAAAAAAGATCTTCTTTCAGGAATTTCGCGAATTTTCACACATGCACCGCAGATTTCAATTACACCGCATCTGCGAAATTCCTTATTTTTCCAATAAACAATCCATAAACCGAGAGATTGCTATCGTCTCGGAAACGAAGCGGCGTGCGCGCTCGTTTCGATGACGGAGCTTGTTCTGACGGTTTTATCGATATTTAGACGCCAAACTGGTCGTCGCCCATCGATGGATATCGCATCGTTCCGTGTACAGCGGGTATCGTTATGTAGGTATTTTCTTTTTTGCTGTGTTCTCTTCGCAAGATCTCTTTATCATCATCACCTTATCCGTTCCGCACAAAACCAGTACTCAGCTATTTAACAATGCGTGGGCGCTGTGTGTTGTGCGCTGTGCTGTGGAGGGACAAATGACTAAGCCGAATAGTAGTTTTCGCCTATTAATTGGTCACAGAAACGGAAGTGATTGGCTTCTGTCAACGAGAGTGAAAAGGGGCAAGCGACGGCAAGCCAACGCTGATGAGAGGTTTGTGTTTCTCCAGAAATGGATCGGTTTCAAATGGATTCCATTGAATCGAAAGTATTCAATGAGATCATATGTTGTTGCGAGTTGCGAATTGTCGATTGTCTGACTGCAACACTGACAGACGACGTGTGTAGAGAGTATTTAGCCGTTGGGTTGTGTATCATTGTTTGTACGACGAACCTAATCAGTCTAGATAAATGCGATAACTGGTAACTTGGTGGGGTTTCGTGTGACGAATCACCTTGACAATTGGGTTGAAAACCTACATTTCCAATATCTGTCGGGGGCAATTCTATTTTCGGAGAGAGAATCGTTTGCGCGGTGCTCTGTGCGTGGGAGACCACGTGTGATGATGATCTCTAGAACCACAAATCGATAACATCACAAGGTAATGCTGGAACTCGTCAATGCTCACATCACAATCACAATCAATTCCATTGCACACTAGAAATTTCGCAAAATCTTTCAACACTGATTAAAAACCAAGGTAGGGGTTGCAATCTCACGGGTGGCACACATCGGTCGATGTCAGAACAAACCGCTCGCCAGGCGTCAGCAACTACTGACAGCCTCTCGGTTATCAGTTAAAGCGATCAGCCTTGCAGTTAGACACATTTGCAACACGAATCCGACGAGTGCACTTATGTACTCGAGAAGTGACTGTTCGTAGTCGTAATCTGGTTAATCCCATGGTGTCCCAATTCGTTCGGAGCTTACCAGTGCAGAATAGCCCACACTTTTTTTTGTGCTGCCGCCCATGTACTGAGGAGTCCAGTTTCTGTATCACACGGATACATCAGCTGACAGATAGCCCACGTGAATCGCACACCAGATCAGCGAGTGGCTCGGCGGCGCGTAAATGTGAATTACATGTTCGCCAAGGTGTCATTGCTCGTCGCAGGGAGCTGCACAACTTGTTAGATGTCACTTTCATCGCAAGAGAAAGTTCTTAGGCGAACAAAGGCCAGAAGCCACCCGCTCTCGTCTGCGTGCGCTGGGTGCGTTTCTGTGAATTGCATAATCCGCACGAGTCCTCTCTGATTGTATGCCACCACCGCCCCATTGCACAAGTAAGTGACTTAACTGATTGTTTCCGCTTGTGGATGAATGGGCATTTGGCCTGCCGGCGCAGACTAGGTGCAACAACTCCGCTCAAATTCGAATTGCTAGTGGCTAGTGGTAGTGCTGCTGCTGCTCTTCTAAATGGGAACCAATTTGACATGAAAGCTGAAGCTATACGGGCGTACGGCAAACATTCAGACGGATAGACAGACGGTCAGACAGACAGTTGGACTGACAGGCTCGGTGGTGGCCTACGGCACGAGAGGATTTCGGCGGTTTCGTGGACTCCAGATCTGACGGAGTGATTCGTTGGAATGGCGATCACGTCTTCGAGATCTTGCACCGATTCGCGTGTGCTGTGGTGAGTGGCCCGTTGAGCGGCTGCGGTTTGTGTGGCTGGAGTGGGTTGTGCACAGCACACGTCGACGTGGCTTGCTAATAAAAATGTCTAATTCACACGCCGGTGATGCTGAATATCTCTCTTTCACTCCAGCTAGCCGGAGCAGGATGGACGGGACAGAAAGAAAGACATGCCCCGAGACAGACATCATTTGAATACGGATTGTGGATAATTGTCGGGACTCTCTCTTTAACTCGCTGACGAATGTCAAACCGTTTTGTGGTGAGAATATGACATCAATGAGATGGCATGTCGCCGGTGGGTTTCGGCAAAGTGACACTTAATGCAGTTCATTACCATCCTTGTTGTGCGGTGGAATAGTGAGAAGGAGTCAGAAGTCAACGGACGCTCTATGTTGCTTACCGAGAATGGAATGCGGAACATTTTTTTTTTTCCTGTCAGCCGATAAGATACGACTTGACAAATTGCACTTGACGATCAAACGTGAGGTAGTAAGTGGGCCAAAGAATTCCACACGCGTGAGATCACACGTAATAAACGCTGAAGAAAAATCATCACGAGTGAACAATCGTGGGCGTGTGTGTAAATGATATTAAATATGGATACAAAGTTAATTCGGAGATTGGGAGTTAGTGTTTGAGTTGTTGGAGCTTTAATGAGTTAAGGAGTAAAGACGGATTTGTTGTGCTCTGTATAGGTTATGGACTAGGAAATAATGACTTTGCAATAACTCAGACCTTCAGTTTGAAACTCCTTACGACAAAAAGAGGTCATATCGTTCTTCTTCAACAACAGATTTCAATGAGAGGAAAAACTCTTCCCTTCGCATTTTCTCCAACTCCAGACAACCTACTCCATTTCGAGGCAAAAGGATGCAAACAAATCGCACTGATTCAACTTTCAACGACATAACGACCACCCATTCAAGCGTTCCAGAGCTCACACGTACGTTTGTTTACATACAAGTGAAAGTGCAGAAAAAATGAGACCACGATCAGAGAATAAATAATTGTTTCCGCTCTTAGCTCCTTCACACCTACAGGCCACAGGGCCCTTTTGAGCCAACGACGCTACGGCGACATATTTATGTCCGTTTGGGCATAATTTCATTCCGTCCGGCGTGTTCACTTGCGGAGACCAGCAAGAGATAACACCTCCTGAAAAGGACATCACACCTCACACCCATCAAGCATATCATGTCGCCGGATGGCCACCCAGATTAATGACCGAAATTAATATACGAGTGTCATAAATTATTCCTAATTGCAATTTAGTTTGCCCAAATATATACGTATGTATTCACACCAGAGGAATGCGGCTGCCGCTGCTGTGGGTGGAGTACGATGTACGAACACATTTTACACGTCGCCTTAAATTGGTTGCGCCAAGCACAAAGTGGCCGTATCTCTGGCAAACGTCAAGAGACTACTCAGATGCAAATTTTATCGATCGATTAATTACAATTTATTTACACAAAAATTACCCATAAACGTGTCAAGATGAATTGATTTTGAGTCGTTTCACGCCTTCGGCATTTCTTGCAGAAACTGACACGAGTTGCTGTGTGCTCTGGCATGAGTGGCTTCTGCATTCGCCTGCATGCTGGCGAGATCTAATGTAAACAACAAGCAATGCCTAGCAGAGGGATGTGGAAAACAGCAAAATTAGCCTTCTAGAATCGGAATAGAATAACTTCAAGTCCCTCTCTCTCTCTGCACAGCCACAAGCTTGCAACACCTGCAATCGGTGCATGTTCAGCTCGGCAACATTGCCCCCAGTGCGCTCAATCACACGTAATTGAACCTGGCACCAACGTACAACGTACACCGTACAAACTCATTGCGCAACGATTGAGGCACTGTCCAACCACACAGCCAGCAGCTCGAGCCACATCCTAGAAGAGCACTCTCCGTCTTCCAGTTACACCAATAGACACTAGACTGATCTCTCAGACCCACAAGCCACTGTGCAGTCCGTTCGTCCGTCTGGCCGACTGTGCGCCACTGTCGATGGTAGTGCCACACTCGTCTGGCCGGATTAATCAAATTAAGTGGCGAATATAAAATTTCGATTTCGGCACAGATTTCGCCCGGACAACTGTGCCGCCTCCAATTGCGCGAATTGGAAGATCGATTGACTGTGGCGTTGCAGGTTGTCGTGCAGTCTGCACCGTCGCCGTGCTCTGCTCTCTTTCATGGTCGGACTCTGGACTCGACGGCTCAGATTCGGCTTCGAATTTCTCGACACGTTTGTGGAAATTGATAAATTAGTGTTTATGTGCGGTGTCGCATGATAACCGCGAATTTATTATCCTTTATCTCGCGCCACCCAGCCCCTTGGTTGCTTGTAATTAAGTAATTGAGCGTTCATAAGGTGGCAGAATCGGTCCAACATCATACACCGATTGATTGAGCGATCATATTTCCCAAGTTGGGACCGGACGGACAATCAATTTGCCTCGACATCGAGTATATCTGGGTGAATAATTTGTTCGACAATGATTGAGGGAGATAAATCCTTATTCGAGCTCCATCTGGAGCAGAAAAATCAATTACTCCGCGGGATGACATTCGGTTGACAGTTCGAACTCGTGAACATTTCCTTCTTGAGCGTGAAATGCGTGCGCGTGCATACGTTTGCACACGCGTGCACCGAGTAGCAGTTGCATAAGGAAAAGTTGTCAAGGCTTTGGGGAAAATTAATTGGAGACTCATGGGGTGTTGACTTCCTGGCTGCTGCGGCGGCATTTAGCGAGGCTCTGACAGGGCCGTTGACAGGGCGGCTGATCGATAGTTAATGGAGAGAGAGAGAGTCACAAACACTTGGAGAAAATGTCTTCCTTAATATAAATCTTATCTTCGCCACGCACACACCCCTTCTCGGTCAGCCACTGCCATGTATGGATGTTTTATTTGCACACACAGCCCATGAGTTCACCTGCAGCCCAAAGGCCAGGACAAAACAATTACAAACAGTTACAGCTACCAAGGACATTCGGGTCCCCCAAAAATACGGCCTTTGCAAGCGTTGGACAGCTGAAAAAAAGCACAACAAACACCGTTTTGATTTATAGTCGGCAATTAATTTTGCAAGACTCTGGCGTGGAGTGTCCTTGGCTTATTTTCGTTTTTCTATTTGCACCATCGTCCTGTGGTGGCCTCGATGGTCAGACAAACGGCGGGATATGAGCACCGATGACAGTCGCATGGTGCGTGCTTGCCTGCTTCCGTCCAAATGGCTGTTAGTTTTGGTTTTGCAACTCGGTTTCGGAGTTTTGGTTGGTTTATGATTTATAATGGTTTCATTAAATGTTTTTATCGAGAGCATGGCTAAAGGAAGTCATTCCAGGCCATTGAATGCGACGGGGAATGTTGATATGTGGCCATCCCCTGGTTGGGGGTGCGATGTGTGCGGATGTTCAAGTGTTTCTCCACTCACCCCCGCTCTGTGGGGGGAACAGCTTATGGTTGACATTTTAACAACCCGGAGAGAATTCTGATGGTGTTCTGGTGTGCTATTGTGGCGAACGAAGAAATGCACATAAATTGTGTCCCTTGGTCGCACCCAAAAGCAAATGGACACACAAAAATAATTAGCAGACGTGCGGGACGGGAGGTGGTGTGGTGTGAAAATGTGAAAGGCGAGGAATTTATCCTTAAGATGATGGGATTCGTATGCCATGGCAAACACAAACTGAAGAGAAAGGAAAACCGCAAGAATTTCAAGCACTTTCAGGGCACTCTGAATGGAAGTTTCTAAGTTTTCGAATTCAAAAGGAAAAGGAGAGGAAATGAGGGCACCACAAGTGTTTACTATTCGTCATCGAGAACTAATTTACTAGCACAGTCGGGGCGACCCAGCCAAACTCACTTTAATCACAAGTTCAACAAGAAACAAATTCAAATTTCCTCTACAATCCATCCATCTCTCTGCCCCTGTGGCGGAAACATAAAACAAGCCAGACACAGGCATCATCAATTCACATTAAGTGCTAAATCTCACCCCTCCATGGCTCACACATGAGCATCCGCTACTCGCCGTTGAACCATTATCCACTTGCAGGTTCTTGACCGTCTCACAGTGTCTAAGATCGGCATCATCTTGTACCGGACGCGTGATCTTTTTTAATCATAGCTCACCAAGAATCAGGTTAAACAACCTCTTTAGATGAGAAGCAAGAAGTAAGACGAAGGAAAATCACCGAGAAAGAGGTGAGTAATTGATCATCAGGATGCAGGAAGCTGGTGCGAAATTGTCACACTTTTCCAAGAGAAAACCACGAGATGATCGGATAATTTACACGAAAGACTGGGACATGTGCGACCGAGTAGCTGCCGGTACCCTAAGGCCTGACACTTTCTGTCACTTTCGCCAGTCATCATCATCACCATCAGCGCCGACTGGATTTCGTTTGCTAATCGACGGATTATCGCTTCGGATTAATCCGAAAATAATGATTTCAAGCCTTTCAGCGATACAGCGGCTGATGTGGTAAAACATGGGAGATTTATGGTGGGCCCCCCTGAGGTCAATTGCGTGGCTGTTCTTTGATCTTTGAGAAGTGGTAATTGTGTGTGAAGCAGAGCTGCTTGTGTTTGGATACACGAGGAGATCAGTAAAGAACACTGTCACCCGTGTCAGTGGCATGCCATAGTTTTTGTGAGAGAAATGTCGCGTATCCACAACAAATCAGGCATTTCAAAAACACCTTTCTGATTACATCCGCCAAGTCACCACCACCTTTCTGCCTCCAGACACCCGATTTGACTAATCATTCGATAAGTCTCTTCATTATCCTTTCAAGCTCCAAATTATCTGCAATTCATATCGCTCACAGTTACGTGTATCTCATAATTAAAATTATAATCCTTGAGAGCCAATGAAACCATAACCATAACCACCCCCTTAGCCTAATCAGTAAATCGAATCAATTCTATCCACTCCCAGTCGCGCTCCTTCTGGCAACCTCCTCGAACCCCCACAAGAACAAAATGTAATAACCAAAATCTAATAATGTTCTCCAACAAAGACGACCATGAGCGCCATCACTCTTCTGCCGGAGCAACCCCTTTCAAGTGAGCCCTTCAGGGAGTTTCGCACAAGTTTCCCTCAAGATTTCCTGCGGCCGCCTACGGGGCTCATGTCAAAGACCAAATCGACAACCCTCTGGCATGGACATGAAGAAAACTATAAGCGTCTGACTGACACATTCTGTCTAATTCTAATGAACGAATAAGGATGTCGCCCGCCAGTCTTATGTGTACAACTCGTTGTAATGTCTTTGAATTATATCCGTTCATGTCTCCGCCGCGTGCTGTTTCTTTCACACCGCCAAGCAAACACAGACAGCGGTAGAGGAACACACACAGCAGCACGCACGGATGCCCAGAGAAAGGGTTTTGCACTCGCCAGAGAATTTATTAAGAAGCTCAATGTAATATCCTGGCAACAGGAGTAGTTAGCGGAGTGAACCGGCGGCCAGGAGGAAGGATTAAGGGAAATGACAAAACATTGTCAACAAGAACATTTAAATATGTGTTCCGTCTCGCGCGGGAACAGACACAGTAGTCACGGGGGAATGGGGACGGAGGACAAGGTTACGTGAGGCAATTAATGAAATCATCCTTCAGAATCAGCATATGACAGGGCAGAGACAGTGGAGCGACAGAGACGCCAAATGGGTCTGTGGGTGTGAGTTTATGGTTTCACGGGGATGATTGCATGTCGGTTGAGTGGATTAATTGAGGTTCTGACAGCCCCACTCAAGGGATCATATTTATTTTAATAATTTTACGTGTTTATCCTGGATTAGGTGACACTGGGTTTCGGGATTTATGATTCAAGACAGCAGAGGGGGAACCAATGACACGGAGCCTTTGAAATGTGATATCGGACAAACGGAGAGAAGCCAAGCAAAGGGTGATCAGAGTCGTCAATCGATAAGCGCCTTCTAAGCCCGATGACGCATATTTATGCACTAGGCAGCTGCCCATTCAATAGCAATTAACCACATTTCAAGCGAATGTTACCCACCCACGTCATTCCAGTCGCAATTTGCAATACATTACTCGCATGTTACGACTTAGCGACAGATGTTATAATCCCACAAACACCAGTCATTAGGTAGATAGTCCGTGAAATTCACATTTTTCCACCTTGCGCAATGATCCTTCACAGCAAAAATAAAAAGCAACCGCAATTTACTCGTGCCTCGTAATGTATGGTACTCTCTAAATGACAGACTCCACTCCACTCTGCGAACACGAAGCAAAAAAGAAAAAGGTCAAAAGGCCATCTCGAGCACACGCGTTCCTTCCATCCCGAATCGTACAATAAATCACCAGCGTGTCGCGCTTTTGACGTTTTCTTTTGTTTATGCAACCCGTCGAGTGCAAATTCGGCCACACGTCAAAAGCACTTGTCAATTACATCTGTGTACACACACCACACACACCGCGAGGTCTTACCAATTAAATTCAAATAAAAACAATTACTTCGGGCCCGATCGGTGACTGGGCCTTTTATCAAATCTGCTTGCCCTTACCGCTCAAGCCGTCCAACCAACTGCTCCGAGACGTGAGACACTCTCCTTCGTCAAAAGAGCAGGCAACAACAAACAAAAAAAGCGAAAGTCCGTCCGTACGAATCATAAGTCGCCAGATCCGACTAATTTTGCGACCAGGTCGGTCGCACGAGCTTCAACTTTGATTGTACCCCGCGCCGAGAACTTCACATGGTAATGCATTAGTCGGTCGGTATATCTGCATTTCCTCCCCTCCACCAACTTCCTCCCTCCGAGGGAGACAACAGCGACGGCGACTAGTGTTGACTGCGTAACTACATACCCGTACCCAGCTAGTTGGTAGGTGCCTCTCGAGCGAATGCCAATCTGTCAATTAGTGTCAAAATGTGGTAGAAATTTGTTTTCCCCACAGGTAGTTGAAGTGACTACTTAACGAATAGTAGCTGCCTGCCGCTACTAGGCGACGACGACGCGGGCAAACACACGCTCTCTCAGCAGCTAGCACCATAGACCCACTCTAGCACCGGGGCGACGGACCGTGCATTCAAGCCGATCATCAAAGTGGCGCATACAACATTGTGCACTACACCTGGAATCCGATCTTTTGTGATTGTTGACTTATGCAAATTAGACTTTTGAGATAGTATGACTTGTTTGTTGACAATGTTGATTGCTTGTAAATTGAAATTGGTTCAAGAGGCTAGCCGCTATGAAGAGAGTGTAGCTCCATGCAGCATTACTCACTAAAGCATACATACGTACAAAGAAGGCGAACGGTGATGTCGAGAGGGAGAGCTGATCCACAAAACAAAATCTCCACCAAGTATCTTCCTCGATGTGCACCCCTCGGCGGCTAGTAGACAACGAAGAACTTTCCCCTCCGAGAGTGGGGCTCGGTCACCCCCACCCGGGGTAACACAAATTTAAAATTGTCTCGATATTTTTTTCCGAATTTCGAACGTTTTTCAGTTCAACTTATAGAACTACTGTCTGCACAATGCGTAGGGTCTTCGGGAGATGCTGTGTACAGTGACATTACAGTCATTAGAGAGCTGGTTTGATTAAAATGGACATCTGAATACCCACTGAAGTCTGCTTGAACCAGATTTCGAGGAATACCACGGAGAAAGGAGGAAGAACTAATGTATCACAACACCCGAACATTTGTAGATCCATTTGAGGCATGATTCCCAACTTTCCCTCCCCCCCCACGTACCGAAAAAGAGTACAATTGTGTATATCTGTTCCCAGTCCTTTCGCTAATCCTGAATAATGTTCAATTCGTGTCAATAAACTGCAAAAGCGACTAGCACACGTTCAAGCAACGAAGCAAGTAAACTCCTTCTTAAGAAAAGTTTCCCAGTGTGGATGAAAGGACGAAACAACTTTTCACGCCCGCTTGAGAAAATCGAAATTAAACCTTGTCCTTTGTATCCTAAACCGGATCGTTTATCCGCCACCAGGACGCAGCCAAACCCCATAAAAATGCAATAAACCCTTGAAATCGAACGTGTGTCCGGTGCACACCCCCCAAACCAAAAAGGAAAAGTAATTGCTGACCACAAACATTGGAGCACATAAAAGATTCAGAAGAGGACACATGCCCAGGTAGACATGGGCGATCCTAGCCGCGGTGGGAGGATGAGGAGGACATGCAACTTCTCGAATAAGACACACATATGCGATAGACTCACCCCAAAAATGTGGTTGCTGTTGTTGTCGCCGACGATGATGATGATGATGATGCTGCTGCTGACGTCTGATGATGGGCATGACTGGAACTTGTTGTGGTCGCTGCAGCGGTGGCGGTGCCAGTCACAATCGATTGGAGGACTCCAGCTCCTCTCCTGCTGCTTGGACTGTTCGCAATGGTGGTGGTGGCTGATGGTATTTCTGCTGGTTGATGGTGCGCCTGTACGCCAGACCGCAGTCCAATTGTCCGAAGATTGGTGGAACTGGGCTGGCGATACGAGAAGTACTCCTGATTGAGACGGTACGACTGCTGATTCGAATGCTTCTGCTGCTGCTGCTGCTGTTGCTGGTGCTGGTGATAGTAGTAGTGATGATAACGATGCTCGGAGGCAGGGGACGCTTCCCTTGCTGCCGCTGACACCGATTGCGATGGAATTATTTGTACAGACTGATTGCTTCGGTGCAGTCCGGAACTTTGACCACCACCACCATCACTGATGCCACTGCTACCGCCGACAGTCGCTGGTGATGAGGAGTTCAACGATTGAGACACTGGTGGCAGGAGGCGAGAACTAGGCGATGACCGGAGATCATTTAGCATTATATCCAAGTCGGTGGCCAGTGAGCTGAGGAGCTGTAAGAAAATAAAGAAAAAAAAAAAACGTGAACAAAATTAGGAACACTCGTGTAGGTGGAGGGATGTGTACTCAAGCAAGGGAGCTGCAATCGGATGTCGCAACAATTTAAAGGGGTTCTCTGACAGATTCACGTTCGAATTCCTGTGTCTGTGCAACACCTGGCCAACCATTTGAAATTGCACGCCATACGCCATGACTTTTACCCAAATCTGCCACCAACATCTCAACCCACCGGACAGTTATCAAACAACAGCTCCCACAGAACTGAGCCATTCAAATGACACACTCACACAACCGCCATTGCAAAGGTGCGGGGACCCAGTTCGACGTTGGCTCACTCAATCCTCAGATAAGGTTCCGCACTACCCATATCCGCTGTCTGGTTTCCCGGTCCCAAACTACACTACCACCACCACCACCACCAGCAGCTAAACAAGTGTTTCGCTCTCTGTATCTGTGCCTCGATTCTATGTTCCCCTAAAGCCGCTCGGAGAGTGCCCACGGAAACAAATTACATGTTCCACACAACGGTTCGTTGTTATTACGACTAGTATACTAGCACAAAAGATTAGCATTAGCATTATCGCTCACATTTGCTGTCGCTGCTGCAGTGCGCCGCCGAAGCGCACTGAATCATGACCACCGGGGCCTTGGAGGGGTGCGCCATCAGCCATGCTCGCACACAAGTCCATTCAAGACTCCACTCAACAAAAGCCAGCGCACACAGTGCAAACAGAGAGTTTGTCATCTAATGGCTCGGTGACAGCGTCACGAGCGCGCACATTGATGGGTGTCCTGCTGCGACAGAGAACCAGGTAGATACACTCTTGAGGCAGTCATAACAATTTTCTTTCGAATCAAGATCAAAGTACTGACAAATTAACGACTCAATAAAATTTTACTATTTTTACCCACCGGAGAGGGAGACAGAGACTGCGAAAGGTCCAGAGTCACACCGGAACACATGGACACGCTCGTTATAATTACAGCCGCCGACGAATTAGCAAAGCAGGTGGAGCACACCTAGGCTTGACTACGGTACGGATGCGGCAAGAGGAAGGCTTGGCAATTCAGTGGGAGACTGGAGTGCGGGAGGCAATTATCAACGCCTACCATCTCAGGCCAGGCGCATTCCCAGGTGCGGTGGCAGTGTGTTCTAAGCCGACTTATGCGTGTGCTCGAGTGACGTCGGGCAATGAGGTACAGGAACTAGAGGCTGTACATACTCAGTCAAACATGAGAATCAACAGGAAGGCTCCCCTTTGGGCTTTAATTCAATTCATCTTCCCTGTGAAACACTCTTCAGTCAAAAGAAAAACAAAAGGAGGCAATCACAATTCAAATGAGGAAATAAATAACCCAACTCCAACGCAGGACCTTTTTGATATTCCAACTCCGAGTGCACTTTAAAGTACCCACTGGGCACAGATGGGGGATAAACACGAAGCGCCGAATGGGACTGAAGAAAGCCACGAGAAAATGAGAAATGCTCCCCACGGAGAAGGGTTGCATGGTATCTCCATGGATTCCAGACGGAAGCACAGCACACCGCGCGCCAAAGTGCGAGTTTCTAAGCAACGTAGCTCCTCTTCAAACTTTCTGTTTTTTGTGGTCTAGGATTCCCCCACACTTTTTTCGGGGATTATACGAGACTCAAATGGAATTGTGTGGAGCGAGTTGGTGAGCAGGGGATACTTTGGATTCTTTGCCAAGACAACCGAAACCGCAATAACATTTATTCAAGATTATTACGTGAGTTATGATCGCGTTTATTGGATGAGACGCCGGAACGGGAGTCTTATGTGCGCCTCTTGAGGGATCCACAACCCACCCGCAACAGTAGCTGTTAGGGTGCACAAGTTACACCCGAGACAGAGAGCGAGTTAGAGGAGTTGATTCCGTTGAAAAGGGATACAACACCAGTCGATTATTTATGGTGGAAGAGCAGACGTAACTTGGGTCGCTCCTTGGGAATTGTTGAATGCGAGTGCCGTCCCATCAAGTCTGAGATATGATTTCGTCGTTGTCGTGTGAGTTTTTAAGAAGGTGAACCACCGAGGGCTGCCCAATTATTTTAAATGGAAGCGCATGAAAGTCCTTCCCAAAGGATTTCAAAGTTTACAAGTGTATCTGCGAAGACGAAGTGAAACGGTATTCACTTCGGTGAACAGTGTTTACATGCGATCACCTGTCATAGATGATGCTACTGAAGAACGAACGCCATTCATGCAAATGATGGTCGTCGTCGTTTACATCCAGTTTACTTTCCCTGCACGCAGTGTGATTCTTTTTTTTTTGATCAGCGCCTGTGGAATTGTGGTAGAACCAGATTTCCAATCAATCAATCAACCGCTCCGTCGGAAAATCCTAGTCGAAATGCGTGTGCTTGTGTCTGTTCTGTGGAGCAGAGCATCGACGGTGGTGATGTTGATGGTGATTATCATCAATTTAACACGAGACAACGCTTCGGGACGTTTGACGTACCAACTCGTCTGCATGTATCTGACAACCGCTAGGCATAGAATTTACCGCAACATTTTAATGACACACAAATGCATTAACCGACTGACAAAGTGAGCATAGGATAGATATACACACCAACAGGAGAAGGCTGAACCGTTTCCATGGATGATACACCCTGCTGGCAGGCGGGCGCTTCTGCTGCGGCGCATGGCTATCAAATTTCATGCTCCAACAGCGCTTACTTGCACATGCAACTCTTGGGTTAATTAATTTCACCGTCATTTGCATTTTTTACAATGTTTTTTTTTATTGTTTTGTGTTTGGCCAGCATTCCCATTCCCGGGGGACGTTTTTGTTTTCATTCCTCGCCGTCAGAGTTCCGTATCAGATTTCAATATATTTGCAAGTGTCATCAAGATGATGAGTCGGTTGTCGAAACAGTTTGATATTCACCAAAATGAGATGATGTAAGGAGAGACTGACAGCGAAGGGAAAGCTTCATCTGACTGACGGATGCGAGTGCCCATAGGCTAGTGTCAGGTTATGTTAATGAAATCTGCTGATGGGAACGCTGCTTAGACGATCTTTTAGAGGCTTGTCATCATTCTCATAGACCCAGCGAACCAGTTCGAACCGTTCAAAGATATCCAGACAACAATCCGTCGCGTCGTTTATTTCTTCAAGGCAAGGCAAAACTTTTATCTCAAAGTTCACGCACATATCTAACCCCCCGTTCGCCGCCGGATGGTAATGACACTCTCTGTAGAACAACATGCAATCATTTCTCATGGCAATCATTTCTCATGGCAAAAAGTACAATTAATCGATTCATAGACAGACGCTATCAACTCTCCCAACTCCCTCGATAAAATCACATCGAGCGCCCATGTGGCTGTGTGTGAATGGTCGTGTCCCTGCGCCAGCAATTGCATTGCATAGCAAGCAAGCCCATCACGCAACATCTCATCTCATCTTTCGCCGACACAATTCATCCGACATCTCAATGTCAAATTAATATCTCCTAATGGGACAGTGGTTCCCTATCATTTGGCGATAGATGCGGGTGCATGATGGGTATCGTCTGGTGACAGTTTATACCTACTCTGGTCCCATTTGTCAGTGTCAGTTGGCTAATCAATTGGGCAAGGATGTTCTCTTTCTCTACCTCTGGTGTCTTGGGTGCGGAGAGACAGAAATGAGGTGCGGTTGACCGGAAACGTTGTGACACGGTCTGGAGGGTTTGTCTTTGACTGGTAGCACTGGTCTCAGTTAACACTGCGACCTTCTGCTCGCTATGCAACGGCGGACACTTGACTTCAGCCGCGGTGAGGCAGGTGATGCATGGATGGTTGTGCCCGCCTGAATGGCGCTTCATTTCGGCATGTCAATCGCAGACCTCATGTGTTTAAAATTTGTGGAGACAATTAAGTTCCAAACTGCTTGACATGGCAGTTGTTACCGAATTAGGCTACAAAGAGGAGAAAACTAAGTCCATCTACCCCGTATGCAGGGTTAGCTGTTGTGAGGACGCGACTCTTTATTGGATTAGGGATTAGCATTTCATTTGCTGTTCCCAATAGATCACGAGTTCATTCCCCGTTTTCTTTCTGCCCTCCACACAAGTCCTTCACAAAGCACGAAGCATCATACGCTAAGTAGGTCCCATTGATCACGATCCCATAATTACTCGCCGACACTCAAAGACAAGCGACACTCAAAGGTGTACCTGAAATTGTTTTGCAAAAATCACCGCGGACGACGAGGTCAGCCACACAAGAATGTGTTCCGCTTCGTCTCGCACCGTGATAGATACTCAGCTGGTCCCCCTGCGCAACAGCATATTAATTATCACGTCAAACTGTATCCGACAGTGAAATGGACATGGAACCTTCAACCGTTGCAAACAAGCCCTACGGGTGAACTTGGTTCATTCTTGAGCCAAAGGTAAGTGAGCTTTCAAGAGGCAATCAAATTAAAAATGAAAAAAAAATATCGGCCACCAAAACCTCGAAACGGGGGCAGGCCAACGAAGACGGAGAGAAGAAACATAAACAGCAACAGACCCGAGATTGAATCAACAATGAGCTTTGGAATTTGAATTGCTCCAGCTCTTGTGGATCTACACAAATATTTACATAAAAATCCGGAACAGAGACAATTCGGTTGATATCCATGGGAAGCAGTTTTCCGTGGGATTGCAGGGTCCAGTTTTGGTTGTTTTTTTTTGGGGCGTGGTCTCTTGCGGCATACCGCGGTGATTAATCAAAATGCGCACTGAGGTGTGGATAATGCAAGTTCGGTCTTCGGTTGGGCAATCGTCTAGAAAGCGACGATCGTGCATCTGCGGCGGATAAAGGTCAGACGGTGGTTACGACGCGATAAATAATGGTGGTGGATGCATTGAAAGCATTAAGCACAATCAAGACTAATGGAAATACATTGATGCGTTTTGTTGGGAGAGAGAGGCGGCTAAGTGGATGGAGATGGGATGCATTCGGGCAAAATCACAGGTCTGATGGAGAGTTGGGAGTGAACGCGATTTGATAGAGATTGATTAGAGAGATCTCAGGCAGGGGGCAGCGATTCAGTTGGGGTGGGAGAAAATTAAGTGCGAGCAAGTGGCTCGATTCCCAGGTAACGCCTGGCTCCCATCCAGTGGTTCCACTTCTAAACAAACTCTCTACTCCCAGCCAGAAGCTTCAATTCAAACCAGAAGGGTGACAACCAGCCCATTTTTTAGGAAGTGTACATGCTTCTAACTAGTGGCTAGTGGCTCGCGTCTTCTTCCAACCAGAAGCATGCATCGACGTCAGAAGACACGACACTCAGACAGCGCCTACACTTCCAGCCGACTCTCTCGCCAGACTCGCCCAGTGATCCACGACTCATACATACAGTAAAAACATATCGCAGCATATTTTGCGGACATAACTATCCGCACAACTTAGTTTAAGACAAAGGCAACCATCAAGATCAACCTTCTCGTCGTCGAGCATGGACATTTCTAATTTGTGCCCATTTTGCAAGAAATATCCACCAACTACTGCTTCCTTTGGTCATTTTAACGTAGTTCACACATCCTCTAGCCATTTTCATCCATCAACATCCTTCAGAGTCCTTTAAATCGCCAAAATCAAAATTTGCATTCTCAAACCAAGAAAAGTCGACTCATTTATTTCACATTTTACTGCATTTTTTCCGCTGAGAAATGTCAATTTCGTAAAAATCCAATTTCGCGATAAATAAACCATCGGTTGATGAAAAGATGTTAGGGCTAAGTGTGGGGGAGTGAATGCAAGCTATCCTCATCCCAATTTTTTCAATTTCATGCGAAATTTCACTGAAAGAAGGATTTTTCGATTTTGATGATGTCACGTCAAATCATATTTTCGTCTCGCTTCCTCGGCTGGTCTGGCAATGATTTGATCGAATTCCACTGGGTTTTTGGAGATGTCATGAGGAAGTGTTGCCTGGGAGACGAATTTAGGATATGAGGTGAAGGGTTTGATTGAAAGTACAAGGTTTAAAGTGCAAGAGGGTATATGCATCGATTGCAGGTGGAGGCAATTGTATCAAGGCTGGGACTATTCGAGAGGCGACTTAACTAATTAAAGAATATTTAAAAAAAAAACATAATAACTTACCGCAATGGCATCCATGACAGCGTTGACCATTTTGAAGAAATCCTTTTATATCGTTTAATCATTTGTTGAATTTGTATAATTTTTCAATTTGCACTGTTTTGTGGTTTGAATTCTTTTAGATCTTTTATTTGAAATGTTTTTCTGTTTAAATTGTATTTTCTGCAAAAGAACGACAAAGGCTCTCCCTTCAGTGATTGCAACAGAATCGGTTTTCGGACGGAAGTCAATGAACTCGCATTACTTAGCAAACGAAGGAGAGAGAGAGAGAAAGGGGTAAACGGACGGAATATTCGCAATAATATCCGATTTTTTCCTTCCGGTTTTTACGCGCCGGGCTTCATTAATAAACAACCGCAGGAGATAAAATAAATTCTTTTGTCTCAAAGGATACAAGGATGCGATGAAGACACCGCCACTCATGCAATGTTTGCTGTAACGCTACAGGCTGTTTTGTGTGTGGCTACAGAATAGTGGTGCGCCCATTGTTAGGAGGTTGCTGCTCTATCGCTTGTGGAACGAAGTCCTCCCCACTACTCAGTTCCTCGTTGTATGTGGGTGTTTTTTCATCTGTGACTTCCTGACTGCCTACCACAATAGTGCAGGAGCATTTCCATGCAACTGGAGTCATTTTTTTTTTATGAGAGGGGATTCGTGGTGGAGTGGTGGTGGAATGCTTTAAAGAATTTTGTCGAAATCAAAAACCTCTTTAATGATAGTCATAAACGCATTTATCTCTGCCACAGGACACTCTCTGCCCTGACAGACGTCCATTGAACTGTTGTCCACAAGTGAACCATGCCATTCGACACGATAAATCTTTGGACTTGACATCTGAAGCCGCGTTGACAGATATCGAAACCTGATCGGTGTGCTCTATCAGTCGTGGTCTCCGTCTCTGTCTGCATCTAATTGAAATTCGACAACGCAGACGCATGCAGACAGAACTCACAACTCTCATACCTCCCCAGATGGACATGCAGATAACATTACCAATGTGCATGCGCGGTGTGCATTCAAGATTTGTCTTTATACCTCACATCGCCGCATGCATCAAGGAAGGAAATCCCCAAAAACAAAAATTGTGCCACAACACGTTGCCAAAAACGAAAAAAAAAATGAAAATAAATAAATTCGCCCTCTCGAAAACAACGAACAGACGACAACCAACGGCCGACAGACAACAAACAATACACCACCACTAAGGAGACGTTCAAAATTTCGACAGGCCCGGCAAGCCGAAAGAAGAGATACATTTTACGTGGCATGCTTCTGGCTGGCCAACGCGTTATCGCAAACCTTATTTGCTTCCATACGTTTTATTTGTTTTCCTTCTTCTTCCTTGTGCTGTGCTCGTTTTAGTTGAATTTTAATCCGTGGTGCCCTTATTTGGGACCTTTGCGCGATTAATCCGCCATACGGTGTTTGTACTCGGCTCGGCGAGCGGTGTGTAATCGCCGATAGAGAGTGAGGATATCTACAGTGGCTTAGGTAAATATTTCTCCTGATAAGCGTTGAAAGGACGTTTCTTTGGGCAGAATGAGCGCATCCTTATCACTTGACGAGGGTTCTCTGTCCAAACATACATACATTACGCATGCCGCACATCACTCATTTGACCAGACGACGACGGCCAAATGTTGAATGACGCTGCAAGTCTGAACTCTGACGCAAAAGGAAGCCGCAGATTCAAAACTATGCCCGCTGCATACTAAGCAGGAGGAAACTATACGAACGAGGAATGGAATTTTGTTCATCAGAAATTTGTTGACGGTTGCTAGCTCAGTGTCTTCTAAACAGGACACATTCAGGGTGATGACATCACATGCGACGTCGAACATTCGATGCACAAGCTATCGCTCGTCTATTGCTTGTTCCACTGGAACCTTATCACACTCCAGTGGAACAACAATGCATTGACCCGCCGCTCAAGCGGAATGCCTAAGATTCCAGCATCTGCCCGTAATTGATAAGCAATGAATCTAATTCAATCAGCGACCAACGGACAGTCATCATAAATCAGACGACAACGCAGCAGCATATCTATCTCAGCGCCTGTCTACAGCCATCCCCCGTCTCCTTCCAACTGTGACAATCATCTTCCACTCCCTCAATCCATCATCGCCGTGACCAGCAAGCAAACGTCAATTGAGCGAACGACAGAACATCTGAAACCACATCCAACCACTCTCTCAGTCGCTGTCTCAGTCTCAGTCACAGTCACGGCGTTTGTAATGCACTGTCGTTGTCTTCGTTATGTAAATTGAAGATCAAATATTTGCTCGGATTGATTGATACAGAATCGTCAATCTGTCATACACTTGTGAATTTCACTTTCACTTTTACCATATTTGCTTCGACTCCGCTCCGTCCGGCGGCCCTCCCCTTCAACCCTGTTTTAAATTCTCGTCATAACCCCGACCACTCAGGCTTATCTAATCATTTTTCGGTTAATTTAATTTGTCCTCGAGTCCCTGGATCAGACGACGCGATCAGCAGCAATCACTGGGGAGGACGATGAGAATGGAAACCGAGACCCGATGAAGGGCTCTTCTGGCGTACAACAATGAACTGATGGAACGAACAAATAAAACTCCAACCACTAGACGCACGGCAACTGAAAAAGGGTTTCACTTTCTGATAAAAAATTTCCGTCCGACTGGCTACTGGTTTCGCGGCATGTTGCAGACTTCTTCGGAACGCATCGGATAAGATTCCCCCTACTGCACGGGTGTGTGTGTGTGTCGTTCGTTGCTGCGATTCTCGAAATGGGAATGATAAAAATAGCCGGCCGGCCAAGTGAATTGGTAGAGAATAGAACTTGCGCCGCTTCGGACTGTGTGAAGAGGGCTGTGAAAGGGAACAGCGAATTTTTCCTTTGTTTAGTATGTGTATGTGTGTGATCATAGGTAAGTCGAGCGAGTAAGTTTTTGCACGAAATTTATTCGCAAAGGAATTTGTTGAGTGGATGATCCCATTCTACTGGTTCGACAGGGGAAAACGGTTAACAACCTGTTCAGTCAACGTCCTTGGAAAGATCACGATGGAGAATCGACTGCGAATTTACACAAATAACCAATTCTATGGACCTCACCCTCAAAATGAGGTGCAATCTGGGCAAGAGGGCGAAGTAATGTCCCGGATATTGGTACGATTAAGTTCTTAGAACCGAGCCTTCGAATTTCTTCCTTCCCACATGCAATCCACACATGCTTCCAAGCCAAAAATGCAAGCACACCCATGAGCTGCAGGAGGTGTGTACAGAACACCAGACAAACGTTGCATATCAGTGCGTCATTGTACCCCTAAAACGAAAGCAGCGTGCATGAGATAAGAGATAGACCCCTCTCATCAAATACATGTGCAACCAAACACTGATGTGTGTCCTCCTCCTTATCGTCGTGTTTGCTTTGAGCAATCGCTATCACTTATTTCGTTCTTTCCTCGTATCGATTTCTGTGCAATGCGCATGAACGTTTCCCTTCTTTTGGCTAATTGTGTGTGCGGAGAGGACCTTATCAGTGAGTTCAGTAGGCACATTTGTAAACATTCTCTTTCAAATTGAGGTAGGTTCTGAAAAAAAAACCGGCTGTCCTTATCGTGCAGTGGGCCCTTTTCGTAGACAGAGTGCTTGATTGTATCAAAATGGACACAAAATTTATGACGGAAAGGTAAACGAAGTGTGAGATGGAAATTTCACAAGACTGAATGCGTCATGTTTGGGTGCAGAAGCCATACACTCGCTTCGATCGGTGTCACAACAGTGACCTTAAAGAGGGGCCTTAAAGATGGTCAATCAGAAGCTCCAATCAACGATCACAATAAATATAAAAAAAATAATAAACAGAAGGGCTACACCGATAGTACGTTTTACGATTTACCCACCACTCGAGACGAAAATTCCAAAGCGTATGATGAGCAATACCTACCGATTGTAGACAAGCAGAAATACTTTAGGATTAATCACCGATCGTTAAACCCTCAAGAGCAGAAAGTAATGATCACTCGCTCTCTCAATTTGGACACGCAGTCGAAAACAGGGCCTTCGTCAACTCGAAACCATGTTCGTACATGTGAAACTTAATAGTTGTGTCACCTAATCAAAATTCGTCACAGATTCCAAAGAGATCACCAATTACCATTCTCGATTAACCAGAAGTCAACTCTCCCCCCAATTCGCATTTGAATGTCAGATCACCTCATCAGATATGCAGAGACTTTAACGCCGCTGCTGACTAACCTCCAAGGTGTACACCACAGCTCTTTCACAATCAAGATTTCACACAGATACAACACCCGCGCTGCAGCTGTTGTAGCGCCAAGAGCAATGTTTTCACAGCCCAGTTTCCCTAAGTCGCCCCATTTCAGAGAAAACACATGTAACCTCAGTCAAACATCTCTCGATTAGCATTTATTTAACAAAACAAACAAACCGCAGGCCGATAAGCTCCGCAAACAAAAATAATAAACACAACACAACGAAAAAAAGAAAACCTAACCCAACCAACCAAGCTGGCCGAAGCGAGCAATTTCGATAGATTATGTCACACCAACTGAGCCGGAGCCATAACCAGACCCAGAGAGCCACTTGTCACGGCCGCGCATGAACCTGTCACGCAGAAGAAACAACGACACACATATACACTGCGACTTTCATTGGACCGAAACCCGAGCAAAACGCTAGGACTAGCAGCAGCAGCAGAGATCAATGACAACTCGATCGGCACGGCGATCACTGTAGCATATCAAATTTCTCGTAATACACGACAGTTTGAGCCGAAAAGGCAAGTTAATCACGGTGAGTAAGAGACCTGGCCACATCCACGCCCACACATCCGACTTTCCGACTTGGTAGCTACTTAATGAGCATCAGAGCAAATCTTTTTCCAATCTGACGACGACGACGACGACGACAGAGTTGCGCTGGGGAATTTGCATAAACGATCGGTTGCCGTACATCAGCCGCCATCGGAAATAGCGACGAGGAATAAATACTATCTGTGTCTATCTGCGGCGAGTTGCTTTCTCGAATTTCAAACTTTGCCGCGCGAGTGTGCGTTGTTTATTGATCACTTAACGTCGCTAGCGTAGCGACAATGTTAAACGAGCTGATTAAGAGTCTGTCGTGTGTCCCATTTTGTGGGTCATGTGCACAGTGACTCAATCGCAGGAATCTCACTTTCTTCGCAGCAACTGAAGTGCACCTGAAAATGAGACAAGATAAGGACGGGATCTGCTGTCATTCCACAATCTCTCACCGGCCACCACATCGTTCACAGTCGGTTTCTCTTTCAATTAAGACACACCGGAGACAGATAAGCTGGCCGACCACACGACCGACTGACCCGCTTCAGAGTGGCCAACAAGCCGATTGCAAATTACTTGCCTATACACCATGGCTCCCCGAAACACACACACACACAGCCACTCGCCCCTGCAGACCCCTGCCGATGCGGTTAATTGAATCGCGTCGGGTTCAGGTGATAAATAAGAGTTGTTCTGCTTCTTTTTATTTCTTAACTGGTGCACGTTGGTCGTTGGACACCAACGAACTGGCTGAGACTGGCAAGTTGAATGGAATCTTAATGAGGCGCAGAGGTTTCATCGACACGCCCAGATTATGACTCCACCGAAGCGCACACAACTAAATTATGGCATTTCTCATTTAAACTGAGTGCCTGTCGAATGGGGCAACGATGCCTATTGTCAGGATTCACTTCAAAAGTCAGTCTTCGCGCCTTCTTCACGATCACTTCTGATCACCTCTGCCTATTGTCTTCAACAAAAGCAATTAAAATAACTGATAGATTACATTAAAGCCCCACCTCGCCTCCACAACCTCCCAACCGAGGTTAAAGTCCTACAAAAGTCCGCTAAAGTTCCACAAGTCTCTAGGCAGAAACACGTTCTATTTCATCATAAAATCCGGCTTCAATGCCAGTTGGTTGATTGGCTTGATTTTGTTTTGAATTTAATTTCGTGAAATTCTCCAAATAGCCAAAGTTTGCTTCCCTCTTTTGTTTTCGAGCGAAATAGGACCAGAAGGCAAATTTCATTCACAGAGATGAACAACCTAATCACAAGATGAATTATTATTCGACAGAAGAGCACGGCGAACCAGAGACATGCACTAATTTGTCCAAACAACCGAATCTGTCGCACATCATCAGAAGGTCTCGCGGTCCACAGTCCATGTGGTGGAGGAGGTCTATGTGCTGTGCCTGCCTGCCTGCCTGCATGGGGTCAATAATTAGCGTGAAATGAACTCTTCTACAGCTAGACACATACTCTCTGCCAAAAAAAGCAAAAAAAAACCACAGAGAAAGATCAGACGAAAGAGATACACAAAGAACACAATCGATGTATCCATTAGATTGTACGACGAGTATCCACATTCGCGGTGACTTAATCCTTTGTCTCTTTTGCCGTTGACTGTTGTCGGCCGATGCTGCTGCCGCTGCTGCTGTTGTAACTACTGCCTGACTCTGTTGCTGTTGCCTGTCGATGATGGTAGCTTGTTAGATATCCAAAAGTGCGGTGATTATGACGTAACACACACACCATCTCGGGACACGATCTAAATGGTGTCGGGAGAACACTGTTTCACTTCTTTATTTTCGAGGAGGGAAAAACCCAGGTAGAGAAGCACAGAATATTGGCATGCGCTTGCACTTCATCCACAAACCTTGAACTTCACAATTCGTATCTACGAAAACGACGGGCGTAGAGAGAGAGAGACCAGATCCAGCACTGTGCCCGAAAAATTCACAAGGAGGCGGTGGTGGATTCACAATACAATTCACATATCGAACACACTCTCGCACGCACACACAGAGCACTCTACCGATGATCACCATGCGGCTGCTGTTGCCGTAACCGTCGTCACCGTGACAACGACAAAAGCGCACGAGGAGGAACTCTACTCCACCACTCCACTACTCCACCACTCCACTCGGCACAGAGACACTTAAATAACTTAAGAGCTTCCGAACTCAGAGAGCCGAGTCCAGAATCCCATCACCAATAAGGAAATTCAATTCAATTCATAAATAATGAAGAAAAAAAAAATCTCAGAACACTCGCGAGAAAAAAAAACCGTTTTTGTCGTTAAAAAAAAAGCACCAACAATTCGCGAAATTGCGCGATTCCTCACGCCGACAAATACGCTGGGAAGCAACTGAAAGACTGCGGCAACATAAATCCATAACGCAATGCTATGGGGAGGCCTACCAGAGTACCAGTCAGCAGCAGCCTTCGTAGTTAGTGTGCCCGTCGCGCGACGTTGTTGTGTAGAGTGGTGCACGAGGTGTATGTGCGCCTACGATCGAGTCAGACAAGCAACATCGAACCGCTGCGTCCAACAACACACAACAAACGGCACGGCTGACGGCAGTCAGAGAGCACAGCATGGCATGGTGCGGCGAAGGGCAGTCGCCACCACCAGTCGCCTCGCCGCAATCTGCAAACAATAAAGCCGGTGTTTGCTTTTTTTCTCTTATTTTTTTTTTCATTTCTGCCTTCGGTTTGTGTTCGTTGCGAGCCGCGACTGCTCTCTCTCTCTCTCTCAGTCTATCATTCGCGGGCGGCTCTGCGCTTATCTATTCCAGCACAGAGCAGCCAGTCTATGTGGCTGTGTGTGCGGAGTGTGGAGTACCCGGCCCGTATCTGTGGTGAGCTTCGAATTTATTGCGAGTGGAGACTTTATGCACTCGTCATCGCGATTGCATTGCATGCATGCACTAAAGTCTGGGCTCTGGACTCTGGAGTCCGTGAAGTGGAGACTAGTCGTTCGGCTGTTGCTCAAAGTTGCACTTTATAGTGTTTTCCTCCGCGTTTCGTTCACGGTTCAATGCTCATGCACTTGTGCAGCAGTTGGAGGCATATTCGCTAGGTTCCACCATGTGGGCATGGATTAACGAATTGTATTTTTTTTTTCTCTTGTCGGATGGATGCGGTGAGGCGTCGCTATGTCCGTTGCTGCTGTGCGCGCTGGCTGGCTTAGAGGTTAAAAACCGCGTAATGGGTGTACAGGCAAGAGATATACGAAACTATCGCTGCTACAGATCTTGCTGATCGAATAATTTGCACGAGAATAATTCCCTAAGTTTGTCTAACTGACACACCCAAGCCCTGTATTTAGGTTCCTTGTCTCCGTCTCACCCAACCACACCCAGTCGCCGGCTCCTTCCCGAACAATTAAGACAGCCAGTTCCAGAAACCAGTTCACCTTTCATCGTCTCGCGGTGCACACCAAGCCAAACCTCGGGTGTTATTTTTTATCCCGCCAACCCTCCCACAAAGTCCAAATGTAACCATTTAAGAGATCTATTAAGTGACTAGAGGTTTCCTCCTTTCCATTCGCCTGCCAGTAACCTGGTCAGAAGCGATCGGAAAATCCCGATAACGAACCTAACTGCGAAAACAATAAAACACCACGAGCCATAAATCCGTTGGATACTTCATAAATTACCACTTCTTTTTGCGCCCGCTCAGCGTGCACAGATGCAGTCAAATGATATTCACACCGATCGCCGCCCCGCGCACGGACTCTGGCCACGAGTGTGTACCGTAAAGTGTGCCAGCCAGACTCCACCACCTATCAACGAACAGCTTCATAACTCAAAATATGTTTTCGTTCGCCAAAAGCCAAACTGCGCCCGGCTGTCCATCGCCATCGCGCCTCTACCATCACTGCATCTGACCCAAAGGCGGCCGGCGCGTCGCGTTCGCTTCCACGGAAAGATCTCTCTATCACGAGAGTCACACAAGTCCTCTCTAAGTTGCGCGGAGGAAAATCAGCCCGCCACCTGGCGTTGTCATTCAACAAGCCCATGATTGATGCGCGCTGCAAAGGACTCACTCACAGTCAGCCGCACATGACTATCTGGCTTCGCTAGCGCAGTCAATAATCCTTGTCCTTACACATGTGATCCGTGCGCGGCAAATTGGCAGCGATGCTACAATTAATTTGCATAATCTCCACGCGTGTTGTACACCGTTTTGTCCAATGGTCATTTGCTCCCAATCCAGATTCCAGTTGGGTGTGTGTCGGCTAAGGAGCTTACCAGCGCAGCGTGCAACGGCTGTTCTAATAAATTGCGATGCAAATGCCTCCGTTCCATCACAATTTAGCCGCGATGACTTCCTTTCGAGGTCTCTTTCGCTGCGCCGCGCCGAGGCGCTGAGCCTTGCGGGCAGTGCACGTTTCTGCGTGACTCTCCGTTTCTCGAGCAGCCAGCAGACCAAGATAAAAGGTGGAACAAACGATCGCATTAGCACCATTTGACAGATGGTCGTTGTGCTCTGACATTAGGACATAAATTGCACTTTTCGTGGGTCCGTCGCGTCGCTCTCTTGGGTGATTCACTGGCTGGCTGGATGGAGCGGTTGCTGGTACCGGTCGCGCGCTGAATGGATGTTGCTGGTGCATAGAATTAAAATATTCCAAGCGGGTACACTCGGTCGTTTGTCAATTGTCCGTGTACAGCGGTGTGGTGTGGATGATGGGCATGATCCGCGCCGTTGTGATGGAGAATGATTGTGTGAAGTGGCGCTGGACGGGGGTTCTTGTGCACGCCAGATGAGTTTAAATTGTTCGCTTCTTCGACTGAAGATCGATCGAGGACAGCGATAATGTCGCTCTCTCGCGCAGTGAGTACTGACAAAATGGTACTAGAGTGTGAATAGCCATGCTTACAAGGTGAAGATCGTGTCCATGAGTGGGGTGCAATGCGGGTCAGGCCAATGGCCGTTTGTTTGACAAGAGGGGGAACACGATCGGATAAAAGGAAAAGTGATGCAGTGGAGCTGACAGGACGTGGGGTGGACGAGGAAAGAAAAGGAAGGTAGAAGGAACTCGCGCCACCCCCTTCGGAGCTCATGAACTTGGCTACAATGCATACATCCCATAAAGCAGCCATGCTAATGCACACACTAATTGCCGTCCACATCACCACGCTGACTCACTCACACTCGCCACACGCTCTCGGTCCTTGCATACTCACTCCTTAATTATCAGGTGACTACTGGCGATGATCTTCATAACGAAACTAATTATCCTTATGTCACGACATTCCATGCCAGAACGCCAATGCGCGTTGAATTTGCCACCCGATAGCGGCAGATGCGCCCCGGGGACCAGAGACCATCATTGTGTCTGGATGCATCTCCCCTTGTCGCGCTCATAAAGAATCTGACTCACATGCAGAACGATATGATCTGTGATGCGCATGCATGCATGCAATGCCCGATGCCGTGCGAGGCACATGTGCTAATTTAAAGTGCAACCACGTTTTTTCGTTTTCACCTTCCTTCGCGCACGGAAAGTAAAAGCCACGATATGTTGGTGATCCTCTCTCCTTCACTCCCTCTCACTCTAATCGAGAATCCTTTTCGATCCCCAGAAGCCACTAGCATCAGCGAACAATGCAGTCCTGGTTTATTTTAGCGCCAAGTCACATGGTCTTTGTGTGTACGGCACACAGTGGCAAAGATAGACACTCCAAGAGCAAAAAAAAATGTTTACATTCCATAGTCGCGTTCGAGTTCGAGAATGCACAGCAGCAACGTTCAACTGCTCGTTCCTAGCCGCGTCGTGTCCCTTTTCAGAATAAGTTTCGTTTTCCTTTCCCAATTTGGGGAGCACGACAAAAACTCAACGAGACAACCGCGATGGGGTAGTCAATGCAATATACGCGGCGAACGATATCGATGGTTCTTGGAGATACTTTTGGCGAGCTACGCCGCACCGCTTCTTGTAGCCGCACAACATCGTCACAACTAGGCGACCGACTACGACAACACAAGGCTATGTGCGATGCCGCGCTACTGATTATGGAAACTCCAGACCAGCCATCCCGTGCGTTGGAACCTCAAGCAAGGTGACGACTATTTATAGAATCCTGCACTGGTGCCTTAACTAGAACCGACCCGCATGGATTGCTGCAATCGAGAGTGACAGAGAAGTTTGTGCAGTGGCTGTGGGGCGCTGCTGTTGCGGCTGCGGCTTCTGATGGTACCACTGCCAGCCTCAACACCGATGAGGTTCAGGTTCATTGGCGATATCAGGAAGGAATAACCGACAGTGATGACGATGGTAGAGGAAGAGTGGTGGGTGGTGGTTTAACATCGTTTTTTTGTTGAACACGGTCCTCTCTCTCGCGTGTGACACAACAAGACTATTTTGGTCGCAGTTTCTTTGGAGGTGCAGCGTGCAGTTACTGTCGCGTCATCACCATCATCCTCATCATCGCCGTCTTCTTGCATCTTGGATCCTCTTCTATTTTTGTCCGCACAGGAACCCAAGACTCGACTGAGGTGATGCTGATGAGGCATCGAGGAAAAATTACACCGGCTATTAATTCACTCCGTAATGACAGTTTTTGCTTGATGTCATAGATACAGGCGATCAAGAACACATCATAGTGTGCGTGTGAAGGTAGGTCGGTTAGGAAACGATGGGGAATGCTTTGAGGATGCTGCTACGCCCACTGAAGGGTGAAGTTCACAGCTGACAACTGTGCCACCATTGCAATCAAATTAGAGTACGCACATGAGGCTAGTCATTCTTGCGTCTTACGTCCGCACATTCCGCAAAAAATCCATTTTCAAACGAAAAATTCTCCTGGGACACCAGGCCACCAGAAATACTAGTAGGGGTCCTGAGGATTGTCGGTGAACTTTGATCGCTTATACCTCGAGAACGGTGCGTCCTACAGCAGAATGGTCAAGGTCGATTTTGTAGCCTGCTCCCTGAACTAGAGGATGGAAATTATAACGCGATACATTTACCGTTATTTGGATGCGATTTTCAAGACATTATGTGACATTTTGAAAATCATACATAAATCACGGTAAAAGGGCAATGTCCATCTGGTCCATCTTTTAGACCAAGTCACAAGCTACAACATTGGTCTTGGTCATTTTGTCGTACGATGCACCGTTTCCGAGATATAAGCACGCAAAGCAGGCCAAAAATCCGCAGACCGTCTACTGAATTTTCTGCTGGCCTGGTGTCCCAGCCGGGATTTGTATGAAAGAAAAAAATCTGGTTTGGTCGCATTACGAACTTAGTTTCAAATGATGTTACACACTATGATTCCGCGATTTTCGATACCCCTTCCTTCATAGCAGTCATCATTTCCTTCTCGGTTATTCGCTTCCAACAACCATTTGCTCAGACATCCATTAATGTTATGCAACTTCAGGATAAGGGGCATGGATGGATCCAGGCACGAGTAATCTCGGATGGTTGAATGAAATGCAACAATTTTGCAGCGAAGCCGCAGTTGCCGTGAGCAACTGATTCTGTCAACCGAATGCAGGCAAGGATTTTGCAGTTTTTTTTTTTTTGGTTTTGACGATTCCCTGCCGCTGTCTGCTGCCACTGCAATAGTTGGCACACAACCACAGGGGAGAGGGCATAAAAGAAACTCCCGAGTTGATTGTCCTTTGCGGAGGCGTAGCGAAAGGTTGAGAGTAACTACTTCAGCGATGTCTGTCTGGCTGGTCGGGCACTATGCACATCCACTTGGGAATAATTAATGCTCGTTCTAATTTTTTTTTTTTGAATCATTTTATGTGTTGAGCCTAATGAATCTGACGAGGATGGTGGTGAATCGTTATGAAAATGGGATTTAGTGGCAGTTGAAGAGAAGAGCAGGAGGGATTGGTGATAATCCTTAACAGTTTAAGACCTCAACAATGGCCAAATGTCAAGCAGCACCTTAAGTCTAGACTGATTATCAAACACAAGACGAGTGTGAAGCTTAACAAACAAATGACTCACTCACAGCCCCACCAGCCAGCCACTTACGCAAAAGGCAAGTACAACAACTCGGGAAAACAAATGGAACTCTTAGAGTTTCACACAAACAACGAGTGAAACTGCATTTCAAGTTGTTTTGTTTTTCATTTTATTTTGTTCCCACAATGAATTGGCAATCTTTGCAATCGCTACAACTGCCACAGCAACAGCCACAGCAGCCGCGTCACCCCCCGCACGGCTCACGGGGTTAATATGAAAATTATGTTTATGCAAATTGAAGTTGAAGCTGAAGAAACTCGCGCGAGTCGAATGGGTATTGGGAAAATTCCCATGCAGCTGAGACTGGTGGCGATGGTGTGCACTTAGCCAGGAGAAAGGTCGACGATAAGAATTCAATTTGGAAAGATCTCTAATTACGCGCTGGATTGGTTCAGGGAAATGCACTTCCAGTACCCGCACCTCACCTGGTGGCCAGGCATTAATTCGCACAAGTCCGCATTGGAATGCATGCATGCGACAGCCGGGTTATCTTCGTCGTTTCGGCGGGTGTGTGCTTCTGCTGTTCTTCAGCTGACAGTGACAGTTCAACAGAGACACACGACAAGCAACAAAAACATTCGAAAACCGTTTCAATCCTACTCGCACTGAAGTGGTGGGGGGGTGCACAGAGGGGTTTTAATTACGGGCTTCGTTTCAGGGATTACCAAAGGCAACGTCGACGACGATAATGAAGGCGGCGGCGGTGGCGGTGTTGGTGTTCGTGGCGATGATTCCAGCGAAATGACTGTGAATTTCATTTTTGTGTCTCTTAATGCGTTTCGAATGCAAATGTGCCATGCAAGCGGGGGCAACGGTGGTAATCACCTTCGCAGCAGTATCTGCCCACCTAACGGCAACGGTGGTTTCAATCAACTTTTGTGGATTCACCAGGGGAAGCCATACGATGATGAATTAAATCAAAAAAGGCTTTGGAGGTAGCCAAACACTGGAGGCGGGTCCTCTAAAGGTGAACTGCTGAATCATCAATCGATCTCTAAGCAAATGTGACAACATTACCGTCGCGCAGGGGGCCAGAGTACGGTCAAAACTGATGTTCCTCTTTAATCAAATCAAACTGGCTCGCAGATAATTTAACTGGCGCTCTGCCTCGTCAGTCAATCCGAAAGGATTAAGTGTATCTCCCCAGAGATATCCCCCCAGAGATGAGCCCGAGATAAAAGATGCACAAATACACTGTATTCAAGCCAAAGATACAAGCAGATACGCGATGCATTATGCATCACACCTCAGAGAGAGAGAGGGTCTCTCAAGCCCACGTTTACGCAGTGCAGCACTCATCTCGTATGCATTTCATTAATCAGCCATCGAACCTTATGCTGTGCTCCTCTGTCTCTGCCTCCTCCTCCACCGATGCCACCCTCAATGACTGTCCGGGCAGCAGCAGCAGCACCTCAGAACGTGCATGCGTTTGTTCGCGTTTGCGCATGCGCATATATAAATTCGGAAAATTACCATCACCACCATGATCGTCGTCGTCGCCATGTCGCCGCCACCTTCCACCTCTCCCCTACCACAACACTCTGCGAAGACGCTGCTGCTGCTGAAGCTGATGCAGCCGAGAATCCAGTTCACCCACGTGGTGTGAAGCCGAGGCGCGCTCCTAATACGCCTGACCATATACATGTGTGTGTGTGTGTATCTATGGCCGGGTATCTCTGCATCTGCACTGAATCAGATTGATTTTCACCCCACTTTCGAGCGCGGATATCTTTCGATTTTGATCATCGTGACGTGGTGCTACCTCAGACTGCTGGCCAACAACTCCGCACACTCTTTCACCGGAATGAGATGACATTTAACGATGTTTTCCGGGAATCGACTGGATTAATTCATAATGTTTACGATCAATTAAATCGTCATAATTGGATTGGATTGGCGATACACTCTTGCCGTTGCCGTTGCCGTCGAGTCGATTGAATTGCCTAGCTGCAGCCACATCTGCACCGGTAGATCGTGATTAATGACTGAATTAGAGGACTCCCATAATTGGCTGTGATGACTGCATATCTAAGTGCATCAGAAGGAAGGAAACACAACCGACAGAGAGACCGAGAACCGGGCAAACGAAATACAAGTTTAACGGGTGCTCATGAGTTCGTCCAAAACGGTGAGACGATCAGCGATTGTGTGACATTAAACGAAGAGACGGAATAAGACGGACTAATGATGTATGCATGCATGGCTATCAGGGGAGGTAATCACATACATTCTAATTAGAACTGCAATGCAAGCCAAGTGAGCACCTCAGTTGACTCATACCCTAAATTCACAAAATATGCAACACAGCTAATTTGCAAATTCCATAGCGACAATTTGACGCCTTGCGTCTAAAACTAGCGCAAACTGTCTCACTCGCTCTCTCTCTCTGTCTCCCTTCTCAGATTCCATTGCCTATTAAACCGCATAACATGAGTGTCATCGTCTTGGCTGGCTGGCCTAGTCGGCTTCAAAATAAAGCACCGACAGACACTTTGCGTATGGTTCTCATGATTGAAGAGGTTTATGCTTACTGGACTGGCTTAAGTGTTGTGTGTATGTGAATTTCATTTGTTTTAATTTATCGGTCCGGTCGCACATTGTTTTCATGGATCCAAGCGGAGATGTTGGATACAATTGCAATTGCACGCTCTTACCCCCCCCCCCCGGAGGAGGCGGAGGCGTATTCATAGTCAATTGTAACTGCTGGCTGCGTGGATATGTGTGGCCTTCGGTGTATGTGACGTTACTTTGAGCCTTGTAAATACAGTGGAAAGGGGACGGGGGAGTGTAAAGAGAAATTATTACAGAAATTCCTTTCAATTGTGAGGCGGAGGCAACTCAAGTGAATGATATATTTGTGAGGGGTGAAGGAGTGTCAATGGATGGCGTATTAGAATCACTGTGCGTTGTGGAGCTCCCCACAATTCGAGGCGAGATTATGCAAGCTCTCAGGGGGAATGGCCTAGAATTGAGCACTGGAATGTCAGAGACGATTGCAGTTAGTTAGCTTAATTTGCGGCTCCTTGCTATGCAGCTGATCCAAGTGAAGGCTTTGGAATCCATTGTTTAGGCGGACAGACATTTTTCGTCATTGGATCTCCCCACATTTTTCATCATCAACGGATGCAAATTGAATACCCTACCATGAACAAGAGCTCAGCCTCAACCGTCCTTTCCTTTAAGAATCTCAACTCAATTTGCCATAAATCACCCGTCGAAGAGGAGAGTACAACTGCATATCCATTGAAACTTGCAAACTTGAAGTAATTTGCTTCGTCCCCAAGGCTATTTGCGTTAATATTACATTTCTGACAACTAAATACCAGACGCCTCCTCTCTCTACATCCCCACCCAGCACAAGTCAAGCCCAAGCCACACACCACCAACCAGAGATGAATCTATTCGCTATATCTTGATCATCCACCCCACCTCGTCCTCGAGCAGTCATCGGATCCAACATTAGCTCTGCTCCCTCTGCTGCAGTTGCAGTTGCGCCGCCAAAGTTGTCGGCTTCTATCTTAAGGCGTGTGATATTTCAAAATGATTATCCCATATCAGGATCCAGTAAACAAATCGTTTCATTACCCTCCCCGGCAAACAACAATCATCGCTAGACCGAAAAAAAAATAAAAAAAAAACATCGAAATCATCATGATCACGGTGTGCACAAAGGAAACGAAGACGGAGCCTCGTAGAACCCCTGGCAAAAGGCAAATGGCTATCACCTCCCCACTCAGCGGGGCGATCGCCAAAAGCGAAAGGTTTGGATTACAAACCGAGCATCGAATCAGAGTCGCGGGTCAGGCTCAGTAGAGCACCCCAGCCAGTTTAGTTGCAGACATTGCGTTGGCGAGCCAGTTTCGCTCAGAGACTCATAATGATGATCGCCGGCGAACGAACAAGGAGTCTAGTTAAGAGGTGAAGCGAGATAAAACACCACAGTCGCAGGTATAATTTATTGAAATTTAATTTGCGAATTAAGACCAGGCGCCGCGGCTGCTGTGCTGAGTGTGTTCAGGGTTGCAAGCGAGGAAGAATCCTTTCACTCTACACTGCCTCAATGGCGAACGGACAGGGACGAAGATTTATGTTACGACTGCAGCCACTAAACGATCAGGTATGGCGAGTGAAACAAAAAAAAACTTTTAATTAAATTTACATTTTACCGTGCACTTAATGGGGGATATCGGTACCGCAGGGATGATGGCGTGAAGAACACCGGCCAAGCTAGCGAACAACATTTCCGCACTGCATTGAGCGATTTACGAGTTGCACTACTTTAAAGGAGCCTGCATCGTGAGCTGAGACAGAGGACAGCCGGAGGTGAGACCTTACAAATCGACACAAACATGATGTCGTTGAAAACTTTAACCTCGTTTGCTGACTTGATACCAGTGAAGGATGCTACTCACACCAGTAACCATCCATAAAAGCAATTCGTTAACAATGCACAAATTCCTCACTCAGTCCTACGCAGTAGAAGCACCAGCAGCCGCTTTAAGCTATAAAGACCCCACGTACATCAACTCTTTGCTAATTTCCTATTCAAAGCAGCACCACACTGTTCACCATTATTCACTGTCGACGAACAAAAGGTCAATTTCCTGAGCCAGTGGTCTATTGTTACCATTTTGGCTCCCTCTCTTATCAGACTCACGCATACATTGAGACAAAGTTGATCTGTAATTAGAAAGCATCCAACGGCGACAAGGGAGATGCTGAATGATTTCGAAAAGTCACAACCACTGCACTTCCGGTTGAATAGCTGAGTTTACACACCCGATGCCCCACTGACGCGACAGCAGAAATTCCCTAACAACTCTCTGCGGTAGTCCCTGTTAAAATCAACATCTATTGTGCACTTAGGTTACTGTTCCCCAAAAGAAAAGGTAAAACCCACCAGGAACTCACAAAATCACATATCCTGCCATTCAAACGTGGGCGTGTGTCTATGTGGAAGAGGGATAGACTTTTTGGGGATAGCAGCAGCGCTTTGTCAATCCACATCAGGTATCCATACGCAAAAAAAAAAAAGAGAACACCAACGACCAAGCGAACAGATTCTATTCCACTCGTGTGTCGTTTGTTTGAATTTTCATTTCCTAACGCCTTCCGGTCGGTGTAGCTGACGGTTTTTTTGTTTTCGTTTGGTTTTTTGTTTCACCCCAACTCAATTCATTCGTGGCAAACCCTCCTGAAAGTCTGCATCAACGGGGAACCACACTGAGCACCCTAATATTTTTGCATAGTTTTTGGTGTGTAAGTAATTCGACGTCGGGCATAATCGTGAACACGCCTAAAATACAAACAAAAGTTAATGGTTGGATTTATTTTGAGGCATATTCCAAGGAGCATACACGAAATTGAGGATTAAAAGAACGGCTGCGGTTGGTGTGTGCGTTACACCCGTTCTGCAAAGAGATGAATAACTTTCCTGCATGATGGGACAGGATGGACAGATTTGAAATTCATTTCGCTGATGAATCTCAATGAGCTGTGTGTTGATGGGTGTTTTTTGAATAATTTCACAAATTAAGCAACTGACAAGCGGCACCCCCGTGAAGGAGGTGGGGGGCTTGGGGTCCCAATAAAGGAGTGACATGAAAGGATGCTAATCAAGTTTAGGAGGTGAAAAAAGGTCTTCCTGAAGGCCTGAATCTACACAAGATTAAGTAGTGTAACCAGTATTCCTCTCCAAAAAAACATAAATCACTTGAGACCATCCGCCGCAGCCAACCTCTCATCTCTTGCTACCACATTTCACCTAGGGATGCAAAAAACATGTAATTCCACACCCACCCCGTCAACCACTTGGGGGCTTATAAAATTTTAATTCACTAGCACTTTGTACAAGCACTCATAAAATGTTCCATCCACCCAGCATGGAAATCATTTTAAAGCAATGTTCTGTGACGTGTTTCACTGATGGCGACGGGTACACCACTCTAATCCTGCGGAAACATCATTGAAAGCACCTGCTTAATCGCAACTAATCGTCTGGCGTACGCATTAAGTACAAACTCATCAAAGTACATCAACATAATCTCAATAATGATGTTAGGACGATTGAGGGGTGGTTCTACTCGGATGGTACTCCTCCTCGTTCCCGTGTCAAGTTTATGATAATCCATTCAAATGGACTTTTACTAGCAAGCTTCAAGATAAATACCTCTCCCCCTCCCCTACTCGACGTCTAAATGGATTGCAATTTACTTGGAAACACACCTCACCTGTGAATGCAAAGGGCACCGAAACCATCATCACCTATCACGACCACCTGCGTTTCTGACTCCAGACCTTTTGGGGAAAAAGTTTTCTTTATGTTTCCGCAACAAAAAGGACACATGAGACAAAAAAGAAAAAAAAACAAAAGCATCTGCAGCACGGCGAGCTGAGACGGTATTATTTAAGTGAAAATGCATTATGACCCAACTCGCCCGACCAAACGTGAGTATGAAAGGATTTTTCTCTTCACTTTCTCAACTAATGGCCACAACTGGATGGAGCAGCGAAACTGTGCGCGGAGGAAACAACAAAAGAAATCCATTATTGTCTTGCTGAAAGTCGCTATAAAATAATTACCTCGGGGAAAATTAGAAAGTACACCCCCCTGTCTGCGACCGCCGTGTCTGATTTTCAATTGTTCAACTTTTCAACTGAGAACCTGATAAAGTTCCATGCAGAATGCAATTTCATGGATTTAAAGGGACGAAAATGTAAAAACATCACCCAGTGCAATTCGATCAAAGCGACGGTGAATGTGATTTCCCCATTTTTTAGCCAACCGATTCGTGACGTCATCCAAATTAAAAATCTCCTTTTCCAGCCGATTAAGGCCAACAATTGCAAGAACTGGGATGAGGATAGCTTGCATTCACTCACCCACACTCAGCCCCATCATATTTTCATCAATCGAGGGTTTATTTATCGCGAAATCCGACTTTTAAGAAATTGACACTTCTCAGTGGAAAAAATGCAGTAAAATGAGAAATGAAATGAGTCGACTTTTCTTGGTTTGAGAATGCAAATTTTGAATTTGGCGATTTTAAGGACTCTGAAGGATGTTGATGGATGAAAATGGGTAGAGTAAGTGTGAGGCACACTAGAAAACCCAAATCACATGGTCATTGGTGGATATTCCCCGTAAAAAGGGAGATCATTGAAAGTTTTACTTAACAGAACGTGCGTGTTTTACTCACAGGAACGTGCAAGTGTTGCTTTTCGGTGACAAGTACTTTAAGGATAGATTCAAAATTAAAGTTTAGACTTACCGCCAAGTAGGTGCTTTGACCACGTAACCGCGGTGGTGGAGGTGGTTCCATTGCTTCACTGCCATTTCCATCCGCTGATCTCTGGCGACTGAAAAGAAGCAAAAACAAGGATGTTTATCATCATGCACTCACTTTTTGGGATCGTTGGTGTCCCAAACAAAATGAGGATATCAATAAAAAGCAATGGAATAGCATATAGAGTTAAAGAATAATAGTGAAGAAGCACAGCGAGGATAAATGTCCTCATTCGACTAGAAGTACCTCATAATTCCGGGTCTCCTCGTTTCTCTGTCGTAAGTATTTTCGTTTTAATTTAAAAATCCCCCTTGCAATAAAAAAATAAGAGTTCTGCCACTCTATCTGCCACAAAGTCCACACAAGTCCACCCATAGTTTTCCCTGCCATCGTCATTGTGAAACAGGAGATTTTCGTTTAGTGTTAATATCGTCTCATCTCCTGATGGATACTTTGGGGTTCGGCCAACTTGTGGAATTTTGCTCCGTTACGCACCCCCTCTTTTATTGTTCCATTTGCCATTTGATGGTCCGGCTAAATGTGACCATAATGAGTTTTTGGTGGCCACCGAGATATAAGTGCACAGGAGGATGGCGATGATGATGAAAACCTTGGTGAAATTGTTTTTACACATCACAGGAGTTTGGCTCGTTAAAATTCCTTATGAGTTCTTGAGGTTGTTGGGATAGTTTTATTTTTTGCAAGGGACACTGTGCGCCGCAACGGCAGCCGGGGGAAAGTTAATTAAAAATCCGATTCGATGCTGACATTCTTGTTGTGGCTGCAGACCAACTACCCCATCTAGCAACGTCCTCCTCCCATGAATGTCGGCGGTAACAATCATCATCAACATCATTTGATGTTTGATTACGCCCCCAAACCGTTTTGATTCAAATTGCTTGAATAATTGCTCAGCAATTTGCAAGTGATTCTCGCTTCCAACAAATTACCTCGAAAACATCAGTCGAAGGGGATATCCAGCGAACGTTTCAAAGGGCAAATGAAGTGATTATCTCCCATGTACCTACTCTGTATCCGCCCCACATATGAGCAAACTGATGGTGGATGATACCAAACTAATCAATTGGGTTTTTTTTTTTGTGCACCCGCCTCCTACCAAATGCTTATTCATGCAAAGGATACATCCTTGTCGAGGAAATCTCTTTTGTTCTTCCTTGTATTGATTGTCTCCCCGAGGTTCAAGCTCCTTTAGCTGTTCAGCAACCACGTCACGATGAAACAAATCGAAGCAAATTTACCACCAAAGCCGCACGAACAATTCCGGAAGGAGATCCTCCGAACGAGAGTCAGAGGGAGGACGACTACAACTACGTCGCTGAAGGCACTCTTCAGACTGCAACAGCTAATGGCCATGGATTTCTTGCATTTGCGTCTTATTGTACAGCCCTGTTATCCTTTTTTATTCATCAATTGAACGAGTGTGTGCGCCCGCCATTGTTCGCAAGGATTTCAACGATTCTGATCGTTGATGTGCGAGGACTGGGATTTGCAAATTGTAGCAATTTGTTCGGCTGACAGTTTGAAGGCAGACACCGTACCGTAGCTGTGGCTACGATGCCGAGAATTGTTTTCAATTACCGACATTTTATGGGTTTTCATAGATGCTCTCCCCCCAGCTGACAGACTGATGAATAGGTTGAGACGACTTCTGTTTCTTGGTGTGTACCATCATCGTTGCCAAGGCCAGTGGAAATTTGGGCTGATCTGTTGACATTGAACTCTTTCGTATACGGCGTCAAATTGAAGATTTTTCGACAAATTCCTCGCTTCTTAACCATCAAAATGGGATTACTTAACCATCAGCTCCCGGGTCTCGCTTGAAAGTCTCTCACTGCAACAGTTACGACACAGCATTCATCGTCATCGTCATCGTCATCACCACCAATAAATTAGGAGCGAACGTCGACACCGATTTGACAATTTATTTCAACAAATGTTTGCAACTTAGCATGCGGCAATACCTCGCACACCAGCACACAACACATAAGACGAAGGAAAAAAGTGAAACGCTAGGAAAATTCAGTGAATTCCATCTGATGCTCAGTTGACGACACTAATTGACTAGTATTACATACACAACCGACTTGTCGTACGAGTGAAGTCAAGAAGAAGCCAGCACAGACCACAATAGAGGCTCAGAAATAGTTTGCGAATCCATCGAGATGTGAAATTACCAGAGAGAGACTTCATGGGCTTTCGATTTCGTTTTTATAAAACTGTCTCCCGCACCCAGTTGGAGGACAGTTCACATTTAGTTTTCGCGTAAAATGTCTCGATTTGTTTTCGCTTTGGTGATCCTTGGTGGGAGCCTGTGTTTCGGTGCGGACTCAAGTGCAGTGTCATCGAATTCAGTGACGACACAAGGACTTGTGAAGAATTTAACAAAAGATGGATTAACCAAGAGGGGCGTCAAGGAGGAGGACCTTTCGGCGAATGGCTATGATCCTCCACCGGAGTACTACAGGTACAGTCAATCGGTCCGCCTAGCTTGCAATCCTTAAATAACAACCAACTGGCCAGCTACCCTTCTCTCTAAAACCTGCCAAGAATACTTAATCCCACGAAGCAAATCCTTAATTCATGACACAGACCTCATTCCTGTCCACCGTCCTCCGCCCGTTGGCTATTATGGAAGTCAAAACACCCACACACATCAATTTACATTCCATTCCGCATGGGGAGAATAATCTGAAGAGAAAAAAAACACAAGTAAAAAGGACCATTCTCCGCATTGGAATGTCCAAGGGAAAAAATCCTAATCCGACGAACAAATTCACCTTAATACCCATTAAGTTCGGTGGTGAGCACCGAACACAGGACATTGGATCCAAATATGTGCCGGGAGAGAGAAAACAGGACAAAGCAAATTATGAACACGCATTCATGCAATTTTCGTCGCAGGAAATGGCCACACTCAGAGGACGATGAGGTGGCAATAAAAATATTCTGCTACAAGAGAAATGAAATTCCTGTGGGTTATCAATTTATGTCCTTCTGGTGATCTCCTCTTAATCCTTTCTTCTTCTTTTTTTGCGCTGGCTGTAATCAAAGTTGCTCTCGTGACGATGTAAGGATAATGTTTGAAATAATCCCCGAATGATTACATTTTCCAGGGGACCTGCATCATCGTCATCATACCACACCGGCGATAGGGACAATACGCTCGCGCTAGCCGGATATCCATCCCGACCGGTTGCATTCCCCGATGGAAAGTACGGCTATAAAGGTGGCAGCTGGCCGAACAATGATGCCGGTCAACAGGAACGTAAAGGGCTCAACGACAGAGTGAGTGTTGGTAAGGATAAAAGGGGTGAGAGGGAACGAACAAAAAAAATCACAACTTGTTCTCCTTGCAGGACACTATAGCTCAGGTTTAAGCCATTCAGGTTATGGAAGTGGAAACCATGGCTATGGTGGCTCGACAACAGCGCATCCTTATGGGCCACCGCAAGCAGTCGAATATGAATACTACACCCCAACAGGCAATGGACACGGCTACTCCGACGGCGGTGAAGGTATCCCCGTCGAACTGTACAACAGGGGATACGGCAGCTATGGTGGACATGGAAACTACGGCGGGCATGGAGGGGAATACTCGACTTATACGGTGACCACCGGTCATGATGGCGGCGGTGCTGGACATGGTGGAGGCGGTGGACATGGCGGTGGGCATGGTGGTGCTAAACATGGTTACGATAAGGCGCTTCTGGCTAAGAGTTTTCTAATCCCATTGGCAAGCGCTGCCGTCCTTGGCATCGCAGCAGCTCTGGCCAGTAATCCACTTCTCCTGCAACTGGGTACAGTGTCTAGCATTGGTAAGCGAAAGCGAAGAGAACTGGATGAGAAGATAGTCCATTCAATGGCTTATCGTCGTCAGAGGAGGAATTAATTCTGGATTTTAGGTTTTTTTCTTTTCAATGTGTGTTTCTTTGATTCAATAAAATTTCAATTATGCGAAGGATACACACTGTCTTTTTGTGAGTGAGAGAGAGAGAGAGAAAGAGAGGACGACTGTAAGTAACTTACCGCAGTATAACTTCGTCTGATGTCATTGCGATAACGTTAATCTTTTAGTGGTGCATACTTCTAGGATGACGATTCTTCTTGCGCGTCGCACAGTGGAGGCCCGTTGGCGACTAGGGCAAGCAGCTTCTGTGAATTTCTGGAAAAGAGATAAGATCAAGGGTTTAGATGATATATTGGCAATCTTGCAAAGAGGAAATGGGAAGAATCTGGACGTTCTGAAGGACTGTTGTCTTGAACTGGCAAAGAATGGATTGGAAACGTAATGAAAATCCCAAACAACACATCAAGAGAAAGCTGGTGTCTTCATTCATGAACTAAACCACTTCCGTGCCTCATAAAGAAAAAGTCGTTCATTGTTTCCTTCTATTTAAATTCACACAAACCTGAGGCTAAAGTTCGAAACGCCTCCCTTTCACTTTTGTTTCGGTTTTTTTTTTTTTATCTGCAAGGGTGAATGACACTTCCATTGACTATTCATTTCGACACTCTCGTTTCTTATTAGACACTACCGCCCAGACCACAGTGGATGAAACCCAATCATTAATACAATTTGATTAATTCAAACGATCCCAATTCGGTCTGGAGATGATGCTGTAATCGCTTAAAATATTCAAGACCCGCAGCGTAGCAATGCAAAGCATGCTGTCGTCATCATCATCATGCATAATAAGTTTCTTCAACTTTAACCCCCGTGTAGTCTTTTCGTCGAGGGGTGGTTGACATTTAAACCGCGACGACGTGTGGCGTCTACAACTGCTCTCACTGTCTGTTGTGGTGGCGTTTTTGTTTCACACTTACAAGGCGCGTCTAACAACTAGCTGGGAATTCCTCCTCTTTTTGGCTTGCAATCGAAAATCGTGTTTCGATTTCATTTTTCATTGTGGAAAGTACGCACAGAGAGAGGAGAGACATTGCCGGCGAAAATATTTATTAAAAACACTACACCCGCTGCATAACAATTTCGATTCCCAGTCCCGGTTAGCGGTTCGCAGTAGCGTCTGCTGGTGAGCCTGTGAGCGTTTCTGGAGTGTTGTAAAATTAGCATTCAATTGATTCCAATCGCGTTTTACGAGGTGAGGAGGAGGTGGGAAATTATGACGACGACAGTCATGCCAGTGATGTTGTAACATACGTTTGCCATATGTTTTCAGTTTCAGTCTCACGTGTGCTACCAAATAAGTCTATTGCAGACTATATTCCTCTTCTTTTTGAATTCATTATAATTAAATTCGAATTAAGAACGAGATGGACATGACTAAGCGTGAGTCGAACATCCACATCCGTGGGCAAGGCAACATCTTGTCATCGTGGATGTACATAATTAGACAACCACACAAGACGGAAAATGAAATAAGGCAATTACCGTCGACTGATGATTAGATAATGGGAGTACGCTTGTTTGCTGATTAGAGCGTCTACAAAAGAAGGCCACCACACCGAGTGGAAAAGGTGATTACAAAAACAGAACAGAACAGAAGGAAGTCCACATCGATTGAAGCAATCTTGCATTTGGGTCAACATGTTAATTCATTCAATTAAGTATGTTCACAGTACACCTTATCAGCGTGGCTTTTTTTATCGTCATCTCTAGAACGCGAGGCACTTGAGCGTATCTTAATTTTTCTCAAGTTCAGCAAACGATAGCAAACAACACTCGGTCGGATCTAGCTTCGCTGTTCCTTGTTTATCGCAACAAACAATGGTGACTCGGATAAAGCGAAGAATTCTATGTATTCTGTGTACATATTTGTGCGCGTGTGAAAGTGGGTTAAGTCAGAGGGAAATGCTGTGCGACGAGACGTAAACAGACTCCTATTAGTCATTCCATCTGCAGTGAGATTCGGCTTAATAGCCATGGGAACACACATAATCAGTCTGGTCAGTGTAGAACTTGGATATGACTAATTGCATTGTTCCTTGAGGAGACGCACAGAGGTCACAGAGGCTCCTTCAACTGCAATTAGAACAAGTAATCCAGCAACTCGTATACAACATGTATTGGCAAATGTTATGAAGACAAATGAAGTACCTCTGTCGGGTCCAATTGCCACAACGGTTCAGCTCTCCTAGAGCTGAAGAGTTCTTTCTCGTTCTGTTTTCAAAACCAGTCTCTGCCGAGTCTCCTCGAGACGAATGTGGACTGTATTCCACGAATTAACTGCAATTGATGCTTTCACTCGGCTAATGGTCGATTGTATCCATCTATGCCACCCCAGTAGCCGCCGCGCGTTTGCTTATGATTCCCAACAAACGTATTGTCAATTTATGCTTTCGACGCCTGATGAGGGTCCATCATCGAACATATGCTGGCGTCGTGTCGTGACGTGCTCTCATCCTCCACCGACGGAACAAACCTCGGGGAGTTTCATTTGTGATTGAATGCCGGGAATCGATTCTTCTCAATGGAATTCAGAGAAGAAAAAGAAGCAGAATTCAAATCATTCCGAACATGACTGAATGTGAGTCAGCGACGATGGATCGCGCGAGATTTGCTTTTTTTATGATCTTGTTGTGGTTTGACGAGGGGCTATGGGCACGTGCAGTATACGGCGTAGACGGTGCGTGTTAAATGTAATTTTGTGGTCACGAACAGGTTTTGCATAGCATAGTACAACGCCACTGTGGCGGCAATTGAGTATGAACTCAAAGAAACCACAGCAACACACCAGCCAGCGGGAAGTGAATGAATTCAGCAATCTATCTTTATATCTCTCGCATTTGATTGGCTCTTTGTGATCTAATATGTTAACTGGAGCGCAAGTGGCCGGGGGGGAGATTTGAATTCATTGAAAAGCTCTCCGTGCGGATGGAGAGAAGAATAATCGATTAATTTTCAACTTCCGTTGTGAATTCCAAGAAGAGCCACACATCTCCGCGAATGTCAGACAGACAGTGGAGTGGAAGTTATTTTCGTCCTTGACAAATGTCTCAATTTCAAAGGTCAGCGCGTAACCTTGTCAGTCATTCTAGCTGACATCCCATACGAGTGTAGCCTAATGACTGCTCATGTATCATTCGGGCAATTTTCAGTGAAGGCCACAAACCAAAAAGCAAGAAACTCGATTTTATTTCGAACTCAACAAAAAGAAGAAACGAACTGTGAAGAGGCAACCTCTGTATACCCTCCCTTTGCGATGTCTTCATTAATTAAACCAAAAAAGAAACAAAGCCACCGATCTCGATTCCCGAGTTTTCTACTATGGAGTCATTGCACCTAACGACCAGAGAACAGAAGAACAGAGTGCGCGCGGTCTCAGCCAAGAGGTAGTCACTCACCCAAGTGGTCATCAGCTATTCACTGCTCATGGGAAGCCATATTTGTAATACAAAAAAAAATACAAAAACAAAGGACACATCGCACACACAAACAACAGATTTGCCAGATAAATTAAATACGTGGGCTTTTATAGTTCAATTCCAACCACAGCCCCCTACTAGTGAAGAGGAGTGCGTGTATAGTCGTCAATCGAATGAAGTGCGGAACGGATTCGAACGACTGACCACTGAGTTGTTGCTGTTGTCGCGCATGTGGTTTCTTGAATGCATCCGTTTCGTCTGCGTTGTGAGAATCGTTGTTGTCGAGTGGCAGTGAGGGGAAGTTTTATATATAGTTTAGAGTAGACTAAGAGGCAAATGAAATGCGGGTTAAGTATGCTCATCTTAACTCTTATCTCCCTATTTGCCTTCGCTTTTTTGCTGACTAGTTTAGAATGTGGATCGTAATTAATTGCACCATCAGAACTGGGCACTTAGGTAGATACTGACTGAGTTGTTGTTGCTCATTTTTTACAAATTTACCTTCAAATATATTTGTATCCCATTCGTTATCTCACAGCTCTGGTTGTCACCGTTTTAATCCACTTGATTTAATCAAACGCCCACACTTTGGTATCCAATAACTCATTCGCACTATTCTCTTTCTTGTTTTTTTTTTTTTTCATTTACATTCGCGAGAACAAAAAAAAAGAAAAACACTTCTCTTCTTATTTTTCTTCACTATTCCCGATGCGATTTTGGCAATTATCCAGCACTACATAATCAAAACACCATTTCCACCCAAAGTCTCACCTTCAGCGTTACAAAAAGGAAAACAAATGAATTTCAAACACTAGCAGAAGTAGAAAAATACAATCTTTCTCTCGAATAAACCAAGCATATGAGTATACCTCATCACTGTAAACTAATCATAATTGCAAGCTTTTATTTCCGAGAAGTTGTTTTGTCACAAGAACAGATACATTTTCTTCAAGTACAGATGTACAATGACGCGCACATGGACGGTGGGTAAACAATTACTTCTATTGTGTCCGCCCTGCTTCCGTCCGCCGTCTTCGCGTTTATTTATCAAATGGCTGGTAGTCAAGGTAAGAACAGATAGAAGTAGATTAAGACTAAATTTCTTTTATGCTATACATGGACAGATGCGACACACATTATTTTTGTATTCTTTTCAAATGCTAAATTTATCTGCGCTGTTTTTTTCCTCCTCCTCTCTGTATTTTCTTTAGTTTTCAACGAGAAAGGTGGGAGCAGCAGACATTTTTTGCAAGCAAAGATAATTTAAATATTACGAGATACACATGTATGTACACACACTCGCCACACCCACCAAAGTTATGGTGCTTATCATAATCACAAATCAAATGCCAACAAAACAGGTAGACAATGATATACAGACAGTAGGAGAACTCGTGTTGAACACACTTTCGAATTAGAATCCCCGGGAAAATCCGAACGAACAGATGCATTCATCCGTGTATAGGAATCGAATCGATGACCGCGATGTGTAAGAGAGATCTCCACACACGTTTTCAGCGAAATGCCTGTTCCACTTAATGCAGAATTTAGGTGTAGACACAGATATTCATACTTCGCTTATGTCACACAGTTTGACTCCGTCACATCACATTAAATGGACATTTCATGCTTCCACAACACAGCGCGGCGCACCAACTTTCCTCCTCTGTTTGTCGGGCGATCATAAAAAACGATCTATCATCACTTCAGCACATACACACTGTATATTTTTGCAGTAAATTACGGATGAAAAAAGAAGTAAACATTTGGTCTTTATTCAGAACTGAGAGGAGAAATCTTTCCTTATTGCACGCGATCAAACAAATGTGTGTTGTATCTTTGTTGTTTACCTTATTCGTTTGTAGTATTTCTCTTCTTACTAACTAATTAACTTTCGTTTTAAGTTAATGCAATTTCATTCGTGCGATTCACATTTCACCGCACGATTTATATGATTTGTTTGCAGCGAGACAAGTGCATGTGGATACATTATGAGCGATTGCGACAACAACCAGAGATACCCGTGTGCGTTTATACATTCGTTTTCGTTATCAATGAAAGAAGCAAAAAACCAAAAAAAGAACATTCTTCACGTTCGATCATAAGACTGGCATTAAGTGCTTATTTCGTCGTGCACTTTCGCCTGTTTACCTCGTAAATAAATCCGTACCGCACTAACAGTATAGAAAACAATCCCGAACGGAGAAAATCAACCAACCCGCCGATCGTGAGTACACTTTTTCTATGGAGTCACACGAAGACGAAACGCTTACTGAACCATGGAGTAATACCGTCCGTTGGAGCTAGCTCGATTGAAGGGGGAATCATGTATTCATTAAGAGAGAACGAGCGTGAGTGAGAGATAGAGACAGTGAGTGTATATATATATATCTTTCACACAAGCAACTCTCCGATTCTCTCAGAGAAAATGCTATCTCAAAAGAATGTGTTCAAAACACTGATAAAGAGACTTACCGGGGGATCTGGTTGGATCTGATTGTCATGCAGTGGCGTGTCAGCTGGACTTCAATTCCTGAGGAGGGTGTGGTGGCCGAGGATTACCGATCGTTGTTGGAATTCGTAATGGGATCGTGGGGATGTTTTGGATGAGTTAATGAAGTCAAAACGACACATGTTAGTTGGGATTGTGTTGTTCTGCAGAAGGGAACAAAACATTATTCTTGTGTGTAAATACCTGTTTAATATCGTACTGTATTTTTCACAAAGATGCAACATCTTTTCTTGACTATGTGTACACAGATTTTTTTTCTCTGCGTTGAATGTTGTAACATTACGCCATCAATTGAACTGCAATCGACTGTTTGTTTATTTTTCTATTGCTTAAAGCCTTCCCGCATTGTTATTATACACTCTACACCAGAAAAAATCTTCTCTTCGTATTCGCCTGCACTTCGAACGGGGGAAAACAGATTTCCAAATAAATCCAATCACACAAACGCAATCCACTGGTATACACAATCAACTTAAGAATTGCCAGAGGGAAGTCTCCAGCAGAAGGGGTCTTTGACCGGTCCTTTTGGTAAAGTCATTAGAAGTTCACCATGCATACAACCCGCCGCCGCTGCTGCTGCCGCAGTCGATACTTTGTACTTGCCTGCGGTTTTGTTTGCTGTTTGTGTTTAATATCCATCGACACTCGAACCCTAGGTCTTATTTCTGTCTGGAGAAGATTTTATGTAAACAAATTTCAGTTTGCATTTATCACCTGTAATTCTTACTCGGGGAGTTTCTCGCAGAAGGGAGATATTTACTGACGTTCGTTGTGGATGTAGAGATGTCCGGAAGACACATTTTTCTAAAACTAAAATACACGTGATCAACGTAAACAATGCAGAAGCTGACACTAGCATACATATCAATCGCTGTTCGTCGTCCAGCAATAATCTACAATACCGCGACACAGTCAATCTTCGATTGGTACGTGTACACCGTTGCAATTGCTCTTAACGAAATCGTTGGACGTCTCTCTTTGATTTGCTGTTGGGTTGTTACTCACTCCCATCGATTGTGGCCGTTTGCGGAATTTATGCGCGGCACAGGTGTGCACAATAATAGCACAAACTGGACGGCAGATACGATATTCAAAAGCCCGTCATCCTGCTTGACTGTATTTATAACATGTGCTAACGAAAAATCCGGCTCATGTACCTACAGTGTACACCGCATGTGCCTAAGACGAAACGCAAGGAAACTGGTAAGGAGATATTTATGGAATTTTCTTTTTAAGGTTCGATCTAATAGACATACTGTGAGGAGGGGGGATTCATGGTCTTTTTTTCTTATTTTGCTGCAAGAAGTAGGCGTATTGAATTACAAGTCCAGGGTCTAATTGGTAATCAATACATGTCGTCTGGTATAGGATGTACGATTCCAGGTGAGTCAGTATTTGATTTCCTCACTCGTGTTGACTTGAAACTGGTTTTTGATAGTTTTTTTTTTGTACTACTTTATATTGCAGACAGAATACGCAACTAATGTACCTCGTGTCGCTTCCTTCAACCGCAGAGATCAAAACAATGGCAATTGTGAATTTATTTCAAATGTATCTCATCTATCTTAAAACAGTGCAAATTGAACCTCTTCTATTTGAATCTTACAAGTAGAGTAAACACCGAGTAGGAGTACTTCAAAATCTGAAAGTAAGTACACTTAGTTCACTTTGCTTCGCTCTGCTCTGCTCTGCCCTCTTACCAACAAAAATGTCGGAAAATCCACGGGAATGTAGTTTCCAGCTAAAATAACGTTACGCCGATGAGTCTTCATCATGAAAATCATCAGAGTCTTCTTGAATTTTGGCAACTGATCTGTCCAACAGCAAGCATACAAATCATCGATTAAATGTTCACTTTCCTGCTTCAAGGCATGACCAAACGAGCAAATAATGAAAATCTCCATTGTTACGGCTAGGAAGAATATTCCAGAGAGCATAAGTGATGAGATATTTTTATCGTCCATAATAAACAGGAAATACACTCCCACCGTGCACTGAACCAGGGCAGAACATAGGAATTGCGCTAGACAAGTGATTGATATAATTTCTTGAATTGTTTCAAAGAGTCTGTAAATGGGCACCTCATGAAGTCTTTCACTTTGTTTGTTTGAAAAACAAATAAAGAACTTACTCCAGAATATTTTGATGATCCTGAATGCATGCAAGCAGCACATTATAGTTCTCCTCCAGATCACGGTTGCATCTACCGATTTGCCTCACTCGTATTCCGAGCGCACGAATTTGACCAGTGAGAACGCAGAGATACGCAGGTGGATATGAATCATTAGCCACATCTTGAATGGCCTGCACAGTTAGGCTAAATATCTGATATCCCAAAGCGACACCGTATTGAAAATCTGATTGTTTCCAGTCCAGAGGTAGCCACGCTTGATAGAGAAGACTTCTCTCGCTTGCATAAAAGATCTTGCACATGCTCATAAACGTTCCCATCGCATATAGAACCCAAAACATTTTGAATAATCTCTGTGACACGTCAATTGCACTTCTCAACACTCTCACTTGCTCTGGATCACCTTGAGCTCGCAGATCTAATTTCTTGACTATATCTGTAATTGCCAACAACTTGGAACGTACGAAAAATACATTAAGAAACTTCAGATTGGTAATGGTGTCGGTTATAGTTATCGTAAGGTTTTCGCAGACTTCTTGCAAGCCAACTGTGTAGAAGAGATTAATGATGAGCGAGAATGGAAAGAGTATCGTAACGAACAGATTGATGGAGATTGTATAAATCATATACAGATGCTTTGGAAATCCTTCTGGTGCTTTAATTCCGGTCAGTTTCCAAACCATCCAGTGGTACTTGAAGGCTTCGTTTGATAAGATTACCCGAGCAGGACTCATCTTGAATGCTTCGTTTGTTGAGATTAATGGAGGAGGTCTCAGCGTGGAGGCTTCGTTTGATGAGATTACCCGAGGAGGACTCATCTTGAATGCTTCGTTTGTTGAGATTAATGGAGGAGGTCTCAGCGTGGAGGCTTCGTTTGTTGAGATTACCAGAGGAGGACTCATCTTCAATGAAAGGATAAGGGATTAGGAAAGTGCTTTTATAGAGTGGACAGTAGTGGGACATTGACTATTCTATGCAAATTGCGGATAAATTGGCTTAGATAATTTGACAGAGTTTGAAAGTTGCACTAACAACTTCTTGGGAATTGACAAATTTCTTACCAGATGGTGTTCGGTTTTTGTGTTTTAGTTACGAATGTGACTGGGTACGATTTTTGGGGTGTGGGTGGTGTGGGTGTGGAGCGCGTATTGGCTGTGTAGGATAACTTAACTTGATATGATGATCCATGACTACAAGAAAAATTCAATTTCATCTTTTCTTGAAATATATATATACATATATTTACTTTTATTGATTTTTACTTAGTGGTAGTTGCTGGTTTCTTTATTCAGTTTTTTTGTTTGTTTTTCTTCGTTTTCTTTTAAAATCGAGTGTGTGTTTTCCGTTTAAGTTAATAAACATATATGTATTCCTTTTTCTTCACATTTAATCCTATGGTTTTCTTTTCATTTTATAATAACTGTTTCCATCCATTTAATTTATTTTAAAATATAAAAATATACAACTTTCACATATATATGTAATTACGGCAAACTTAAGAGAGAAAAAAATAAACGTAGAATTAGTAATTTTAAACAATTAAATATATATGTACTTTAAATGTTTTTTTCTTTTATTTTTTTTGTTTGTTTTGTTTTCATTCTCTTTCGCGTTTTTTCTTTCATCGTTTTATAATATACACATAGCAAATGTTGTACACAAAATATTAACTAATCCATAGTTAGGCTTACTGCTAACATTTGTTGTTTTTATTTTTAAGAGGGTTTCTGTACAAGTAATGAGTTTGCGATTTTTGTGTTTGTTCTTTTGTTTAGAGATTAATTGCTAAAAAGTAGTTGATGCTGTTATTGTTTTCTTTGTTATTCTTCCTATATGTGTGTGGTTTTTTTTTTCGAGAGAAAATGAAGGAGAAAAATATAATTAAATTAAATTAACTTAGACGTACATATACAGTTATTCAAGTTTTGTTTTGTTTTCTTTTGATAAAGTGTTTCTAAGAGTAATAAACAAATTCTTATATATTTCCTCTTTTCATTTGTGTTTTTTTGCTTGTCTCGTAAAAAAATATATCTAGGTATATTTATTAAAAAAAAAATGTAAATGTTTCATAGCTTAAACTATCACTGCGTACTAATATATATATTGTATGTATTGTAGTTTTATTTTGTTTTTGTTTTTTTCGAAGACTCTTGCTCTTTGCGTAGCTTGAGAGAGAATCAACAGTGAAACTAAACATCGCTACCGTTTCGATAAGCCACCCTTGGACTCTGAGACGGATGTTGAAGGATCTGTGCTGTATGGTGCAAACTAATGCATGAATCTTGTACTACCAATTCTCACACAATTTGTGTGTGCAAGCCACAGTCAGAAATAATGCATTAAGGAGATAGTCAACTCAACTAGAACACTCGTATTCACAACGCCTGCCTGTGAACATTTAATTAAACACAAAAAATGCTGAGATGAAATCAAGGGACGAGAGAGGTAGAAGTTGGCTATCTCGGTGTAGGTAATTTGTGGTCACGGTTAAAGTTAAGAGTGTTGAAGCAAATATTTCAGTCGATGGGCAAAAATGACAAGGGCTAATAAAGATTACTCCATCAGATTGGAAAGAAGAAAAACACTATCAGAATAGAGAACCAAAAACAATTGAATATCTCTCGGCAAAACGTTCCACATTCAATCCCGATCGATAAAATGTGAGGAATATTTGTTTGTTCAGCTTGTTCGCAATGCAAACTAAAGTTGGGAGCTCATCATGCATTCCATTGATTATGTCTAACACAATTAATATTTCTAATCAGTATTGAAACTAGAAAGTTTAAGTGATCGCCTTTAGTTTCCTCTTACACTTTAACAGTACGACTTACAAATAAGGAAGAGGCTACGAAAAAAAAATAATAAACAAGAGAAAACCATAATTTCCGGTCTTTCGCAGAAAAGTAAACTAAATATGTCTCTAAACACAAATATGATTTATCTTAATTGAATTGTAATTTGTTTAATAAATTAACAACAAAAAAATATATATAAATTACATCTACTCAAGAGTAAAGTAAAGAAAGGAAAAAAAAAAAAGAATTCGTAAATTGCGGTGTTGCGTTGGGTTTTTTGTTTTGTTTGTTTGTGTGTGTGTATATGTACTTTTTTTTTTGTTTAGTGGAATTAGTCTTTTCTTATCTCAAGTTTTGTTACACGGTTATTTACTTAAGCACTTAACATTTTGTTTTCTATTCCGTTTAGCAATATAAACTTAATTTAAAATTAAAAAAAAATATATATATATCTGTTGAAACATAAAATTAGACATACAATTTATAAGCTACTTACAGCGGCGATGTCGTTGATGATGATGATGTTGTTGTTGTTGTGTGTATTAATTTTGGTGTAGGTACAGTGGAAGCGCCCTTTGGCAATAGCTTTTGCGGCGCCGGTGATAGCACTGTATTTAGATTCTGTGGCGCGGGTGTGACTATTGCAACAACAGGTGGCGGCGGAGGTGGCGGTGACATTTGCGGATTACTACTTTGGGAATGTGTGGTGGCGTTTGATCCCATAATTGAGTTGCAACCGGTTGTGGTACGCCGTGCATTAGTCTTATAACGAGCGCATGGTACGCACAACATTGAGCTATGCTCACGCAACTTTGTTATATGATCAATACGATATTCGTTGATCCATTTCACTTTTTTATGTTTAATTGGTTTTGCTGCAGCATTACCCGTTGGTGACGTTGCTGTATTTGATGGAAGATGACCTTCCGGCTTGTTGGCACCGCAACGCATGCACACTGAGCACCGTTCGCAGTTCCATCGACCTAAATGAACAAAAAAACACAATTTGTTAACAATGAGAATACAGAGTAGATGTTTTTTTAACAAACCATCGGGTATAGATTTAACACCAAGGCAGTAGATATGATAACCACGATCGCATTGTTCACAGAACAGCATCTTATTTTCGTCTTGTTTTCTCTTGCATTTTATACAGCACTTACAGTCGGCACACTGCCAATTGTAATTCCGCACACGTGATACCATTCTATTTGGCATTTCTATACAACTAGGATGTGCTGAAAATAGTAAAGAGAACATATTGCAATGTGCTCATGAGAGGATTGTTTCAAAGACTTACTTCTCCGTCGACAGGTAAAACATCGAATAAATACTTCTGGCAGCCCTTTTGGATTATGATTCTGTGGCAGATGACAGACACTGCATTTGAGTCCATCCGGTGGTTTATCTTCGTCGGAGGATTGACACGATTCGGAATCCTACAACATTCACAAAGATCACAATAAATTATCATGAAGAAAGGGTGTGTTAGCAGTAAAAAATCTTACAGAATCATCTGAACTTGAGTCTGATAAACCACTACTACTTGAATCGCTGTCTTTAGTTTTGTCATCTGTGTCGTCGTCACACGAAGATACACTATCAGCCTCTGAAACTGCATACTCAGCGCCCCCCTTCAGTTTCGTTAAATATGCAGGATTGTTTAACATTACCGGATCTTCTAGTACCGTGTTGATAGGATATGCTCTGAAAAAAAAAACATTGACTATTCGATGAACGAATTTAATTTAGAATTTCCTCTTCTTTACCTTAATTCCTGAGGCGTATACTGTCGATAGTTCTCACAGAACTGTCCTGGAACCAAAGCCATCGCATAGCTACTCGACGGTTCCATTGGTTTTACCGTAACAGGTGCTGGACGGTTGACACATTTAACTGGAAGTGGGACATTAACGACTAACGTCTGCAAATCCAAACACGACCGGCGTTCTTCTTTTCGCCTACAGTCACAAAAAAAACATAAAAAATTTAATATTCATTTTCTCAACAAACATCCTTCTCTCACTTACGATTTATTGAAATGTGCATTCCACTTTGAGGTCGAGTGTAAGGCTCGATCTCTTGTCGCCATTCCCCGACCAGACACGTTGATTGTACCCTTTGCTTTAGCCTCGAGTTCGCGCAAATGTTTTTGTCGTATATAGTTCTTATATTCTTCGTACTTTTCATAAAAATCCGTGTACATGATGTCTAAAACATCGGAAGCCCAAACAGCGGTAATACCAAGATCGCACATCTTCTCAGTGACCAAACATTTCTCCTGCAGGTAATTTCTTTCTTCCATGTCGACTTGCCGTCGCGGTAAATCTGGATACTTTCGCTTGAAACTCTTTATACCCAAATATAAAGCTATTTGTTCTTGAATCATAAATGTATCGCGATTCTTCGCCGGACAACAGCCCTTTGGTGGTGGCCAATCGTATTCGGCTATTAAGTCGACTGTGAACTCCGCACTGGGGGGCGAGATATACTTATGTTAAATCTATTCGGAAACAGTGTCGCGTCAAAGACTTACCCTTCTGCAGCAACTACCTCGAATTTCTTCTTCTTGACCTTGCGGAAATTGCCTGCAATTGTGGTAGGCTCTAAAATGCTTGTGTTACTAATTACGGAACTTTGTGTGTCATCATTTGTGTTGCTTAGGAATTCAGTTGGCCTATAAATTAAGAGATATCAAAGTTAATGTGTGTCTATTGCAATTTAGGGTTATCTTGAAGTTACCGTTGCGAAGTGCTTAAATCAGCACTCATGCGAGTGTCTTCTTCATAGATTTGAACATCCGACGGTGTCTGTGTGCCCAATGCCTCGAAATATTTTCGCCGTTCCTATGAATGAAAAAATAGAAATAAATAAATAACAAATGTACTTCTTCCATCGAATGGGTTGTAATATTTTTAACGCCACTGTACCCCATCCAGTAAGAACCCAATTCACCACTCTCATTTCGTTATATACCTGTCCTAGATATTGTTCGCTAATTTCACCACTTCACCCACCCATACAACTGTATCTCAGACACTACCACAACCCAAGTCGCACTCTGATTGTGTGCGTGCGAGAGACTCTTTCCCCTACACACTAGTGCATCATATGTTCTTATTATTTTTCATTGCGCCGATTCTCCCCAAATTCCCCGTTTGCTCTTTTTTCCCACAGCAAGTACAGAAATAAATATTGCCCCACCAAGAGAATGATATCCGCGTGTTTCAATTTCTTTTCGGTTCGGTTCAGCATATTTGTGATATTTTCACCTGCATTGTCGTTTTAGGCTCATGCTCGGGGATGCAGCTTTTTTCGCCATTCGAGACAGACGCGCTAATCTGTCTGTCTGTTTCCCTTTTACCTTTTCTCTGAGATAAAGGGGGTGGCCTCGGTGGGTTACCTTTGTCTACTCATCTCTATGTATGGATTTTAAGAGTATTTCTTCCTTCCACTGCTTGTCTTGTCTCTTGTAGGCCTATCATTACGTTTGTAGATACCGCGAATTTGTTTATATTGCGTAAGTTATCTTTTAATCTATAATCTAATTTTAGACCGTATATTTTGTTTTCAAGTTCTCATCGAGAGATTGAGACAATTGCTCCCATCCGGCGGGTGAGACATCCATAGACATGGGATGAAATGAAATTAGGACAGCAGAGGGGGAATATAGGCACTTGTTGCATGTCAACTCTGGGCAATCCACCCGATTTCAGATGACAGTGCTGAGCCAAGAACGGCATGGCGTTCGAAAAATATTGAATAAAATTCTTCTAGACTTACCGGACTAAAAAAGTTAACCCCCTTCAGTCTCTCAGGATCTGGTGTGTGTTTTAAGCCACCGATGCATCGAGGCCTATGTACAGGTCTGCCAACGCTACCTGGTCCTGGTCCAGCTCCACTTAATCCTCCTCCTCCTCCCGCTCCCGCGCCGCTACCAGCGCCTCTACCGCGACCACGACCACGACCTCGTCCACGTCCTCGGCCTCTGCCGCGACCTCTTGACGGCGTTCTCGGTGAATGTGGCTCTTCTGAAAGATAAGTATACGTTTTATAAAACCACCTATTAGACACTCTTTTATCCAACTCACCACTAGACCCATCTAGAGATTCCATTCTACCTCTGTTCTCAGTCTTCGGTGTTGTAAATAATTCATCTTGAAATGGCATGGCCACAGGCGTCATGGGGGTCATGGGCGTCTCTCGCCGTTCAAGAATTTCGGTATTTTTCTCAATCTCATCGTCCATCTGCTTCCGTGCTATCGCTGCCGCCATCATAGGGCCATCAATCAACTGATTTGAAATGGAAAGTGATGAGATTGAGGATGAAGATGATGATGATCCGACATTGTAAGCATTATTATTCGGCAGATGCTCTTGAGAGGATTGCGAAGAGGACAGCGACGACGAATGTTTGTTTAGCTTAACCAACGGTTGCAAGCGTTCGGTGTAAGAATTCTCGCGGGATAGATTCAATGTTCCTTGGCTGGCATTCCTCCGTCCACATCTAACTGGAGTTCGATTACTGCGCTTCTCATTCAGAGCACCATCATCGATTTGCTCCGCACCTACCAAGTCTATGGCTAATCGCTTCCGCAGGAGCAGAACACGTTTCGCCTTGGCAGCTCGTTCAGATTCAATATCCTCTACAGTGACTGGTGTTGCTAGCTTTTCACTCTTACGCGGCCTTCCAGGTTTTCGCTTAACGGGGGGAGCTACTACCAGTGGTACTTCAGGTACTGTTCTCGTCAATGTTGCAGCAAGCTCATCCACCGCTTTGGGTTCCATTGAAATTGGCGGAGAGCCTGCTGGGATGGCTAAGGGATCAGCGGACAGTTTTTTGGGCACCCGAACGTGATTGTTTACCGGCACTTCAATGTGATTCAGTGCTTGGGGAAAGGACTTCGACTGGTGAACCATTGCAGTTGGACTTTCTGCGTGGTTCAGTAGCTTGGGCATCTTATGTCCGTCGTGTGAATAGATCTCCCCTACGGCGGCGTGCCTCTTCAAATTGTTCACCCGCACTTGTTGCTGCTCCTCCTTATTGTTGTTGAATGAGTGATGAGTCTTTGAAGTGTGATTTACTGTGTGATTCAATGTTGGCAGTCGGTGATTCTCTTTCGTCTGTTGCTGCATGACTACAGGGGCGACTGGAGTTGATACGGGCGCTATTCCGGTGGCAGGACTTGTCGCCACTGTAGGCAATGAGGCTTTAAGGGGACATGATGCAATTGGCGATGTCACTGACATTGCGTCGGAAAGCTTATTGACGTCGTCAAATGATTGTCGTGGGCTACTTTCTGGTGAATCAAGAATCTCTATGGAGTCCATGATGGTGGGTGAGAGGGAATACTGCCGATCATGCTGCCCATTGGGTACTGCTTCATTCTGTTGATGTGGAGATACTTTTGAAACATTGCCGGCAGTCGGGGGAGGAGAATGGAAAATCTGTTGAATCCTCCCCATCGTATGATTATTTTCCGGGCGGTCAATAACCATGTTTCCGGTTACTTGCTTAGCGGCAGTTCCCACCGGTTGGTCGTCAAAAAAATGCGCTGGCGATGAGCCCGGTGACGGCGATGATGTGAGGTCCACCGTATCGATAACCTGCGATGACTTCGCCAAGGGAATGCTGGATGGATATTTAGCATTAAGATTCACATTATTGAACGACTGCGGATCATGATTTAGAAGTGTCTTATCGATTTCCATGTCGGAGGAGTTCTTGCGATCAGTGTCGGCAGCGTTGAAGGTGGGCGACGATGCCGATGACCACGAGGTAGAGTTATGATTCATAACGGCATGGTTTTGTAGTATCACCTTCGGCAGAACATTCTCAACGTCATTTATGTATTGATTCATCATTTCATTTATCTTATGGTTCTCCAAAACTATGGCTGATGATGATGAATTATCTTCGCTGGCGTTGACTGTGCTTTCTTTTAGTTTTTCTTCGGCGGCTATGTCGGCTGGTATTGCTTTGATTTTTAGTTTTGGAGATGATAAGTTTTTTATCGTCAACTTGGGGACGACTTTGTGTTCTTCATTTGTTTCGGCGGAATCCGCCACTTGCGTGTCTGAGACTACAGTCAGCTTGTGATGATCACCACTGTTCTCTAGCGTACGTATGGTGAATTTAGGAATTTTCTCTTGCACATCATCACCACCAATCAGACTGCTAGTGCTCGCACTAGTTTTGATTGTCAATTTCGGTACGACTTGCTTCTCGGGCACTTCTCCATCGTTGGATGGCGGTATGGGTTTTATCGTAAGTTTGAGAACTTTCTCGACTTTAGGCACTTTATCGGAATCAACCGAATGATCATCTTGACGCGATATCATTAACTTGGGCACACGATCTACCGATTGCTCAACCACTGTGCATGTTGTATTCGATTCTGTCACGGAAATTGTGAGCTTCGGTATCGATGGATTGGAGTTCATCGGTGTTGTAGCATTTGAACTGCAAGCAGCTGACGTACAATCGTTATCGAGGACAGTTTTTATAGTAAAGCTATCGTTGCTGTTACTTGATGTTTTGATTGTTATTTTGGGGATTTTCTCTGTTGGTTCAGAATCGTGGATCTCCAATGATTTCGTCTTTATCGTCATCTTTGGAATGGACTGGCTTTTAGGCGAGTCATTATGCTGAATGATTACAGCGTGCTCTTGACTGGTTTTGATCGTCAGCTTGGGCACCTTTGCCTCCTCTTCGGATTCCAGCAGCTCTTCCGATGGCTTTTGTATGTTTTTTATGGTTATTTTTGGAATTGTCGGCGAGCCAATGTTATTAGCAGCAGACGTTGAACCAACAAAATTGCATTGCGACGGGGAGATTTTCGATATCAGGGCCTCACTGGTGCCATCGATGGTTGTCTTAATCGTTAGCTTCGGCAGAGGCGGCTGCTGATCAAGGCCCGACGGTGGGGACGATGACGAACATGAGGACGTTGAAGAGGACGAAGATGAGAGTTCTACGTAGTGAGATTTATCGTTGTTTAAGCAATTTATGCTACCGCTGTCCATTTTGATCGTCAACTTTGGAACAATAGTATGTTGCGAGGTACTGGAGGATGCTGCGGTGGCATCGTTTGAACTTGCATCGTTTGCTCGTATCGTCAGCTTGGGTACGATATGGGGTTCGCTTGGCGTATCGTCCCCAGTTGATAGACCACTGCCAACGACACTGGTTATCATTGATGATTTGATGGTCAACTTTGGTATTGGAGAATTACGACTACTCTCTACGTTGCTGGCCCCTCCTTCCAAAGATGAAATTAAAGACTCTGATGGTTTGACAATTGGCTTGATCGTAATCTTCGGTATTGTTGTCTCATGGCGGATAAGATTGATTTTCAGTGGCTCCACTTTCCTGGTGTCTTCTTCCTTCTGAGATTCGCTATGATTCGTGTATTTCTTTCCGCCGCCACTGACACCGACTCCTCCTCCTCCTCCTCCTCCGCCATCATCAGTGCTGCCACCACCTCCTGCGTCATCGATCTTTGTTGAGTTTGTCCTGCTGACATCACTAGTAATACTATTACTGCTTCCACTCGTCGAAGCTACGGCGATCATTTCGCTTGACGTCTTCCTCAATGCAACCATCTCGTCCGACTGTGCACTGTCCTTATTTATATTGCTAATACTATTATTTGATCCTAGTGATGGCACTGGTATTCCTTCGGCCACTGTTTCTGCTTCTCGTTCTGAGGATGCTGCTCCTGCAGCTGCATCATTATAAGTCTCTTCAGCTTTATTACTCTCCCGGCTGTCCTCGGCACTTTGTCTTCGGCTGCTACTCGACTTAATCAGTCCCACTGTCGGTGGTTCATTATCATGCCGCTGCTGTTGCTCCTGTTGATGTAGTTGATTAGTAGGCACAATAACGTGAGAGTCATTACTATTATTGCCTGTGCTTGATGTCACACAGATTCTCGCTGGTGACGATGATGTTGGAGAAACCGGTGCTATTGCGTCTTGCTGACAATTATTGCTACTGCTACTACTTCTGCTGCTATGGCTGCTACTACTGCTACTATTGCTATTGCTGGTTGGCGATGTTACAACTACGGCAACCGTTGTCGATGAGGGTACTATGTCATTTGATGTCGATGAAACCAATGGCTCCTCGTTGTCCTCGTTGTGTAAGCTTTGCTGCTGCTGCTGCTGATGTTGATGCAATGTCGGATTGTTTGTATCATTCATTGCTTTATTTTGTTATACAATTGAATTTTGATTTTGCTTTTGCTTTTGCCTTTCTAACGCACAGGGCTGTTTAAATAATTTGATTAATTGCGTCGACTTGAGAGGAGGACCATCTCTCGTGTGGACTTTCTCTCTCCCACTCTCACTCACTAGATGCGCTTCAAGGATTATAGATGGCCATAAATGTGGTGCTCATTCATTTTGAGTTCGCTCTCGTCTTGACGTCTAACTTGCCAGTCCGCCTCTTTCGCTTTCGTAAGCAATAGATATTCTAAAAAAAAAGGTAAACATTAGATTAAGTAAAAAACACATCTTATTTAAATTCAAGGTCATCGAGTTCAATTCTAACACGTCCCTACACCTACACAGCAGATATTGAAGACTATCGGAAAGACAACCAACGAATCTGACAGACATTCCCCTCTTGTCCGATAAATAAATCACATACCAAAATTATACAATTCCCTTCCGTCGGATAGTTCCGACGTGCAAATACTATCGGGTGCTGCTGCTATTGCTGTTATCAACAACGCTCTCGCAACCTCGTATGTTCCAAAGTGCTCTCTCTCCTCTATCAACGACGCGCACTCACTTCCCCGCAACACACTGCGCCAGCCGCAGTGTACCGGCAACTGAAACTAAAAGTTCAACGACATCAAACCAAAACAAAAAGTGCTGCCGCCTGTTGGCAGTCTTAAAGATACATTCGTCGTATATATTGTGTACTCCGCTTTGTGTAGAGAGCTAAAAAAAAACGCACAGGAAAAAGTCATCCATGCAAATGCAGAGCACAGAAACCGGTCTATCGGTGGCAGCGCGGCAGAATTGACTAAACTCAACTCGGTTCCGTGTACATTTTCGACAGTTTACACACACGCACTTCATAAGTAGCCGTGGACTAGAGTCAGCTAGAGTTTACTGCATGTCCATATTAACATTCATCGCTCCTTTGAAGCAACCCATTGATGAACGAGGTTAAGGTTCCCTACACAGAATTGTATTCATATCCCGTAGGCGAGAGATAATATAAGTTCAAGTTCAAAAGTTAAGGGGAGCATCAATTGTTGACGGAGGACAACCAATCGTATGCATTATTGTTCGATAGAAGCAAGCAACAGATTAAGCGCTAACACCAGTCGTATGGGAGCGATTCCATCCTCTTTACAAGAGCAACATAGACCAAAAAAAAATAAAAAATAAATCAACCTAAAGAATACAAGTGTATGTCACTCTCACTCGTTGGATTGGGTCATCGTCGTCTCTCTCACGCGCCCAAACTCTTTGGGGATTTTAATTTTAATCTGCGCCTGCATTCGCACTTCATAACGGCGCGGCGCGGCAGCAGACACCTCGTCGATACGACTCGACACTTGTGAGTAGTTCTTCGAAGCAGAATGTGACACACCAACACACCGCCCGGTGTGGAGATGGTCGAACGGAATTCCTGGCTAGAGTTTGACACTGACGTCGTTCCAAATGGTTCTTCGTCGTCGTCATCGTCGTCATCGGAATGGGTGATACATGCTTGTTGGAGTATTTAGTTTGATAGTCGTCATCGTTAGTTGATTGTGTTTTGTTTGTTTTTTGGGGTAGGTAACGGAATGAATGTAGTGAACTTTGATTCAAACAAGATCTAGTAGATGGGACAATACGCTTTTGAGTGACTATCTGAAAATGTGGCATGTGTAGGTGTTTAAAAATAAATAAATTCAACCACGGGGATTAGCGAAGAAGGATCATTCAATGATAGTGTACGGATTAAGAAAATGTTTATGCCCTAAAGATGCAATGGCGTATGGTTTAGTTTATAGATTCATCGCAGTTATTTCTTGGAAGGTTTGTGATGTATATTTATTTAGACTTCCAGTGAGTCCCTGAAGTGAATTGTATGAAATCATTGACCATGACAAAACAATGAAATCGAATACGCTTCCACTTAACAAATATGTACCGGCATAGGCGACAGAACATGGCATTGTTTATAATTAGGTAAACAATGTGAGCAATTCAACGCGGGAATGGAAGGAAGTACATGATAACTTTAGCCTTCGTCACATTCATAGAAACACCTCGTTCAGAAAGCAGAGAGTTCTAACACTTGAACCGAGAAGAAACAATGCAAGTAAATAAAAAATTATTGATTGTATGAAAGGATTTGACTTACGAGATACATAAATGTGAAATTCTGAACCTTTATTTTCCTTCCCAAATCCCCATACATTGGGTAGCCTAAACGGCAAACTCACCACAAAAACAATCCATTTTACTTCATTTCACATCATTTATTGCTTTGTCGGGAGCCGTGGTGTGTGCTGGTGCTACTATTGAGTGCTGTTTGTCTGTATTAAATTCAGTATTTAGCAAGTGGAATACGAGAACATATGTACTTATTGTATGTACACCGTACTACTTCCGAGCTGCCCGCAATAGAAGTGATGTTCTCCCACGTTTCCGATGCTTGTTCGCACAACTGACCGCTCATGGATAAGAATGTGCACTTATACTACTATTTCTTTTTTAAATTTGTTTGCTCGAATCTCGAATGATAAGATAAATGTTAAAACTACAAACGAGAGAACACATCGATGTCGTCCGACGTCGTCAAACCTGAAACACAAATTCGTCGATTCGCTGTCTCACCTCTCGGAAATGAACGGAAAAGAGATAGCATTCTGTTTGAGGGAGTGAAGGAGAAAAATACAGACAATATAGACAGCAGTGTAAAGCTGCACAAAAAGACCAAAGTGGGAACAAATACATTCAACATTCGCGGGCTCTCGAACTCCCTCATGACAACCGGGACTACCTTAGACTCATCATCAGAAGGCAAATAAGTAGCTGCGAGAGCGACGTCGCAAAATACAGGCCAAAGTGTAAATAGAGAACACGAAGAAACATTAATATTAATAACAATAATAAGTAAAGTCAAGTGAAGAAAAGGAATGCTAATAAAACGAGGAAGGGGGCACAAGAGCTGGCAAATAATATGTTTCTTTGACCCTATGGTGAGTTATTGAAGTTGTATGGTGCTGTTCTGTGTGTTGAGGCTCTTGTCTTCGAAGACAACCGACTGGATTGGATCCAGAGCAGATGAGCAAGTTTCTGAGTACAGACTGAAAGAGAGTGAGAGAGCGAGAGAGTTGGGTTGGGGGATGTGGGGTACTATGCGAAAATGACGAGGGATTTTGTGAAATGAATGTAAGTTGTATACTGGGAAACAAAACAAAACAAAAAAAAAATAAAGAGAATGAAACTGAAGCAGAAAAAGGCGAATGAGCTCATTCCGGTTGGTGGTGGCTTTTGATGAAGCGAATGTCGTTATACATACATCAGTCACGCAGCCCAGAAGTAGTGGATAATTATACTTTGAATGTGTAGTAAGCAACGAAGCACTTTATGTCAGACTTGCCCAGGTGGATGGGTGGAATACAATCGTGCGACACCACTGCTATTCAGTGACGCGTGATATCTACGAGTGCACATTAAAAAAAAAATATGAATGAAAGCCTTATTGAAAGTTTAATAGGTAATCTCTAGCAACAGCTACCCTGTTCATTTCAGTTTACACAGATGTACGTGGAAACCTAGGGAGACTGACTGAATGAGGATTTTTTCCATTCGATTTGGAATAACCATTTGTAGGTAAACTATTGATTAAGTAGAGGCGTTTCGATTTGTTTTAAACAAATGTGTAGGTAAGTCAAGCATCCTCTGTGAAACTTGCAGAAACTGTAACGCACTTGTTCGCCATGAAGCTAGTCATAATGCCGTGCATTTCAAAGTAAAAGGCCTTGAAAAAGTGGGCGGAATGTACTGATTTAGAAAGTTTTACCAACATCCACGAGACCTTACTTGACAGCATTATTCTCCCAAATAATCTTTCCTCAATAATTCAACTTTACCGATCGAAAAATAACAAATATTTAGTGATTTGTATTTAAGGGGGTATGGAAAAAAATATATCATGTAGCCATTACACACACATCACTGTTATTTATGTTTTATTTCTTTTCGTTCAAACAGAATACACAATGTACTACCACAATCAAGAGTGAGAACAAACAAATTTATGCCATACCAAATACCAACCAGTCGCAGTACAATCCATCGCATACCAACAGACATTGACGTACACACAAAATCTCATTTTTTTGATCTGAGTTTTTGAGCATTTCTGTGCGTACACAGAGAACACCGAGAACGAACGAACGAACAACCATTCCACCGCGAGTAGCGCGATACAAGGCCAAGCGGGAATTTCTTTCTGTCTATACTCAGACGACTTTTCAGATACTCACCACAGCAAAAAACAGATACCTGCTCTCGTGTGTGTGTGTTGTTGCTTCGTAAACTGCTTTAGGTTTGTTTGTGTTCAATCGAAGAGTGTAAGAATAGAGAAGAGAGCGTATGTCGACGGAACTACAGAAGCCCAGCGCAATAGGAGGTGGGAATTAATTGTGAACTCTAAAAATAATCACATGTTTCTCAATGGGGATCGCAGATGGATGCTATTCGGGTTACAGATGGCTTTTTATCTTAATCGTTTAGATGCAACAACTTGTGAGTAGCTACAGTGCATGCTCCCGCATCCGTGAAGGAATGCAGAAAAAAACGAATGTGGTACATGACTTCTTGTGTAGAATGTTTCAATAGCAATTATCCTTATGCATTTCTCCCACAAATCAGCGAATGACGTAGCGCCCCGTACATCTGCAAAAGTGAAGGAGAGTGTGAACTGAGCGTCAAAGAAAGCGTTATTGGAAAAATGTCTTTGTATTGATGTTAGCTCCCAAGATTTATATTTATTCTCCGCCTCAGTTGGGGTAGGGTGTACCGAAAGGAGCGCGCTATACAGTATTCAAACCGTGAAATTTCATTGTACAGAGAATAAAGTGGAATGAAATACAAGCATTTATAAGCTTTATGCAGGTAAATATAGGTTAGTCTCTGCTCCTCCTCCGAACACGCTTTTCATGATTGACGGGCGTAGAGCTTTTATTAAGCCATAAAAAAGTGGTGTCTGATTTAAATAAATCTCATTTTAATGGTGGTACTTGGAAGGGTAATCAAGCTGCATTCAAAGTTAATTAATCGTCGTCACAAAGTGTAGCTGCACATCGAACAAAATCGATAATAAAGTTACGATCGAGATATGCACCCCCCAGTAAAGGACAGTAAATTGGAAATAAAGGCAACAAACAACAAACACACAACCCTTGAAGAACGAAAAACGAGAAAGTGTATAAACCTTCCCCAACCAGCATTTAGGTTCACAGACAACAATAACGACCAAAGAAAACATAATTCTCCCTCTCTCTCCATAAGGGTAGCAGCAAGTTATGTTCTGTGTGCAGAACAGCATATAGTCAAACAAGAACTACCACCATTACCGGCGGTATTATCATCAATTGTATGAGACGAAGATAAAGTGCTGTAAGGGGATTGTGAAGCGCGCGCAAATTGGGAAATGCTATTGGCAGACCATTGCCGAAATACAGTTCAAATTGGTTCAGATGAGTTGATTAAACGTGTAATATATTTTTCGATACGTTAAGCTTCAGTCATATTTGATGAAGCGGACATATTGAGCTGTAAATAGTCCCTTGGGATCTCAGAAAATAAATCCGAACAGCATTTTATAGCACCAATGAAACTTATGCGTTAGAGATCAGAAACATCATAGAATTATGCTGTTACAGTTGAACGAAAATGTGTAAAATGAACCCAATGACGACACATCATCTACGATCTATCCCCATTCAGCTTGTAATTGAAGAATATTTTATCTCATTTTGTTGCGCGCGAAAATCACATATTCGTTTTCGTTTTCTTTTTTTCTTTTGAATATTCTTCGCACCAACAGCACCACACGATAGATACGATATAGTACTTGTGTAGGTACCCCGAACGACACGAACATCGTCTTCGGAGCAGCTTCAAATGTCAGATGAGTGCATTATTTTTGTTTTCATCATTTGGCGCCCGTGTAAAAACAAAAATGTTTGCACTGTATGTGCGTTTGCCGTGTTGCAAGACGAAAATTCAACTAATTTACGATTTTTTTTATGATTGGCATTTATATACATAAAGTTAAATTGAAGAGAAAAAATATACTTGATGTCTCTGTGGTGGTTTTGTTCTGACATATAGGCATATACGACATTTTTCTCTTTCTCTTGTTCCACACCATTCTCCTTCAGCCAATGTCTGTATTTAACATCAGCCATTTGCAATAAAATAAAAATCACTCATAAAAAAGATGCACATTTTCGCGGACCCTAATGAATTATCGTATTTAGAAGGTAAAACTAAACATTTAAACATCGAACCAACTAACAGCAATGTGACAACAACGAGCAATGAGCGTTATTATAACCCGTTCCGCGCAACCATGTTCCCCACACTCAATGGAAGGAGTGTGTAATCGAATTTTCGATTTTAGCCTTGATAAAAGAAAGAAATTCACTGCAAACTTACCTCCAGACAGAGTGCATGAAATGTTTTGCGATTTTCCAGGCTCTCCTATTGAAATACACGCCGCGATAAGAATATTTTATGCAATAACCTAACCACAAAACGTTTGACTTTTTCGTGTCAATCTCTTTTTGTTCCTTTTTCTTTTCCTCAGCCAGCTGCCGCAAATGCTGGATGCGAGACACACGGTACTGGAAAAAAGTAACTTTAGAGTTTTTTCCACAGGTAAAAATTCACTTCAAGACTAATTTACAAAATGCTTTCCCACTTACAACCAACTACAACAGATTAATTTAAACGTACAAATTCAGTTTGTGTGACGTTTTCTATTTTCGCTCGCACTGCTTAAGCTGATGTACTGCTGCTGTGGCCCACTTCGTCTTAGAGCCACAGACCAACGACACAAGAAAATGTTGAATCGTTGATAATTTTTTTTTTGTATGCTTGCTTGATTTATTTTATGGCTTTTCTACGATACTTTGCGAATTTATTTGACTTTCAAATGTTGCACAATTTGTCACTAACGATTTGGGGGCTTGATAGATCACATTTAATCGAATTTTACACGGGGAAATCGTATTGAAAAAAATAAAAGAAAAAACTCGAAGAGAAAAAATTTTCCACACACAGACTACCCGGCGGACAAAAGGCTTGTTTTGTACGCCATTTTTAAAAGCAATTGAGCACTTGATGAATAGGCGCTATCGCTAGTTGCGCAAGAAAGACTGAGATGGAATGATGATTTTCGTTACAGCGGCTTCTTTGCTGGGTATATTTTTCCGATTGCCGTGACATCTAGTGCGTTGGTTGAGTAATGGAAATGGAGTAGATTGGCGTTATGTGTGCTTACTGAATTTGCCATTTTACCTATTTATCTAGTTTTTATATGAATTTAACAATTTTCGGATTGTCGCAACAATTATAGACCATGTGTCCTAAACTTATGTCTATTGCAATCGCACACTTCAATCTCTTTCCATTTGATTATTTTTATTGTTCGCCTGAACGAATATCTTGTTGATTTGTTAACCCATCCTCTTGCCTAACAGTGTTGTTTTCCGCTGTCATCCATAAGAGGAATCTTCTGCTTAGAATTTAATTTATCATTTTATCAAGAGATTTTGTAAGGCTTATCAATTTCTATAAAAAGCACTTATTTCGAAATGACTACACTGCGTCCCTTCACATGCGATGACATGTTCAAATTCAACAATGTGTAAGAATGAATTACTTTTTGCCATACCGGTATCCTATGAATCTAATTTTCAGAAACTTCGATCCACTGACGGAGACTTATGGGCTAACCTTCTACACGCAGTACCTCGCTCGCTGGCCGGAGTATTTCCAAGTTGCAGAATCACCTAGTGGGGAAATTATGGGCTACAGTAAGTGTTGAGTTGCACATGCTTCTTTGAATTGCTACTACCTATCTTGTAGTCATGGGAAAGACTGAGGGAATAAGAGAAAATTGGCATGGACATGTAACCTGTCTGACTGTATCACCCGATTATCGAAGATTAGGTCTTGGAGCTCTTCTAATGAACTTCCTGGAGGACGTATCGGAAAAGTGAGTTCGCCTTCCTTGACATTTAGAAGTGGAACATAACCCTCACAAATCCTATTAGGAAGCGAGCATACTTCGTTGATCTCTTTGTGCGCGTCAGCAACAAAGTGGCAATCAATATGTACACGAACCTGGGCTACATCATATACCGAACAGTACTGGAGTACTATTCCGGCGATCGAGACGAAGATGCTTATGGTAAACTCTAATACATAACCTTCAAAAATCACATCACTGCAATGCAATCCTTCTAGATATGCGGAAAGCCCTCTCTCGAGACGTAGAGAAGAAGTCGGTCATACCTTTCACGCACCCAGTACGGCTTGAGGATGTTGACTGATATTAAATTATATTGTTTTTTTTTTTTAAAGTTGTTTCCCTTTTTTCAATGTTGTTTGTGATTTTTTTCTCACTCGGACGTATCTAACACGGAAGTTCTTCAAGAATAACATGCTTTTTTCTTTCTCTGTAAAATAACTCGTGAGAACATATTTTTAAATTTGAAGTGACGATTACAAATGACCGTTGAGTGCTATTTTGTGTTTATATATAATGAATTGTGAATAACCGGGTGTAGAGAATGGCAGTGATTGCGATACTACAGTACACTAATGATTTCTTTCCAGATAACTCTTGCGGAATTAAGGAATATTTCGAATTATTCTATTTAAGCCAGGGCGTCGAAAAATATACACACATTTATTCAACATTTTTGACAAAGAAATTTGTTTGTTTTATTTAACTATAGAATGCGTCACAACTAGTCAACTTGCTTGTCTGAGCTTGCACTAGGTTCGTCAACAACTTCCTTTTGTTTTTTCCACATCTTTGCGGCAGCGAGGAGTTTCAAGTTCGGTCTTGCCAATTCATCCTCAGGGAATATGTAATCGAAGACTTCTTCCCAACCCTCTTCAGCGCCTGTGTCCGATATAATCTTTTGACGTTTCTTCACTCTACGCGGCATACGTTCCATCACCTTTTCTAGCATTTCCTGATCACCACTCTCCTTTTCAAAATCTCGCCAGGCCTCCAGCAGTAACACCCTTGATTCCTTGTCCCCGATTTGTCGTAGCGTGTCATTAGCTCTTTCGTACACCCTTCTCGCAAGTCGAACCTTCATTTCATTGTCATCGTCCTCACCCTCATTGGATGCTAGTTCAAACTTAGCGTACGACATCCAGACCTTGACGTGATGTGTCCTCTCTAATAGCCGTTCATACAATTGGCGAGCAAGTTCCGACTCGCCTTGGGCAACTTCGAAGTCAATGTACGCCTTCCACAGCAGCTCCGGCATGTCCAGACGAGGTTGTTGTACGGCAAGCTCAAAGATTCCTCGAGCACGGTCTGTGTCTCCCAAGAGATTTTCCAACTCGGCAAATTTCATCCAAGTCACACAGTTCTCCGGGCCGAACGCAAGGAATTTTTCGTATAGAATACGGCAGCGGTCGAATTCACGCAGTTGGATCTCCAGTTCGATGTACCCGCGGAATAGCTTGTCCCGAGGACACATGCCAATTGACATGCCGAGTGTTTTCCGAGCCTGTTGCAACTGCTTGCAGCGGATTTCAAACTTTGCATACAAAAGCCACACTTTGCTGAATGTGAAGATCTTGTGTGGAATTAGCTCCAAGCATGTGCGATAGATCTGACGCGTGCGTTCCTCGTCCTCAGCTTCCAGCTCCTCAAACAATGCGTAGTTTATCCACAAGTAGATGTATCTTCGCCAAAGATTCTTCTCGTTTCCTGGAGGCACGTTGGCAATTGCTCGCTCGTATGTCTCCCGAATGTTGGAGAAATCTCCCTCTCCTTCAATCAAGCGTAAGTAATCAAACCAGGCATCGTAGTTCTGCGGATTCTCTGCCACCTCTTGCTCGTACTGAAACTTCCTCTTCGACACGATGACATCTTCAATGCCTTCACGGTCGCCATATTTCTTCTCATGTATTGTGTACGCTTTGTAGAGCTCTTGAGTTTTGTCTTTCGGTAGGTGGTTCAATGCATACTTGTATATAACCCTAGCTCTATCGTGTTCTTTCTGATTCTCTTCAAACTTGGCAAATGCGATGAACAATCTTTCGTCAATATAATCGTCACCAAAGAATTCAACAGCTCGCTCATATACCACACGAGCGCCCTTGATGTAACCGTGGTTTTCTTCGAAGCGAGCGAATTTTATCCAATTCTTAATGTCAGGATGAACATACACAAACCTCTCATAGATCATACGTGCTCGGTCAATTTCTTTGTAGCGAAGCTCAAAGTTGATGTATGTTTGCCACGCCTGCTCTTCCGGCTGCCATTCCATCCAGCGTTCAAAGACAGCACGAGCTCCGGCTACATTCTCCAACATCTCCTCCATGTACGTGTACTTGTACCAGAACTGATTGACCCGTGGCATAATAACAACAGCACGATCCCAAAGATTCCTCGCATGATTAACCTGCTTATTCTTCATCTCCATTTCGGCATACTTTAACCAGATGGTGATGTTTCTGTGGTCATTGTCGAGGGCACGCTCCCAAATCGAGCGTGCTCGCTGGATTTCCTTCTGTGACTCTTCCCATTGTGCGTACTTGATCCAATGACTGACCACCATGCGATTCTTGCGGAGGGCATCTTCGAAGCCTTTTCTCTTGCGCTGCTGGTAATCAGCTAATTCGGCTGGATCAGAGATCTTCTGCTTCGGTGGTGGTGGAAGAATTTCCAAATCACGCTCCTTGGCTTCACGCAGAAGTTGTTCGGCGGTGATTTGAACTTCGGCGGGAGCTTTGTTTTTAACCTGGAACACATGATATTTTAGTTGTTTTACTGGAGTATTTAATGTACAAACTGACCTTTGCCACTTTTGGCATTTTCTGAGATTTTTCCATGATTTGTTTGTAATTCCTTCTGAGATGGAGATTAACAAATAGGTTGTGGACTTACAACAAACGTTTGAAGCAAAACAAAGATTTGACAGCTGACAGAACGGAGTATCATGAATAACGACGTTGGCGGAATGTGGTGGAATAAAACGCTGAACGTCGGAACAGGTATGGCCGAAGGCTTTCTACTGGTATCTAGTGTACCAGTAATGTACCACTAGTATTCTAGTGGTATACATATATTTATTTGGCGGGTGTATATGTCTATGAGTGTCCAACTGTGAATTATAAACCGAATTGAATACATATGTCCATTTCCTAGCGATAAATGCAAAAACAAGACAAATACGTATGTATTCCGAATTAACGTTTATTTAAGTGTTTTCTCCTTCGAAGTTTTCAACTTTACAATAAATGGGATGTCTCTACTTGGGTCCCAACATATTCTTTGGATCAACCCATTGCTTGAATTGCTCCTCAGTGAGATAGCCGAGATTGATGGCCTCCTCTTTCAAAGTCGTGCCGTTCTTATGCGCTGTCTTTGCAATCTTAGCTGCCTTATCATAGCCGATATGAGGATTAAGAGCTGTTACCAACATCAGAGATTCATTCATGATCCTATTGATGTTGTTCGTGTTTGCCTTAATTCCATTCACGCAATTTGAAGTGAAAGTCTTGCATCCATCAGCTGGAAGATATGAAAAAAATTGCAATTACATTGAATTGTCACCTCAACCAGCTGTATAAAATCATACTTAGAAGCCTTATGGATCTCAAGGTGTTCGACGCTACCAAAGGTTTGAAAACATTCAACTCGAAATGACCATTTGAACCACCAATTGTTGTTGCTACATTGTTACCCATCACTTGAGCAGACAACATGGTTAGAGACTCACATTGGGTGGGGTTCACTTTGCCAGGCATAATGGAGCTACCAGGCTCATTCTCAGGCAAACTCAATTCACCCAAACCGCATCGTGGGCCGGATCCAAGAAAACGAATATCGTTGGCAATTTTCATTAAACTCACAGCAATGGTATTCAAAGCGCCATGCACTTCGACGGCAGCATCACGAGCAGCCAGTGCCTCGAATTTGTTTGGAGCGCTAACAAAAGGCATATTCGTAAGTTCTGCTATCCTCGCGGCAGTCTTTTCCGCGAAGCCAATACGAGTATTCAATCCTGTGCCCACAGCAGTGCCACCCAATGCCAGTTGAAGAATGTGTGGCATAACAGCATCAACCCTTTCGATGGCGTTCTTCATCTGCTGAGTGTAGCCACTAAATTCTTGACCCAGAGTCAACGGCACAGCATCCATAGTATGTGTGCGTCCAATCTTGATGATATCCTTGAACTCTTGTGATTTCTTTTCCAAAGCATCGTGCAGAATCTTAAGCGCTGGCTTGAGTTCCTTGGAAAGTCCTAAGGCAACCGAAATGTGAATGGCAGTGGGGAAAGTGTCATTGGAGCTTTGCGACATGTTCACATGATCATTGGGATGGACGGGCTTCTTGGAACCGAGTTCTCCTCCCAAAATTTCAATTGCTCGATTACTGATAACCTAGAAATCAGTCTTTTAAGGTTGAAGTGTCTTTGAATTTGCGCTCCTTCGTCTACTCACCTCGTTCACGTTCATGTTCGATTGGGTACCAGAACCAGTTTGCCAGATAACCAAAGGGAAATGCTCTTCATACAACTCTCCAGAGATGACTTCATTTGCAGCCTCTGAAATAGCAGCAGCAATCTCCGGTTTCAATCCGAATTCCTTGTTGACCTCGGCAGCGGCTTTTTTCAGGATGCCCATTGCTTGAATGACAGGTTTCTACACACAGATAAAAACCAGCAGTGATTCATGTTCGCACTTTTTGTTGGATAAAGACTTACTGGCATTCGTTCGGTTGGTCCACCAATGGGGAAGTTGATCATGGATCGCATAGTCTGGGCTCCATAGTATTTGTCGGCTGGTACTTTCAGTTCTCCAAATGTATCAGTTTCGACACGAAAACCCGAAGCGCTACTCTGTAAATAGATTAAAGTCTCTTATCAGTTGCTACGTAATGCAAATTAAAACAACTTCCCATTCTTGCGAGTAATAACGTAACAAACTAAATGGCAGACCGCTTTAGCTGGGGAGAATTAACAGACTGATACTAGTGGTGTGGAACCAGATTGTCGGGAGATTATATTATTCTCAACTTGATGGATCTCTCTACGCTCGCATCTTTTTTACTGATTGGGGGGGATTTAGTACAGAAGTATGTACATGCAAAGTATATAGTGAGAGCACTAATGTTTGTACAGAATATAGTTTTTTTTCAAAAGGCATTGCTGTAACGGAGATCAATCTCACAATTAAACACATACAGCAGGAACACTTAAAACAAACCATCGCCCATAAGCAAACCGAAAAAGAATGCCATGGACGTTATCAATTACTGACCTACGATAAGGTCATATGACCTTTTCAAGGAGAATCACGTTGTCCTTTTTCTCAATTAAAGGAAATATTTGCCACAAGTGCAAGTCTATAAATAAGCTTATTTGCTCTCAGATACATGGTTTAGTTCACTCTTAGTGGAAAAAAACAACACACAGGGATGCCTTCCCTCACAATTACATACCGGCAAAGGATTCAATTTTCCACCGTCCATGTCTTTCACTGCTCGCACAAACTGGCAGACTGATTTCGGCTCGGAAGCCGTACAGAGTATACACGGAGTAATTGTGGAAATTGTAACAAACAAAAAAAACCTATCAAATTCAGTAACAGGTTTATTTTCTTACTAAGTGTCGGTTTTTTTCCCTGCACATGGAATTTGGATTCTCCTCTCTAATAACAGTTTCGAATGTCGTTCACATGCTGACTTCAACTCTTCTCCCCTTTATGTATTTTAATGATAATACTGACTACACTGTGTTCATTTCTCCGGAAACAGATTTCTTTCGTTTAATTAAATACATACATCCCTAAGTGTGTTTTTTATTAGGGCTTGCAGTATTTATAACCTGGCCATTTGATTCAGTCGCGTGAAGGCAAGAAAAAGGAGAAGGTTACATAATATGCAAAGGATTCCGACTTACCTTAGAGCGAATGAACACACTGACAAAGCTTAGTTTGTGCAATTGTTGAACGGAATTCCCTGCCAAGGGAGTCTTAAGAATATTTAACATCATACTTTTTATATCAGTTCGAGTGGACACAAAATCTTATACTTATGAATATATTTTCGAATAAAAAAAAGTCAAGTCAAATCGTAGACAGCAAGAGTGCTATGATATGAGCGAGTACTCGTTCAAATGGATCAACAACAACTACTGACTGCTCGAATTGTGTGGAATGGTGAAATGAAGGTGCACTCCGTAATTTGATTGCATAATTAAGAAAAAAGATGCTATATCCCATCCAGGTTTACCTATAGTCGGTATGTCATAAGAAAATACATGTTCTTGCTTAATTTCGGTGCTTAGCATAAGATGCGAAACATAGAAACACGAGAACATAAATCGGACATCTCTATGTTTTTTGACAACGAATGATTGACAACTATGTACAGCTGTTAATTTGTGACAGTTGTCAGTTTGCCGGCTTTTTCGTGGTTAACCTCGCAAATTTTGTTTCATCCTTTCGCAGGATCGTTCAATTAGCGTTTTAAATGCCTAAAGTTATTTAAGAAGTATTTTAGACATGGATTCTGTGATCTCTGAATTGGAGTTAGGTGAAACCAGTCAAGGGGACACCACCGTTGAGGCATCAGTGGTCGATGCGGAGACATTTCTTTCTGTTGACTCGCAGATGAATTCAGTGAATGATATTAGCACGTCCTTCGTTGAAATTGAGGACCAGACACAATATGAAAGTCAAATAAACAGTATCCTGGAGGAGGACAGTACAAATTTTGAAACAACGATTGATGTTGACGTTAGTGCATCCATTGAGGCAACAGCGATTGCTTCAGAGCTGGACTCTCAGATGGAGACCACAGATAATAACACAATTGCGGATGATCATAATGTTGCGGATGAATCGTCTTTCTTTAACTGTAAACTATTCGAACTTGGTCGATATCTTTGGACGACAGGGAGCAGCAAACAATGTTACACGAAAGGATGTATTTGGTCCCCAGATGGGACCTGCTGTCTTGTTCCTGTAAATCTTGATGGTATGATAATTGGTTTATAATAAGGAACATACTCCTGCAACCATACCGTTTTAGGAATGCATTTGGTGGAGTTGCCGACAGACTTGTACGAAGGAAAAGTGTCATCCAACAGGCCTGTTAGCAAGCTCAAGACAGCAGTTCATGTCAAAGAAGGTGGAACCGTCTACGACTGTGCTTGGTATCCATTTATGAATAGTATAGCTCCGGAAACGTGCTGGTAAGTTTATTTCTTAAGTGGAACCGTTTTGGTTAACAAAAATAATCATTAAGCTGGTTAGCCTCTCGCCAACACGAGCCAATACAGATGTGGGATGCATTCAATGGTGATCTAAGAGCTACGTACCGTGGTTACGATGATGTTGATGAAATTGAGGCTGCTATATCCGTGTCCTTTTCCTGCGATGGTCTCCAAGTTATTGGAGGTTACAAAAAGTGCATACGGCTATTCAATACTGATGTGTAAGTTCGAACTACATGTTTCAACAGATTCAATTGATAATATGTTCTTTTCTTTCAAGCCCTGGAAGGGATTCAATTAAAATTTCCACTAAACAAGCCATATCATCCTTCGCACTTAACCCGTTCAGTGAAAATATAATCACATCTGGCTCCTGGAACGGATTAATTAACCTCTATGATCAACGATCACCGAATATTGGCAGTCTTTCAACACTTTATGGACACACGGGTGGAGTGACTCTTCTCAGATATTCAAATAGTGGTGAAATGCTTTTTAGCGGCGCTCGTAAGGACAATAACATTCTGTTTTGGGATATGAGGAACTTCTCACAGCCCTTGGCGGCCTTAAAGCGTGATGTATCGACTAATCAAAGGATATTCTTCGACTTGAGTCCCCAAAACGATTGGCTTATTAGTGGTGACACTACAGGTTTGATGAGAGTGTGGAATCTCAAGGATATCGAGGAAAAACGATCTGTAAGCTATCCAAAGATATTATTTAATTTGTTATCTTGGTTATGCATGTGTGTGTGTGTGTATGCATTTGTTTCAGTTTCAACTTCATGACGATTCGTGCAATGGAGTCGGTTTTCATCCCAGTAAACCTATTATTGCCACTTCATCGGGACAGTATCACTTCGTAAATCCAGAAGAGGATACAACTCTTGAAGAAATAGTTGTAAACTATGAGAATTCACTCGTCTTCTGGTGGATTGAACCACGTGAATCGGAAATGACTACTAGCTGTTGAATTACTCAAATAAAATGAATTACTGTACTTGGTGTGTTAATTATGCCATATCACCAAAAATGTATTATTTTGGTATGTATATGACGTCATGATTAAAAATCGCTTAATATATAATTTTAACCAAAAAAAATGTTCTACTACGAAACTTGGCATCACTAGCTGTCAGCCTACATCGACTTGTCAGCACACGAAAAAAGAAGATTTTTGACATTGAAACCAATCAGCACTCTAGTTGTCGAATTATTGTCCACTTAAGTTGAAAATCGTGCGATGGGCGGAGGTTTTTAATAAATTATTATTCGACTTCCGCGATAAAGTATTCATTCTCATTGCTACACAAATCAGTTCACAATTATTATGCACATCCAATACCCTTCAGGATAAAACGATTCCACACCCAGTTCCAGCCAGATAATTGAAGTGCCACCCGACACAGAAAATTTATGTGGTGATGCGACGTATTCCCCTTTTGAAAATTTCATCCATCCACCGAACCTAACAACAACACATCGCTGTGATGCCAGAATCTCAACTGGCTGTATACGATACATAATCTTGTTAACATCTGCATCTCATGAATTCTTACATACACATTGGTGTGAACAAATCGAGCAAATTGAATTTCAAATTGAACGTATGCGCCTGTAGGAATTGTACGCGTGTACATTGTAGATTACTTCATGCCATCCATTTGACAACATAAAGCCGGCCGGGTGACTGTGACTGCACACTGCGATTGACTAGAAATCTAGAATTTTGTTGCATTTGACGTGAAATCAGGGATTGAAAGCATACAAATAGTTTCAATGTCTGTATTGAGGCCTTTTCTTGGATCTAGCTCATGGGTTCGTGCTCTGATCATTTTCGTCGTAGCATGGGGCTTTCTGGTATACATTTTCGTGTCCAAACTGAATACTCAACCACTCAGTTCGGATCAGGAGAGTACAAAGCGGATGAACGAAGCCCTTCAGATACTGGAGCACTCCAAGCAGCGGAATGAGGAACTGCGACAAATGATTGCCGATTTTCTGAGGTAAGTGGAAACTTACTAAGAACACCTACGTGGTAGGTAGGTGCAAATTTGTGTAACCTTCGACGCATGTTCTGGTGCCGGCGTGAAACGTGGTTTCAAGCAAGTCGTGATGAAAGTGTTTGCCATCGACTGTGATGAAACATCTTCTGACGGGGGTGTTGTTTGTATTTTAAGGCGTGTGTCGATGTTGAAACAGTTGTCTCTCTTTTCGGATTAGATTATGTTTGCTTAAAGTCTGTGGGAAAGTCAAATTTGTCTTTTTTTCTTTTTTCAGTGACCAAGTGGACAAGCAGGCTGCACAGAAACTGATGGAAAATCTCGAATACAAACTGCAACGTTCTGTCAGCGCACCAGACTCCAATCACATTCCCCAACTGACTAACGAGCCCAGCCTGGAGTATGAACAACTGCGTCGACGTGTCCGCTCAAACACACAAGAGTCGTGGAATTACTACAGCACCGAGCTGGGCAAAATCCGAAAACGAATCTCAACCGATATGCCAGACCTGGCAGAGGAAATCCAAACAATTCTCCAATTAGGGGCGGAGCACAAACGTTCTCTTTTGTTCGACATTGATCGCATGACGTCTGTGGATGGCTACAACCACTGGCGTCACCAGGAAGCTCAAGATCTCAGTGATTTAGTGCAGAGGCGTTTGCATTATCTTCAGAATCCGAAAGACTGTAAGAACGCTCGCAAATTAGTTTGTAAACTCAATAAGGTAACCGCATATCGGCGAGCAGCCAGCATCAAACAAAGAAACAGGAAGTAAATGTGTTTTTTTTTCTAATTACAGGGCTGCGGGTATGGGTGTCAACTACATCACGTTGTGTACTGCTTCATCGTGGCATATGCTACAGAGCGTACAATGATATTGAAGTCGAAGGGATGGCGGTACCACAAGGGCGGGTGGGAGGAGGTGTTTCAACCAATATCGGACACGTGCACAGATGTGGAAGCTGTGCACGCAAACAACTGGCCCGGGCAACATGACACTCAGGTTCTGGTGCTGCCGATAATCGACTCACTCGTACCCAGACCACCGTATCTGCCCCTGTCGATACCGGAGGACTTGGCACCTCGTCTGAATCGATTGCACGGTGACCCGATCGTCTGGTGGGTGGGGCAGTTTCTCAAGTATCTCCTAAAGCCAAAGCATGCGATACGCGATATGCTTGAGAACGGAATGGAGAAACTGGGTTGGAAAAAACCCATTGTGGGGTAAGTTTATCGCCAGCAGTGTTTCGGAAAAATATTGAATATTTGATTGTGTTTTATCTCAAGAGTCCATGTGCGACGAACGGACAAGGTGGGAACTGAAGCGGCATTCCATAGCTTAGAGGAGTACATGACACACGTAGAGGACTTCTATCTCACAATGGAGACGAATGGCAGCAAGGTGGACCGGCGAATATTCTTGGCATCCGACGATGCTCGTGTCATAGAGGAGGCAAAGAAAAAGTATTCCAACTACGAAATAATAGGCGATCCTGATGTCGCCCGCATGGCTGCCGTATCGACGCGGTACACAGACTCGTCGTTGAATGGAATTATCCTGGACATACACATGCTCTCACTGTGCGATTACCTAGTCTGCACGTTCAGCTCGCAGGTGTGTCGGGTGGCTTACGAAATCATGCAAAGTCTATACCCCGATGCGGCGCATCGTTTCAAGTCCCTCGACGACATCTACTACTACGGCGGGCAAAATCCGCACAACCGTGAGGTCGTGATCGCTCACAATCCAAAGAATCACGACGAAATCCACATGAAACCGGGCGATCTAGTCGGTGTTGCGGGCAACCACTGGGATGGCTTTTCGAAGGGGAAAAACACCCGAACCAATCAAATGGGACTATTTCCCTCCTTCAAGGTTGTGGACAAGGTGGAAGTGGTTAAGCTGCCGACGTATCCAAAGGCGTAAAATTAAGACGGGCCAAGATGGTTGGTCTCAGTCAGAATCTCTCGAAATGACGGGTATCGTGTATAGATAATCAAGGCGCAAACAGGAAATCTCAACCAGTGTTAGAATTAAGTGTTTATCTTAAAGTGTAATTTAATTGTTAGGAATACCTTTTTGTACCGTTGCTATGTTGCACCCAGTTTATAAGTGAGCAATAGCAACAAAATGTAACAGCACGTATTGATTTTGCAACATTTATCTATGTCATCTATGGACAACACAGTAGAATCTCTTAAATCTCAATTTAGATATTATACTCTTCTTTATTTGTTTCTCTTCTGTTAAAATGTGATATTTAGTAAGGCAGTTAAAATGTACATTTTTTTTGTTTGTTTTTATTTTATTTTAGGGTAATGAATCTCTGCACACAGTTTAATTGAAGATGTTTGCGTTTACTTACAGTCGATGTTAGTAGAAATTTAATTTATCTTTTTTATACACATATATACCTACTAAAAGCAGAAGGACATGGAACATTAATCGAATAAATACAATAGGAATGTATAATGAAAATTATATGGAATAAGCCAATTATATTTTATTACTCAGACATCTCTGAATATGTGAACAAGAATATTATGTAAAATGACTAAATGGAAAAATAGTGAATATTATTAAAATGAAGACAAAACACTTTTTAACATGCGATCGGTTATTTTTTTTATACAATGTAGTTGAATTTTCTTACCACACGCGCGCGATTCGTTTTCCTTCAAATGCAACTTAAAACAGCAGACCCAGCACCATCTTGTCACAAGTAATTGAACTAAAACGTCAATTGTCATCTCACATTGTCCAGACTAAAATCCCACACCACACATTTCCCCTTAACATGTGCATTCAGTGCGTCTCAGCTAAGTACCCAATCCAGGACACAGAGAAATAGTCGAGAAAATCCCACATCAATTCACGGTTTGTGCCTTGAATGGGGCAATCTCACATGTGCCTGCACTAAGTTCCCCAACCCAAGACACAAACAAAGGTAATTTCGAAAAAAAACTCCCCCTATCATGGTTTGTGCCATCAATGGGACCATCTCACATGTGCCTCAGCTAAGTTCCCTAACCCAGGACACAACTCAAGGTAATTTATGAAAAAAACCCACTGCACTCGGTTGGTGCTCTTGCTAATGCACACTACCCATGACACACACCCAACATGGGCAGCAATTACCTTCTACTTTTTGGGCATTTCTGGGTACCTGGTGTATTTCTCGGATTTCACACATTTAGTCTAGCTTTGCACTTTGGGGTGACCTGGTGGAAATTTTACATGGTGCGTGCTTGATTTTTTTTTCAGACATGAGTAGTGATGAGTGATGATTGTGTGATGTGTTGATGGTGGTGTGATGTGGATTTGAATAAATCGGTTTATTTTTGTTTTCGTTCATTTGAATAATAAATCTCATTTAATATATCCTTTCAAATTGGACTTAACAATGTTTGTAAATTAATTTAAAGTACATATATTAAAATGGCACCACAAATTGTTTTTGTTTTCAAATTTCGCTAAGAGGATTGAATGAAAATCCAAAAAAGAGATTTATTCATTTGTGTTGTGGTCTTTGATTCCTCTTATCTTTGCTGTTTGTTTATTAGTCAAAAAGGCTAGTGTAGAGAGAAAAAATATTTAATATAAGTAATTCCTCTTGAGACACAGTGAATAACCCTACATACACATGTACATATATTTTCTGTCTCAAATAATCTGTTTACATACATACATACGTATTTCCAGAAATGTCATGAATATTACTTCGCCTTTATAATTTACATTTCAACATTTATTCATCTTTAATAGTTTGTTTCACTTGTACAACAGTATGTAATAATTAATTTGCATAATTTTATCGTGTCCGCATTTGACATTTACAAAATATAACAAAAACATTTTAATCTCCTGTCACACGCCACTGACTGGACTGGACTCTCGGTTTCATGGATTCTCATGTCCTCTTGTCTTAAACGCTAAGAAATTGCTAACAAAAAATAAAAACGGGGGTAAGGCGGAGGGAATAGGGCGTTGTTAAGAGAGAAATAGATAGAGAGATAGAGGAAATTGTCATGAGGCGGCTGTCGTGGCTCACTCGTGTCGGATACCGCATATGGATAGAAATGTGCTGAAATTATGAAGACTGCAAGCGGGCAAGACTGTATACGCTATCGCGGCAGTATCAGACATTTTCCTACGGAAATCGCTCAAGCTATTCAGTAGTAGTTCTACGGACGGTGTTGCGCTGACTTGGTAGAACACCTTCAGGTGAATTGCGGGTATAGGGCAATTCTTGGGCAAGTGGTTGTTGGTCGGCGTGGTGACGTGTTCATTTGCGGTAGCATCCTCTCCTGGCGGATGGCATGTGGAATCGTGTCGCTTCAATGGGTAATCCTTGAGCAGTCGGTTTAGGATGTAAGTGAGTATCTCATCAAAACTGTCCGTAGTCAGGTTTTGTGCGAGTTTTCTGTGATTGGCTATTATGTCTTCACTCAGCTGCGTCAGTTGCGTAGTAGACGAAGCCAGTCCTAAGCAAAATAGAATTTGTTATGCAAATCCTCTTGCGCACTTAAAGACAGATCTTACCTGTAGAGACATAGCAGACAATTGCGGCACAATTGTTCTCGTAGTTCCAACGTCTCCGAATCGAAATCGTATAATCACTCACCGAGCATCCAGTCTCTTCATCTGAAATGGAAACAGAATGTATTTTTGCTTGTCTTCTCCTATTTTCCTGCTCCCTTACAGTCAAAGCTATCGTTGTGCGTATGCGCCCAGACTTGCCACTCAACAAGGGCGTCTCTGGGCAAAGCGGGCACCACAATGTAGTCCATGATGGCGTTCGTTGTTCGTCGCTCCCACTGTCGTCGTGCCTCGGCAATGAACGCAGGATGCGTGACAAAGCAAATGCCCTGCACAACATCACGCAACTGTCCTTGTGCGTTCATCGCTTTTGCTATTCGACTAATGTGTCTTAAGGCTAGTTTACACTGTGGACGGATTCCCCCATCGATGATTGTCATGCTGCCGGGCACAAGGGCCACTTGACCAGAAATATACGTTATCTCGCCAACCTGTTGATCAAAGCGGATACGGATTAGCGGAAATCTTTAACGTCAATTGAGATAAATAGAAACCTTTGTCGACTGACTGTACGGTCCGATGTTCGCCGGTGCCCAATGCGATATTCCCTGCACGTGCATTGTATGTCGTCTCGTTACTGGGATGTTGTTCTCGTTTAGCGCTCCTAAAAGTCTCATTTAGAGCTTTTTTGTTTGCAACATACACACACATACATATATATACATATACAGATTTACACAGAATAAAGGCAAAAAAGTGATCCCTATCATATACCTATCAGGCCATGCAATACAACACAAGCTTAGGCTAAAATTTACCCTCGTTTTGATCCGGATGGTATGCCACCGCTTCCATGATGACGTGGCAGTCCTGCGGCAGCGGACACTCAACGCACACCCTTGTCGGTGGGTTTTGAAAATGCATCACATCGGAGTATATCCGATTCTGTGTCAGGTACTCGGCAATCGACCGCACATAGAGGGTCACGAAGCAATATTCGCTCATGTCGTAGCCATTGTCAGCGGCAGCTGCTTGCAACTGTTGCAATGCTGCCATCATGCCTTCTTCCATGGTTGGTCCACAACCCTGGATGCCAGCCACCCACATCCAGCCCTTTCGATTGATCGCAACTACTGGCCGATTGTTGAGCGGACGGAATTCCCGTTCGAATTTCATGGGGCTCGGTGGTTGTGTCATTGGCGCACTGGTGGCCAATGTCAACGAGCCAATAGCCGGTTCTTCCACGCTGGCACTCTTCGTCACAATCGGTATCGGTGACGAGGAGGTGATGCGGCGACCGAACGAATTGCTTCTCGACATCAATTCATTCTGGCTGAGCGACTCCCGCATGCGTGTTTCCTTCTCGATCAGTTCCAATTCGGTCTCGCTCAGGTCGGGGTCACTGAGGTCACTGTAAGTGGACTCGTTCAAGTCGCTTATGTAGTCAAGGGATTTCTTCACGAGCCCATCACAGGAGTGCACGTGCTCCTTCGGCTGCAGGCTGAGTTTGGTGAAATTAATGTAACCCACCGGGCAAATGGGGTCAGCTGAACTGATAATCGTTTGGACGTCACCCCTGTTCGAATAGAAAAACTCCAATTAGATGGGCACTGCATTTCGAGTGGCAACACTTACACGTAAATCTTCTGCTTGAAGAGTGGACAGTCAAGGGTAAACGTCTCGTATTCCCCACCTTCACCGCACACGTTTAGTCCGTATTTGTCGCGCATTTTCAGCAAGTGCGGTTGGATTTCACGAAGGGATTTGCCTAAATGACGGTCAGGAACTAAACCTAATGCTGCTACCTAGAGAACGATGCATTCGATGCGTGGAAAGGACTTCAAGGTACATGTGATACAAACCTTAATTATAATTGCATGAACATGACAATCGATCATTTCTTGTAAAAGTTCAGTCTGATCTCTCCTCCACAAATAGGCTAGTGACACTAAATTTAAGCGGCTACACACATTCTCCACCCTCACACGCTGATAATCGGACATTATCGCCCCCACAGCGACCGCTTCCACGTTCAATTCTTTCTGTAAGACAAAACAAAAGAACAAATCAAAAGAGTCATCTTAAATGTCTAAGATCATCGCCAATCTGTCGGGAATTTCGAGCAGGAAAATAATAAAAACACTGGCGTGTGTATGAGAACCTATATACGTTGTGATAAGCAATTATCATCCACTCAGTAACGACATCGGTAAATTTGAAAAGGAAATTTATCCTCATTGAGTTTGTTTTCAGCGACAGCCGCTCGCCACGATGACGGAGACTGGCTGCTCGTTTTCATTGTTGTCCGCGCACATACCTATATTTACTCGCTTAATTATGAATACACAAGGTTTTTGGCACCGTTTAACAGGTGACTTTCGAATGGACGTATTATCTAAGAGAGCACTCTAAGTGGAATTAAGTTTTGCACCGTGTTTCATTGCAAGCATGTCCTTTTGCACACAAACTGCATCTAATTGAGGAAAAGGCTCAAAAGATGAGAATGTCGTCATTCCAATTACCTTTGTCTCCTCCAGCAGCGTATACAGATCTTCAACCTCATCCTCATCGGTGGGGACGTAGTATTTTCCGGTTTGCGTACTCTTCCCTTTCGTTTCACGCCGATACAAGGGCAATCCCATGGCTTTCGCTAGTATTTCAATGCCCATATGGCCGACGGTTTGATACATAAAGCTGTCCAGTTCGTCTGTCGAAGGGATCGAATGATTAAAGCTAGATGTACACTAAATCACAACTCTTACCTCTATCCTTCGGGTGGAGATTAGCCAAGGCAACGATTTCATGCCCTTCGGCAACACACTGCATCATGTTGTAGCAGCTATCCTTGCCACCACTCACCATTGCCACGACACGCATCTTGAATGTTGCTGTTTTCTTCGGTATTTCTTTTCTTTTTCCTTCCGTTCTTGGTCAGACCAGCAAGCCTTTTGAAATTGTTGGGTATTCTCTTCTGACTGTGATCCCTTTGGAGCGAACTTAACGTTCTCTCTAAATTGATGAGAATAAAGGCAGATAATCAATTTCCACTCAGTTGAAATTTGTCTTAAATTATTGCTTTTTTATTAATTTCGCAGAAACCTTGCACACAATCCCACAAACACGCGGCAATTCTCTAGTTCTCATGCATGTGCATAACACCTAAAGACTATAGCATATATTATGCATTGAACAGATATTATTGCCAATCTGTCTGTTTGCTTGCCTTCCCATGTGTCGGGGCTATCTATAATAACAATAATATTTGAGGGAGCGAGAGACAAATTCTATTTTTACTTCACGCTGCCAATATACTACCTTGGAGCACCCGTTTAACGTCTGCTCTGATGCACGGGGGAAGACACAAACATACAACAAAACGAATAAGATCGACCCGTTCGAGAAGAGGTGAAAGAATTGAAGACTCCCTGCTGACACAACTCCCATTCGATGGGACATTACATTCTTCTTTCTACATCAAATTGATGTATTTATTGTTAACGAACTCATTATCTATAGAGAAGAGACTGTTTTCTTCTATTGGAGGATACACATTCTACGGACGTGGGTGGATCTCATCGCCTTGGCTAATCGAGTCTGAATTATGAGAAACATATTGTTCTATCTAGTATACAGAGCTACACCCAAAATAAATTTAAAATCCGGACGTGGGTGGAGAAGAGTCGTACAATTTTTGCACGTTTCCAGCTGTTTTTTCTTTTTTAATCACACACTGCACAGAATGACATTAGAACCGCATTACAGGCACACACACCAAAATCGAAGGTCAAACTCTTTTTCATCATTTCGTTTTCAATAATCTGACGTTCGATTTTTTTGCACATTGTTTTACATATGTGTATAATTAGTTTTTTCTTTACATTTTATGCACCGCATTTGGCTAGAATTCGAATAGATCTATCTATATCCCTTCGAGTGGTTATTTATTAAATGTTTATTGTCCAAATGCACCAGCAGCAAATGCGACAAAACTTGTAGTTTCTTCGGATGTCTACAGTCCACACGTTTTTATAAATTTCCCAAAACGGGTCGATTTTTGGGGGCCAACAAAACGTCTTCGTTTTTGTCTTGGCAGGTGTCACATTGACATATTGAATTGTTGTTTCATTTCAGTCGGTTCGAAGATAAATATTTCTTATGTTTCGAAAAAAAAGTTATGCCAAGTCGATTTAATTTAACTTTTTTCTAAGAATTACTAGACAAACAGACTGGATTTATTAAACGAAGTACATTTATATAAATAATGTAATGTGTTTCTATACAATTATTAAATCACACCATGAACATACAACAATTCACATGGACAACAGGTGTACATATTCTCCTGCAAGACCGAACACGTCTCGCATTTCCGAACACACCCAAAGTTGGTTGCACGTGTAGTTGACGGCTCTTCGAACCGTCAAAAGTTCCATTCAAAACAAAAAAGAATTCCTCGAGTGCTTGCGTTGAAACAAATAATTCAATTTATTCATAATTTAAACAAAAATGGGTGGAAAAGGAAAGGCTCTCAAGCGTAAGATAAAAGTGACGAAGGATGACAATGAATTTGACTTGAAGAAGAAGCATTTGGTGACCAGTCATGTTCGATCTATGGAAAAGCGGCTAATCATTATTCTCGAGGGTGCTCAGCTTGAAACGGTCAAGGTAATCATCTGCAAAAATAACAATTTAAATAAATAACACTTAAAATATGCTCTTCCAGATGGGGAATACATTTGAACTTCTTAACTGCGATGACCATGCGACGATAATGCGTAAAAATAACCGCGACCCCGGCTCATGTCGCCCAGACATCGTCCATCAGTGTCTTCTGATGCTTTTCGATTCCCCACTGAACCGTGCTGGACTTCTGCAAGTCTATGTGAAAACCGAACGGAACGTCCTGATAGAAATAAACCCACAGACAAGGATACCAAGAACATTTAAACGTTTTGCCGGACTGATGGTACAGTTGCTGCATAAATTCTCAATCCGTGCGAATGATACGTCCACCAAGTTGATGAAAGTCATAAAGAATCCAATCACAGATCACCTGCCGGTGGGTTGTAGAAAGTTGGCAATGTCCTTCTCCGGTAAATTACTAAGCAACCCTAGAGATTTGGTACCCACCGATCAAGAAGAGCCGATAGCACTTGTGGTGGGCGCATTTGCCCATGGGAATCTGAACTGTGACTACACTGAAGGACTCTTCTCGATAAGCAACTATCCCCTGTCTGCGGCTATTGCTTGCACAAAACTTTGTAGTGCTTTTGAGGAATCATGGAGTGTAGTGTAAATAAACAGAACTTATTTGTAAAATGGTATTTTTTATTCCCTTGGATTAGAGAAAAATGAAACAACTAGGTGTATCTGACACACTTGTGGGCAGTGCGAAATAAGGTATTGTTTATTTCTGTTTTTTTCCTTTTTGTGAAAATATTGCAAATGAAATACAAAATTTCTGAGAATAATAAAAACTTACTAAAATTATTTCTAGCAATAACAATTATTATGTTCATTTCAAACGGAAAGAAATCCTAATGATCAATCAATTACATTTCTCTCCATCTGTCGTCGTTCGCGTTCTATCAACTCATCTGCTAATTCATTTTCATGCTATTATTACTTGCTGGTGCCTGGTTTACTTTGATCGTCAGGTTTTTTCCCAGTTTCACGTTTCGCTGCTGCATCGGCACGCTGTTGCCGAATGATGGCTAGACGGGCCAAATCTGAACGAGCCTGTGCCGTCTTTCCCTGTTCGTGCATTTTTTGATAGTGAGCCCGGGCTTTTTGCTTATCAATTTCTTCACGTTCACGACGCGTCAATTCTGGCTTATCACCATCGGACACAGTTGAAACCTTTGCAGCAGCCTTCCTACGCACCCTGTTGGGATTTTCGATTTCGATCAACTTTGAGACTCCTTTACCCTTTGCATTCTCGTCCTCTGACGAATCAGAATCGTTGCTGGATCCAGAATTGGAATCGGCGGCTTCTTCATTTTCATCGGAATCTGTTTCATCAGCTCGTGCCAGTTCTTCAGGACTGGTAAAGTGACGGCTACGTCCTTTGTGGTTAACGTATTTACCTTTAGGCATTTTCTTTCTCTTGGATTAATGTACTAGTAGAACGGGAATATTGCTTCCTCAGCTTGAACGAAACTAAGAAATGGCTTATTGGTAAATTATTTTTCTTCGGCTAGAAAAGGTTATGCTGATTTAATTGCACAAAATGTGGAGCGTACGTACAAAATATGAAATTTGTAAACTTGACGGAAAGAATTCGCAAGAAAATGTGTTTTATATATTCGAACGTGTACAAAAACTAGAAAACTGTGCTCTGTGCAGTTCGAAAGTGAGTGTATTCAGATGGGGAAAACTTGCGAAGGGTGTGAAGCTGGTTGCAGTTGTCCATTCGAAAATATTTAATCAAATGGATTTTTGGAGAATTTATTTTTTTATTTTATTTACAAAATAGTCCACAGATTTTTAATAAATATATTAGGTCTCTTTATCCTGTAAAACATGATATGCTTTCGTCTATACAATTGTGGTGTTATGAATTCCTTGAGCAAAACAGACTTAATTTACGGTTGACGGTGGGTGCGACACAACTATATTTTACTGTTCCTTATTTCTATCCTAAAACAAGTACGTTACGAAGCTAAATGCAACTTCAGTAGATTGTTCAAGAAATATTAAATTTACTACATAAAGTACTACTATTGAACGGATCCAATTGTGTATGTGCGCTTACAAAACCATCGCATATCGACGCACCATTGGTTCTCCCCTTTTTTCGCTCGCCCCACAACGCTGCTGACAGTCAACCATTTTTCATTACGTGCGCTTACTAACACATTCATTGCTTTGGCCAAACGACAATTCGTGGAAAAGTAAACGTTTTTTTCTGTTCGAACAAAAAAGAAAATGGTGAAGACTATTTAACAAGAAAAAAACAATTTGAGCTTTGCAATTTGGGAATTTCAATACAAAAAACAAACTCCTATATTGTGTAAATAAAATTGTTTAAATCTACTTAAATAATTCGCCTAGAGAAAAAAAAGAAATAAAACTAAATAAACGAGATGTGCTCATGAAAAAAAAAATTATAACGCAGCCGTAAGCAAGCTATGTATACACGAAGGGAAAATGTCGTTTCCCCATCATTCCAAACCAATATGGTGGAAGCCTTGAAATGTATGCCTAATTTTTGTTTAACAAAAGAAAACATAATTTTTGCCTTTTAGCACTGTCCACCAAAATTAAATTCTTCTCAAAATCTGAATTTGGAACAATAAGTTTGTAAAAAAAAAAGAATTTCATAATATTTTATTTGTTATATCCATGCACTAGCTGTGGTAAATCACACTCCTAGCTCAGGCGGAAAACTTCTGAAAAAAATTCAGCCATTTTGTCCACCACCTCCACACACTTGGTAGAGCGAGAGTGGACGATCGAAATTTCAACGATTACTCGCGCTCTGTCCTTGTCACACTACCGTATTTGATATACAACTTCACGCAAGACGGTCACCGTGTGCGTGTCGGTGCGATTGTGTGCGCAAATGTATTTGACGGCTTGCTACACGGGAAACGCGCGTCTCTTCACGTTACCTCTGTGGATTTTTATAAAAATATCCCAGAAATATCGCGAAAATATTAATAAATCTAGTAAAAACTTAAAGTTTAGTGTTTGAAGTGTGAAAATTTTATAAAGTACATAAGTTCTGTACATGTTCTGACCACAAAAAGTACAATTGAAAATTGTGTGCAAATCGAAAAGAGAAACGGAAAGGAAGAAAAAAAAATTTTTTTTTGTATTCCCCTCTCTCAGTCATTCTTGCTTTTCGCTCTTCGCTCTCATCAGCATCGTCGTCGTCGTTGAATTCTCTGTATATACCTTTCTTCGCCGTAAAAGCAGACAAGTAAAAAAAGTGAGAGAGAACGAAAATATTAATATACACACAGTGAGTTTGTGGTGAGGAATAATATGAAAAAATTCTGTTTCTCCCTGTTGTTTTGCATTTTGATCGTGAAGTAGTGAAAAAGAAAAAGTAGTGTGTAAATACACCGGTGGAGCGGTGGAGCGCCGACAGCGTATTTTTGTTGGATTAGCTGACATCAAGTAAAACAAAAACAGAAAAAACGAAACACAAAAACGCTAGATTGAAGGTAATCAAATCAATTATATGTTTGTAATTTTTCTATTGAAATCGAAATGAAATGTTTTGTTCTACCCCTGATCCATTTTCACTCATGATATCTACGATAATCTTGTCAGAGTTTCGGTTTAATTTTTCCGTCATTGCTATACCTACCACAAACACCAACCATATCGTACCACACCATAGCGCCCCCCTCGGTCATGGTGTAGTCAGAATCCCCCGAACGTTTATCGTTATTTTTGCATTGTAAGTACGTCCATGGCTCCAGTGGTGTAACACAGAACGAAGGAACGAACGTGCTGGACAAAGCATGAGAGAACGAAAAAAGGGGGGCCGCTTCGCAGTTGTGTCGTCTACTACTGCATCTTTAGGGAACTGCTGTAATTTGCAGCAGTTGATGTTAAATGTAGCCATCTCTCTCTCCGGTCGAATGGGTGTTTCGTTAAGTTGACCGCCATATTTGGGTTGATGAACGAAAGGAAGAAGGGAAAAAATCATCATCCGTCGTCGATGGTTCGGAAAAGGAAAAAAATCTCGCTCACTTCAGCGGATTTTGAAATGAAATAAAACATAATTCTTCGACGGAAAATCGCGGTAAATCTATGAAAAATTGAAAGTTCGAACGCTCAAAAATGTGGATTGTGTGAAATTGGCAAGTTTTGTTTTGTTTTGTGCGCGAAAATTCGTTTTGAAAAAGGCAAAAGTACGAAGACCAAAAGGAAAACTTTTTTTTTTCTTCAGTCGTTTCTTGATTACTGTACTCCTATCCTCCTCCGATCAACTTCAACGTTCGGTTTTGTGTATGCATCTTGTATTTGAGTTGCCGTGTATCGGACAGAGAAAACACGAGGTGTGCGCGAAATGCTCATAAAAAAATAAGATATTTCACACACACACGCACATGTCTTTACTGTGTGTGTGAGGAGGTGCTCCGCTGTGCATTTTCTGTTTTTCCAGAATGATTTTCAGCTGGTGGGTACTCCGCTCCTTAATCTTATTTAATTTTAAATTCAATTTCGACGGATCCAAAAATTGAAAAAGATAAATAAATACTGATGATCATAAAACACACAATAAAGTTGTTTTGTTATTCTTTTGAAGAAATAAATTATTTTTGTTTCTTTTTCTCTTCGTATCTACACTCGTCTACCGATTATAAATGTTATCTTGTTTCGTTCACCATTGTTTCCCCTCTCTCATCGTTGGAATGTGATTTGTTCAATTCGAAATCTGTCAACGTCGCAATACTTAGTGGACATACATACATATGTAGTTGCTTTCTCTTGGAAATATAGTTTCATCTTTTTTTCTCGCTTGTCCAAAAGTCTGTAGGTTGTCTCGTTTTTTTTTTTCATTATTTCTTGTCTCTGGCGTTCGTCCATTAATAAAGGGGACGATACTTGAGAGAAAAGAAAAAACTCCGTGTCGTGTTTTGTGTGCCTTCCATCATTGCAAATAGTGAAAAGTGAATTAAACAAAAAAAAAGAAATAAATGTATTCACCGGCTTTATAAATAAATGCTTAAAACAAATAAAAACACGCCTTGCACTGGTTTTCATACATTTGGCGCGTAAATTGCAAGCGATTTTAAGAGAGTAAGTTTTAAGTTGTTGCCTCTCGTCTACCACCACCATTGCTGATGATGATTTTCTGTATTTATTTAATGGGTTTTGGCGGGGACTGAAAAAGAAAAATTGTTGGTTTGCTGAATTGTGTGTTCCGAAAAAAATATAGCCACACATTTCGAGTGCATTACGTTCAATTTATGAATGTTTTAATTATTTTATTTTTTGTTTTCCAATATGACTAGTGGCAGCGCAGCAATTCGTCGAGTGCAACTCCGGACATACATACATTTCGGTGAAAGTTTTACAAGAGAAAAGCAACGAGAAATGTGGGCCATGTAAAAATTAATATGTAAAACTGCATATAGTTAAATGGATATGTATGTAAGATGACATGTATGATTACAAATAAACGTATTCGATTTTATACGATATCAACTTGTTCTCTTTTGGTATGATTTGCTTTGAACATCAGTTTGTGCCTCTTACAAATAAGCGACCGGCCCTTCGACACAGTTGAATTCTCTTATTGGAAATTCAATGTATCATGTAAATCAGTTCGATGCTAGACATCATATCGGCACCCATCATCGAATGTTACCTACTGTAGGGAATCCCCAAATACACATGTTTTAGATTCACCCACCCATTTGCCGCTCCATACTTTACGCCAATGGTGAACATTTTAGTTTTGCTCAAATGACGTTCTCTTTGGCAACACATTCACAAAATAGAGGCAAGCGAAGCGCCGAACGCAAAGACGAAGAATGAGAGACGTAAAGCAAAATTTAAATAAAAAATGTATGTATCTAGTGGTGTTACTGTGAAAACAAAATATTTTCTAGGTCGTCCTCGTCTCTCACCAACACCTCGGCAACATATCATTGGCATTGTATGTTGTCTATTTTTATTTATTTTTTTTTTTCATTCTACCTTTTGATTGCTATGCATATAATCATCATCCATTGTTTTTTGTGTGAGTCTCTCAAACCTCTGAGTCATTGAGCATACAAATGACTCAAATCGCTATACGGTCAGATGCTGTATTCAATTATGTGTTATTCTTTTTTCCTGATGCACCTGATATTGACTACAATGCATCGTTGTGTAGGTGTGTTAAACTATAGAAAACCAAGGAAGAGCATTTCAAAAGAGAATTTTGAAAAACAGCCTATTTAAACAAATACTACTTTCCAATTCTGGGGCTAGATAAAGTTCTTGAATTTTTGCGCGCGTTGTTTTATTTTTTTTCTGTATTCGTTTCTATCAACAAGTCATGACGTAATATTCGATTGTGATCAGGGAAGTTTAGAAGGCCACTTGTACTTACTAGTGTGTATGAATTGAGCTTAGTAAATGCGCTACTACTTGTGCACCAGAATGAAGGAAAAAAAAGTCACCTTACGGCTTCCTGTTAACATTGACACATGTGCGATGGTTCGTGTTAAGGGCTAAACATGCGTCTAATTTTGACTTACTCATGTCAAATATGGACATCCATAAAGTAGCATTAATTAAGTTCAAACTGCATGACCCTAAGTTAAATGATAAGCTCTTGTGTATTTTACCGAATTTCTATGACCGTACGTTGCTTACTGAATTCGTTTTACAGTCCCTTTATTGAGCATAATTAACAGACCTCCCTCTTTTTTGTACCCTTTCAGATTCTTTTTGCCAAACACGTTTACATATACCAATGTTTTTAAGGAGCTGACTGACTTTTCTCGTTGGAATTAGTTGATGTTGGTAAGTGATCACCACTAAAAGCAAATATGTACCTCTGTTTTAATAAAATGCACAAGTAAAACTCAGTGATAAACTCTATTTTAGCTTGCAGATTTAAAATGCAGCAATTCTTAACTAAACGAACTACCTCCAACACAGATTGTAAAGCGCCGTATTCAATAATTTTCTATAAGTATCCGCATCAAAGAACTTAAGCGCAAGAAGACAACAACTACATTACAATTAAACCACAAGCCATGAGAAAAATTTTAACATAAAACAAAACAATTTACACACATCCGCATAGCCGACAAATACGATTACAAAGAATTATTCTTAATAATAAGATAATTTTGGACCAAGGCATAAAAGTAGGAAACATCGTTTCACAGAAACTACACAAGATACACAAGGAGCAAGTTGGCTTAGTATCTGTTTCAAAAAAAAAAGAAAAGAAAGATTCTCTTTGAAATTTTGCAAGAAAGTTTCGTAATAATAAATAGCGTATTAAGAATACACTGTAAAACAGAAACAAATACAAAATACATTTCCTTCAGCTTACATCGCTAGAAGAAGCGAAAGTAAAATTATTTCCCGGACATGGACGCAAGTAATAATAGCGGCGTAGCAGCTGGGGGTGGTGGTACAACAAGTGGTGGAGGTTGTAGCAGTAAAGAGCCACCACCACGAAATGAGCCCTATATTGAGCCGATCAATGGGATTGTACAACCGCCAACTGTACCGCCTCCAGACCGACCAGGTCGGAATACAAATCAACTGCAGTATATTATAAAGACGGTAATGAAATCCATTTGGAAGCACCAATTCTCGTGGCCATTCCAGCAGCCAGTAGATGCGAAAAAGCTCAATCTGCCGGATTACCATAAGATCATCAAGCAACCGATGGACTTGGGCACAGTGAAGAAACGTCTAGAGAACAACTATTATTGGACGTCAGGAGAGTGTATTCAGGACTTCAACACCATGTTTACCAACTGCTATGTGTATAATAAACCTGGCGAGGATGTTGTGGTAATGGCACAGACGTTGGAAAAACTATTTCTGACTAAGATCGAGGCAATGCCGAAACCCGAGATTGAGTTGGAACCTATAACACCAAAGGGGGCGAAAAAGAAACCTCGTGCACCGGGCAAGGTGCCCGCTACGCCGGGTAGTGGTCTTTTGCCGACACCAAGTAGTGCAGGTCGAGGGCGACCATTGCCAGCATTGGGTGTAGGAGGAGTGCCAGTATCATCAACCGCAGGTGGTGGTGGTTCAGTGACCCCTTTGGGAGGAGCTACAACAGTACCACCTCTTCCGCAAATCGGTAGAATCCCCCATCATTCTTCTAGTAGCACGAAAAACTCAACAATAACTGCTGTTGCAGGTCCGTCCCTGCCCGTTGGTGTGGCTGGTGGCGGAGCAGTACCGGCTGTTGCGGGCGCTGCCGCTACAGCGGTTGGTGGCCCAGTTGCAAGTGCTCTACCAACGGCAACGGCCGCCGGTCCCAATGCATCGCACAATTCTCTAGCCGGTGTTGTACCGCCCGGTACAGCACCGGCATCGGCTGCAAGTAGTCTGGTCAATTCAAGTCTAATTGAAAATACAACGGCAGCGGCTGCTCATGCGGCGGCTGCAACGGCATACCATGTAAATAGTACTCAACCGGGCGCTCTGGACGCAGTGATACCACCCCAACAACCGGCCAAAATGAAGAAGGGAGTGAAAAGAAAGGCGGACACAACAACACCGACAGCGAATGCATTTGAGTCACCATATGCGGCGATCGATTCGAAGAGCGCCAAAATTGCAACACGTCGCGAGTCTTCTAGACAGGTAAATAAGGTAGGCGTGAGTTTTGATAGTGTTAATTGAGTAAGTTATTGTTGGTATTTCGTTACAATCTTGCGTAAATTAATACAACATAGCTCATTGGAAATTAACACTTCATCACTCGCTTTACTGCCGCTTAACGTTAGTGTATGTGTGTGTACAATAATCTTTGAATGAAAGTTTTCTGATCGTGAATGGAATGTGTGCTTATTTTCACCATCATCCACACTTCACCGAAGGACACTCTGCGGATCATTTTGATTCCTAGGTCTTCTTCTGACATTTCAATTCCGCTCTAGAGGCTTTCATTTAGATGCATTTTACTTTAGTAAACAATTGACGGAGGTGGTTATATTGATTTTATATTATTTTCTTTAGGAATTAACATCATTCCAATCATCAACCTACCCTATGTCACCGCTTGGTGGCACACCCGGTTCAGCACCGAAGAATAAAGAGAAACTCTCAGATGCCCTGAAGTCATGCAATGAAATTCTGAAAGAACTATTTTCCAAGAAGCACTCCGGCTATGCATGGCCATTCTATAAGCCAGTCGATGCCGAGTTGCTTGGTTTGCATGACTATCATGACATAATTAAGAAGCCCATGGACCTGGGTACTGTGAAACGAAAAATGGACAATCGAGAGTATAAAAGCGCACCTGAATTCGCAGCTGATGTACGATTAATATTCACCAACTGTTATAAATACAACCCGCCAGATCATGATGTTGTTGCGATGGGTCGCAAATTGCAGGATGTTTTCGAAATGCGCTACGCCAATATACCCGATGAGCCAGTAGCGAATGCGCATTCACTTGGATTTGTTAAAAACGAATCGGATTCGTCGTCAGATGAATCCAGTGACACGGAGAACGAATCGAATTCGGATGAAGAACGTAACGCTAAGCTGAAAATGCTTGAAGCAAAGCTACTCGAGCTGCAGGAGGAAATGCGTAAACTAATGGAGGAGGCATCGAAAAAGAAGAAGGAAAAGAAAAAGCTGAAAGAGAAGAAGAAGGGCGGTAATAGTGGTGGAGGTATTGGTGGCGTTGCCGGTGGTATGTCAGCTGGATTAGCTGGTGCTGCGGGTGGTATTGACCTTAGCAAAGTTCCCGGTGAATTACATCATGGTCATGGACTGGCGTCAGCACATGGCGCTGGTGCTAAGGGCGGAGTTAGTGGACCTGGCGTCGGTGGTGGACTTAACTCGGCATTGTCTGGAGCTGCTGCAATGGTAGGCGCAGCGGCGGCGGCGGGTGGAGCTGCGGGTGCGGCCAATAGTAAAGGTGCTAAAGTGAAGGGCCAACGTGGCACGAAGGCAGGAGCAGCTGGAGCTGGTGGACCCGGTACTAGTGGACAGGCGAATAAACGCGCCAAAACTAATACCACTCCAGGTGGTGCTCCACGAGGCGCTAACAAAAAGAAACCCAGCCAAGTGATGAACTTTGATTCAGAAGAAGAGGACACTGCAAAGCCAATGTCATATGACGAAAAGCGGCAGTTATCATTGGACATAAATAAATTACCAGGTAATTCAATAATTCGGCTTTGATTTCTTTTTGGAATGAGAGTAATGTGATGTGTGGTTTTATTTGCAGGTGATAAACTTGGCCGGGTGGTTCACATCATACAGAATCGTGAACCATCGCTGAGGGACTCCAATCCAGATGAAATCGAGATCGATTTTGAAACACTGAAACCGTCTACCCTGCGCGAACTGGAAAGCTATGTAGCATCATGCCTTCGTAAAAAAACTCGTAAGCCTTACTGTAAGTTTATCCCAATGACACGCACTACTAGAAAACAGAAAAGAACAGAAAAAAAGACAGTGAAAGCACGAAAAAGGGCAAAAGTAAAAATACAGAAAACTGGAGAGAGAAACAAAGCGATGAATTATTTTGGCAAACGAGAATGTCTGTTCATTCAGATTGGCCTTCTAAATTCGTTTACGTTTTTGTTTTAACTTCTTTGGATGGCTCTTTTCACTTTAATTTCATATCACAAGTGGCAAATCATTTTTTTTTCCATTTGAACGTGTTTAGCTTAAGTTCTAACTTCTTCTCCACACCACTAAAGAAAAACGAACGCTTTTGTTGAAATAGAACGATTATACGTTTTTTTTTTGTTTGTTTGTTTTCAGTGTTTCAGTGACTAAACTTGTTGTTAAACTAAAAAGAAAATTGTTTCTCGTTTTTGAATTTTGATTACTTGTGTACATGCAGTTTTGAACTTGACTTCCTTCGGAGGAAGAGATATTCTGCCACATATCTGACAGAAGTGAAAGAGCAGTCTTATAATTCGGTTTTTTCATAATTTTTTTCGTGTATTTTTTTTTACCTTAAAATTGGCAAAAACGAAGACGCAAATCAAAAAAAAAAAAAAAAAAAAAGCAAGAGAAATGTTAAATGATGAAGAAATAAAAGTAGTAGTGTCTGTGTTAATTGGATGAACTGAACACAAAATATTTGGCATGGTAGTTGTTGAAATTGTTTTCCCCCTTAAAAACGTCTCCTATTTTAACTAATGATTATACTAATATACCAATTTGTTCCTTTGCCGCATACTAATTATTATTTGCATTGAAAATTTACAATCATGTGTTGGTGATGGTGCTACGAATTGTGGTTGAATTGTAATGAACATCTGTTGACCACGTGATTGACTGCATGTCCAACCAGGTGTTTGCAGTCCTTGCGAATGGATGAACAGTTGTGTCATTTCATATTTCCAGCACAATTGTGCACTGGCTGCTAAGCCAGCTTGCCACTTGCGTCATGCATCACCTGAAAACATGGATAAACACGTTTCTCCTTGTTCAACCATCCCATAAAGCATTTTTATGTTATTTTTAAGGTCTAAACGTGTGTGCATACATATTTCATTTCATTAATCCATTTATTTTTACTATATTACTTTACCATGCTGACTATAGCGTGTTTTACTAAAAATATTACACTCTTACATTAATCTTGTGCATGCGTATTTCATTAAAAATTAAAAAAAAGGAAACTCCAAATTATCGTCAAATGAAATTGGTGTGGGTAGCTTAAATTTTGCAAACCATTTGGTTTTTTGAAATAACTTCGTATTTGGTGTTCGCAGTATGTTTCTCTCGTAATTGAATTTTTGCTGCTAACTTTTCTCAGTCTGTATTCATTTTTTCGTTTATATTAACACCTATGAAACGCTTAAGTACATACATATAAATACAATCGACTTTCGTGTAATTTTGTTTTGTCGTAAATATTGTACTGCGGATATGAGTTTACATTTTCTCTCTCTCTCTCATTTTCATTGACTGTGTAGATAAGAAAATATCTGGTAAATCTAAGGACGAACAAATGGCAGAAAAGAAACAAGAACTGGAGAAACGGTTGCAGGATGTGACCGGACAACTGGGCACAGCTAAAAAGGCGGCCAAAAAAGGTGAGTTCAAATGGATATTTTTAGCGAATGTAAGGTTCTTGAGAATTGCATGGGAAAATAATAACATGCCAATACAAAATTAATCATATATTCTGTTTTGTTTTCTTTTTCTCATTTCAGACGAATCATCGAATAAAGTCGATGTAGTACAACAAAACCGCCTATCATCAAGTTCTAGTTCTAGTGATTCATCTTCGTCCAGTTCAAGCGACAGCAGTTCTAGCGATTCAAGTGATAGCGAAGCAGGTTAGGTCGCGAATAAATTTTATAACTATACACAAACACACACCTATCTACTATAAACAAAAAAACAAAAAAAAAAACTGAGAGATGCAAAAAAGGAAAATGAAAAGAGAAAAAAGAAAACAATTTTAGTGTTTTTTTTTTTATTATTTATGTTTTGTTTTCTCATATTAAAATATGTTTTAACATTTTTTTTCACATTTTACCTACATTCACAAAAACAAAACACACCCGTAAATCCGAACAAGAATTCAAGTTAGAACACGTTCTTTATTTGAGATCGGTTTGTGAGAAGTAAACTTTGAAAGTCAAAATATCAATATATGTATGTATATATAGAGTAGTTGTTATTTGATGGTTATCCTTCCATCACGCCAAAACAGATACCCGATCAAACTAACAACAGATAATCAAAAGAATATATACATATATATTTTAGTTAAAAAGAATTCCCTTTCAATAAGAGGAGAATCAGTTGTTTGATGCATGCGCGCGTCTTTTTATGAAAAAAAGAAGAAAAAAAACACAAAAGTGACTGATCGACCAAAATGTGCAAAGAAAAATAGGCAAAAAGCAATCCCTTTTTTATATATATATAGATATATATAATATAAATATATATATTCGATGTAAATACTTGGTCTTTGGATCGGCATATACAATTAAAAGCGTCTGCTAGACACATTTAAGAATAAATACCACTTGTCCATATGATTAATGATGGATATTAAGCGTATTCATCGATTAATGTCCACTTTGCAACAAATCGTTACTAATATTATGATAAGTTCTCTTTTAGTTGTTTTATTCTCCTTATTGATTAATACAAATAGTATCTTTTGGTAAAAGTAAAACGTAGTGCTTACACAGTAGTTCATTAAAATGTCTCCATATATATATACACAAATATTCGTTTGTACACACAGTAAGTTAATTTTTTTTTTATTTTTTTTTTGCGCAAATAGTTACATAGGTTGTTTGTTTTTTTTATATTGTTTGTACTGAAATGCTTTTTTAAAAAGTGATCAATATTTTTGTAGCAATATTTGTATGTGAGCATACAAATCTGGGCATTTTGTAGTATTTTCTAAAAATATTTACAAAAAGTCATTTTATCATCCCACTCCACTCTTGATTAGAGAGAAATGTGCAGCTTCAAAATGAATGAAGTAACATTTGGGTGTAAGAGATATTTTATATGTAAACAAAATGAAATAAACAATGCCCTGCCGCAGATCTGAAATTATCCCAAAATTCGAATTGACAATTGCAATAGCCCTGCGGGTTGAGACTTGAAAGAGGTGTTTCTACTGCTTTATGAATAATCAGACTCATGAGCAGTTTCCTGTCTTGCGGAAGGAGTCACAATGGTCAGTCAGTAGTGTAATTTCCCATGCAATACATACTTCCCAGAATACATCAGTTACAAATAAGTGTGTTCTGTTCTGTTGTTGCCTTCTTGATGTTACTGATCTCTTTTGCACATAAAATGTTAGGCAAGTTATCAGTGCTTACTTGATCCACTCTCATTTCTTATTTTTGTATTCAATGCGATTGAACTAAATCAAATCAAAATAATCCCACAACCTAAGGCTAGCGCTGACACACATATTTTTTTTTTTACTCACCATGATTATTTTTTATACAAACTAATTCACAGATGATCAGTATTAGTTCCTTTAATATAATTAATTAAATATTTAGTTACTCTCCCTACCAACTCACCCCTCCCCTTATTGTTTTCATCCTTAGCCCTTCTAACATTTTGATTTGGTTTAGTTTTTTGTATGTCCATTTCCTACGTCACATTGTCAAACAATGGGCTTGTATCTTTCTAACAAAGGCTTCTAAGAAAGATTTATATACATACCTATATTTTTCAAAAGTTCAAGAGAAGACTACAATGCAAAATGTTTCGTTATGGGTGACCTTTTTTTTGTTACAAAACGTTTATCATGTGTACTTCTTAACAGAATTTAATTGAAGAAAGGTGCAAAATAAAACTAAACAAAAACAGTGTAAAAAAGAATTGATTAGATATCAATTTTTTTTTAATCAAATCTTTCCAAATGAATAGGGCGAGATATTTAAACACTATTAAAAAAAAAATGATTACATTCAAGATTGATAATCAGCAAAAGAAAAAAAGAAAAATACAAGAAGTATGAAAAGTAAGGAAAGAGAGGGAGAGAGAGACAGAAAGAGAGAGAAAGATGAAAAGGAAAAATAAAAATCGTGAAGCAATTGTGTATTGGGGGCAGCCAATAGTAATAAATATATATATTTAACTATATATAGATCTTAAAACAAACAAACAAAAAAATAGAAACATAATATTTAAATTTCAAATAATAACTTAACAAGAAATACATCGTCATTATCGTCGTCAGTTAAACAGAACATACAAATAGACAAAAATGAGCAAAAAGCATAAAACAATTTGTTTAAAATATTGAAAATTGAAAAAATGTAAATTTTTTTGATTTTCTCAACTTTCTTGCTGATTTTTGATTTTACATTTCTTTTATTTATCATTTTGACAATGAGAAATTGGTTCGTATTACATCATTTTTTCCATGAGTTTTTTTTTTTTTATTTATAATTTGTAACATTTATTTTCGATATACATAGAAAGTTGCACAAAAAAAAAAAAAAACAACAAAGCTTAATATGTGTTAAATGAAAAAAAAAAAACAATCTTAAAAGGTTGTATTTGGGAGCTAGTCGTACGATAAAACTTCTAGCCAAGTGAACAAAAAATACATAGAAAGAGAAAGAAAGTAATTTCTTTAAGTTAAAAAAAAAAACAACACGAATTTCCATTCAATCAACAAGAACCCCAGTTGTTAAACTACAAAAAATAATTTTTCATCGTTTCTTTTATGTTGTGTTATTTATTTTATTATTCTTTTTTTTTTTTGAACAAAAATTTCCCCTTGAGTAAAATAAATAAAGTCGTAAATAAGTAGTAGATACAAAAAAAAAGTACAAAAAATCGATTAAGATCAATTCTTAGTAGAATATATTGCTGACAAAATCATAATCTAAATAGCAAAGAAATGTCTTTTGAAGAAAAGAATTTTGCAAAAAAAATATTTTCTAGAACTACACTTGCAGACAATGTGTAAAAAGTGAGAAATAAAAACAAAAATAAATATAACTTGCAAGAATAAGAAACCAAAAAAGAGCTTAAGGTTAAAAGTGTAATACGAGTTGATGTGTCGTTTAAGTTTCCTTTTATACAAATTTAATGATTTTTTTTTATTCGTATTTGTATTTTATTTGCCAATTTTTGTGTTGCTTAAATTCTTTTTTAAACAAAATTCAACATAAATAAAAGAAATTCAATTCAATTTAATTCAGTACCTATTGAAAATAGAAAAAAAAGTCAAATTGCAGAAAAAAAATAGAGCAAGCTAAAATAAAGTATTAATATCGGTATTAACACGGAGTTATTGATGAGACGTATATAATAAAAAAAAATAATGTTTTTAAAGCAAAAAGAAAATAATAGAGTTATATACATATATAAAATGAATAGAGATGATTTAACTTCGGCTGTCGGCTTTCCCCTTTACACATTGTTTGCACGTTTTCCACAAAAAAAAAGAAAGTAATATATGCATATATATTATAGATTGATTATAGGAAGGTAACAACACTTGGACATAAATATAGTTTTTAATAAGATGACTTGTCTCTATGTCGAACACAGAAGAGACTTACTCACAAGAGCAAATTATATGTATATACATGGATTAAGCAAAAACATTTATTTATATGAAACATATGTATACATATATCATTGATAAGATTTAAAATGGCAGCTTTATATATAAAGTATAATCAAACATTCATTTTTTTTCCTTTGACACCGACACAATTCAGAGTCGTCCTCCTTCTAAGGAAGATTCAAAAAAAAACAAAAGAAGATGAAGAAAAAATCAAATTCTTTGCCGCTGTGCCATTCAGCATTTAACTTATTATTTTTTCTGTCTATTCATCTAGTTCTCCTCGTGGTTGTATATTGTGTGTTGCTTGATTTCATATCTTTCTTCAATCTGGTATAACAAACAGTTTTATAAGACACACTACTAAGTGCGAGTCCTTTTCTGACTCTTCACTTGTTTCGTACTCAATCTCGATTCGGTATATGTTCTTTTCTTTCGAAACCATATTCAAAATGAAGCCATAGCACTAAAAAAAAACATATAATTTCATTTGTTTAGTGTTAAAACCGTTACTTCTTTTTATTTCATTTTTCATTTAATAACTTGTAAAATATAATATAACTTATAATTAATTAGGTAAATAAATTAACACAAAAAAGTTTTAAAGGGAAATCTCTTTAAAAAAAAAAACAAAAAAAATACCACAAGTGGAAACACAATAGTAATTTTATTACAAGTGTTTTAAAAAGAAAAATAGCTAAATATACATAATGAATACACAGAGTTAATACAAGACACAAACAAAATTTGTTTAGCATTCTATTTGTATTCGATCGATTCGTTTGTATATTTTTTTTGATTTCTTTTGAGACATCTTCAAGCAATGAAATTATTACAGAACGATGAAAAATTAACGCATATATAAATACTAAAATCGAAGATAATTTTAACATTAAACAAAATAACTGAGAATAGGTTTTTATTATATTTAGCAATTAAAATAACTCTTAGAATAAACATAGTTTCTTAAGTTTTTTTTTTCATAGTGGCTAAGAAGTTCTATAAATTACTTTAATAGATTTTTTTTTATTTAAAATATAAACAAGAAAATCAGTTCTATGAATTATTCAATGATTTGAAACAACAAATATAAAACCTTCTTTGAAATGCATTAAAAATCAAGTAAACCGAAAAAAGGATGTTACTTAAAGAAAACAATACTTTTAAGTAATAAATACAAAAAAAATATATATATATGACATACATATAGTTTATATGTATAAGTTATTTAAAAAGTAAGACAAAGTAAGTGGTGAAACAATACATAAAAAAAAAAATTCAAAACAAAAAAAAAATCCACAATCTTATCTATAAACAAAATCATTCTGAAATATGCATAAAAAGAAACGAAACGAAAAAAAAACAACAACAACACAAAAACAAAATATGGAAAGGAAAATAAAAATTTAAGATATTAAAAAAAATGTTTTCATTTCCTTTTTATTCATTCATTTATTTTGTTGACGATGACGATGTGTTCAGGGACGGGGTGCGATAGTACCAAAAATCAAATCAGTATGATTAAGATGATGTGAAAATAGTAATTTAAAAAAAAAACAAATCAGAAGAAAATCAGTTGGCTGCTCCTTTTTAATTGAGAACTTATTGTGTTTAAAAAAAAACAATGTTGTGGTATTCACCATGTGTTCTTAAATTTTATACACTAAATTGCTTCACGATTTTTACTTTTTACAGGTTATTAGAGAAGTTAAAAGATATTTAAAATATGAAAGAGAAAGGTGAAGAAAAATGTATTTTAAAAAAGGTATTTATAAACAATGTAAATCTAATTCCCGAAATCTGCATCTATTTTTTGATTGTTAACTATTCTCTTTTTCAGTATTTGGAATGACAATTGTGATGTAATTTATTTAATCCCCCTTTTATTTTTTTTTTGCATACAGGTGAAACTGGTCGTCTGCCGAGGAAGAAAAAAACAAAAGATACAATAGCATCACTTAATTCTGTGAGTATCAATATCAAAATATCAGTAGTGCCTTAAGATTTCAAAACCCTATTAGTTTAGTCTTGTGAGTTCGGCTATAACTCGCCAAACGGTTACCCTTATTTCTTTGAATTAAAACGGCTTCCTTTACCAAAGCCACATCGCTGTGATCAGTGTAGGGTACGAAACAATTCAAGCACAATGTGAAGGGTGCAATGAAGGATAGTCGCTGACGGGATTTCGCTCGAGAGCTGAGTGTAAAACCCCGTTTGTTGAAGACAATCTAGCAGACGAGAAAGATTGTGTCTGCTGTGATGGAGTGTTGCTAGTAGTTTTCAAACGAAATTCATTACATATCTAATGTGCGTCTAAATCATGGCCGTCTCTTTTTTTTTATCCCATTATAGCTAATGCCTCAGACTACAACGACAACTACAACTGCAGCATCTATACTGTCTTCACAACTCCAACAGACACCAACAACAGCAGCGACATCACAGAATACACAAAGTAATTAAAAATTCATTGAATTTTTCGAATGCATTACACTACAACTTATTTATTTTTCTATAATTAATTTAATAATAGTGCCTGTACCGGCTATAATAACATCAACAACGTCTGCCACAACAACATCATCGTCGTCGATAAACAATGTCATACTACCACCTGCATCAATACAAAATAATAATAATAATATGAACAATTTAAATAACAATAACCTAAACAATAGCAACAATAAGTTAGGAAATTATACAAGTAGTAATAGCAATAGCAGTCTTACAACAACAATAACAACAGCAACAACGCCATTACCAAATCCATCACCAACGTCACAAGCGCATAAAACAACAACACCGGCCCAAAATAATAATACGAACCAAAACAATAACATCATGAATACAGTAACAACACCGTTGAATAATAGTAATGTTAATCAGATGATGTTTGCGGGAACGCAATTGATCAGCGGTAGCAACACGAATACGAGTAGTAGTAGCAATGGACCAAATGATTTGACAAAGCCTTCGTCGACATCGGCTGTAACAGTGACGACAACAACCTCAGTATCTAAGCAGCAGCAGCAGCAGCAGCAACAGCTGCAACAGCAACTACAGCAGCAGACACCATCTTCATCGACGACGTTAACACCTTCGTTATCTTCCGCTCTATCGTCCACACCACATATGAATTCTCAAACGAATAGTAGTCTGTCGACAGTTACGAATGCGGGCAGTGGTGTTGGGGGTGGCAGCAATGTTGGTGGCAGTGGTGCTGGTGGCGTTGGCGGTATAAGAGTTGCAAGCAATTTACACAAGATGTCGCAGCAATCAAATGCGATGCCGTCAACCACGCAAACGACAACACCTACACCATCATTTCATCAGCAGCTTACACATCAGCAATCACAGCAACAGCCGATTCCATTGACCGGTGACAATAATGCTGGTTTGGTAAGTGATCTATCCCTTGGACACCTGTCTCATCATTCGCATTTGGGACCTTTGCTACCGCCATCGTCATCATCGTCCATATCAACAACATCTGCTCCGCCACCAACAGCAACGCAGTCGATGCTGGCATTGTCGTCGGGTCTAAAACAGATTCCGCAATTTGATGATCCAGTTGAACAGTCTCTTGCTTCTCTTGAACAGCCAATGCTAGCGGCGATGGGACAACATCATCTGAATTCGGCACAACAACAGCAACAGCAGCAGCAACAGCAACAACAGCATCATTTGGAGTTGATGTCCGAAATCCTGGCAAAATCAGAGTCTGGCATGAATGGTAATCATTATTCCCTGATGCAACCACTTGGGATGGACGGATACAATCACTTCTCGTCGATGGCCGCGGCGGCCGTTGTAGCTGCTCATGGAATGCATCACAATAATGGTTATGGCAGTGTAGCCGATGGCAGCGCCGGCAGTGGGACAATATTGGAGACTTCGAACGCTGGCAATGGCATGCATATAGGCGGAGCTGGCGTAGTCGGTCTTCATCATCCACCATCAGCTGCCCCGCCAGTATCGGCCGCAATGAGTATGAGTTCCGTTTTCGATTCAATGCCGCCCAACATGGGAACCAGTCGTAACGATATGATATCTGCGGCTGCAGCCATAATGATGGGCGCCGGCGGTGGTGGTCTTACGAATTCCGCAAGCAAAAAGGATGATACTAAGCCAATTCTAATTATGGCGAAACCGATAGAATCAATGATGCCTAGTCCGCCTGAGAAGAAAATGAATACACAGCAGCCGCCACAGCAATCACCTTCCGACATGAAATTGGCCGCTATGGGTGGTGGTGGTGGAGGAGGTGTTGTGAATACTGGAACAAATTTCGCTCAAGCTTTCAAACCCGCCCCAGAGCAGAATTTGAAAAATGCCAGCTCATGGTCATCGTTAGCGTCGGCAAATTCACCACAGAACACGCCTACGTCCAATAAAGTCAAGCCCGCAATGGACTCGTTCCAGCAATTCCGAAACAAAGCGAAGGAAAAGGCAGATCGACAGAAATTGTTGGAACAACAAGAACTGAAGCGCAGTCAAAAGGAAGCTGCCGAAAAGGAACACAAGCGGCAACAGGAACAGCAGCAAAAACAAAAGGTGGAAGTGGATAGTGGGAGGTAAATACAGTACAGTGAATGTCTAATTTGATTCTGCATTTATTAATTGCTTTTGTTTTTTTTTTGTAAAGAAAAAGTATTCATGAACCACAACCGCCACCGCCAGCACGATTGGAGGACATTAAAGCATCTCCTCAAGGTTGCGGCTCACCCGGTGCACAGCAGTCTCCACAAGATCGGGCTGCGTCACGTCGTGCAGAACTTAGACGAATAGAACAGGATCGACGAAGACGAGAGGCGGTAAGTTGAATACATGCTCAAGTTTACTTTAATTGTCTCAAATTCAATTTCACACAAATGCAATCGCACTATTTTTACAGCTGGCAGGTCAAATAGACATGAACATGCAGAGTGATTTAATGGCAGCATTTGAAGAGTCGCTTTAATAAGTTTAAGCTAAAGAATCAATTAAGATATACTTATTTCTTAACACCACATAATACACACACCTACCTATCTGAACAAAAACAAAAACAAAAACACTTACACTTTTGGCTGCATTAGTGCATACCAGTCTTAACCCCCAAACCCTAAAACCTTATATCATATATGTGTATGCAAAATACAAGTTCGTATGTATCGTATATGCATATAATATTTTATTTTATTGATAGCAATTTATAATAAAGATTATCTTCTTATATTTTTTTTCTAAACGGACGTATCTATTTGAACATAGATATTTTATTGTTGTATTTTTTGTTATATAAAAAAGAACACATGTAATTAATAAGAAATGCCGATAAATTATTGAAAAAAGAAAACAATCTTTTCATTGTTTCCAAACACACACACACGCGCACACAGAGAAGAGACAAACGAACATCTCTACACTGTGCTCCAAGGACAACAGCAAAGTGTTAGCCTCGTTTTCAATCCGAAAGAATATAGCGTATAGAAATGAAGTAAAATAAACAAAAAGGAATATAAAGTAAACCACCGATAGGGGTCTCTCCATTTTTCAAAACAAATGCAACGGACAAATGTTTACGAGTTGAACATAATTGACTTTCATATAATATATGTTAATATATTCACACACATGCATACAACACCTACAGTTGATAAATAGGAATAGACGAGTGGTGTCACTGGCGAATTTTCCTTCACGACGCAAATGGTTAGAGTATGTGATCTTTTTTCAATCTTTTGTATAAATTTTGTTTTTGTTTTTTTTTTTTTTACAACAACAACTGTATGTAGTGGTATACAAATGAATATAAGAAGAATAGAATACAAGATCGTATTGTATTTAAAATAAATAAATTATTGTATTCATAGATGAAACAAACAACACAGTTCTTTTTCTCAGTTGTTTATTTTCTTCTTTCTTTTGTATAAAGAATATGCTAACTAGAAAGAAAATATTAAGTGTCTTTTATACTATTTCATTATTGCTACACAAGAGAGAGATAGAGAGAGAGAGAGAGAGAAAGAAGCAGAAACGATGGTGAGTGGGGCGAAAGAAAATAAAAGAATAACAAATATCAATATTTTCTTTTCTTGTATATATGAAAGAATAAATAAATACAAAAAATTAAAAAAAAAACAAGTTGCTGTCCTTACTGCTAAGTTTATTATTTTGTGATACAACTTATACATATATATATATAAAAAATATTATATTTAGATTTATACAAAGGAAAAATATCTAAAAGCAAAATGAAAGAATAAATTACATGTTTTTAGACTAGACCTCTCTTGGATAAAACAAAATAAAAAAAAAACAAAACATTACACGAGTTGATGAATAACAAAAAGGATTATAATTAATTCAAAAGTATAAATCAGATTATTAAACTACCATATATATATATACAAAATATGAAAAGTATATACACATATACATATATTATGTAAAATTCATTTTGATGTTTTAGTTTATAAGTTTCGTGAACAAAAAATGTTAAATATTAACCTAAGTCCAAAAGATTGTAAATTAAATTAACTTAAAATGTATACATTTTTACACAAAAACACACACAGACAATTTTATAAATGCAAAACACAAACGTATGGTATGGTTTATGGTGAATCAATATATATTTTTTTTTTCTGGAAAGTTTGTATGGATCTCTCAATATATTTCTTTTATTTTCTTCCTATGTCAAAATACTACATTCTTTTTGTTCAAATCTCAGTCAGCAGTCCCAAATGGCACACATATTTAACGTGCTGCTCTATATGATATCCATGCATTCGATTCGTGTTAATCAGTTCAAAAGAACTCTAGGACACTTCACGAAGTGATTCCTTAAATTTCAATATTTCAGAGATTTGACTAGGAGGCAGACCTTCTTTCATTCATACAATACAATCGCTTTTTAAACCTTCAACCATGTAAATAATAAAACAATGTTGTTTCTCTTATTTCTTGTCAATTGAAAACACCCCCCTTATTTAATTACTGCATATGTTACATTTATCCAATACGTATCCTCTTCTCCTAAGTTCTTTTTTTTGTATTCCTTAAGAAACTTCTAGTTTACGTAATTTGTATGCTTTGTAAATGTTTCACGATGCGTTTTTTTTTGTTTGTTTGTTTTTTTTAATTACACATAAGTACATATGGCAAATAAGAAACTGATTCCCTCAAGTAATTGGAAATAATTAAGAAATAAACCACAAAACTGTTGAAAAAAACCTAATAAGTGTCATTTTCATTATTACACGTTGTGTGGGTAGGTGACTTGCATTGGTCATTGCGTTCAATGTTTTCGTAATCCCTCGGTATGGACCAATAGACATTCCCAGCAACGATGTGTGTATTGGCAGCATTTACTTTGGAGATTCCATGTTAAAACATGATCTGCTGTAGTCATTTTTGCAAACCGCAATTGAGTCTACACATTCGTTTTGCCATAGATTGGATGTACATATGGACAATCAAATTGTTTTGCTATTTTAAAGAGAGTACACACTCTCATGAAATATCCTTTGTCTACATGTGCTGTGTCTACACAGTCATGCCTACCCGTAGTAAATGATGCGTTGCCTTACTACAATTGAATTGTAGCTATGAAAGACTCATCAACTAATCCAACTGATTATCATTTACCATTTATGTTGGCTTGTTTCTTCTATCAATCGTACAATAAAACAACAATAAACTTGGACATAAAACACACATAAAACCTATCAACCTTCAAGTCTCTGTAAAAAAAGCAAAACAAAACAAAACAAAAAATATGTAGATCATAAGGGGTTAACACATAGAAACTGTATATACATATATCATGGTAACTAATTTCACGAAACTAACAAATTAATTCTAAGCGTATATGTGGACTTTTTAGGGAAAATTATGAAGAGAACATAAAAGAGTAATAAATTAATTTAAATTAAGAACAAGAAACCATAACGAAAATGAAATGAGATATATTTGAAGTACCTCTAAGGCATTTTAGTATTTAAAGTAAAAACACACTGACAATTTGAAAAGGAATGAATAAATAGAAGCAAAAAAAAAACGAACAATAAAAGAGAAAGCAGAATCAATTCAACAAATAACTAGTCTAAGGATAAATTAAATGTTTTCGTCTTTAAACGTAAAAGAAAAGCAAAAAAGCTGAGAAACAGACAATTTTTGAATTTGAAAAAAAAAAGAAAAAAAATCACGCTACTTGCGATAGAAATCATAAATCCTTTTAGCACATTATTCGTACGTACATTGAGTTCTAAAATACAACAAAAAAACAAAACAAAACGCGATGATAAGAAATTGAAATAATAATTAACAGAGTAGTTAATAAGTCAGAGGATAGTGGATTCAGTTATGTTAAATAAAATTATTATTGAAAGAATAAACTAAGCTTACGATTAAGGATTATGGATTATATTGAAATGGTTTGGTCGTTTTATTGAATGCACTTTGTTCCGAAGTCAGTTCAGATTTATACAAACCAGACTCCCTTACCATGTAATGTATGTAATTAAAAAGGCATTTTGTTTTAGTTTTTGTTGCATATATATGTCAGGACTGGATATATGTATATTTATTTCGACTCACTTCCCATTTAGAACTATATTTACAATTACGAATTGAAACAGGATTCCCTTACAAACTAACTAAAACTTAACTAGGCGTTCAACGCTCTCCCTACCCCAATATTTGGCCCCCAATTAATGATAACTTCTCTTCTTCACACTTTCGTATAGATTTCCAGCTGCTTTTTTAGTGCTTCAATTTGACAGAGGAGCTCAATGTTTTGCCGTTCGAGGTATGCTGCACGGATTGCGATTTCGTCTTCTTTAATTCGCCGACGGTCTCGGGATTTCTTTGCGGCGGCATTGTTCTTTCGTCTCCTCTCGTAGTAGGCCTCGTCTTTCAGATTCCCGCTGCCGCAGTTCGAGTTGGTTTCACTGCTTTCATTGTCGTTGTTGTTACTGTCGTTGCTGGGGTGTTCACCAATGGCCATGTTATCAGGGGGCATCTCACAGTCGCCGGACTCTGGGACACGTTCTTCAGATTCACTGTTCTGCGACTTGCGCGTGTTTGTTCGTCTCATCTTCGGGTTCGTGACAATTCTGTGACCACCGTTTGTATCACGGAGATCATCTAGTGCTCGTTTGCGGAAGTTGCTGTAACGCTCCATCGAGGTCTTATCAAAAAGCACATCAGCGGCGGTAAAGTGAGCGGCTACAAGAGCTGGATCGCGTGGGTACGCATTGAATGGACGTGTGGCTTTTCCAGAATGTACACTTCCCGTTGTGGCGGCATTCAATATGCTGGGATACAGTAGGCTGGACGCATCGCTCGGTATCGTCGATGGGCTGTTGCATTTTTGATCATCTGACGATTTAGGGCTGTTCTTTAAGGCTTGTTGCAGGAGCATGGATGAGTTGTTAGCAAATATCGGAATTGGCAGTTGGTTTGGGAGAACACTTCTAACTGGCGCCGGTGGTGGTGAAAGCAGTTCAGGCTTAAGACTTGAGTAGTACAGTGGATAGAGAGGTGTTGGTAGCTGGGGCAATTGAGATGCTGAAGATGACTGGGCTTGAGTTGCGGTCGTTGAGTTCGACGGTGATGAACAGTGTGTGCTGGGCGATGTTGTTCCATAACTGTATGTGGAATTGTAGGGCGATGGAGTTTTTCTAGTTTCAACTGAATCACATCGACGGGATAGATCCAAAACTTCCCCATCGGCTGAGGTTGGAGAAAATGCAGACTGTTGTTCTTCGTGACTATGAAAGTTGAAGCCGTGATAGATATCCAGCTTGTTTGACGGTGGGGGGCAGTTTAGTAGATTACTAGTACATTCTGAAATTGAAAAGAAATCACGTTAGAATTAATTATGTTTCAAAGGTGGGATTTGTCGTTGCTTGGAATTCAAACTGCAATTCACAACAATTCGAATCAAAAATTTGTTAATACTAACCTCTTTTGTAATCCAACAGGAAGTGTCCAGGAATAATTTTATCGTGTAACATCATGATGTTGTATATTTCGAACCAAATACTCGTTAGCGGTGTGTACGAAATATCTGCTCTGCCTGCGCTTGTGTTGTGCTAACACGCTCTGTCGTTTTCGAACTGACGAACTATGCATCCGATACCAACCTTTTATACTGCCATAAGGGTGCATTCCCGAAAATCTACCTACTATGGGTGACAAGTGGTGTGACAGAGTGAATGTGATGTTTGCGAATCTACGCTGTAGTCACATTGCTGTGGGTGTAAAAGAGATACTGCATAATCCTTCTTGTTAAAGGGTATCTTGCGAAAGAGTTCTAATGCTGGATCCCATGGAAGGGATAGCTGAGAGATTCGTACCGTTTTCCTTCCTGACCTGTCTAGACTACACAAGGACCATTAATGCGGATTATTGCATTTTCCAAAAACCATACGTAAAGACACTTTTTTTTTTTGCATTTTTTGTGGTTCTTCTCTTGCATAGATTCGAAGTTTGAAGGTATGGAATTTCTTAGACAATGATAGTCTTTTTTGTTTTAAATTTTATTACCGGCGGTTGTTGTAAATGCCGGTAACCACTGAAAAAAGGGTTGGCCAACAAACCAGCGATCAATAGTTTTCGCGAAACTCTTTCACTTTATTGCGTCCCGGCGAAAGGTTTGCGCATATTTTCCCGTCAAAGGGTTCCCAAAAAAACGAGGCAAATTCGTTTTTTAAAAAAGTGCTTTATGACTGAAAGGGATTTTATTGCAGTCTTAGGCAATATGGTTTCATAAAAAAGAATGCAATGCGAGTTGTCTTAAAAAAGTGTGCAGTTCCTTGCATTTCGCGGAAATTGTTTTATTATTTAAAAAAAAGGAAAGAGTTTGGTCATTTGGGTGAAATGATGTTCTGTTAAAAAACATTACCAAGAAGGATCGGATATTCATGAGTGGCGGTTGGTTTGATAGATGACTGGATGAGTTATTATTGCATTGCATTCTTCTAGACGCGGATCGAAAGCTTAGGCTTACGATGAATGCAAACAGATTTCTTTAAATAACCAGATTTCCGAGGAGCTATGCTACCTCTAAAAATTCTTTACAGTCATTTGATTTAATTGCAAATAAAGTCGCGTGTGCTCTTGAGGTAATCACAGCGTCATTACTAACTACGGAAATTGGCTTTCTTACTCAATACAAAGGTCGGAGAGTTACAAATTCTCTTAATGACACACTGTATTGGACACGGTGTGGTTTATATAATGTTGTTTGTGAAATCGAGTGGCCCAGAATTAGCCTGCAGTTCGCTAACGCCTGGTTTTTTTTTTTAAGGTTTACAAGCATGCCCTGCCAGTGTATACCTCCATCGAGTTTTTTTTAAAGGGGTACATTGCTAAAAAACGAATCAAAAATACCGTCTTTTTATTGCTTGCTTCGAGGAAAGTCATAAAAAATGAAGGCACAGCCTTGAACAGCAATTGAAGTTGCGCGGAATTATGAAGAAGTTTTAGGATTTTCTAGCCATAACAATTTGTCAACCCTTTGGCGGTGTGGTTGATATGCAAAAATATGTTTTAACATTTTCTCTGAAAGATAAGACGCGTCTGGTTCTCTCAAAATCATTACACATTATTCATGCAATTTGCCACCCTTGCTTGAAGAAGCCGGACAAAAAAAAATTGCACATTTCCAAATATTGCGCGTCTCAAGGCGGAAAACAAAAGGCAACGGGTAAGGATTAGGAAAATTAAGCAAAACAATTGCCCTTTACCATTGATGCAAGCAACTGTCCTTTTCTCTCAGTGGAATCCTGAAAAAGGATTAATACATTGTTCTTGAACGTTTTTCGACGGAAGTTTTGAGGCACAACGAGAGGTCAAAAAGGGCTGAATTTCATATGCATACGCATGCGAAATGGACATTGTATTGTATTCTCATCGACTGGGCACTAAATATTGTACGGATGTAATATTCGAAATGAGTTGTTGAACGGATGTGTGTCTGTACAGTGTTGAAATTCGCAGAAGCGAATGTTAGTTGGGAAGTACGATTTCAAGGTGATTGGCCACAATTGGTGAACGGTGGGAGGGCTTAAAGGAGGAGGGCGCCAATTTGACATGCTTAACTACAAATGGACATGATGCTGCAATAACAGTTGCTCTTGAAGACTGAATTTATACAGTGGTCATAGAGCTCCTGTTCTATTTGTATTCCAAAGCTTTCAGGGAGTCTCCAGTTCAACAAAAACAGAATTCACTCACCAAGGCAACAGGATCAGATCAGGCTTATTCAAATACGAAAATAGTTTTGAATTTCTTAATCCTGCCGTCAGTTCCGTCTTGCCGCTTTGATCTTTTCAGATATGAATGTAATTATCTGGGCAATGATGGTAGTGCCACTTGTGGCATAAGACAATATTTGCAATGCTTCTCTTTTTACTTCCTTTTCTAAACCTTTTTTAATGGGTTTTCTTTCGGAAATGGTAATCGTATACAAAACACATACGTTAACGCACGATCGCACATCCTCAGTTCCGTAATTTGAATGTTCACTTGCACAGGATGGCAGAAGATTCTTATATTATAATTGCTGTGGAATATTGGTTCATTCACAAAGGCAAAAAAGGAAGGAAGATGAGGATAAGCGATATTACGCATGATTACTTGAGCGAAAGAAATACCTTCAACAGAAGGAACTCCTGAGTATCAAAACAGAACAACCCACCGATGGTCAGTTAATGGTCACAGGAAATTGATATTTCTCAGTTCATATTCGATCCTTTGATTGAGGTAGACCAATGCGGTTTTGGCGACTTCATTCATCTACAGAAAAAGGTGTACAGTACAGTCTTGTCATGAGTGAGTCTTTTGTAGTGGTTGACCTACCTTCGGGTGCAATATCAATTCATGATGTAATATGTCTCAGTTGATAAGACTCTTCAAATATGTGCAAATCGAACAAGTGCGATGATCAGTAATGTGGGAAATTGATCCCACCCGAGACGTTGGGTTGTGCCAATATTGATCAAACTCAAATGTGCACACGTACATACAAAACGTCCGCATTTGCAGATAACTCTGATGCTCACAAACACACGCAGTCTGATTCCACAACTATCTGACATAAGATTGATTTCCGGAATTCAAGAATTCCCAGACAAGCTGTCTGTGAGTTTGTTGATTTTGGTTTTATATATTTGTTAAAGACGTGCGGTACTCAGATAACAATATGAAACTGAACCTAGTGAACTTCAAGCTTCCACAACTGACCGTCGCATACTGCGTCAGTGGTGTTTAAGATTCCGATGCACACGCTTCAGAGATTATAAGAATCAACATAATAGTTTATTTATTTAAATTTAAGCTACTTCCTAACACAGACTACTTAGTGGATTCAAGCCACTTAATCCAGCGTGCAAACCCAAGAAGTCCAGAGAGAGATTAAGAACTCTAACATCATAGATGTAGGCATAAATTAACGAATTAGGTATTCTATTCTACTCTTCACAAGAAGAGTGAGAGACAGACCAGTTTGAATGTTGAATATTCAAAGAATTCACATTAACGGGTAACCTTGGTCCGGTTCCATTATGATTTGTTACACAGCCAATAGCAGCAAATCCTTAAATCCTTTCGTATTCATCTGCGAAACTTGGGTAATTTTGCAAAAATAGCCACTACCCTTATTTTCTGATCCTTTCATAATGCTAGCATACAGGATCTTTATCCTTTCTCGGTGGATTTGTTTCAATAAAATCGTCGACCGTCTTCGTCGTCGTCGCACGCACTTAACAGAAGCTAGGTTGACACCAACAATAAAACAATGAACATGCAGAATATTGTTTTATTACCAAAACAGTGTAGGACACCGTGCCGCAGGTAGAAGGTGAATACGGTGACAACTTTAAGGATAATTTGGAACGGATTTAAGAAAGGGGAAGTGTAAGCGCATGCTCTGCATACTGGATTGATTCCACTGGAGTTGGATCTCTAGAATACTGAACTACTGACGTACGTCCAACGAGAGCTGTCTCAAAGTAAAGAAACATAGTTATATTTATTCGTACTGGGTACTTTTCACGTTATAAGTAACTGTTCTCTATCAAGGTACATCCATGAGATGAACAAAGCCAGCCATTTTGCAACGGTTGCAGATCCATCTAAATTCCCAGATTGATGTCAATCAATGTGAGTGAAAATAATGTGGAAAACATCAAATTGACACATTGCACCTTTCAATGGCCCATCAACGGATACAGTTAAGAGCATTCAAATTGAAAATAAGTACCCTTTCACTCGAACTTAGCTGTGAACGAACGGACGTCCTCACACACTTTTGAGGAACATTACAGGAAAAGAAAAAAGGTGTGACAATCTGCAATATGATGAGCATGAGCATGAGCATGAGCAAGAAATCTTTTTTGATTGTTCACATCTCAGGATTATGGCATTTAATCGGGTTTATGTGCAAAGTGAAGTGAAGATTCACAAATCCCGAAGTTCATAGTATTTCGAGTATTTCCATTGAATGGGTGTATTGTTTTGGCGTTGGAATGCAGTAAAATGCATCCAATCCGGAAGGGTTGCATTCTGCTTGGCTTGTTGGTCCTTTCTTCACATTCAAATTCATCTCGGAGTTTGTGGGAAGAGGTTTGTGGAGGTGTAACCTAAAACATTCAATCGATTGTCAAGAAACTACTCTCAGGATTTGACGATGATCTAAATTCCGATTTCGATTGCAAATTCAAAGAATGAGTGGTCAGTATATATGGTATGTATACTGTTGTTTCGACCGTTTGCTTGTATGGTGGACTGCAATGCCTTTCTCTTTTAAGTCTTTTTTTGTTTGTGAAGGACTGGCCGTCTGTGTTGCGTAGACCTCCCATTAGAATCACATCTGAGACCATGAAATATACTTCCTCCGGTTAAGAAACAAATGAATGCACAGAAAGGAAGCTGCCATTTGCGTCGGCTCATTCGTTTTGATCGACTGTCATCTTTGCATTGAAATGGTTACTTAAAGGTCCTGTTATCCCAAGTATCGGCAACTGTACCAACGACAAGTTGATTGCTAAATAAATATTTGACGAAACTGAAAGAAGAAACACCGTGTGAACCATAAGGAAACGGTTAACGGTACCCAGAGAAAGGAAATAATCATTTGATACTTTACTTACACTCACACTATATCAAAAGAAACACACTGAAATACGGTGGCCGAACATGAGTCGTTTTCTTGGTTTCGCTTCTTCTTTACACACCTGCGGTAAGATCCTGTAAAAAGGACTTGGGAAAGGTAGATACCTACACATTCAATATTGTTCAGTGTGGCGCGTGTGCCTTGTTAACTGTCACGGGGGCGGCAAAGAAAAAAGGTAACTTTTGTGGGTGGTGTTGATTTATTTTCAGAAGGAGACACCGTCAAGTACATTGGCGTCGGAATTGTTTGCTCAATTATCTCTGTTTAGGCTGGAAAATAGTTATAACGTGAGATGATGGGTCATTCTGACTGTAGTAAGTTATAAACAATGATCTTTAGAATGACTAACATAACCCCTTTTGTAGGAGTATATATGCGTATGTATTAATGTGTGTGTATGTATGCAGATGTATGAATGTACATATTCACCTCCTTGATCCTCGTGAATAAAAATTTGCATAAATCAGCAATTCCATATGCAAATTCAAATATTCAAATGAAACCGCCAATTAAATTGACTTTTTAACCTGTCACAGGTATGACATGTTGGAACAAAGTGAAACGTGATATACTTCGTGCACCTCGTTTCGAGTGTGAAATTTGTTGATTTGAATTGTCTGTTCGTTATAAATTGTGTTGTAATTCATTTCCGTTCGTGTTTTTACGTTTAATAATCGAAAAATATTTCTACATACACACATACGACACATTTGAAGAGAGCTCTTAGATTGTGGTTCAATTTTGATTCCTGCACAGCGTGGTTCATTAGATCGACTGTAAGTAATTTTATTGTCGTTTTTACTACATATTTATGTTCAAAAACTATTCATGAACCATCTGATCATTCGATTATGAGTTTACCTATCACTGTGCTCATGAAGCGATATCTGTTTTTTTGTGTTCTTTTGCTTGATGATGATTTCTTCAGAACGCCTTTCCGGTTTCAGTTGTAATTGACCCTTCGCCTCTTATCGTACGCAAATATTATACTTTTTCATATTCACGAAAGATCTGTTGTTTCTCAAAGTACATGAACTTAATTAAGATGCTCGATATTAGGATACTTTATAGCTAAAAGCTTAAAGTTCACCAAATATAATATACGGCCATCACAAACGATCGCCATTTTATCGGATGGCTTCGTCCCCTTTCTGAATTCTTAGCAACGAAAATCTGCATGGTGTGGTACCTTCATATTACATCGCTACCAATCAGAGACGACGTCGCAAAAACACCCTCTATGATTGCCATCAAGTAACCCCAGCTGTGTAATGTAAGATTACTGTATATTCCCCTGCTTGAAGATGACCACAGAAAATGCAATAACTTTGGTCACTGCTCTTGGCAGCATAATCCTATTGGAATACACACAAACCGTGCATCGTGGTTTGACCATTTATGAAGAGAAAGGGTTGATTGACAAGCATACACACTCATTGTTTGACGACGAATAATGCAAACCATTTCTCATGCATCTCTCGTCGTCGAAATCGATTCATCAGGGGAAACCCTCTTTTTCTTCCGCATTGATTTGGATTTGGAGCCGCCCGTTGTATTATGCTGCGAGCGTTGATGAACAAAGTTCCTCATGCGGGGGTGCGTGTGGGTTAATTGATCAGCAACCCTTCTCAATTTTATCGTAACCCTTCCGCATTGCTTCATATTGTTCGGTGTACTTGCAATTCTAACGGAATCCATTAAATATTTGATGATTTTGTCCTCCAAATTGTTTGTGGGTTGTGTGCAATGTGTGTTGAGGGATTTTGAAATGAAAATGTTGAATAGGAAGCAATCGAAGATTCAAGTGATGGACAAACGGTGACAGTGTAGGACAGATGTTTTTTTTTTTTTTGTTCTCTCGATAGAAGGATGAAGAATTGAAACGTTAGATGAGAATCGGTCATGGTTTCCGATGCTAAGAGAATTGACCATTTAATTGTGATGGACACGTGGCTTTTTTTCTATTCAACTCTTTGTTCTAACTCCATGTGAAATTAGTACCCGTTTGAACAGACGGCGCATCTCAGTCACCACCACCGTGACAAACCATTAACTAAAGTCTCTCCTCTTTGCGAGTTCAATTTGAATGGCAAAGAAGACCCCCAACAGTCCGTGGGTTACTCGCACAATGCCTTGCTGCAACTCAACTCTGCAACATTTAGCGCCCATTCGAATCAATTAGGACATCTCAATTTTCCCATTTTCCAAATTACCATTCCCAACGCAATGGCCGCTCTTTGCATGTCCAGTAGTTTGGACAATTAATCATCACCACAGCGTACTGTACCCTTTCCCCTGGCACTGGGGTAAGTCCAGAAGAAAGAAGAGAATTGTAAACCGGAAAGAAGTATCATTAGGACATCAGTCGAAATCCGTTAGAATAACAACAGCATGTGCCGAACGTAAGAAATGGATTTTGTTTCATTCAATATCTTTCAGCCTTTCAGTCTCAAGTTGTGGTCAAGGAGCGACCAAATCTACAACCAGCTGTATGTCTAATGAATATCACATGTGAGTCGGGAGTCATATGAAAATAAACAAATATTGCATTCGAAGTTCATGGAATTTCAAGTCTGAGTCTCTGAGGACGAATGTGTTGTGTGTTGTTCCGTCTCCGACTCTGTGCAGGATGACGGGTAACTGGACAAAATGAAAAGACGTCCTGCATAAACAACCAACGACGGCGACTGGGAACAAATTTGCTGAGATTATTTTTCGGGGAAACAGTCAATCAAAACAGGCACGTGGGCTAAAGATAATAAACCATCATGTATCGTGATGTGAATAGCCTAGATGGAAGTGTGGCTAAAGGGTTATTGAGGATCTTATCCTTCCTTGGATTATCCTCTGATAATTACTTAAATAGGAAATAGTGCTTATTTTTAGGCTGCTTTAATGTACTCCTTCAGCTTCCGCAACTTGACTTTTTTCACTTTAGTCTACCTTTTATGTTTGTCCTATAAAGTCTTGCTCATGTGGGCTTGATACGCTGTAGACTCCGTATGCCCACATACACCCTTCCACTCCACAGCGCTTTCGTCTTGAAAAAAAGTGGGTGTTGTAACCGCGCTGTCCTTAAATAAATGTACAGCCATGTAACCACGTTTTATCAGGCAGCCCATTGAAATCCTTTGAGTTTACAAGATGGAAACACATACGCATATTCATCACAGGCGGCTAAATCGTTTGTCTCTCTGCCTTGGACAGTTATTTTCATATTTCTTCGTTTCCTTTTTTCAAAGAAAATACATGAAAAATGATCAGTATATGCTAATCGTTGTTCCACAGGGATCAGTAGGATCAGACCACAAAACGTGTATTCCCGTTAGGATACCTTTTTGACGAAATGAACATTAAAATTACCGCAAAATGAGTTTCAATTCTTCTTTTCTTACGTATACTCACCTATGCCTGTTCTTCGGGTAGATGTCTACCACATCAACTTCAACTGAGAATTTTCTCGTGGAAATCAAAGGTCAGCGAGCAAAGAAAACATCAAAGAACCGTACAATTTTGTAATTCTCTCCTTTGTTACACGGACACATTCCCTAAATGTTGCCCCAGCATGAGCCCGAGATGTCTCGAGACACTTCCACACATTGACACGAGGACGAGATTAAGATGTTCACCTCACGAAGAGCCTCTTGTTGTGTCATTTTATGGGGATAATCCCCTACCTTTGGAAAAAAAAGTCTCAATTGGTTTAGATTAGATTTCATAGATTGATTTTATTTATTCTCAAGCAATTATTGTTTCTTAATGACATGAGGAAGATCGTAAACGCCTCGCACGCACTTCAGTTTCACGCCTGGAACATCCTGGAGCCGACCCACACGACAAAGTACAATGTTGTGCTCCTGTAAATTGTGTCCGATTCCGGGAATATACGCAACCATTTCCTTGCCCGTTGACAAGCGCACGAGGACACATTTTCGATTAGCCGAATTGGGTTTTTTCGGCTTTTTGATTAGGGTCTTGAGGACGACACCTTTGGCGAATGGTTTGCCGTCAAGTGGCTGCCGTGGTGGCCGTGTTTTAAAGTGCGGTCCGCGACGATGCATTTGTTGCAGCGATGCCATTTCGCGCATTGTATTCAGGGTACTGGTGAATGCTGAAAAAAGGATAACGTAAAAGCGGTGATTAGTTTGGTTATGTTTTCATTTTCTTAACTCGACAAAATCCTCACGGATCACAGAATGCTAGCCAGGACAAGGATGACCATTATCCTCAGGTGCTCGAAAAATATGTTCATCCAGAGAAAAAAAATCGGTTTATTCCATTGTTTTGTTGCAGACACGAAAGGATTTGATTTCACCCATTCTTTTCATCCAACAGAAAAGAGGATAGGAAGTCCTCAACGAGATAATAATCTTATAATATCGTGACCATATGTACACAAAGGAGGCAAAACTATAATTTAGCATAATTTCCCATCTTCTGTGGGCCTCAGATCGAACCGAAATTTCAGATCCGCCATTTTTTCGGAAGGAAATTCGATTTCCAAGGGTTGAACTCTATTCGCACAGATGCCAACCCAATCAACCAATGGACAATACCGTACTTGCATTGTACCCTTGTCTTCATTTTTTTCCAAACTCCTTCTGCCGCATTGCGGTGGCGGTGTATTCTTTGGAAAGTCGCCCTGTTATGGTCAGCCCATGCAAACATGGTTTCATGCACGGAAATGAAAAGCAAACGGGTTGCCTATTATCCGGCAAACTGTTGTGCGTGCTCGGGATCCTTAAAATATTGCCAAAAATGTTCACATGACCGGTGCGTGATGATTCATATTCGTATATTCATTTCGGGATTGATTGAACTGTGAGATGGGAAAGGGATACACTGGACAGTTTCTGATAAACAAAAGGCTTCTGAAGCCTTTCAACCGATGGCAACTGTTGTCCGCTTACTTCGGAAAAAGTGGTCTTAGTTGCTCTGTGGTCCAGTTTCTGCAATAGGCGACTTACATCTGGACAGCGCCGATGTATGTTGTGTACCACAATCGGTTTTTAAGACGTTCAGATCTTAGCTTAGCAAAGTCAACACGTCTCTAATCTCAATTGATTGTTCACATCCTTATTGATTCTGGGTAAACACCAGATCAGCATTTCGCGCTTCAGCTCAAAATCGCGAATGGTCTAAGTGAAAATATGATAGCACACGCCTTCGTGCGTATTAAATCGCTTCCCAAGAAGAAAAGAATTAAATTGCTACCTGTGGATGGTATTAAGTGTCATGTGACAATCGAAGCTACCGGATTCACGGCTCTAAGTTTTATGAGTTTATTACTAACTACTGCATAGGTACATAAGTCAATTTATTTCACCTGAAATTCGCTGACCTGAGTTTGAAAGGAAATACAAATATTGCAGAACCACACAATAGCCAGGGATTATAGTTGAAACATCCAGTCACCAGCTACAATTCTTGGAAAAAAATAGACCACCGATCCATTAACCTCGTGTTAGTTTTTACCTACTCTTACGTAAATGTTTATTTCCTTTTTTCATTTGCAAGCATTGCAAATTGACGTTTTCCCAGTACAGTAGTTTCGGTAGCGATATTTTATTAAGAATCTTTAGTCTGCTTCGAACCAGATTACCACTGGTAATCGATGGTAGCGACAAAATTTAATTTTTATTTACTTACTACTTGTTCCTATTCACTCTCTATTTAGCCCCCGCTTCATGTGAATCGAAAAACACACAAAATGTATCAAAAATACCACACGTGTGAAACCTATTTCAATGGTGTGACTCATTTTGCGACGGTGCCAAAGGATAAAAACCTAGCAAAAGCATTCAATTACTAATCCTGACCACAGCGAATCGAGTGAATGCACTTTTGGGTGCCCATTTCATTCGCTGATATTCCAAATACAACCTAACAATGAAAACTAATTTAAATACACAAATTGATACAGCAGTGGTCATCTATTCAGAGAGTGTTTTTTTTTTTTGTGAGTACCTATAAGGTTCTAGTTAATCTCTTCACTGAATGGTTGATGCTCTTCTCATATGACAGTTGCAACACCTGACGGAGATTGGCTAGTAACTTTAGCGATTGTTCGGTGAACATTCTATCCGGAATGAGACTGGGAAAGGGAATCAAAAACGCTCATTGTTTTTCATGCGGGTGGTAAGGAAATGTAAAGTGGAGTATGCGTTTGCCTTGAATATGTGATATTTTTATGTCCAGCAGCACACACATGTACATATCCATACTTTATCAAAATCAACTTGTTACTTCTGAGATCGCTGTAAACGTGTACATATCTTAATCAATCAATCAAACAAGGTGTCCCATAGTCAATACGTGTGCATCCCCGTTGCGTTTGGCCGCAAAAAAAAAAACGCACCAAGAACAATGCGTAATTGGCGAGGAACAATGTACAAATCTTCATCTGGATTGTCTTCGTCCTTTGTTGGTTTCTATGATTTTCGTTATGTTCATACAAAAGGACGCGACGCAAAGGCATGGCAAGACTTATGATTGTATGACAGATTTGTTATAAGGCGTCACGCGTTTTTTTGGTTTCTTTTTTCATTTTTTTTGCAATGCAAGAATTGATCAGATGGTCAAGGAAGGATTAAAGCAGCGGGTGGACATTTGACGTTGGATGTCAGTCGACATTCTATTCAATACCATCAATGCAGACCAAATTAAAGGATTAAGATGCTCCTTTCCAGGGAAATATGCTCTGACTTTGCTTATGGCCTTATGGAAGACGGCAAATATTAACTGACACATATCTTGTGATGAAAAAAGAAAAAAGAGTCATCTAGTCGAGTTAAAAGTTGTTGATATGATTGATTGCAACCGCCGCCAATGCGTTTAGCACGTGACATAGGCTTTGATACCGAAAAAAAAGATTGTGAAGGACTGTGTCTTAACTCCGGCTGTATATCTTGCCGTAGATAAAATCAGCGCCAACTGGGATGGATGGGAATTTACTGAAAACTATCATTCATTGGTCCATCTGTCGCCCAAGCATGATGTATACATCATTCTTGTCTGCCGCCTATGTGGCTCGTTGACATGCAACAAAACTACGAAAAGGAGCAATTCGCTACGTCAAACCTCGTCTATGTCACCACATACCCAATTGATCTGAGTGAGTTTAATAGCACTGTATTTAATTTATTTCTAACAAATTGCATTTTATTCCACTCAACACACATTACCTTGGCATGTCATTTGTTTCGTAACATTTAGTGTAGCTCGTAGAAAGTTCATTATCCTTGGCTTGTTTTTATCTTCCTAACCAAGTTCTGTTGCAATGAATTAACTTCCGCTTTCCTTGTATTTTAACTTTTAATTTGTTCGTGTATTATACAAAACACACTATATATAGCACGGTAATACGCGAAACAAATTATTCTAACCAACAAAATGTATCTTTCACTTTTGACAGCTCCATAAACAGCTGTGTCTTGTTCCATATTCATATATGTAACCCGGGTCGGTAAGGTAGATTCAGTTTTCCTTGTGGTTCGTGTACTTGATATTTGTGTAGTTAAATCGTTCTTGTAGTATAGTTTAAGGAGTCCTTAAGGACAATTCAAACTCTTCGTTTTGTAAAGTCGGCTTAGAGGAAAATAAAATTCCTTCTCTTGTAGAAAAGGGTGAAATGAAATGCAAAAACAGTTTCGAAGAACTTGAAAAGAAGAAAGATGTATCACTTTTTCCGAAAATAGAGGATAATTACGCTTTATTTCAGCTTAATATGCTCCATATTACGATTTTTCGGAACATAGTCGACGAAAATACGTATCTTCCGAGCCCACAACCGTGCCGATACGACCAATATGTCAGGAGATATAAGGTTCAGATTGTCAGATAAGTGACTTTGGGACATTTATTTTGAAAAATCGGGCATATCTCCTAAACGGTGCGTTTGTTTGAGATGCGGTTTTTTGCGATGGATTCAGCATAGAAAAACGCTTCTTTTGAGTCCAAGTTGGCGCCCCTGCGACAAGGGGAAATCAGGGAAAAATGTAGGAGAAAGTGGTCTAAAATGGTTTTTCGCGAATATCTCGGAAACTATGCGTTTTTCAGCGATTTTGCTTCTGCATTACGAGATCTTACGGTTTTTACTCGCGTTGAAAATACGCGTCTTTTGAGCCCGGGTTCATGTCGCTACGACCAATAGGGTAGAAGTTAGCACTTTTGAGGGGTCAAAATTGAGTGATTTTAAGCAGCATTTTGCTTAAAATGTACAATTTTACAAAATCGCCTATATCTCGGAAACTAAGCGTTTTTCGGCGATTTTGATTTCGGCTTAATATGTTCCATATTACGATTTTTCGGAACATAGTCGACGAAAATACGCATCTTCCGAGCCCACAACCGTGCCGATACGACCAATATGTCAGGAGATATAAGGTTCAGATTGTCAGATAAGTGACTTTGGGACATTTATTTTGAAAAATCGGGCATATCTCCTAAACGGTGCGTTTGTTTGAGATGCGGTTTTTTGCGATGGATTCAGCATAGAAAAACGCTTTTTTTGAGTCCAAGTTGGCGCCCCTGTGACAAGGGGAAATCAGGGAAAAATGTAGGAGAAAGTGGTCTAAAATGATTTTTCGCGAATATCTCGGAAACTATGCGTTTTTCAGCGATTTTGCTTCTGCATAACGAGATCTTACGGTTTTTACTCGCGTTGAAAATACGCGTCTTTTGAGCCCGGGTTCATGTCGCTACGACCAATAGGGTAGAAGTTAGCACTTTTGAGGGGTCAAAATTGAGTGATTTTAAGCAGCATTTTGCTTAAAATGTAAAATTTTACAAAATCGCCTATATCTCGGAAACTAAGCGTTTTTCGGCGATTTTGATTTCGGCTTAATATGCTCCATATTACGATTTTTCGGAACATAGTCGACGAAAATACGCATCTTCCGAGCCCACAACCGTGCCGATACGACCAATATGTCAGGAGATATAAGGTTCAGATTGTCAGATAAGTGACTTTGGGACATTTATTTTGAAAAATCAGGCATATCTCCTAAACGGTGCGTTTGTTTGAGATGCGGTTTTTTGCGATGGATTCAGCATAGAAAAACGTTTTTTACTCGCGTTGAAAATACGCGTCTTTTGAGCCCGGGTTCATGTCGCTACGACTAATAGGGTAGAAGTTAGCACTTTTGAGGGGTCAAAATTGAGTGATTTTAAGCAGCATTTTGCTTAAAATGTAAAATTTTACAAAATCGCCTATATCTCGGAAACTAAGCGTTTTTCGGCGATTTTGATTTCGGCTTAATATGCTCCATATTACGATTTTTCGGAACATAGTCGACGAAAATACGCATCTTCCGAGCCCACAACCGTGCCGATACGACCAATATGTCAGGAGATATAAGGTTCAGATTGTCAGATAAGTGACTTTGGGACATTTATTTTGAAAAATCAGGCATATCTCCTAAACGGTGCGTTTGTTTGAGATGCGGTTTTTTGCGATGGATTCAGCATAGAAAAACGCTTTTTTTGAGTCCAAGTTGGCGCCCCTGCGACAAGGGGAAATCAGGGAAAAATGTAGGAGAAAGTGGTCTAAAATGGTTTTTCGCGAATATCTCGGAAACTATGCGTTTTTCAGCGATTTTGCTTCTACATTACGAGATCTTACGGTTTTTACTCGCGTTGAAAATACGCGTCTTTTGAGCCCGGGTTCATGTCGCTACGACCAATAGGGTAGAAGTTAGCACTTTTGAGGGGTCAAAATTGAGTGATTTTAAGCAGCATTTTGCTTAAAATGTAAAATTTTACAAAATCGCCTATATCTCGGAAACTAAGCGTTTTTCGGCGATTTTGATTTCGGCTTAATATGCTCCATATTACGATTTTTCGGAACATAGTCGACGAAAATACGCATCTTCCGAGCCCACAACCGTGCCGATACGCCCAATATGTCAGGAGATATAAGGTTCAGATTGTCAGATAAGTGACTTTGGGACATTTATTTTGAAAAATCAGGCATATCTCCTAAACGGTGCGTTTGTTTGAGATGCGGTTTTTTGCGATGGATTCAGCATAGAAAAACGTTTTTTACTCGCGTTGAAAATACGCGTCTTTTGAGCCCGGGTTCATGTCGCTACGACCAATAGGGTAGAAGTTAGCACTTTTGAGGGGTCAAAATTGAGTGATTTTAAGCAGCATTTTGCTTAAAATGTAAAATTTTACAAAATCGCCTATATCTCGGAAACTAAGCGTTTTTCGGCGATTTTGATTTCGGCTTAATATGCTCCATATTACGATTTTTCGGAACATAGTCGACGAAAATACGCATCTTCCGAGCCCACAACCGTGCCGGTACGACCAATATGTCAGGAGATATAAGGTTCAGATTGTCAGATAAGTGACTTTGGGACATTTATTTTGAAAAATCGGGCATATCTCCTAAACGGTGCGTTTGTTTGAGATGCGGTTTTTTGCGATGGATTCAGCATAGAAAAACGCTTTTTTTGAGTCCAAGTTGGCGCCCCTGCGACAAGGGGAAATCAGGGAAAAATGTAGGAGAAAGTGGTCTAAAATGGTTTTTCGCGAATATCTCGGAAACTATGCGTTTTTCAGCGATTTTGCTTCTGCATTACGAGATCTTACGGTTTTTACTCGCGTTGAAAATACGCGTCTTTTGAGCCCGGGTTCATGTCGCTACGACCAATAGGGTAGAAGTTAGCACTTTTGAGGGGTCAAAATTGAGTGATTTTAAGCAGCATTTTGCTTAAAATGTAAAATTTTACAAAATCGCCCATATCTCGGAAACTAAGCGTTTTTCGGCGATTTTGATTTCGGCTTAATATGCTCCATATTACGATTTTTCGGAACATAGTCGACGAAAATACGCATCTTCCGAGCCCACAACCGTGCCGATACGACCAATATGTCAGGAGATATAAGGTTCAGATTGTCAGATAGGTGACTTTGGGACATTTATTTTGAAAAATCAGGCATATCTCCTAAACGGTGCGTTTGTTTGAGATTCGGTTTTTTGCGATGGATTCAGCATAGAAAAACGCTTTTTTTGAGTCCAAGTTGGCGCCCCTGCGACAAGGGGAAATCAGGGAAAAATGTAGGAGAAAGTTGTCTAAAATGGTTTTTCGCGAATATCTCGGAAACTATGCGTTTTTCAGCGATTTTGCTTCTGCATTACGAGATCTTACGGTTTTTACTCGCGTTGAAAATACGCGTCTTTTGAGCCCGGGTTCATGTCGCTACGACCAATAGGGTAGAAGTTAGCACTTTTGAGGGGTCAAAATTGAGTGATTTTAAGCAGCATTTTGCTTAAAATGTAAAATTTTACAAAATCGCCTATATCTCGGAAACTAAGCGTTTTTCGGCGATTTTGATTTCGGCTTAATATGCTCCATATTACGATTTTTCGGAACATAGTCGACGAAAATACGCATCTTCCGAGCCCACAACCGTGCCGATACGACCAATATGTCAGGAGATATAAGGTTCAGATTGTCAGATAAGTGACTTTGGGACATTTATTTTGAAAAATCAGGCATATCTCCTAAACGGTGCGTTTGTTTGAGATGCGGTTTTTTGCGATGGATTCAGCATAGAAAAACGCTTTTTTTGAGTCCAAGTTGGCGCCCCTGCGACAAGGGGAAATCAGGGAAAAATGTAGGAGAAAGTGGTCTAAAATGGTTTTTCGCGAATATCTCGGAAACTATGCGTTTTTCAGCGATTTTGCTTCTGCATTACGAGATCTTACGGTTTTTACTCGCGTTGAAAATACGCGTCTTTTGAGCCCGGGTTCATGTCGCTACGACCAATAGGGTAGAAGTTAGCACTTTTGAGGGGTCAAAATTGAGTGATTTTAAGCAGCATTTTGCTTAAAATGTAAAATTTTACAAAATCGCCTATATCTCGGAAACTAAGCGTTTTTCGGCGATTTTGATTTCGGCTTAATATGTTCCATATTACGATTTTTCGGAACATAGTCGACGAAAATACGCATCTTCCGAGCCCACAACCGTGCCGATACGACCAATATGTCAGGAGATATAAGGTTCAGATTGTCAGATAAGTGACTTTGGGACATTTATTTTGAAAAATCAGGCATATCTCCTAAACGGTGCGTTTGTTTGAGATGCGGTTTTTTGCGATGGATTCAGCATAGAAAAACGCTTTTTTTGAGTCCAAGTTGGCGCCCCTGCGACAAGGGGAAATCAGGGAAAAATGTAGGAGAAGGTGGTCTAAAATGGTTTTTCGCGAATATCTCGGAAACTATGCGTTTTTCAGCGATTTTGCTTCTGCATTACGAGATCTTACGGTTTTTACTCGCGTTGAAAATACGCGTCTTTTGAGCCCGGGTTCATGTCGCTACGACCAAAAGGGTAGAAGTTAGCACTTTTGAGGGGTCAAAATTGAGTGATTTTAAGCAGCATTTTGCTTAAAATGTAAAATTTTACAAAATCGCCTATATCTCGGAAACTAAGCGTTTTTCGGCGATTTTGATTTCGGCTTAATATGGTGCATATTACGATTTTTCGGAACATAGTCGACGAAAATACGCATCTTCCGAGCCCACAACCGTGCCGATACGACCAATATGTCAGGAGATATAAGGTTCAGATTGTCAGATAAGTGACTTTGGGACATTTATTTTGAAAAATCAGGCATATCTCCTAAACGGTGCGTTTGTTTGAGATGCGGTTTTTTGCGATGGATTCAGCATAGAAAAACGCTTTTTTTGAGTCCAAGTTGGCGCCCCTGCGACAAGGGGAAATCAGGGAAAAATGTAGGAGAAAGTGGTCTAAAATGGTTTTTCGCGAATATCTCGGAAACTATGCGTTTTTCAGCGATTTTGCTTCTGCATTACGAGATCTTACGGTTTTTACTCGCGTTGAAAATACGCGTCTTTTGAGCCCGGGTTCATGTCGCTACGACCAATAGGGTAGAAGTTAGCACTTTTGAGGGGTCAAAATTGAGTGATTTTAAGCAGCATTTTGCTTAAAATGTAAAATTTTACAAAATCGCCTATATCTCGGAAACTAAGCGTTTTTCGGCGATTTTGATTTCGGCTTAATATGCTCCATATTACGATTTTTCGGAACATAGTCGACGAAAATACGCATCTTCCGAGCCCACAACCGTGCCGATACGACCAATATGTCAGGAGATATAAGGTTCAGATTGTCAGATAAGTGACTTTGGGACATTTATTTTGAAAAATCAGGCATATCTCCTAAACGGTGCGTTTGTTTGAGATGCGGTTTTTTGCGATGGATTCAGCATAGAAAAACGCTTTTTTTGAGTCCAAGTTGGCGCCCCTGCGACAAGGGGAAATCAGGGAAAAATGTAGGAGAAAGTGGTCTAAAATGGTTTTTCGCGAATATCTCGGAAACTATGCGTTTTTCAGCGCTTTTGCTTCTGCATTACGAGATCTTACGGTTTTTACTCGCGTTGAAAATACGCGTCTTTTGAGCCCGGGTTCATGTCGCTACGACCAATAGGGTAGAAGTTAGCACTTTTGAGGGGTCAAAATTGAGTGATTTTAAGCAGCATTTTGCTTAAAATGTAAAATTTTACAAAATCGCCTATATCTCGGAAACTAAGCGTTTTTCGGCGATTTTGATTTTGGCTTAATATGCTCCATATTACGATTTTTCGGAACATAGTCGACGAAAATACGCATCTTCCGAGCCCACAACCGTGCCGATACGACCAATATGTCAGGAGATATAAGGTTCAGATTGTCAGATAAGTGACTTTGGGACATTTATTTTGAAAAATCAGGCATATCTCCTAAACGGTGCGTTTGTTTGAGATGCGGTTTTTTGCGATGGATTCAGCATAGAAAAACGCTTTTTTTGAGTCCAAGTTGGCGCCCCTGCGACAAGGGGAAATCAGGGAAAAATGTAGGAGAAAGTGGTCTAAAATGGTTTTTCGCGAATATCTCGGAAACTATGCGTTTTTCAGCGATTTTGCTTCTGCATTACGAGATCTTACGGTTTTTACTCGCGTTGAAAATACGCGTCTTTTGAGCCCGGGTTCATGTCGCTACGACCAATAGGGTAGAAGTTAGCACTTTTGAGGGGTCAAAATTGAGTGATTTTAAGCAGCATTTTGCTTAAAATGTAAAATTTTACAAAATCGCCTATATCTCGGAAACTAAGCGTTTTTCGGCGATTTTGATTTCGGCTTAATATGCTCCATATTACGATTTTTCGGAACATAGTCGACGAAAATACGCATCTTCCGAGCCCACAACCGTGCCGATACGACCAATATGTCAGGAGATATAAGGTTCAGATTGTCAGATAAGTGACTTTGGGACATTTATTTTGAAAAATCAGGCATATCTCCTAAACGGTGCGTTTGTTTGAGATGCGGTTTTTTGCGATGGATTCAGCATAGAAAAACGCTTTTTTTGAGTCCAAGTTGGCGCCCCTGCGACAAGGGGAAATCAGGGAAAAATGTAGGAGAAAGTGGTCTAAAATGGTTTTTCGCGAATATCTCGGAAACTATGCGTTTTTCAGCGATTTTGCTTCTGCATTACGAGATCTTACGGTTTTTACTCGCGTTGAAAATACGCGTCTTTTGAGCCCGGGTTCATGTCGCTACGACCAATAGGGTAGAAGTTAGCACTTTTGAGGGGTCAAAATTGAGTGATTTTAAGCAGCATTTTGCTTAAAATGTAAAATTTTACAAAATCGCCTATATCTCGGAAACTAAGCGTTTTTCGGCGATTTTGATTTCGGCTTAATATGCTCCATATTACGATTTTTCGGAACATAGTCGACGAAAATACGCATCTTCCGAGCCCACAACCGTGCCGATACGACCAATATGTCAGGAGATATAAGGTTCAGATTGTCAGATAAGTGACTTTGGGACATTTATTTTGAAAAATCAGGCATATCTCCTAAACGGTGCGTTTGTTTGAGATGCGGTTTTTTGCGATGGATTCAGCATAGAAAAACGCTTTTTTTGAGTCCAAGTTGGCGCCCCTGCGACAAGGGGAAATCAGGGAAAAATGTAGGAGAAAGTGGTCTAAAATGGTTTTTCGCGAATATCTCGGAAACTATGCGTTTTTCAGCGATTTTGCTTCAGCATTACGAGATCTTACGGTTTTTACTCGCGTTGAAAATACGCGTCTTTTGAGCCCGGGTTCATGTCGCTACGACCAATAGGGTAGAAGTTAGCACTTTTGAGGGGTCAAAATTGAGTGATTTTAAGCAGCATTTTGCTTAAAATGTAAAATTTTACAAAATCGCCTATATCTCGGAAACTAAGCGTTTTTCGGCGATTTTGATTTCGGCTTAATATGGTCCATATTACGATTTTTCGGAACATAGTCGACGAAAATACGCATCTTCCGAGCCCACAACTGTGCCGATACGACCAATATGTCAGGAGATATAAGGTTCAGATTGTCAGATAAGTGACTTTGGGACATTTATTTTGAAAAATCAGGCATATCTCCTACGCGGTGCGTTTGTTTGAGATGCGGTTTTTTGCGATGGATTCAGCATAGAAAAACGCTTTTTTTGAGTCCAAGTTGGCGCCCCTGCGACAAGGGGAAATCAGGGAAAAATGTAGGAGAAAGTGGTCTAAAATGGTTTTTCGCGAATATCTCGGAAACTATGCGTTTTTCAGCGATTTTGCTTCTGCATTACGAGATCTTACGGTTTTTACTCGCGTTGAAAATACGCGTCTTTTGAGCCCGGGTTCATGTCGCTACGACCAATAGGGTAGAAGTTAGCACTTTTGAGGGGTCAAAATTGAGTGATTTTAAGCAGCATTTTGCTTAAAATGTAAAATTTTACAAAATCGCCCATATCTCGGAAACTAAGCGTTTTTCGGCGATTTTGATTTCGGCTTAATATGCTCCATATTACGATTTTTCGGAACATAGTCGACGAAAATACGCATCTTCCGAGCCCACAACCGTGCCGATACGACCAATATGTCAGGAGATATAAGGTTCAGATTGTCAGATAGGTGACTTTGGGACATTTATTTTGAAAAATCAGGCATATCTCCTAAACGGTGCGTTTGTTTGAGATTCGGTTTTTTGCGATGGATTCAGCATAGAAAAACGCTTTTTTTGAGTCCAAGTTGGCGCCCCTGCGACAAGGGGAAATCAGGGAAAAATGTAGGAGAAAGTGGTCTAAAATGGTTTTTCGCGAATATCTCGGAAACTATGCGTTTTTCAGCGATTTTGCTTCTGCATTACGAGATCTTACGGTTTTTACTCGCGTTGAAAATACGCGTCTTTTGAGCCCGGGTTCATGTCGCTACGACCAATAGGGTAGAAGTTAGCACTTTTGAGGGGTCAAAATTGAGTGATTTTAAGCAGCATTTTGCTTAAAATGTAAAATTTTACAAAATCGCCTATATCTCGGAAACTAAGCGTTTTTCGGCGATTTTGATTTCGGCTTAATATGGTCCATATTACGATTTTTCGGAACATAGTCGACGAAAATACGCATCTTCCGAGCCCACAACCGTGCCGATACGACCAATATGTCAGGAGATATAAGGTTCAGATTGTCAGATAAGTGACTTTGGGACATTTATTTTGAAAAATCAGGCATATCTCCTAAACGGTGCGTTTGTTTGAGATGCGGTTTTTTGCGATGGATTCAGCATAGAAAAACGCTTTTTTTGAGTCCAAGTTGGCGCCCCTGCGACAAGGGGAAATCAGGGAAAAATGTAGGAGAAAGTTGTCTAAAATGGTTTTTCGCGAATATCTCGGAAACTATGCGTTTTTCAGCGATTTTGCTTCTGCATTACGAGATCTTACGGTTTTTACTCGCGTTGAAAATACGCGTCTTTTGAGCCCGGGTTCATGTCGCTACGACCAATAGGGTAGAAGTTAGCACTTTTGAGGGGTCAAAATTGAGTGATTTTAAGCAGCATTTTGCTTAAAATGTAGAAATTTACAAAATCGCCTATATCTCGGAAACTAAGCGTTTTTCGGCGATTTTGATTTCGGCTTAATATGCTGCATATTACGATTTTTCGGAACATAGTCGACGAAAATACGCATCTTCCGAGCCCACAACCGTGCCGATACGACCAATATGTCAGGAGATATAAGGTTCAGATTGTCAGATAAGTGACTTTGGGACATTTATTTTGAAAAATCAGGCATATCTCCTAAACGGTGCGTTTGTTTGAGATGCGGTTTTTTGCGATGGATTCAGCATAGAAAAACGCTTTTTTTGAGTCCAAGTTGGCGCCCCTGCGACAAGGGGAAATCAGGGAAAAATGTAGGAGAAAGTGGTCTAAAATGGTTTTTTCGCGAATATCTCGGAAACTATGCGTTTTTCAGCGATTTTGCTTCTGCATTACGAGATCTTACGGTTTTTACTCGCGTTGAAAATACGCGTCTTTTGAGCCCGGGTTCATGTCGCTACGACCAATAGGGTAGAAGTTAGCACTTTTGAGGGGTCAAAATTGAGTGATTTTAAGCAGCATTTTGCTTAAAATGTAGAAATTTACAAAATCGCCTATATCTCGGAAACTAAGCGTTTTTCGGCGATTTTGATTTCGGCTTAATATGCTGCATATTACGATTTTTCGGAACATAGTCGACGAAAATACGCATCTTCCGAGCCCACAACCGTGCCGATACGACCAATATGTCAGGAGATATAAGGTTCAGATTGTCAGATAAGTGACTTTGGGACATTTATTTTGAAAAATCAGGCATATCTCCTAAACGGTGCGTTTGTTTGAGATGCGGTTTTTTGCGATGGATTCAGCATAGAAAAACGCTTTTTTTCATATCTCCTAAACGGTGCGTTTGTTTGAGATGCGGTTTTTTGCGATGGATTCAGCATAGAAAAACGCTTTTTTTGAGTCCAAGTTGGCGCCCCTGCGACAAGGGGAAATCAGGGAAAAATGTAGGAGAAAGTGGTCTAAAATGGTTTTTCGCGAATATCTCGGAAACTATGCGTTTTTCAGCGATTTTGCTTCTGCATTACGAGATCTTACGGTTTTTACTCGCGTTGAAAATACGCGTCTTTTGAGCCCGGGTTCATGTCGCTACGACCAATAGGGTAGAAGTTAGCACTTTTGAGGGGTCAAAATACGGTTTTTTTGAGGGGTCAAAATTGAGTGATTTTAAGCAGCATTTTGCTTAAAATGTAAAATTTTACAAAATCGCCTATATCTCGGAAACTAAGCGTTCTGCATTACGAGATCTTACGGTTTTTACTCGCGTTGAAAATACGCGTCTTTTGAGCAGAGAGAAATTTTGGGAGAAAGTGGTCTAAAATGGTTTTTCGCGAATATCTCGGAAACTATGCGTTTTTCAGCGATTTTGCTTCTGCATTACGAGATCTTACGGTTTTTACTCGCGTTGAAAATACGCGTCTTTTGAGCCCGGGTTCATGTCGCTACGACCAATAGGGTAGAAGTTAGCACTTTTGAGGGGTCAAAATTGAGTGATTTTAAGCAGCATTTTGCTTAAAATGTAAAATTTTACAAAATCGCCTATATCTCGGAAACTAAGCGTTTTTCGGCGATTTTGATTTCGGCTTAATATGCTCCATATTACGATTTTTCGGAACATAGTCGACGAAAATACGCATCTTCCGAGCCCACAACCGTGCCGATACGACCAATATGTCAGGAGATATAAGGTTCAGATTGTCAGATAAGTGACTTTGGGACATTTATTTTGAAAAATCAGGCATATCTCCTAAACGGTGCGTTTGTTTGAGATGCGGTTTTTTGCGATGGATTCAGCATAGAAAAACGCTTTCTTTGAGTCCAAGTTGGCGCCCCTGCGACAAGGGGAAATCAGGGAAAAATGTAGGAGAAAGTGGTCTAAAATGGTTTTTCGCGAATATCTCGGAAACTATGCGTTTTTCAGCGATTTTGCTTCTGCATTACGAGATCTTACGGTTTTTACTCGCGTTGAAAATACGCGTCTTTTGAGCCCGGGTTCATGTCGCTACGACCAATAGGGTAGAAGTTAGCACTTTTGAGGGGTCAAAATTGAGTGATTTTAAGCAGCATTTTGCTTAAAATGTAAAATTTTACAAAATCGCCTATATCTCGGAAACTAAGCGTTTTTCGGCGATTTTGATTTCGGCTTAATATGCTCCATATTACGATTTTTCGGAACATAGTCGACGAAAATACGCATCTTCCGAGCCCACAACCGTGCCGATACGACCAATATGTCAGGAGATATAAGGTTCAGATTGTCAGATAAGTGACTTTGGGACATTTATTTTGAAAAATCAGGCATATCTCCTAAACGGTGCGTTTGTTTGAGATGCGGTTTTTTGCGATGGATTCAGCATAGAAAAACGCTTTTTTGAGTCCAAGTTGGCGCCCCTGCGACAAGGGGAAATCAGGGAAAAATGTAGGAGAAAGTGGTCTAAAATGGTTTTTCGCGAATATCTCGGAAACTATGCGTTTTTCAGCGATTTTGCTTCTGCATTACGAGATCTTACGGTTTTTACTCGCGTTGAAAATACGCGTCTTTTGAGCCCGGGTTCATGTCGCTACGACCAATAGGGTAGAAGTTAGCACTTTTGAGGGGTCAAAATACGGTTTTTTTGAGGGGTCAAAATTGAGTGATTTTAAGCAGCATTTTGCTTAAAATGTAAAATTTTACAAAATCGCCTATATCTCGGAAACTAAGCGTTCTGCATTACGAGATCTTACGGTTTTTACTCGCGTTGAAAATACGCGTCTTTTGAGCAGAGAGAAATTTTGGGAGAAAGTGGTCTAAAATGGTTTTTCGCGAATATCTCGGAAACTATGCGTTTTTCAGCGATTTTGCTTCTGCATTACGAGATCTTACGGTTTTTACTCGCGTTGAAAATACGCGTCTTTTGAGCCCGGGTTCATGTCGCTACGACCAAAAGGGTAGAAGTTAGCACTTTTGAGGGGTCAAAATTGAGTGATTTTAAGCAGCATTTTGCTTAAAATGTAAAATTTTACAAAATCGCCTATATCTCGGAAACTAAGCGTTTTTCGGCGATTTTGATTTCGGCTTAATATGCTGCATATTACGATTTTTCGGAACATAGTCGACGAAAATACGCATCTTCCGAGCCCACAACCGTGCCGATACGACCAATATGTCAGGAGATATAAGGTTCAGATTGTCAGATAAGTGACTTTGGGACATTTATTTTGAAAAATCAGGCATATCTCCTAAACGGTGCGTTTGTTTGAGATGCGGTTTTTTGCGATGGATTCAGCATAGAAAAACGCTTTTTTTGAGTCCAAGTTGGCGCCCCTGCGACAAGGGGAAATCAGGGAAAAATGTAGGAGAAAGTGGTCTAAAATGGTTTTTCGCGAATATCTCGGAAACTATGCGTTTTTCAGCGATTTTGCTTCTGCATTACGAGATCTTACGGTTTTTACTCGCGTTGAAAATACGCGTCTTTTGAGCCCGGGTTCATGTCGCTACGACCAATAGGGTAGAAGTTAGCACTTTTGAGGGGTCAAAATTGAGTGATTTTAAGCAGCATTTTGCTTAAAATGTAAAATTTTACAAAATCGCCTATATCTCGGAAACTAAGCGTTTTTCGGCGATTTTGATTTTGGCTTAATATGATACATATTACGATTTTTCGGAACATAGTCGACGAAAATACGCATCTTCCGAGCCCACAACCGTGCCGATACGACCAATATGTCAGGAGATATAAGGTTCAGATTGTCAGATAAGTGACTTTGGGACATTTATTTTGAAAAATCAGGCATATCTCCTAAACGGTGCGTTTGTTTGAGATGCGGTTTTTTGCGATGGATTCAGCATAGAAAAACGCTTTTTTTGAGTCCAAGTTGGCGCCCCTGCGACAAGGGGAAATCAGGGAAAAATGTAGGAGAAAGTGGTCTAAAATGGTTTTTCGCGAATATCTCGGAAACTATGCGTTTTTCAGCGATTTTGCTTCTGCATTACGAGATCTTACGGTTTTTATCGCGTTGAAAATACGCGTCTTTTGAGCCCGGGTTCATGTCGCTACGACCAATAGGGTAGAAGTTAGCACTTTTGAGGGGTCAAAATTGAGTGATTTTAAGCAGCATTTTGCTTAAAATGTAAAATTTTACAAAATCGCCTATATCTCGGAAACTAAGCGTTTTTCGGCGATTTTGATTTCGGCTTAATATGGTACATATTACGATTTTTCGGAACATAGTCGACGAAAATACGCATCTTCCGAGCCCACAACTGTGCCGATACGACCAATATGTCAGGAGATATAAGGTTCAGATTGTCAGATAAGTGACTTTGGGACATTTATTTTGAAAAATCAGGCATATCTCCTAAACGGTGCGTTTGTTTGAGATGCGGTTTTTTGCGATGGATTCAGCATAGAAAAACGCTTTTTTTGAGTCCAAGTTGGCGCCCCTGCGACAAGGGGAAATCAGGGAAAAATGTAGGAGAAAGTGGTCTAAAATGGTTTTTCGCGAATATCTCGGAAACTATGCGTTTTTCAGCGATTTTGCTTCTGCATTACGAGATCTTACGGTTTTTACTCGCGTTGAAAATACGCGTCTTTTGAGCCCGGGTTCATGTCGCTACGACCAATAGGGTAGAAGTTAGCACTTTTGAGGGGTCAAAATTGAGTGATTTTAAGCAGCATTTTGCTTAAAATGTAAAATTTTACAAAATCGCCTATATCTCGGAAACTAAGCGTTTTTCGGCGATTTTGATTTCGGCTTAATATGCTGCATATTACGATTTTTCGGAACATAGTCGACGAAAATACGCATCTTCCGAGCCCACAACCGTGCCGATACGACCAATATGTCAGGAGATATAAGGTTCAGATTGTCAGATAAGTGACTTTGGGACATTTATTTTGAAAAATCGGGCATATCTCCTAAACGGTGCGTTTGTTTGAGATGCGGTTTTTTGCGATGGATTCAGCATGGAAAAACGCTTTTTTGAGTCCAAGTTGGCGACCCTGCGACAAGGGGAAATCAGGGAAAAATGTAGGAGAAAGTGGTCTAAAATGGTTTTTCGCGAATATCTCGGAAACTATGCGTTTTTCAGCGATTTTGCTTCTACATTACGAGATCTTACGGTTTTTACTCGCGTTGAAAATACGCGTCTTTTGAGCCCGGGTTCATGTCGCTACGACCAATAGGGTAGAAGTTAGCACTTTTGAGGGGTCAAAATTGAGTGATTTTAAGCAGCATTTTGCTTAAAATGTAAAATTTTACAAAATCGCCTATATCTCGGAAACTAAGCGTTTTTCGGCGATTTTGATTTCGGCTTAATATGCTGCATATTACGATTTTTCGGAACATAGTCGACGAAAATACGCATCTTCCGAGCCCACAACCGTGCCGATACGACCAATATGTCAGGAGATATAAGGTTCAGATTGTCAGATAAGTGACTTTGGGACATTTATTTTGAAAAATCAGGCATATCTCCTAAACGGTGCGTTTGTTTGAGATGCGGTTTTTTGCGATGGATTCAGCATAGAAAAACGCTTTTTTTGAGTCCAAGTTGGCGCCCCTGCGACAAGGGGAAATCAGGGAAAAATGTAGGAGAAAGTGGTCTAAAATGGTTTTTCGCGAATATCTCGGAAACTATGCGTTTTTCAGCGATTTTGCTTCTGCATTACGAGATCTTACGGTTTTTACTCGCGTTGAAAATACGCGTCTTTTGAGCCCGGGTTCATGTCGCTACGACCAATAGGGTAGAAGTTAGCACTTTTGAGGGGTCAAAATTGAGTGATTTTAAGCAGCATTTTGCTTAAAATGTAAAATTTTACAAAATCGCCTATATCTCGGAAACTAAGCGTTTTTCGGCGATTTTGATTTCGGCTTAATATGCTCCATATTACGATTTTTCGGAACATAGTCGACGAAAATACGCATCTTCCGAGCCCCCAACCGTGCCGATACGACCAATATGTCAGGAGATATAAGGTTCAGATTGTCAGATAAGTGACTTTGGGACATTTATTTTGAAAAATCAGGCATATCTCCTAAACGGTGCGTTTGTTTGAGATGCGGTTTTTTGCGATGGATTCAGCATAGAAAAACGCTTTTTTTGAGTCCAAGTTGGCGCCCCTGCGACAAGGGGAAATCAGGGAAAAATGTAGGAGAAAGTGGTCTAAAATGGTTTTTCGCGAATATCTCGGAAACTATGCGTTTTTCAGCGATTTTGCTTCTGCATTACGAGATCTTACGGTTTTTACTCGCGTTGAAAATACGCGTCTTTTGAGCCCGGGTTCATGTCGCTACGACCAATAGGGTAGAAGTTAGCACTTTTGAGGGGTCAAAATTGAGTGATTTTAAGCAGCATTTTGCTTAAAATGTAAAATTTTACAAAATCGCCTATATCTCGGAAACTAAGCGTTTTTCGGCGATTTTGATTTCGGCTTAATATGCTCCATATTACGATTTTTCGGAACATAGTCGACGAAAATACGCATCTTCCGAGCCCACAACCGTGCCGATACGACCAATATGTCAGGAGATATAAGGTTCAGATTGTCAGATAAGTGACTTTGGGACATTTATTTTGAAAAATCAGGCATATCTCCTAAACGGTGCGTTTGTTTGAGATGCGGTTTTTTGCGATGGATTCAGCATAGAAAAACGCTTTTTTTGAGTCCAAGTTGGCGCCCCTGCGACAAGGGGAAATCAGGGAAAAATGTAGGAGAAAGTGGTCTAAAATGGTTTTTCGCGAATATCTCGGAAACTATGCGTTTTTCAGCGATTTTGCTTCTGCATTACGAGATCTTACGGTTTTTACTCGCGTTGAAAATACGCGTCTTTTGAGCCCGGGTTCATGTCGCTACGACCAATAGGGTAGAAGTTAGCACTTTTGAGGGGTCAAAATTGAGTGATTTTAAGCAGCATTTTGCTTAAAATGTAAAATTTTACAAAATCGCCTATATCTCGGAAACTAAGCGTTTTTCGGCGATTTTGATTTCGGCTTAATATGGTCCATATTACGATTTTTCGGAACATAGTCGACGAAAATACGCATCTTCCGAGCCCACAACTGTGCCGATACGACCAATATGTCAGGAGATATAAGGTTCAGATTGTCAGATAAGTGACTTTGGGACATTTATTTTGAAAAATCAGGCATATCTCCTAAACGGTGCGTTTGTTTGAGATGCGGTTTTTTGCGATGGATTCAGCATAGAAAAACGCTTTTTTTGAGTCCAAGTTGGCGCCCCTGCGACAAGGGGAAATCAGGGAAAAATGTAGGAGAAAGTGGTCTAAAATGGTTTTTCGTGAATATCTCGGAAACTATGCGTTTTTCAGCGATTTTGCTTCTGCATTACGAGATCTTACGGTTTTTACTCGCGTTGAAAATACGCGTCTTTTGAGCCCGGGTTCATGTCGCTACGACCAATAGGGTAGAAGTTAGCACTTTTGAGGGGTCAAAATTGAGTGATTTTAAGCAGCATTTTGCTTAAAATGTAAAATTTTACAAAATCGCCTATATCTCGGAAACTAAGCGTTTTTCGGCGATTTTGATTTCGGCTTAATATGGTCTATATTACGATTTTTCGGAACATAGTCGACGAAAATACGCATCTTCCGAGCCCACAACCGTGCCGATACGACCAATATGTCAGGAGATATAAGGTTCAGATTGTCAGATAAGTGACTTTGGGACATTTATTTTGAAAAATCGGGCATATCTCCTAAACGGTGCGTTTGTTTGAGATGCGGTTTTTTGCGATGGATTCAGCATGGAAAAACGCTTTTTTGAGTCCAAGTTGGCGACCCTGCGACAAGGGGAAATCAGGGAAAAATGTAGGAGAAAGTGGTCTAAAATGGTTTTTCGCGAATATCTCGGAAACTATGCGTTTTTCAGCGATTTTGCTTCTACATTACGAGATCTTACGGTTTTTACTCGCGTTGAAAATACGCGTCTTTTGAGCCCGGGTTCATGTCGCTACGACCAATAGGGTAGAAGTTAGCACTTTTGAGGGGTCAAAATTGAGTGATTTTAAGCAGCATTTTGCTTAAAATGTAAAATTTTACAAAATCGCCTATATCTCGGAAACTAAGCGTTTTTCGGCGATTTTGATTTCGGCTTAATATGATTTATATTACGATTTTTCGGAACATAGTCGACGAAAATACGCATCTTCCGAGCCCACAACCGTGCCGATACGACCAATATGTCAGGAGATATAAGGTTCAGATTGTCAGATAAGTGACTTTGGGACATTTATTTTGAAAAATCAGGCATATCTCCTAAACGGTGCGTTTGTTTGAGATGCGGTTTTTTGCGATGGATTCAGCATAGAAAAACGCTTTTTTTGAGTCTAAGTTGGCGCCCCTGCGACAAGGGGAAATCAGGGAAAAATGTAGGAGAAGGTGGTCTAAAATGGTTTTTCGCGAATATCTCGGAAACTATGCGTTTTTCAGCGATTTTGCTTCTGCATTACGAGATCTTACGGTTTTTACTCGCGTTGAAAATACGCGTCTTTTGAGCCCGGGTTCATGTCGCTACGACCAATAGGGTAGAAGTTAGCACTTTTGAGGGGTCAAAATTGAGTGATTTTAAGCAGCATTTTGCTTAAAATGTAAAATTTTACAAAATCGCCTATATCTCGGAAACTAAGCGTTTTTCGGCGATTTTGATTTCGGCTTAATATGCTCCATATTACGATTTTTCGGAACATAGTCGACGAAAATACGCATCTTCCGAGCCCACAACCGTGCCGATACGACCAATATGTCAGGAGATATAAGGTTCAGATTGTCAGATAAGTGACTTTGGGACATTTATTTTGAAAAATCAGGCATATCTCCTAAACGGTGCGTTTGTTTGAGATGCGGTTTTTTGCGATGGATTCAGCATAGAAAAACGCTTTTTTTGAGTCTAAGTTGGCGCCCCTGCGACAAGGGGAAATCAGGGAAAAATGTAGGAGAAAGTGGTCTAAAATGGTTTTTCGCGAATATCTCGGAAACTATGCGTTTTTCAGCGATTTTGCTTCTACATTACGAGATCTTACGGTTTTTACTCGCGTTGAAAATACGCGTCTTTTGAGCCCGGGTTCATGTCGCTACGACCAATAGGGTAGAAGTTAGCACTTTTGAGGGGTCAAAATTGAGTGATTTTAAGCAGCATTTTGCTTAAAATGTAAAATTTTACAAAATCGCCTATATCTCGGAAACTAAGCGTTTTTCGGCGATTTTGATTTCGGCTTAATATGTTTCATATTACGATTTTTCGGAACATAGTCGACGAAAATACGCATCTTCCGAGCCCACAACCGTGCCGATACGACCAATATGTCAGGAGATATAAGGTTCAGATTGTCAGATAAGTGACTTTGGGACATTTATTTTGAAAAATCAGGCATATCTCCTAAACGGTGCGTTTGTTTGAGATGCGGTTTTTTGCGATGGATTCAGCATAGAAAAACGCTTTTTTTGAGTCCAAGTTGGCGCCCCTGCGACAAGGGGAAATCAGGGAAAAATGTAGGAGAAAGTGGTCTAAAATGGTTTTTCGCGAATATCTCGGAAACTATGCGTTTTTCAGCGATTTTGCTTCTACATTACGAGATCTTACGGTTTTTACTCGCGTTGAAAATACGCGTCTTTTGAGCCCGGGTTCATGTCGCTACGACCAATAGGGTAGAAGTTAGCACTTTTGAGGGGTCAAAATTGAGTGATTTTAAGCAGCATTTTGCTTAAAATGTAAAATTTTACAAAATCGCCTATATCTCGGAAACTAAGCGTTTTTCGGCGATTTTGATTTCGGCTTAATATGGTCTATATTACGATTTTTCGGAACATAGTCGACGAAAATACGCATCTTCCGAGCCCACAACCGTGCCGATACGACCAATATGTCAGGAGATATAAGGTTCAGATTGTCAGATAAGTGACTTTGGGACATTTATTTTGAAAAATCGGGCATATCTCCTAAACGGTGCGTTTGTTTGAGATGCGGTTTTTTGCGATGGATTCAGCATGGAAAAACGCTTTTTTGAGTCCAAGTTGGCGACCCTGCGACAAGGGGAAATCAGGGAAAAATGTAGGAGAAAGTGGTCTAAAATGGTTTTTCGCGAATATCTCGGAAACTATGCGTTTTTCAGCGATTTTGCTTCTACATTACGAGATCTTACGGTTTTTACTCGCGTTGAAAATACGCGTCTTTTGAGCCCGGGTTCATGTCGCTACGACCAATAGGGTAGAAGTTAGCACTTTTGAGGGGTCAAAATTGAGTGATTTTAAGCAGCATTTTGCTTAAAATGTAAAATTTTACAAAATCGCCTATATCTCGGAAACTAAGCGTTTTTCGGCGATTTTGATTTCGGCTTAATATGATTCATATTACGATTTTTCGGAACATAGTCGACGAAAATACGCATCTTCCGAGCCCACAACCGTGCCGATACGACCAATATGTCAGGAGATATAAGGTTCAGATTGTCAGATAAGTGACTTTGGGACATTTATTTTGAAAAATCAGGCATATCTCCTAAACGGTGCGTTTGTTTGAGATGCGGTTTTTTGCGATGGATTCAGCATAGAAAAACGCTTTTTTTGAGTCTAAGTTGGCGCCCCTGCGACAAGGGGAAATCAGGGAAAAATGTAGGAGAAGGTGGTCTAAAATGGTTTTTCGCGAATATCTCGGAAACTATGCGTTTTTCAGCGATTTTGCTTCTGCATTACGAGATCTTACGGTTTTTACTCGCGTTGAAAATACGCGTCTTTTGAGCCCGGGTTCATGTCGCTACGACCAATAGGGTAGAAGTTAGCACTTTTGAGGGGTCAAAATTGAGTGATTTTAAGCAGCATTTTGCTTAAAATGTAAAATTTTACAAAATCGCCTATATCTCGGAAACTAAGCGTTTTTCGGCGATTTTGATTTCGGCTTAATATGCTCCATATTACGATTTTTCGGAACATAGTCGACGAAAATACGCATCTTCCGAGCCCACAACCGTGCCGATACGACCAATATGTCAGGAGATATAAGGTTCAGATTGTCAGATAAGTGACTTTGGGACATTTATTTTGAAAAATCAGGCATATCTCCTAAACGGTGCGTTTGTTTGAGATGCGGTTTTTTGCGATGGATTCAGCATAGAAAAACGCTTTTTTTGAGTCTAAGTTGGCGCCCCTGCGACAAGGGGAAATCAGGGAAAAATGTAGGAGAAAGTGGTCTAAAATGGTTTTTCGCGAATATCTCGGAAACTATGCGTTTTTCAGCGATTTTGCTTCTACATTACGAGATCTTACGGTTTTTACTCGCGTTGAAAATACGCGTCTTTTGAGCCCGGGTTCATGTCGCTACGACCAATAGGGTAGAAGTTAGCACTTTTGAGGGGTCAAAATTGAGTGATTTTAAGCAGCATTTTGCTTAAAATGTAAAATTTTACAAAATCGCCTATATCTCGGAAACTAAGCGTTTTTCGGCGATTTTGATTTCGGCTTAATATGCTCCATATTACGATTTTTCGGAACATAGTCGACGAAAATACGCATCTTCCGAGCCCACAACCGTGCCGATACGACCAATATGTCAGGAGATATAAGGTTCAGATTGTCAGATAAGTGACTTTGGGACATTTATTTTGAAAAATCAGGCATATCTCCTAAACGGTGCGTTTGTTTGAGATGCGGTTTTTTGCGATGGATTCAGCATAGAAAAACGCTTTTTTTGAGTCCAAGTTGGCGCCCCTGCGACAAGGGGAAATCAGGGAAAAATGTAGGAGAAAGTGGTCTAAAATGGTTTTTCGCGAATATCTCGGAAACTATGCGTTTTTCAGCGATTTTGCTTCTACATTACGAGATCTTACGGTTTTTACTCGCGTTGAAAATACGCGTCTTTTGAGCCCGGGTTCATGTCGCTACGACCAATAGGGTAGAAGTTAGCACTTTTGAGGGGTCAAAATTGAGTGATTTTAAGCAGCATTTTGCTTAAAATGTAAAATTTTACAAAATCGCCTATATCTCGGAAACTAAGCGTTTTTCGGCGATTTTGATTTCGGCTTAATATCCTCCATATTACGATTTTTCGGAACATAGTCGACGAAAATACGCATCTTCCGAGCCCACAACCGTGCCGATACGACCAATATGTCAGGAGATATAAGGTTCAGATTGTCAGATAAGTGACTTTGGGACATTTATTTTGAAAAATCAGGCATATCTCCTAAACGGTGCGTTTGTTTGAGATGCGGTTTTTTGCGATGGATTCAGCATAGAAAAACGCTTTTTTTGAGTCCAAGTTGGCGCCCCTGCGACAAGGGGAAATCAGGGAAAAATGTAGGAGAAAGTGGTCTAAAATGGTTTTTCGCGAATATCTCGGAAACTATGCGTTTTTCAGCGATTTTGCTTCTGCATTACGAGATCTTACGGTTTTTACTCGCGTTGAAAATACGCGTCTTTTGAGCCCGGGTTCATGTCGCTACGACCAAAAGGGTAGAAGTTAGCACTTTTGAGGGGTCAAAATTGAGTGATTTTAAGCAGCATTTTGCTTAAAATGTAAAATTTTACAAAATCGCCTATATCTCGGAAACTAAGCGTTTTTCGGCGATTTTGATTTCGGCTTAATATGCTCCATATTACGATTTTTCGGAACATAGTCGACGAAAATACGCATCTTCCGAGCCCACAACCGTGCCGATACGACCAATATGTCAGGAGATATAAGGTTCAGATTGTCAGATAAGTGACTTTGGGACATTTATTTTGAAAAATCAGGCATATCTCCTAAACGGTGCGTTTGTTTGAGATGCGGTTTTTTGCGATGGATTCAGCATAGAAAAACGCTTTTTTTGAGTCCAAGTTGGCACCCCTGCGACAAGGGGAAATCAGGGAAAAATGTAGGAGAAAGTGGTCTAAAATGGTTTTTCGCGAATATCTCGGAAACTATGCGTTTTTCAGCGATTTTGCTTCTGCATTACGAGATCTTACGGTTTTTACTCGCGTTGAAAATACGCGTCTTTTGAGCCCGGGTTCATGTCGCTACGACCAATAGGGTAGAAGTTAGCACTTTTGAGGGGTCAAAATTGAGTGATTTTAAGCAGCATTTTGCTTAAAATGTAAAATTTTACAAAATCGCCTATATCTCGGAAACTAAGCGTTTTTCGGCGATTTTGATTTCGGCTTAATATGCTCCATATTACGATTTTCCGGAACATAGTCGACGAAAATACGCATCTTCCGAGCCCACAACCGTGCCGATACGACCAATATGTCAGGAGATATAAGGTTCAGATTGTCAGATAAGTGACTTTGGGACATTTATTTTGAAAAATCAGGCATATCTCCTAAACGGTGCGTTTGTTTGAGATGCGGTTTTTTGCGATGGATTCAGCATAGAAAAACGCTTTTTTTGAGTCCAAGTTGGCGCCCCTGCGACAAGGGGAAATCAGGGAAAAATGTAGGAGAAAGTGGTCTAAAATGGTTTTTCGCGAATATCTCGGAAACTATGCGTTTTTCAGCGATTTTGCTTCTGCATTACGAGATCTTACGGTTTTTACTCGCGTTGAAAATACGCGTCTTTTGAGCCCGGGTTCATGTCGCTACGACCAAAAGGGTAGAAGTTAGCACTTTTGAGGGGTCAAAATTGAGTGATTTTAAGCAGCATTTTGCTTAAAATGTAAAATTTTACAAAATCGCCTATATCTCGGAAACTAAGCGTTTTTCGGCGATTTTGATTTCGGCTTAATATGCTTCATATTACGATTTTTCGGAACATAGTCGACGAAAATACGCATCTTCCGAGCCCACAACCGTGCCGATACGACCAATATGTCAGGAGATATAAGGTTCAGATTGTCAGATAAGTGACTTTGGGACATTTATTTTGAAAAATCAGGCATATCTCCTAAACGGTGCGTTTGTTTGAGATGCGGTTTTTTGCGATGGATTCAGCATAGAAAAACGCTTTTTTTGAGTCCAAGTTGGCGCCCCTGCGACAAGGGGAAATCAGGGAAAAATGTAGGAGAAAGTGGTCTAAAATGGTTTTTCGCGAATATCTCGGAAACTATGCGTTTTTCAGCGATTTTGCTTCTGCATTACGAGATCTTACGGTTTTTACTCGCGTTGAAAATACGCGTCTTTTGAGCCCGGGTTCATGTCGCTACGACCAATAGGGTAGAAGTTAGCACTTTTGAGGGGTCAAAATTGAGTGATTTTAAGCAGCATTTTGCTTAAAATGTAAAATTTTACAAAATCGCCTATATCTCGGAAACTAAGCGTTTTTCGGCGATTTTGATTTCGGCTTAATATGCTTCATATTACGATTTTCCGGAACATAGTCGACGAAAATACGCATCTTCCGAGCCCACAACCGTGCCGATACGACCAATATGTCAGGAGATATAAGGTTCAGATTGTCAGATAAGTGACTTTGGGACATTTATTTTGAAAAATCAGGCATATCTCCTAAACGGTGCGTTTGTTTGAGATGCGGTTTTTTGCGATGGATTCAGCATAGAAAAACGCTTTTTTTGAGTCCAAGTTGGCGCCCCTGCGACAAGGGGAAATCAGGGAAAAATGTAGGAGAAAGTGGTCTAAAATGGTTTTTCGCGAATATCTCGGAAACTATGCGTTTTTCAGCGATTTTGCTTCTGCATTACGAGATCTTACGGTTTTTACTCGCGTTGAAAATACGCGTCTTTTGAGCCCGGGTTCATGTCGCTACGACCAAAAGGGTAGAAGTTAGCACTTTTGAGGGGTCAAAATTGAGTGATTTTAAGCAGCATTTTGCTTAAAATGTAAAATTTTACAAAATCGCCTATATCTCGGAAACTAAGCGTTTTTCGGCGATTTTGATTTCGGCTTAATATGCTCCATATTACGATTTTTCGGAACATAGTCGACGAAAATACGCATCTTCCGAGCCCACAACCGTGCCGATACGACCAATATGTCAGGAGATATAAGGTTCAGATTGTCAGATAAGTGACTTTGGGACATTTATTTTGAAAAATCGGGCATATCTCCTAAACGGTGCGTTTGTTTGAGATGCGGTTTTTTGCGATGGATTTAGCATAGAAAAACGCTTTTTTTGAGTCCAAGTTGGCGCCCCTGCGACAAGGGGAAATCAGGGAAAAATGTAGGAGAAAGTGGTCTAAAATGGTTTTTCGCGAATATCTCGGAAACTATGCGTTTTTCAGCGATTTTGCTTCGGCATTACGAGATCTTACGGTTTTTACTCGCGTTGAAAATACGCGTCTTTTGAGCCCGGGTTCATGTCGCTACGACCAATAGGGTAGAAGTTAGCACTTTTGAGGGGTCAAAATTGAGTGATTTTAAGCAGCATTTTGCTTAAAATGTAAAATTTTACAAAATCGCCCATATCTCGGAAACTAAGCGTTTTTCGGCGATTTTGATTTCGGCTTAATATGCTCCATATTACGATTTTTAGGAACATAGTCGACGAAAATACGCATCTTCCGAGCCCACAACCGTGCCGATACGACCAATATGTCAGGAGATATAAGCTTCAGATTGTCAGATAAGTGACTTTGGGACATTTATTTTGAAAAATCAGGCATATCTCCTAAACGGTGCGTTTGTTTGAGATGCGGTTTTTTTGCGATGGATTCAGCATAGAAAAACGCTTTTTTTGAGTCCAAGTTGGCGCCCCCTGCGACAAGGGGAAATCAGGGAAAAATGTAGGAGAAAGTGGTCTAAAATGGTTTTTCGCGAATATCTCGGAAACTATGCGTTTTTCAGCGATTTTGCTTCTGCATTACGAGATCTTACGGTTTTTACTCGCGTTGAAAATACGCGTCTTTTGAGCCCGGGTTCATGTCGCTACGACCAATAGGGTAGAAGTTAGCACTTTTGAGGGGTCAAAATTGAGTGATTTTAAGCAGCATTTTGCTTAAAATGTAAAATTTTACAAAATCGCCTATGTCTCGGAAACTAAGCGTTTTTCGGCGATTTTGATTTCGGCTTAATATGCTCTATATTACGATTTTTCGGAACATAGTCGACGAAAATACGCATCTTCCGAGCCCACAACCGTGCCGATACGACCAATATGTCAGGAGATATAAGGTTCAGATTGTCAGATAGGTGACTTTGGGACATTTATTTTGAAAAATCAGGCATATCTCCTAAACGGTGCGTTTGTTTGAGATTCGGTTTTTTGCGATGGATTCAGCATAGAAAAACGCTTTTTTTGAGTCCAAGTTGGCGCCCCTGCGACAAGGGGAAATCAGGGAAAAATGTAGGAGAAAGTGGTCTAAAATGGTTTTTCGCGAATATCTCGGAAACTATGCGTTTTTCAGCGATTTTGCTTCTGCATTACGAGATCTTACGGTTTTTACTCGCGTTGAAAATACGCGTCTTTTGAGCCCGGGTTCATGTCGCTACGACCAATAGGGTAGAAGTTAGCACTTTTGAGGGGTCAAAATTGAGTGATTTTAAGCAGCATTTTGCTTAAAATGTAAAATTTTACAAAATCGCCTATATCTCGGAAACTAAGCGTTTTTCGGCGATTTTGATTTCGGCTTAATATCCTCCATATTACGATTTTTCGGAACATAGTCGACGAAAATACGCATCTTCCGAGCCCACAACCGTGCCGATACGACCAATATGTCAGGAGATATAAGGTTCAGATTGTCAGATAAGTGACTTTGGGACATTTATTTTGAAAAATCAGGCATATCTCCTAAACGGTGCGTTTGTTTGAGATGCGGTTTTTTGCGATGGATTCAGCATAGAAAAACGCTTTTTTTGAGTCCAAGTTGGCGCCCCTGCGACAAGGGGAAATCAGGGAAAAATGTAGGAGAAAGTGGTCTAAAATGGTTTTTCGCGAATATCTCGGAAACTATGCGTTTTTCAGCGATTTTGCTTCTGCATTACGAGATCTTACGGTTTTTACTCGCGTTGAAAATACGCGTCTTTTGAGCCCGGGTTCATGTCGCTACGACCAATAGGGTAGAAGTTAGCACTTTTGAGGGGTCAAAATTGAGTGATTTTAAGCAGCATTTTGCTTAAAATGTAAAATTTTACAAAATCGCCTATATCTCGGAAACTAAGCGTTTTTCGGCGATTTTGATTTCGGCTTAATATGCTCTATATTACGATTTTTCGGAACATAGTCGACGAAAATACGCATCTTCCGAGCCCACAACCGTGCCGATACGACCAATATGTCAGGAGATATAAGGTTCAGATTGTCAGATAAGTGACTTTGGGACATTTATTTTGAAAAATCAGGCATATCTCCTAAACGGTGCGTTTGTTTGAGATGCGGTTTTTTGCGATGGATTCAGCATAGAAAAACGCTTTTTTTGAGTCCAAGTTGGCGCCCCTGCGACAAGGGGAAATCAGGGAAAAATGTAGGAGAAAGTGGTCTAAAATGGTTTTTCGCGAATATCTCGGAAACTATGCGTTTTTCAGCGATTTTGCTTCTGCATTACGAGATCTTACGGTTTTTACTCGCGTTGAAAATACGCGTCTTTTGAGCCCGGGTTCATGTCGCTACGACCAATAGGGTAGAAGTTAGCACTTTTGAGGGGTCAAAATTGAGTGATTTTAAGCAGCATTTTGCTTAAAATGTAAAATTTTACAAAATCGCCTATATCTCGGAAACTAAGCGTTTTTCGGCGATTTTGATTTCGGCTTAATATGCTCCATATTACGATTTTTCGGAACATAGTCGACGAAAATACGCATCTTCCGAGCCCACAACCGTGCCGATACGACCAATATGTCAGGAGATATAAGGTTCAGATTGTCAGATAAGTGACTTTGGGACATTTATTTTGAAAAATCAGGCATATCTCCTAAACGGTGCGTTTGTTTGAGATGCGGTTTTTTGCGATGGATTCAGCATAGAAAAACGCTTTTTTTGAGTCCAAGTTGGCGCCCCTGCGACAAGGGGAAATCAGGGAAAAATGTAGGAGAAAGTGGTCTAAAATGGTTTTTCGCGAATATCTCGGAAACTATGCGTTTTTCAGCGATTTTGCTTCTGCACTACGAGATCTTACGGTTTTTACTCGCGTTGAAAATACGCGTCTTTTGAGCCCGGGTTCATGTCGCTACGACCAAAAGGGTAGAAGTTAGCACTTTTGAGGGGTCAAAATTGAGTGATTTTAAGCAGCATTTTGCTTAAAATGTAAAATTTTACAAAATCGCCTATATCTCGGAAACTAAGCGTTTTTCGGCGATTTTGATTTCGGCTTAATATGCTTCATATTACGATTTTTCGAAACATAGTCGACGAAAATACGCATCTTCCGAGCCCACAACCGTGCCGATACGACCAATATGTCAGGAGATATAAGGTTCAGATTGTCAGATAAGTGACTTTGGGACATTTATTTTGAAAAATCAGGCATATCTCCTAAACGGTGCGTTTGTTTGAGATGCGGTTTTTTGCGATGGATTCAGCATAGAAAAACGCTTTTTTTGAGTCCAAGTTGGCTCCCCTGCGACAAGGGGAAATCAGGGAAAAATGTAGGAGAAAGTGGTCTAAAATGGTTTTTCGCGAATATCTCGGAAACTATGCGTTTTTCAGCGATTTTGCTTCTGCATTACGAGATCTTACGGTTTTTACTCGCGTTGAAAATACGCGTCTTTTGAGCCCGGGTTCATGTCGCTACGACCAATAGGGTAGAAGTTAGCACTTTTGAGGGGTCAAAATTGAGTGATTTTAAGCAGCATTTTGCTTAAAATGTAAAATTTTACAAAATCGCCTATATCTCGGAAACTAAGCGTTTTTCGGCGATTTTGATTTCGGCTTAATATGCTGCATATTACGATTTTTCGGAACATAGTCGACGAAAATACGCATCTTCCGAGCCCACAACCGTGCCGATACGACCAATATGTCAGGAGATATAAGGTTCAGATTGTCAGATAAGTGACTTTGGGACATTTATTTTGAAAAATCAGTCATATCTCCTAAACGGTGCGTTTGTTTGAGATGCGGTTTTTTGCGATGGATTCAGCATAGAAAAACGCTTTTTTTGAGTCCAAGTTGGCGCCCCTGCGACAAGGGGAAATCAGGGAAAAATGTAGGAGAAAGTGGTCTAAAATGGTTTTTCGCGAATATCTCGGAAACTATGCGTTTTTCAGCGATTTTGCTTCTGCATTACGAGATCTTACGGTTTTTACTCGCGTTGAAAATACGCGTCTTTTGAGCCCGGGTTCATGTCGCTACGACCAATAGGGTAGAAGTTAGCACTTTTGAGGGGTCAAAATTGAGTGATTTTAAGCAGCATTTTGCTTAAAATGTAAAATTTTACAAAATCGCCTATATCTCGGAAACTAAGCGTTTTTCGGCGATTTTGATTTCGGCTTAATATGCTCCATATTACGATTTTTCGGAACATAGTCGACGAAAATACGCATCTTCCGAGCCCACAACCGTGCCGATACGACCAATATGTCAGGAGATATAAGGTTCAGATTGTCAGATAAGTGACTTTGGGACATTTATTTTGAAAAATCAGTCATATCTCCTAAACGGTGCGTTTGTTTGAGATGCGGTTTTTTGCGATGGATTCAGCATAGAAAAACGCTTTCTAAAATGGTTTTTCGCGAATATCTCGGAAACTATGCGTTTTTCAGCGATTTTGCTTCTGCATTACGAGATCTTACGGTTTTTACTCGCGTTGAAAATACGCGTCTTTTGAGCCCGGGTTCATGTCGCTAACGACCAATAGGGTAGAAGTTAGCACTTTTGAGGGGTCAAAATTGAGTGATTTTAAGCAGCATTTTGCTTAAAATGTAAAATTTTACAAAATCGCCTATATCTCGGAAACTAAGCGTTTTTCGGCGATTTTGATTTCGGCTTAATATGCTCCATATTACGATTTTTCGGAACATAGTCGACGAAAATACGCATCTTCCGAGCCCACAACCGTGCCGATACGACCAATATGTCAGGAGATATAAGGTTCAGATTGTCAGATAAGTGACTTTGGGACATTTATTTTGAAAAATCAGGCATATCTCCTAAACGGTGCGTTTGTTTGAGATGCGGTTTTTTGCGATGGATTCAGCATAGAAAAACGCTTTTTTTGAGTCCAAGTTGGCGCTCCTGCGACAAGGGGAAATCAGGGAAAAATGTAGGAGAAAGTGGTCTAAAATGGTTTTTCGCGAATATCTCGGAAACTATGCGTTTTTCAGCGATTTTGCTTCTGCATTACGAGATCTTACGGTTTTTACTCGCGTTGAAAATACGCGTCTTTTGAGCCCGGGTTCATGTCGCTACGACCAATAGGGTAGAAGTTAGCACTTTTGAGGGGTCAAAATTGAGTGATTTTAAGCAGCCTTTTGCTTAAAATGTAAAATTTTACAAAATCGCCTATATCTCGGAAACTAAGCGTTTTTCGGCGATTTTGATTTCGGCTTAATATGTTTCATATTACGATTTTTCGGAACATAGTCGACGAAAATACGCATCTTCCGAGCCCACAACCGTGCCGATACGACCAATATGTCAGGAGATATAAGGTTCAGATTGTCAGATAAGTGACTTTGGGACATTTATTTTGAAAAATCAGGCATATCTCCTAAACGGTGCGTTTGTTTGAGATGCGGTTTTTTGCGATGGATTCAGCATAGAAAAACGCTTTTTTTGAGTCCAAGTTGGCGCCCCTGCGACAAGGGGAAATCAGGGAAAAATGTAGGAGAAAGTGGTCTAAAATGGTTTTTCGCGAATATCTCGGAAACTATGCGTTTTTCAGCGATTTTGCTTCCGCATTACGAGATCTTACGGTTTTTACTCGCGTTGAAAATACGCGTCTTTTGAGCCCGGGTTCATGTCGCTACGACCAAAAGGGTAGAAGTTAGCACTTTTGAGGGGTCAAAATTGAGTGATTTTAAGCAGCATTTTGCTTAAAATGTAAAATTTTACAAAATCGCCTATATCTCGGAAACTAAGCGTTTTTCGGCGATTTTGATTTCGGCTTAATATGCTCCATATTACGATTTTTCGGAACATAGTCGACGAAAATACGCATCTTCCGAGCCCACAACCGTGCCGATACGACCAATATGTCAGGAGATATAAGGTTCAGATTGTCAGATAAGTGACTTTGGGACATTTATTTTGAAAAATCAGGCATATCTCCTAAACGGTGCGTTTGTTTGAGATGCGGTTTTTTGCGATGGATTCAGCATAGAAAAACGCTTTTTTTGAGTCCAAGTTGGCGCCCCTGCGACAAGGGGAAATCAGGGAAAAATGTAGGAGAAAGTGGTCTAAAATGGTTTTTCGCGAATATCTCGGAAACTATGCGTTTTTCAGCGATTTTGCTTCTGCATTACGAGATCTTACGGTTTTTACTCGCGTTGAAAATACGCGTCTTTTGAGCCCGGGTTCATGTCGCTACGACCAATAGGGTAGAAGTTAGCACTTTTGAGGGGTCAAAATTGAGTGATTTTAAGCAGCATTTTGCTTAAAATGTAAAATTTTACAAAATCGCCTATGTATCGGAAACTAAGCGTTTTTCGGCGATTTTGATTTCGGCTTAATATGCTCCATATTACGATTTTTCGGAACATAGTCGACGAAAATACGCATCTTCCGAGCCCACAACCGTGCCGATACGACCAATATGTCAGGAGATATAAGGTTCAGATTGTCAGATAGGTGACTTTGGGACATTTATTTTGAAAAATCAGGCATATCTCCTAAACGGTGCGTTTGTTTGAGATTCCGTTTTTTGCGATGGATTCAGCATAGAAAAACGCTTTTTTTGAGTCCAAGTTGGCGCCCCTGCGACAAGGGGAAATCAGGGAAAAATGTAGGAGAAAGTGGTCTAAAATGGTTTTTCGCGAATATCTCGGAAACTATGCGTTTTTCAGCGATTTTGCTTCTGCATTACGAGATCTTACGGTTTTTACTCGCGTTGAAAATACGCGTCTTTTGAGCCCGGGTTCATGTCGCTACGACCAATAGGGTAGAAGTTAGCACTTTTGAGGGGTCAAAATTGAGTGATTTTAAGCAGCATTTTGCTTAAAATGTAAAATTTTACAAAATCGCCTATATCTCGGAAACTAAGCGTTTTTCGGCGATTTTGATTTCGGCTTAATATGCTATATATTACGATTTTTCGGAACATAGTCGACGAAAATACGCATCTTCCGAGCCCACAACCGTGCCGATACGACCAATAGCCCGGGTTCATGTCGCTACGACCAATAGGGTAGAAGTTAGCACTTTTGAGGGGTCAAAATTGAGTGATTTTAAGCAGCCTTTTGCTTAAAATGTAAAATTTTACAAAATCGCCTATATCTCGGAAACTAAGCGTTTTTCGGCGATTTTGATTTCGGCTTAATATGTTCCATATTACGATTTTTCGGAACATAGTCGACGAAAATACGCATCTTCCGAGCCCACAACCGTGCCGATACGACCAATATGTCAGGAGATATAAGGTTCAGATTGTCAGATAAGTGACTTTGGGACATTTATTTTGAAAAATCAGGCATATCTCCTAAACGGTGCGTTTGTTTGAGATGCGGTTTTTTGCGATGGATTCAGCATAGAAAAACGCTTTTTTTGAGTCCAAGTTGGCGCCCCTGCGACAAGGGGAAATCAGGGAAAAATGTAGGAGAAAGTGGTCTAAAATGGTTTTTCGCGAATATCTCGGAAACTATGCGTTTTTCAGCGATTTTGCTTCCGCATTACGAGATCTTACGGTTTTTACTCGCGTTGAAAATACGCGTCTTTTGAGCCCGGGTTCATGTCGCTACGACCAAAAGGGTAGAAGTTAGCACTTTTGAGGGGTCAAAATTGAGTGATTTTAAGCAGCATTTTGCTTAAAATGTAAAATTTTACAAAATCGCCTATATCTCGGAAACTAAGCGTTTTTCGGCGATTTTGATTTCGGCTTAATATGCTCCATATTACGATTTTTCGGAACATAGTCGACGAAAATACGCATCTTCCGAGCCCACAACCGTGCCGATACGACCAATATGTCAGGAGATATAAGGTTCAGATTGTCAGATAAGTGACTTTGGGACATTTATTTTGAAAAATCAGGCATATCTCCTAAACGGTGCGTTTGTTTGAGATGCGGTTTTTTGCGATGGATTCAGCATAGAAAAACGCTTTTTTTGAGTCCATGTTGGCGCCCCTGCGACAAGGGGAAATCAGGGAAAAATGTAGGAGAAAGTGGTCTAAAATGGTTTTTCGCGAATATCTCGGAAACTATGCGTTTTTCAGCGATTTTGCTTCTGCATTACGAGATCTTACGGTTTTTACTCGCGTTGAAAATACGCGTCTTTTGAGCCCGGGTTCATGTCGCTACGACCAATAGGGTAGAAGTTAGCACTTTTGAGGGGTCAAAATTGAGTGATTTTAAGCAGCATTTTGCTTAAAATGTAAAATTTTACAAAATCGCCTATGTATCGGAAACTAAGCGTTTTTCGGCGATTTTGATTTCGGCTTAATATGCTCCATATTACGATTTTTCGGAACATAGTCGACGAAAATACGCATCTTCCGAGCCCACAACCGTGCCGATACGACCAATATGTCAGGAGATATAAGGTTCAGATTGTCAGATAGGTGACTTTGGGACATTTATTTTGAAAAATCAGGCATATCTCCTAAACGGTGCGTTTGTTTGAGATTCCGTTTTTTGCGATGGATTCAGCATAGAAAAACGCTTTTTTTGAGTCCAAGTTGGCGCCCCTGCGACAAGGGGAAATCAGGGAAAAATGTAGGAGAAAGTGGTCTAAAATGGTTTTTCGCGAATATCTCGGAAACTATGCGTTTTTCAGCGATTTTGCTTCTGCATTACGAGATCTTACGGTTTTTACTCGCGTTGAAAATACGCGTCTTTTGAGCCCGGGTTCATGTCGCTACGACCAATAGGGTAGAAGTTAGCACTTTTGAGGGGTCAAAATTGAGTGATTTTAAGCAGCATTTTGCTTAAAATGTAAAATTTTACAAAATCGCCTATATCTCGGAAACTAAGCGTTTTTCGGCGATTTTGATTTCGGCTTAATATGCTATATATTACGATTTTTCGGAACATAGTCGACGAAAATACGCATCTTCCGAGCCCACAACCGTGCCGATACGACCAATATGTCAGGAGATATAAGGTTCAGATTGTCAGATAAGTGACTTTGGGACATTTATTTTGAAAAATCAGGCATATCTCCTAAACGGTGCGTTTGTTTGAGATGCGGTTTTTTGCGATGGATTCAGCATAGAAAAACGCTTTTTTTGAGTCCAAGTTGGCGCCCCTGCGACAAGGGGAAATCAGGGAAAAATGTAGGAGAAAGTGGTCTAAAATGGTTTTTCGCGAATATCTCGGAAACTATGCGTTTTTCAGCGATTTTGCTTCTGCATTACGAGATCTTACGGTTTTTACTCGCGTTGAAAATACGCGTCTTTTGAGCCCGGGTTCATGTCGCTACGACCAATAGGGTAGAAGTTAGCACTTTTGAGGGGTCAAAATTGAGTGATTTTAAGCAGCCTTTTGCTTAAAATGTAAAATTTTACAAAATCGCCTATATCTCGGAAACTAAGCGTTTTTCGGCGATTTTGATTTCGGCTTAATATGTTCCATATTACGATTTTTCGGAACATAGTCGACGAAAATACGCATCTTCCGAGCCCACAACCGTGCCGATACGACCAATATGTCAGGAGATATAAGGTTCAGATTGTCAGATAAGTGACTTTGGGACATTTATTTTGAAAAATCAGGCATATCTCCTAAACGGTGCGTTTGTTTGAGATGCGGTTTTTTGCGATGGATTCAGCATAGAAAAACGCTTTTTTTGAGTCCAAGTTGGCGCCCCTGCGACAAGGGGAAATCAGGGAAAAATGTAGGAGAAAGTGGTCTAAAATGGTTTTTCGCGAATATCTCGGAAACTATGCGTTTTTCAGCGATTTTGCTTCTGCATTACGAGATCTTACGGTTTTTACTCGCGTTGAAAATACGCGTCTTTTGAGCCCGGGTTCATGTCGCTACGACCAAAAGGGTAGAAGTTAGCACTTTTGAGGGGTCAAAATTGAGTGATTTTAAGCAGCATTTTGCTTAATATGTAAAATTTTACAAAATCGCCTATATCTCGGAAACTAAGCGTTTTTCGGCGATTTTGATTTCGGCTTAATATGCTCCATATTACGATTTTTCGGAACATAGTCGACGAAAATACGCATCTTCCGAGCCCACAACCGTGCCGATACGACCAATATGTCAGGAGATATAAGGTTCAGATTGTCAGATAAGTGACTTTGGGACATTTATTTTGAAAAATCAGGCATATCTCCTAAACGGTGCGTTTGTTTGAGATGCGGTTTTTTGCGATGGATTCAGCATAGAAAAACGCTTTTTTTGAGTCCAAGTTGGCGCCCCTGCGACAAGGGGAAATCAGGGAAAAATGTAGGAGAAAGTGGTCTAAAATGGTTTTTCGCGAATATCTCGGAAACTATGCGTTTTTCAGCGATTTTGCTTCTGCATTACGAGATCTTACGGTTTTTACTCGCGTTGAAAATACGCGTCTTTTGAGCCCGGGTTCATGTCGCTACGACCAATAGGGTAGAAGTTAGCACTTTTGAGGGGTCAAAATTGTGTGATTTTAAGCAGCATTTTGCTTAAAATGTAAAATTTTACAAAATCGCCTATATCTCGGAAACTAAGCGTTTTTCGGCGATTTTGATTTCGGCTTAATATGCTCAATATTACGATTTTTCGGAACATAGTCGACGAAAATACGCATCTTCCGAGCCCACAACCGTGCCGATACGACCAATATGTCAGGAGATATAAGGTTCAGATTGTCAGATAAGTGACTTTGGGACATTTATTTTGAAAAATCAGGCATATCTCCTAAACGGTGCGTTTGTTTGAGATGCGGTTTTTTGCGATGGATTCAGCATAGAAAAACGCTTTTTTTGAGTCCAAGTTGGCGCCCCTGCGACAAGGGGAAATCAGGGAAAAATGTAGGAGAAAGTGGTCTAAAATGGTTTTTCGCGAATATCTCGGAAACTATGCGTTTTTCAGCGATTTTGCTTCTGCATTACGAGATCTTACGGTTTTTACTCGCGTTGAAAATACGCGTCTTTTGAGCCCGGGTTCATGTCGCTACGACCAATAGGGTAGAAGTTAGCACTTTTGAGGGGTCAAAATTGAGTGATTTTAAGCAGCATTTTGCTTAAAATGTAAAATTTTACAAAATCGCCTATATCTCGGAAACTAAGCGTTTTTCGGCGATTTTGATTTCGGCTTAATATGCTGCATATTACGATTTTTCGGAACATAGTCGACGAAAATACGCATCTTCCGAGCCCACAACCGTGCCGATACGACCAATATGTCAGGAGATATAAGGTTCAGATTGTCAGATAAGTGACTTTGGGACATTTATTTTGAAAAATCAGTCATATCTCCTAAACGGTGCGTTTGTTTGAGATGCGGTTTTTTGCGATGGATTCAGCATAGAAAAACGCTTTTTTTGAGTCCAAGTTGGCGCCCCTGCGACAAGGGGAAATCAGGGAAAAATGTAGGAGAAAGTGGTCTAAAATGGTTTTTCGCGAATATCTCGGAAACTATGCGTTTTTCAGCGATTTTGCTTCTGCATTACGAGATCTTACGGTTTTTACTCGCGTTGAAAATACGCGTCTTTTGAGCCCGGGTTCATGTCGCTACGACCAATAGGGTAGAAGTTAGCACTTTTGAGGGGTCAAAATTGAGTGATTTTAAGCAGCATTTTGCTTAAAATGTAAAATTTTACAAAATCGCCTATATCTCGGAAACTAAGCGTTTTTCGGCGATTTTGATTTCGGCTTAATATCCTCCATATTACGATTTTTCGGAACATAGTCGACGAAAATACGCATCTTCCGAGCCCACAACCGTGCCGATACGACCAATATGTCAGGAGATATAAGGTTCAGATTGTCAGATAAGTGACTTTGGGACATTTATTTTGAAAAATCGGGCATATCTCCTAAACGGTGCGTTTGTTTGAGATGCGGTTTTTTGCGATGGATTTAGCATAGAAAAACGCTTTTTTTGAGTCCAAGTTGGCGCCCCTGCGACAAGGGGAAATCAGGGAAAAATGTAGGAGAAAGTGGTCTAAAATGGTTTTTCGCGAATATCTCGGAAACTATGCGTTTTTCAGCGATTTTGCTTCTGCATTACGAGATCTTACGGTTTTTACTCGCGTTGAAAATACGCGTCTTTTAGAAGTTAGGTAGAAGTTAGCACTTTTGAGGGGTCAAAATTGAGTGATTTTAAGCAGCATTTTGCTTAAAATGTAAAATTTTACAAAATCGCCTATATCTCGGAAACTAAGCGTTTTTCGGCGATTTTGATTTCGGCTAAATATGCTCCATATTACGATTTTTCGGAACATAGTCGACGAAAATACGCATCTTCCGAGCCCACAACCGTGCCGATACGCCCAATATGTCAGGAGATATAAGGTTCAGATTGTCAGATAAGTGACTTTGGGACATTTATTTTGAAAAATCAGGCATATCTCCTAAACGGTGCGTTTGTTTGAGATGCGGTGGAATGTAGGAGAAAGTGGTCTAAAATGGTTTTTCGCGAATATCTCGGAAACTATGCGTTTTTCAGCGATTTTGCTTCTGCATTACGAGATCTTACGGTTTTTACTCGCGTTGAAAATACGCGTCTTTTGAGCCCGGGTTCATGTCGCTACGACCAATAGGGTAGAAGTTAGCACTTTTGAGGGGTCAAAATTGAGTGATTTTAAGCAGCATTTTGCTTAAAATGTAAAATTTTACAAAATCGCCTATATCTCGGAAACTAAGCGTTTTTCGGCGATTTTGATTTCGGCTTAATATGCTCCATATTACGATTTTTCGGAACATAGTCGACGAAAATACGCATCTTCCGAGCCCACAACCGTGCCGATACGACCAATATGTCAGGAGATATAAGGTTCAGATTGTCAGATAAGTGACTTTGGGACATTTATTTTGAAAAATCAGTCATATCTCCTAAACGGTGCGTTTGTTTGAGATGCGGTTTTTTGCGATGGATTCAGCATAGAAAAACGCTTTTTTTGAGTCCAAGTTGGCGCCCCTGCGACAAGGGGAAATCAGGGAAAAATGTAGGAGAAAGTGGTCTAAAATGGTTTTTCGCGAATATCTCGGAAACTATGCGTTTTTCAGCGATTTTGCTTCTGCATTACGAGATCTTACGGTTTTTACTCGCGTTGAAAATACGCGTCTTTTGAGCCCGGGTTCATGTCGCTACGACCAATAGGGTAGAAGTTAGCACTTTTGAGGGGTCAAAATTGAGTGATTTTAAGCAGCATTTTGCTTAAAATGTAAAATTTTACAAAATCGCCTATATCTCGGAAACTAAGCGTTTTTCGGCGATTTTGATTTCGGCTTAATATCCTCCATATTACGATTTTTCGGAACATAGTCGACGAAAATACGCATCTTCCGAGCCCACAACCGTGCCGATACGCCCAATATGTCAGGAGATATAAGGTTCAGATTGTCAGATAAGTGACTTTGGGACATTTATTTTGAAAAATCAGGCATATCTCCTAAACGGTGCGTTTGTTTGAGATGCGGTTTTTTGCGATGGATTCAGCATAGAAAAACGCTTTTTTTGAGTCCAAGTTGGCGCCCCTGCGACAAGGGGAAATCAGGGAAAAATGTAGGAGAAAGTGGTCTAAAATGGTTTTTCGCGAATATCTCGGAAACTATGCGTTTTTCAGCGATTTTGCTTCTGCATTACGAGATCTTACGGTTTTTACTCGCGTTGAAAATACGCGTCTTTTGAGCCCGGGTTCATGTCGCTACGACCAATAGGGTAGAAGTTAGCACTTTTGAGGGGTCAAAATTGAGTGATTTTAAGCAGCATTTTGCTTAAAATGTAAAATTTTACAAAATCGCCTATATCTCGGAAACTAAGCGTTTTTCGGCGATTTTGATTTCGCCTTAATATGCTGCATATTACGATTTTTCGGAACATAGTCGACGAAAATACGCATCTTCCGAGCCCACAACCGTGCCGATACGCCCAATATGTCAGGAGATATAAGGTTCAGATTGTCAGATAAGTGACTTTGGGACATTTATTTTGAAAAATCAGGCATATCTCCTAAACGGTGCGTTTGTTTGAGATGCGGTTTTTTGCGATGGATTCAGCATAGAAAAACGCTTTTTTTGAGTCCAAGTTGGCGCCCCTGCGACAAGGGGAAATCAGGGAAAAATGTAGGAGAAAGTGGTCTAAAATGGTTTTTCGCGAATATCTCGGAAACTATGCGTTTTTCAGCGATTTTGCTTCTGCATTACGAGATCTTACGGTTTTTACTCGCGTTGAAAATACGCGTCTTTTGAGCCCGGGTTCATGTCGCTACGACCAATAGGGTAGAAGTTAGCACTTTTGAGGGGTCAAAATTGAGTGATTTTAAGCAGCATTTTGCTTAAAATGTAAAATTTTACAAAATCGCCTATATCTCGGAAACTAAGCGTTTTTCGGCGATTTTGATTTCGCCTTAATATGCTGCATATTACGATTTTTCGGAACATAGTCGACGAAAATACGCATCTTCCGAGCCCACAACCGTGCCGATACGCCCAATATGTCAGGAGATATAAGGTTCAGATTGTCAGATAAGTGACTTTGGGACATTTATTTTGAAAAATCAGGCATATCTCCTAAACGGTGCGTTTGTTTGAGATGCGGTTTTTTGCGATGGATTCAGCATAGAAAAACGCTTTTTTTGAGTCCAAGTTGGCGCCCCTGCGACAAGGGGAAATCAGGGAAAAATGTAGGAGAAAGTGGTCTAAAATGGTTTTTCGCGAATATCTCGGAAACTATGCGTTTTTCAGCGATTTTGCTTCTGCATTACGAGATCTTACGGTTTTTACTCGCGTTGAAAATACGCGTCTTTTGAGCCCGGGTTCATGTCGCTACGACCAATAGGGTAGAAGTTAGCACTTTTGAGGGGTCAAAATTGAGTGATTTTAAGCAGCATTTTGCTTAAAATGTAAAATTTTACAAAATCGCCTATATCTCGGAAACTAAGCGTTTTTCGGCGATTTTGATTTCGGCTTAATATGCTTCATATTACGATTTTTCGGAACATAGTCGACGAAAATACGCATCTTCCGAGCCCACAACCGTGCCGATACGACCAATATGTCAGGAGATATAAGGTTCAGATTGTCAGATAAGTGACTTTGGGACATTTATTTTGAAAAATCGGGCATATCTCCTAAACGGTGCGTTTGTTTGAGATGCGGTTTTTTGCGATGGATTTAGCATAGAAAAACGCTTTTTTTGAGTCCAAGTTGGCGCCCCTGCGACAAGGGGAAATCAGGGAAAAATGTAGGAGAAAGTGGTCTAAAATGGTTTTTCGCGAATATCTCGGAAACTATGCGTTTTTCAGCGATTTTGCTTCTGCATTACGAGATCTTACGGTTTTTACTCGCGTTGAAAATACGCGTCTTTTGAGCCCGGGTTCATGTCGCTACGACCAAAAGGGTAGAAGTTAGCACTTTTGAGGGGTCAAAATTGAGTGATTTCAAGCAGCATTTTGCTTAAAATGTAAAATTTTACAAAATCGCCTATATCTCGGAAACTAAGCGTTTTTCGGCGATTTTGATTTCGGCTTAATATCCTCCATATTACGATTTTTCGGAACATAGTCGACGAAAATACGCATCTTCCGAGCCCACAACCGTGCCGATACGACCAATATGTCAGGAGATATAAGGTTCAGATTGTCAGATAAGTGACTTTGGGACATTTATTTTGAAAAATCAGGCATATCTCCTAAACGGTGCGTTTGTTTGAGATTCGGTTTTTTGCGATGGATTCAGCATAGAAAAACGCTTTTTTTGAGTCCAAGTTGGCGCCCCTGCGACAAGGGGAAATCAGGGAAAAATGTAGGAGAAAGTGGTCTAAAATGGTTTTTCGCGAATATCTCGGAAACTATGCGTTTTTCAGCGATTTTGCTTCTGCATTACGAGATCTTACGGTTTTTACTCGCGTTGAAAATACGCGTCTTTTGAGCCCGGGTTCATGTCGCTACGACCAATAGGGTAGAAGTTAGCACTTTTGAGGGGTCAAAATTGAGTGATTTTAAGCAGCATTTTGCTTAAAATGTAAAATTTTACAAAATCGCCTATATCTCGGAAACTAAGCGTTTTTCGGCGATTTTGATTTCGGCTTAATGTGCTCCATATTACGATTTTTCGGAACATAGTCGACGAAAATACGCATCTTCCGAGCCCACAACCGTGCCGATACGACCAATATGTCAGGAGATATAAGGTTCAGATTGTCAGATAAGTGACTTTGGGACATTTATTTTGAAAAATCAGGCATATCTCCTAAACGGTGCGTTTGTTTGAGATGCGGTTTTTTGCGATGGATTCAGCATAGAAAAACGCTTTTTTTGAGTCCAAGTTGGCGCCCCTGCGACAAGGGGAAATCAGGGAAAAATGTAGGAGAAAGTGGTCTAAAATGGTTTTTCGCGAATATCTCGGAAACTATGCGTTTTTCAGCGATTTTGCTTCTGCATTACGAGATCTTACGGTTTTTACTCGCGTTGAAAATACGCGTCTTTTGAGCCCGGGTTCATGTCGCTACGACCAATAGGGTAGAAGTTAGCACTTTTGAGGGGTCAAAATTGAGTGATTTTAAGCAGCATTTTGCTTAAAATGTAAAATTTTACAAAATCGCCTATATCTCGGAAACTAAGCGTTTTTCGGCGATTTTGATTTCGGCTTAATATGCTGCATATTACGATTTTTCGGAACATAGTCGACGAAAATACGCATCTTCCGAGCCCACAACCGTGCCGATACGCCCAATATGTCAGGAGATATAAGGTTCAGATTGTCAGATAAGTGACTTTGGGACATTTATTTTGAAAAATCAGGCATATCTCCTAAACGGTGCGTTTGTTTGAGATGCGGTTTTTTGCGATGGATTCAGCATAGAAAAACGCTTTTTTTGAGTCCAAGTTGGCGCCCCTGCGACAAGGGGAAATCAGGGAAAAATGTAGGAGAAAGTGGTCTAAAATGGTTTTTCGCGAATATCTCGGAAACTATGCGTTTTTCAGCGATTTTGCTTCTGCATTACGAGATCTTACGGTTTTTACTCGCGTTGAAAATACGCGTCTTTTGAGCCCGGGTTCATGTCGCTACGACCAATAGGGTAGAAGTTAGCACTTTTGAGGGGTCAAAATTGAGTGATTTTAAGCAGCATTTTGCTTAAAATGTAAAATTTTACAAAATCGCCTATATCTCGGAAACTAAGCGTTTTTCGGCGATTTTGATTTCGGCTTAATATGCTCCATATTACGATTTTTCGGAACATAGTCGACGAAAATACGCATCTTCCGAGCCCACAACCGTGCCGATACGACCAATATGTCAGGAGATAAGGTTCAGATTGTCAGATAAGTGACTTTGGGACATTTATTTTGAAAAATCAGGCATATCTCCTAAACGGTGCGTTTGTTTGAGATGCGGTTTTTTGCGATGGATTCAGCATAGAAAAACGCTTTTTTTGAGTCCAAGTTGGCGCCCCTGCGACAAGGGGAAATCAGGGAAAAATGTAGGAGAAAGTGGTCTAAAATGGTTTTTCGCGAATATCTCGGAAACTATGCGTTTTTCAGCGATTTTGCTTCTGCATTACGAGATCTTACGGTTTTTACTCGCGTTGAAAATACGCGTCTTTTGAGCCCGGGTTCATGTCGCTACGACCAATAGGGTAGAAGTTAGCACTTTTGAGGGGTCAAAATTGAGTGATTTTAAGCAGCATTTTGCTTAAAATGTAAAATTTTACAAAATCGCCTATATCTCGGAAACTAAGCGTTTTTCGGCGATTTTGATTTCGGCTTAATATGCTCCATATTACGATTTTTCGGAACATAGTCGACGAAAATACGCATCTTCCGAGCCCACAACCGTGCCGATACGCCCAATATGTCAGGAGATATAAGGTTCAGATTGTCAGATAAGTGACTTTGGGACATTTATTTTGAAAAATCAGGCATATCTCCTAAACGGTGCGTTTGTTTGAGATGCGGTTTTTTGCGATGGATTCAGCATAGAAAAACGCTTTTTTTGAGTCCAAGTTGGCGCCCCTGCGACAAGGGGAAATCAGGGAAAAATGTAGGAGAAAGTGGTCTAAAATGGTTTTTCGCGAATATCTCGGAAACTATGCGTTTTTCAGCGATTTTGCTTCTGCATTACGAGATCTTACGGTTTTTACTCGCGTTGAAAATACGCGTCTTTTGAGCCCGGGTTCATGTCGCTACGACCAATAGGGTAGAAGTTAGCACTTTTGAGGGGTCAAAATTGAGTGATTTTAAGCAGCATTTTGCTTAAAATGTAAAATTTTACAAAATCGCCTATATCTCGGAAACTAAGCGTTTTTCGGCGATTTTGATTTCGCCTTAATATGCTGCATATTACGATTTTTCGGAACATAGTCGACGAAAATACGCATCTTCCGAGCCCACAACCGTGCCGATACGCCCAATATGTCAGGAGATATAAGGTTCAGATTGTCAGATAAGTGACTTTGGGACATTTATTTTGAAAAATCAGGCATATCTCCTAAACGGTGCGTTTGTTTGAGATGCGGTTTTTTGCGATGGATTCAGCATAGAAAAACGCTTTTTTTGAGTCCAAGTTGGCGCCCCTGCGACAAGGGGAAATCAGGGAAAAATGTAGGAGAAAGTGGTCTAAAATGGTTTTTCGCGAATATCTCGGAAACTATGCGTTTTTCAGCGATTTTGCTTCTGCATTACGAGATCTTACGGTTTTTACTCGCGTTGAAAATACGCGTCTTTTGAGCCCGGGTTCATGTCGCTACGACCAATAGGGTAGAAGTTAGCACTTTTGAGGGGTCAAAATTGAGTGATTTTAAGCAGCATTTTGCTTAAAATGTAAAATTTTACAAAATCGCCTATATCTCGGAAACTAAGCGTTTTTCGGCGATTTTGATTTCGGCTTAATATGCTCCATATTACGATTTTTCGGAACATAGTCGAAGAAAATACGCATCTTCCGAGCCCACAACCGTGCCGATACGACCAATATGTCAGGAGATATAAGGTTCAGATTGTCAGATAAGTGACTTTGGGACATTTATTTTGAAAAATCAGGCATATCTCCTAAACGGTGCGTTTGTTTGAGATGCGGTTTTTTGCGATGGATTCAGCATAGAAAAACGCTTTTTTTGAGTCTATGTTGGCGCCCCTGCGACAAGGGGAAATCAGGGAAAAATGTAGGAGAAAGTGGTCTAAAATGGTTTTTCGCGAATATCTCGGAAACTATGCGTTTTTCAGCGATTTTGCTTCTGCATTACGAGATCTTACGGTTTTTACTCGCGTTGAAAATACGCGTCTTTTGAGCCCGGGTTCATGTCGCTGCGACCAATAGGGTAGAAGTTAGCACTTTTGAGGGGTCAAAATTGAGTGATTTTAAGCAGCATTTTGCTTAAAATGTAAAATTTTACAAAATCGCCTATATCTCGGAAACTAAGCGTTTTTCGGCGATTTTGATTTCGGCTTAATATGCTCCATATTACGATTTTTCGGAACATAGTCGACGAAAATACGCATCTTCCGAGCCCACAACCGTGCCGATACGACCAATATGTCAGGAGATATAAGGTTCAGATTGTCAGATAAGTGACTTTGGGACATTTATTTTGAAAAATCAGGCATATCTCCTAAACGGTGCGTTTGTTTGAGATGCGGTTTTTTGCGATGGATTCAGCATAGAAAAACGCTTTTTTTGAGTCCAAGTTGGCGCCCCTGCGACAAAGGGAAATCAGGGAAAAATGTAGGAGAAAGTGGTCTAAAATGGTTTTTCGCGAATATCTCGGAAACTATGCGTTTTTCAGCGATTTTGCTTCTACATTACGAGATCTTACGGTTTTTACTCGCGTTGAAAATACGCGTCTTTTGAGCCCGGGTTCATGTCGCTACGACCAATAGGGTAGAAGTTAGCACTTTTGAGGGGTCAAAATTGAGTGGTTTTAAGCAGCATTTTGCTAAAATGTAAAATTTTACAAAATCGCCTATATCTCGGAAACTAAGCGTTTTTCGGCGATTTTGATTTCGGCTTAATATGCTCCATATTACGATTTTTCGGAACATAGTCGACGAAAATACGCATCTTCCGAGCCCACAACCGTGCCGATACGACCAATATGTCAGGAGATATAAGGTTCAGATTGTCAGATAAGTGACTTTGGGACATTTATTTTGAAAAATCAGGCATATCTCCTAAACGGTGCGTTTGTTTGAGATGCGGTTTTTTGCGATGGATTCAGCATAGAAAAACGCTTTTTTTGAGTCCAAGGTTGGCGCCCCTGCGACAAGGGGAAATCAGGGAAAAATGTAGGAGAAAGTGGTCTAAAATGGTTTTTCGCGAATATCTCGGAAACTATGCGTTTTTCAGCGATTTTGCTTCTGCATTACGAGATCTTACGGTTTTTACTCGCGTTGAAAATACGCGTCTTTTGAGCCCGGGTTCATGTCGCTACGACCAATAGGGTAGAAGTTAGCACTTTTGAGGGGTCAAAATTGAGTGATTTTAAGCAGCATTTTGCTTAAAATGTAAAATTTTACAAAATCGCCTATATCTCGGAAACTAAGCGTTTTTCGGCGATTTTGATTTCGGCTTAATATGCTCCATATTACGATTTTTCGGAACATAGTCGACGAAAATACGCATCTTCCGAGCCCACAACCGTGCCGATACGACCAATATGTCAGGAGATATAAGGTTCAGATTGTCAGATAAGTGACTTTGGGACATTTATTTTGAAAAATCAGGCATATCTCCTAAACGGTGCGTTTGTTTGAGATGCGGTTTTTTGCGATGGATTCAGCATAGAAAAACGCTTTTTTTGAGTCCAAGTTGGCGCCCCTGCGACAAGGGGAAATCAGGGAAAAATGTAGGAGAAAGTGGTCTAAAATGGTTTTTCGCGAATATCTCGGAAACTATGCGTTTTTCAGCGATTTTGCTTCTGCATTACGAGATCTTACGGTTTTTACTCGCGTTGAAAATACGCGTCTTTTGAGCCCGGGTTCATGTCGCTACGACCAATAGGGTAGAAGTTAGCACTTTTGAGGGGTCAAAATTGAGTGATTTTAAGCAGCATTTTGCTTAAAATGTAAAATTTTACAAAATCGCCTATATCTCGGAAACTAAGCGTTTTTCGGCGATTTTGATTTCGGCTTAATATGCTCCATATTACGATTTTTCGGAACATAGTCGACGAAAATACGCATCTTCCGAGCCCACAACCGTGCCGATACGACCAATATGTCAGGAGATATAAGGTTCAGATTGTCAGATAAGTGACTTTGGGACATTTATTTTGAAAAATCAGGCATATCTCCTAAACGGTGCGTTTGTTTGAGATGCGGTTTTTTGCGATGGATTCAGCATAGAAAAACGCTTTTTTTGAGTCCAAGTTGGCGCCCCTGCGACAAGGGGAAATCAGGGAAAAATGTAGGAGAAAGTGGTCTAAAATGGTTTTTCGCGAATATCTCGGAAACTATGCGTTTTTCAGCGATTTTGCTTCTGCATTACGAGATCTTACGGTTTTTACTCGCGTTGAAAATACGCGTCTTTTGAGCCCGGGTTCATGTCGCTACGACCAATAGGGTAGAAGTTAGCACTTTTGAGGGGTCAAAATTGAGTGATTTTAAGCAGCATTTTGCTTAAAATGTAAAATTTTACAAAATCGCCTATATCTCGGAAACTAAGCGTTTTTCGGCGATTTTGATTTCGGCTTAATATGCTCCATATTACGATTTTTCGGAACATAGTCGACGAAAATACGCATCTTCCGAGCCCACAACCGTGCCGATACGACCAATATGTCAGGAGATATAAGGTTCAGATTGTCAGATAAGTGACTTTGGGACATTTATTTTGAAAAATCAGGCATATCTCCTAAACGGTGCGTTTGTTTGAGATGCGGTTTTTTGCGATGGATTCAGCATAGAAAAACGCTTTTTTTGAGTCCAAGTTGGCACCCCTGCGACAAGGGGAAATCAGGGAAAAATGTAGGAGAAAGTGGTCTAAAATGGTTTTTCGCGAATATCTCGGAAACTATGCGTTTTTCAGCGATTTTGCTTCTGCATTACGAGATCTTACGGTTTTTACTCGCGTTGAAAATACGCGTCTTTTGAGCCCGGGTTCATGTCGCTGCGACCAATAGGGTAGAAGTTAGCACTTTTGAGGGGTCAAAATTGAGTGATTTTAAGCAGCATTTTGCTTAAAATGTAAAATTTTACAAAATCGCCTATATCTCGGAAACTAAGCGTTTTTCGGCGATTTTGATTTCGGCTTAATATTTTGCATATTACGATTTTTCGGAACATAGTCGACGAAAATACGCATCTTCCGAGCCCACAACCGTGCCGATACGACCAATATGTCAGGAGATATAAGGTTCAGATTGTCAGATAAGTGACTTTGGGACATTTATTTTGAAAAATCGGGCATATCTCCTAAACGGTGCGTTTGTTTGAGATGCGGTTTTTTGCGATGGATTCAGCATAGAAAAACTGACAATCTGAAACCAAGCGTTTTTCGGCGATTTTGCTTCTGCATCAATCGTCCCATTCCACTCGACCAATGTGTGAGAAGTTGGCAAGCAACCAAAAACAGCGACCGCAGACCAAAAAGATTTACTTTGCAGACACTTGAGTTACTAACTAACTAGAAAGCCTGACATATAAAGAAGGAAAGATTCATCAGTATATAATATAATATTGTATACATATATATATAATAATTCAATAAAGAACGCTACAAATAACTCAAAATGCTGTTTTTCTTAAAGTCAACCCATATTTTAAAAATACAAACAAAAGGTCCTTTTTAGGATCACAAATACCAAGGTAAGTTACGTCAAGGTAAGTATGTGCGATATTTTTAGCTTGAGACATCAGCAACCCCACCCCTCATTTGCAAGTTTGATTATCGCCAGGTTTGAGCGTACGAAAAACCCAATTTGACACGAAAAAATCGACAGGGATACCAGGTAGCCAAAAAGTTTAATAGGGAGTAGTACTTCAATTAACTTTCATTGCTTTTATCTGAAACCGAGCAATGTTGTAGCTTGTGACGCGAACTACAATATCGACCAGACGATGTACCAATTTACCATTATTTCTATGCGGTTTTGCACAATTAAAGTTATGCTTTGCAATTCTCACCCAAGCTACAAAATCGCCCTTGACCACTTTGCTGCAGGACGCACCGCTCTCGAGATACAAACGAGCAAAGTTGACCGAAAATCCTCAGACCACCTGCAACACTCTCTGGTGACCTGGTGTTCCAGGTGGAAATCTGGTTTGGCCGCATCACGAATATCTCGGAAATGAATCGATGGAAAGCAACGAGATTTTGAACACATGTTGAACAGAGTCTCGGCTACATTTTGGTATTGCTTTTCCAGTGGGCCGGGTGACAGTGATTTTGTTTGCAATTTATTCTGAAAAATCGCCGATTTTTCTAAGACTGTGTTTTATTACTTATTTTGTCCGTCTTTCGGAAATACTGAGGATGAAATTACGCTTCTTACTGGCATCAACTATGCCGCTGCTACAAAATCGGTTCTTTTGTTTCCGATGCGGTTCGTTGCGATGGATATTTTCTACCAATATGCATTTATTTAACAATATTTACTCTCCCTTCTAAAACCGCCACAACTGGTCTTACATCTTCTATATATTCTATCACAGCGTCCAGATCTTTGGGTCCGACCCTACAAATTGATTTGTAAGTTTCGAAACAAAAGAACAAGCAATACCTACTCCAAGTTGAAAGCATTTTCCTTGATGACACCAAAACCATTGTTTCCTTCAGCAAGATAATCGGAAACCACAAGCCTGTAAATTGTATCTGGATCTAGTCGCTCATAAATGGGCATTTCGCATCTATTACATCGAACCATGACGCTGTCTACTCTGTGGCCAGGGTTGTTCGTAACATTGTATGTAACTTTCAATCCAGAAACTTGTAGCAGGCGACTTGATGTCGGAGTTTGCAGGCTGGAGTTCATTGCGCGGACACCGACTTCTAGAACTTCTACAAGATGCCTGCCGTACATGTCTACTGCTATGAATTCATTCTCAAAGGGACACATTGTGTATAGGTGACTGTATGTGAGAGCTGCAAACGCTAATTACAAGAGGGGGCAACCATAAATGGATGGCGACTTACTTCCTTTCTCCAAAGGAGAAAGTTGCCCTGTGTTGTCAGTGCTATCGCCACAGTTGACCACGTTGTAGCAGTATAAGGCGTTGATTTGACAAACTATAAAGTATAAGTTTAAGATGAGATTAGTTTGTTTTTCATAAATTCTTACAGCGTGAACCATGGCATCTGTGAAAAAGTTCCCCAAATTGCATTCCCTTGACGAACATTCAAATTTCTCAAGCTTAACGGCGGTTTCTCCAACTACTTTGGATCCAATTTTATCCACTTCTTCTTTCCATGGCTTGAGCGCCCTCAAAACGAACTGATCTGAAATTCGATCGATTTTGAAATGGCTTATGTGATATTCGGACAAACGAAGTGAGAGGCATTTGAGAGGTTAGATCAGAAACAGAAATAAAACACTTTTTTTTACTAGTCACATTTTAATTTAAAACTGTAATTCGACCTTCATTAGCAGTGGTAATGGGCTGTATAATGCTCATATAATCGATGAGTGCTTCAATGTCTGTTACGTGTGGCCTGCAAACAATCGAATGAGAACACTTCGTTCGTTTTAAAGACGATAGTTCACTTACTCAAAATCAGTGCCCTGAGCAGGTAGAATATAAAAGCCGTCTCCTCCGTTTGCAAGATAATCTGGAGCGACAATTCTGTAGACTTTAGCTTGGTCCAATGGTTCGAAGATAGGAAAATCACAATCGGTGCATTTCACTTGTACATCATGAACCCTCTCTCCCATTGGTTTAGTGAAATTGTAAGTAATTCGAAGTCCAGACACTTGTAGCATTACCGGGGAACTGTTTATTCCATTTGATATATTCACTTGCTTGACACTGTACTCTAGAACGTCTAACAAGTACTTTCCTTGCAAGTTGAAGGCCACCAAAGTGTTTTCAAAAGGGGACATAGCGACCACATGCGCGTACGTGAGATCTGAAAAAAAGGCACACGCTAAGGGGATTTCAAACGAAAAGAAATGTAATCCTTTTCTTACTGCCTTTGTACAGAGGCACTCTTAGAGCGCCAGCGTTGACCAGACCTATGGAAACATTAGACCAAGGCTTTCGATCGTACGGCGAAATGTCCACAAAGGAGTGAACCATGGCATCGGCGAAGAAGTTTCCAAGGTTACACTCTTTCGACGAGCATGGCCATTTCTCCAAAGTCACTCTGGATATTCCTACAATTTCGTTGCCCATCACATCGATGACCTGCTTCCAGGGGACCATCGCGCTTTTGACGACTTCGTCTGAAATGTGTGAATTTGAAGAGTTTGCCATTCAACCTTAGTCCATTGCTGCTCTCACTTCGTTTCCGCGTATCTATTATGTGCACTCACCTTCTTCAATCTCCTTCGCCATGTAGATTGGCGCACCCTCCCATGAAACTATGTCGCCATTGTCGTCGAAAAACACTGTGATGTTGCCAACATACTTCGCATATGCCCCAGCTTGTACGATCAGCACTCGATGGCCGCTGTCCTCGTGTATGATTTCGGTCGGATAATCTCCCCTGGCCTTATCTGGACCCGGCATAACTTCTCCCGTGTAGAGAAACGTATGCGAGTGAGAGCCGATGATGACATCAATATCTGCCCCAGCATTTTGCGCAATTATCTTGTCCACATCATACCCGCAATGCGTGAGAACAATAATGATGTTTGCACCTTGTTCCTTCAGTATCTGAGCCTCGGTTGTAATGGCGTCACTTTCATTTAGGAACTTCAATTTACCCGTATCCGCGAGGTCCTAAAACAATCGAATCGTATAAGTGTGCTCAGGTTGAGAGAGAGAGAGAAAGAGATAACTCCTACATAGAAAGTCTCTAAGACTACTCCTATAACGCCAATCTTTCTTCCGCTTCTCTCGATAATCATTGACTTCTCGAAAAGGCCTTCCATGTCAGGTTCATCGGCGGCATCAATGTTCGCAACGAGCATTGGTGATTCAATGGCTCGAAGGAATGGAACCAGTCCCTCGATTTTATGATCAAATTCATGGTTGCCTAGTGTCTGCAAAAAAATCTGATTAAGCTACAACCAAAAGCAAACGTCGAGTAGTCTGTGCTAACCATGGCATCAGCAGGAAGAATATTAAGGAATTCGCTTGTGACATTCCAACGGCCAACATTGTACCACAGTGTTCCCTGGAAACTATCACCGGCATTGAAGTACAGTGGATTGTATTCCTTTTGTTCGTCCAGTAAGCGCCGGACGGTGTGAACAGTTCTTGCGTAGCCACCAATACACTCTTCACCTTCGTCACATGTTCCACCCGCTGTATCGGTCGCTTCGAATCTGCAATAATCATTTTCGTGTTACGTTATCTTAATCAGATTAGTGTCATAACTTCTTTTCAATTGGTTTGCCTTTCAATGAGAAAAAAAGAATAACTCGATTAGATTAAGGTTAGTGAATAATTTTCCACCTTGATCGACGTACGCGAATTGAACGATTGTAATCAGTTTGGCTTTACAAAAATGGGAAGTGAACACATTCGCTGTATGATGATATTTCTCAAGTACACACTGTGATCATGTTTGGTTTATTGAATGCCAATTGAGTAGTTTGTCGTTTGTTGCATACCACCTTCTTATTGCTTTAACTAATCCGTTTACATACTCTTATTGGTCCTATCAATTCAAGTTAAGATTACACTTATATTGCTTACACTGATAACATTAATTGGTTGTTCACTAAGTGGGAAATAAGGTGGTATTTTGAATTTCAATAAATGCACACTCATTTCTTCTCTCTGAAGTATACGCTTTTAATTGGCGATCATTTAAACAGTAGTATACGTCACAATTTCACGAAACTCCACAATTACCTTGCATGAAAATCATTAATATGAATGATAGACAACGGAAAGAGCTCCGATCGAACAGAGTGCGACAGTAACAGCACACTAATCACAAGCCCAAGCCCAAGCACATGCTTAATTGACTTCATTTCGACGTTGTTGTGGTCTCTTTTTTCGTCGGTTGTGAGTCTGCTAGCACAAGCCTCCGGAGAGTGTTAACCTGTCTCTGATGACAGCCTGAGTGGAACTAAGAACATGTCTCAATTGAATACGTTTTCATTGTCGCTTATGCTGTTTGCGATTATCAGTGTAGCAGTTTTACTATCACGTGTAAGGTGTTGTTGGAGATACCGATCTACAGATTAAGAGAAAAGCAATTTAGCAATACGATATGTTTCAATTGGTGTAAGAGAGTATAGAGCTTTCCTTCTCTCAGAAGATCACTCGCTAAAAAGGGGGTTTACGATTTTGTGGTTTTCAAGTTGATTGTTTCTTTTTAGGGGAAAAAACACGCTCATTTGCAAAAATACTTGCCATTTTGCAACACTCATTAAGTTCGCATTAGTCACTGTCGCCGACATTGACTTCGATCTCCACAAAACCGCTCCCAGAAACCAGACAACGGCCAACATTCAATTGACGCAACATCAAATAACAAAAATAAACGAATTTTTTATTTAAATAAACATATATGCATGGCTAGATGTATTCCCCCCACCTCTATCGGTACACCTAAGCCACACTCTTACAATATAATCTTATCTCAGCTTTGGCTGTTTGCTGACGCATTTTCTTGTCCAAAGCCCGCTTCTTTCTTGCCGCTCTGCGTTCTTTGCGGAGTGCATCGTTCTCCGCATGGGCTGCTGCCTTAGCCATCATTTTGTTCTTCACCTCCTCGCGAAGTTCTGCCTTCTCCAGTTCCTTCGCCTTTCGTTCTTCTGCCGCTTTTGTGCGTTCTTCTCGAGTGATATTGAGTCGCTCTAAATCCTCTTCGATCCTTTCATACACAGCCAATTGATGCAGATGCAACTTGCTCAATCCCTGATGAATGTTATTGTTGTTGCAGAAGTCGGTGGTTTTACCAAACGAATCTCTGACTGATTTCCAGAGCTCTTCCATCAATTTTCGGCCAGTAATGAAACTACCCTTATTGAAGAGCTTTTGAGCACGGGCAATGCGTTTCCTGTACTGTCTGTTACCGGTTTTAGCATTAGGACGTCGCTTGTGTCGAGGAAACTTCTTGCGTTTCACTTGCTTCATTGGTTTACGTTGAGCGTGTCGCCGACGTTGAACTCTCGCCAGGACCTTTCGATTGTTTTGCAGAGTCGCAGCGCCCACAAATCGTTTACGAGGTACCTTTGGACGTTTCTTCTTAACGCTTAACCGCTTCGGCTTGTTGCTTTTCACACTAGAAAAGGAACGAGGAGCAGTTCCCCTGGCGCTTCCTTGCTCACGCTTTGCTTTTCTCTGGTTCATCTGCATTTCATGGAGTCTTATGATAACTCGCTTGACTTCATCTTTTTGTGCTTCAAAAATGCATCGCATCACCCTCAGTTCGATCTGCTCATCGACGGTGGGGAGCGCCGCTTTCTTTCGCCTTCTACGACAGGGACGCTCGACATCCCCGTCACCCTCATCGTCTGTCAACCAATTGGGAGCATCATCTGAAACAATATTGTTGTTTATATTTGTTCTTGGAGTCTTATTGTTTTGAATATCGATCGGCGGCAACGACGGAATGCTTGGATTCAACTTCTCTGGTGGATACTTCAGGAATTGCTCTCTACATAACATTGTCCTTAACCACTTGTTGATTTCACATGTAAACTAGGGAGGAGAGAACTTATTCTGAGTTCTGATAAAAACAACTACTGGTCAGTTGAACTTATTGCCGCAAGGATCACACCAATCGACTGTCGGTTTGTTGACCAATAAGCTTGCTAACGCTGCAAGTGGCAATCGCTATCTCTTCGAAGTTGTCTGTAGCGCGAAAACTGAGAATTGTTTTTAAGATTCCGTTGGAAATAAGCAGCGGCTTCTATACACTAAGTTCTTATTTGGTAGTGGTAAATTTGTGGATGTGTGTGACAATACACGAATGCCGGTGGTGTTTACAGTTCGATTTTGTAAACATAACCATTCATCGGAATCGGTTAGTGTTGTTATGAAAGTGCTTAGTTTCTCCGATGACGATTGTTTCTGTTATTTAATATGTTTCTAAGTAAATTTCGCCTTAGTTAGCTAAATGCGGTCCTTTGCAATGCGTGAAATCATAATTCCGAATTTCGGATTCCCTGCATAGAAGAACACACACCACCACAGCTGACCAGGCGCACCAAACATTTCTTTTTTTTTTTGCACGCCTGTCTGTCAGTTGCAAGTGACAGTCGAGAGGTTTGTCTTGTCAGCCAGTTATGTGATTTCCCAACTACCATACTTGTTTGCAAATATTTATAAGTTCTTGTTTATAAGAATAATAATGCGACTAACGCACGTTCTACGCTATCGGTTGTCCGTTCCGTGTGCCAATGCCAATCTGCAATATGTGCCAAAACACCAGCCCGTTCTGAAAAACGATATCAAGCGTCTCGAAGAATTCCTCATATCGAAACCAAACATCTTAGTCCTTACTGGAGCAGGAATCTCAACTGAGTCTGGTACGTAAATCACAACTGAGAGGCACAACTGAGATGATCATTTCTTGCAGGAATCCCTGACTATCGGTCGGCTGGCGTTGGCCTGTATGCTCGTTCCAACCATCGTCCGGTCCAACATATGGAGTTTGTTAAGTCGAAGGCGATCCGCCAACGTTACTGGGCACGCAACTTCGTAGGATGGCCAACGTTCTCGAGTACAGAACCGAACGCCACTCACATAGCATTGGCTCGCTTTGAACGTGAAGCACGGATTCAGGGAATTGTCACACAGAACGTTGACCGATTGCACACTAAAGCTGGAGCTAAGAATGTCATTGAACTCCATGGCAGTGGTTACGTTGTGAAGTGCTTATCTTGTGACTATCGAATTGATCGACATGCCTTCCAAGACATTCTGAACGCAATGAATCCAGAGTTCAAAGATGCTCCGGACATGGTCCGTCCGGACGGTGATGTAGAGATTCCTGTGGACTACATAGAGAATTTCAGAATACCCCCATGCCCAGAATGCAATGGAAACCTCAAGCCGGAGATTGTTTTCTTCGGCGACAATGTGCCCAAGGAGAGGGGGCTTAAAATAGCCGAGATGATCTACGCAAGTGATGGTCTGCTAGTCCTCGGTTCAAGCCTGATGGTGTTCTCTGGCTATCGAATGGTGCTGCAGACGAAGGACCTAGAACTGCCAGTAGCAATTGTAACCATCGGGGAGACAAGAGCTGACCACCTGGCAGACATTAAGCTGTCGGCGAAGTGCGGAGATGTCATACCGAAGCTGTTTAACTTTAAATAGTGCTCTTTTGTGTTTGTTTGAATTTCTTTGCTGGTATTTGTTGATAAATCTGTAGCTAAATATATTTTATTAAATCCATTTCTTTCATACGTTCGTGGCGCTATCTATTGTCGTCGAATATGTATTTCTCTGACAGTTGTCGGCGAGTTTCGTGTTGTCTTCTTCCCACTCTCTTGTGCCACGGCGATTAGAGGGAGTACATCTGATAAAGGTTCGAAAATTCGAACTCTCTCTATTCGCCGTGCGACTGTCGGCGCTAGTACCGTAGGCTTTACAAGTAGAAGAGTGTATTTTGAGTTTCAGCAATCAGCAGTTTCTTTTCGAATGCAGCTGTGATTTATTGTGTGGAGTGATCGAACTGCGTTGATGGAATTTTATGTTCTCGTTGTTGTTGTTGTGTAGTTGATTTCCTCATCCTTTTGTTATCTTCTCATCATCAGCGCGAATCAATTTCATTTCTGTTTCAGTTTGATTTTCGATTTTCGATTTTGTGTGTTTTGTGGGCAACAAATGAACATTGTTGCAAAACGGCGGCTATAACTAATTTAATTTGTTTTGTGAAAAGCGTGCAAGCAAAAGAGAAGAGAAGAGCATAGTCACACGGTTACATCTTGCTATATTCAATATCCATTCGAAAAGGACGGGAAGGAAGCAACAAAAATAAACGCAAACAGATAAACAGAAAATGTCAGACACCAAGAGTGTAAGTTAAATTAATTAAATTGGTATACAAAATTTCACCCATTAATGCTGGAGGTTGGACAATGGGAAACAAGACCCCCTTTGTAATTTGTGGGTGTTGCATTGCGGCCGCCATCGTCGTCGCCACCGCGTATGTGTTTCGCTTGGATTTAGTAAGAAAAAAATTCAAGGGCGCGGCTGGGTAATGCACTTAAGTGTCTTATTTGAACGTCGCCTTTGTTAATGCCTTTAAGTGGCATTGGACGTTAACAATATGTGCATTGTAATATGCAAGGGAAAAACTGGTTCATGTGTAATCATTGCTTTGACAATTACCGGCAAGGATCCCATACGTCATATAATTATGAAGTGTTGCAGTTTGTAGACACAGTTTGTGTACGGGGAAATACGATTCGTCGCGCTGTTCGTGTTCTTCGGATCGCAGACTACTAGGCTCTGATTCCCAAGAGAAGAGGCCGCATTGTTGGCTGAATTCTCTAATTGAAATTGAAACACAAGCAACTCCATTCAGAGGAGTCTGTGAATGAACATGCTTAGCCGGATTTGAGGCCACCGCATTGCGTGTCTGTTCATGATTCACTTGACAAATATTCCGGACTGAATGGATGTTCCGCAACTTAATTTGAAATCTATTTGATATTGGATAGACAAAATCTCTAACCAACGAGCAATCTGTTTTCGTTGATAATTGTGTCAGTTTGGCGTGACTCACGCCAGTACTTGCCTACTTTCTTACTTCACATGTTCTCCTTATTGCTGACCCGTTTTTTGCGAATTCTTACCTGCTTTTGTGGAGCCACGGAATATTGTTCACGTAAGATATGGATTCGCGTCACTTTATCTTATGCATGTTTCTGATAAAAAAAAAAAAACAGTTTGTGTACTGATATCAACCTAAGGCGGCCAATGTTTAACAAAATAGATAAACATTTCGCCGAATTAAGTCTGAATGTCCACTAAAGTCACTAAAGTGAATGCTTTGTGTGGTAACTTCTTCATTTATCTGAATATCTTCTGTTAACGATGAGTCGCCTTCCAAACGGACAGACAAAGCATGACTCACTTATCACCTACCACCCTCAGGCATCCAAATATTCAGCAAACATTTCCCCATTTTTATTCTCTCAAATGGCAAACCAGAAAATCGGACGAAAATAAATTCAGGGCAGTCCCTCCGGTTCGGTCATTTACTTTTGACTCAGTTCAACTGCTGAAAGCACAAACAGCAGCGGAATACAGCCAGAACCACATCTGAACTCTTGAAATTAGCCTCAATCTTGATGTCGCAGTAGCCAAGCACAGCAGACAACACACATGCATACACACATACACGTGCTGGCATATATTGATGTTGAGAGGTAATTGAAAACGAACCAAAACGAAGTGGAAACTCAGTACAAATAAAAAACTAAGTGTACAGTATAACAGTCAATTAAACGGTGTCACACTGCGTACCGCATTTTAATTTAAAAGAAGAATTTATTTATTTATTTCTGTTTTGTGTTGACTATTTATTCGGTGGGGCGGGCAAAGGAAAGGTCTGCAAGTACGTAACGCGAGATTTTTATGCACACGCATGTAAGTTCGTTCAGAGGTATGTAGGGGTGAAATAGATTACTTTCTACGGCACAGCACACCGCGACTATCTTTCAACTAGGTCAGGTATCCAAAACTATTCCAGTTTGCAACGAATTAAGTAGGCGAAGCTGAAACCGAACATTGTATTCCCTAGTCGTACCGATTGATTGAACATTGAACAAACAGAGCGGCGAGTGTGTAGTGTGTATGCGAATGAAGTGTTAATTGATATTTGAATTGCCTCTGATTTGTTATTTGTGCTATACATCAGTTCAATTCGAGTAATAAACATACGTCTGCAACAAGGTTATCACATGATATCCCAAAAGACAACTGATACTATACCATAAACTGTGGAAGCCGCTTAGTGGTCAGTTGTGTGTAGCAGTAGCACGCTCCCCTATGGATGAAGTAATCCCTTATATTTCCCTCCCTTGCATATCAAGTTGCTAATTGAGTTTTTCATTTCTTGTTTCTTTGCAGTTTTCCAGCATTGAAACCCCTGGATATGTGGGTTTTGCCAATTTGCCCAATCAAGTGCACCGAAAATCTGTGAAAAAGGGATTCGAATTCACTCTCATGGTGGTTGGGGAGTCTGGACTTGGTAAATCGACTCTGGTTAACAGTCTTTTCCTCACCGATTTATACCCAGAGAGAATTATTCCGGACGCTATTGGTAAGGACAAGTTACAAACAACTACTGGAGGTCCACTGCATTACCATCCTTGGTCCTTTTAGAAAAACAAAAACAGACGGTCAAATTGGAAGCATCCACAGTTGAGATTGAGGAGCGAGGTGTCAAACTCCGCCTGACCGTGGTCGATACACCAGGCTTCGGTGATGCCATCGACAATTCAGACAGTTTTAGTGCAATTCTGGAGTACATTGATGAGCAGTACGAGAGATTCTTGCGCGACGAAAGTGGTTTAAATCGACGCAATATTGTTGACAATCGTATACACTGCTGCTTTTATTTTATATCGCCCTTCGGACATGGGTAATAGCCTGATTGTGTGCGTCTATGAGTGAAGAAGATTTGTGAACTGTTTTTCTCGTTTCAGACTGAAACCACTCGATGTGGAGTTCATGAAGAAACTTCACTCAAAAGTGAACATAGTGCCTGTTATTGCAAAAGCTGACTGTCTCACAAAAAAAGAGATTCTTCGCTTGAAATGTCGCATACTGCAGGAAATAGAGGAGCATGGAATCAAGATTTACCCTCTGCCCGATTGCGACAGCGATGAGGACGAAGACTACAAGGAGCAGGTAAAGCAACTGAAAGAAGCTGTCCCCTTTGCCGTCTGTGGAGCGAACACGCTTCTCGAAGTGAAGGGGAAGAAGGTGCGTGGACGTCTGTATCCATGGGGAGTGGTTGAAGTTGAAAATCCAGAGCATTGTGATTTCATTAAACTCAGGACAATGTTAATGTAAGGACTTAACAGACATTGCACTTGCATTTCGAGTGTTCTGAACGTTCTTTTGATGTTTTCTTGCAGAACACACATGCAAGACCTTCAGGAGGTCACTCAGGAAGTACACTATGAGAACTACCGTTCAGAGCGTCTGGCCAAGGGCATTAACAAAAAGAACGGCCCAATGAAGGACAATGATCGCGACTCGGCACCAATCAGCAACAATCTCTCGGACAAGGACCGAATCCTGCTGGAGAAGGAAGCCGAACTGAGACGTATGCAGGAAATGCTTGCGCAGATGCAGGCTAAAATGCAAGCTCAGCAATAGTAGGAGGATGCATACATATATATATGATTTCTGTAACAATCTTCTGTGTTGTGTATTAGTTATATTCTCCTCCCTTCTCCTTTCGACCCACGACATTTTGCATTAAACGTTAAACATAGTTCTCATTTCTTTAAATCATTTGCCTTCATCTAAAAAATAAGAAACTTACATATATATTTTTGTACGACTTTACATTAAGTTCTTCTTACGCATTTCCGAACAAACTACTAAGCGGAGAATATTTACCATTACTTTTTAATATTACATGTGTATTATTTTGTATTCAAATTAATTGAAATGGAAGAAAGAAAATTGAATTGCTGCTCTCAGTCGAATCGTTCTAATGGCAACTTATTTTTTACTCAATAATGTAATTTAATATTTCGCTTCTATTGCAAAGAAGAGATATCTGTAATCAGTATATACTAACATAATGACGATGCAATATATTGAAGTTTTTTTTCAACAATTACGAATGCGTTCTTTTTATCGGTTGTTGTTCTGTTTCAGATCCCGGGGCTGCTTGAGTCGATGGTGCGCTACTGAGTAGAATAAAACACATTCTCGCATTCATACTCGTCTCCCGTCTTCACTGCTTATCGCCATAGTGATTTTGGCTTAAACCTTGTAACCAGCATAAGACAGTAATAAAACCGTTTGTTAATTTCCAGAAAAAGCGTGTTTAGTTCGCGTGAAAGACCCCCGAAAGTCATTGAACTTCTCAAAATGTCCCAATGGAACGCCTGTGAGTGTGCAACAATTTCAACCCACTCTCCCACTACACCTGATTCAAAAAAATTTTCTCTTGATATCGAGAGTAAAAGAGAATCTCGCATGAGACAACACGAACAGTTTTCCCACCCGTCGTTGCTCTCTTTCTGGCGAACAGGAAAAGAGATGACTAATCAGTTTGTTGTGCATTCCTGACACTTGTCCATTTACCAGAGCAGTCCAAATATACGTGCAACTCTGAAGCAAGACATACTAAATTGGGAGAAGTAGGAATTTTCTCATTCACCGAATCGTCCCGATCGTAGTTTGTCGCACTTTTCAATGCAATTCTGTTCAGTAAAACCTCGGTTCACTTGAGTTTATTTTTTTTCTATTTCTTTCTTATTACTCTACCTCGAATATTCAACTGTCAAGTTTCACGGTGTAATTAGTGACAGACAACTACTGACACTGAGCGTGTAGAGTACGTCGTAACGTAAGAGCGGACAATTTTGGTTGACTTGTTTTTTTTCCTTCTTTGCATTACATTAACTTTCGTAGAGTGTGTTTGTGTGTTCCGAGAAGAATATCTACTGTTTCGGAACAAAATTCGTTGCAATTCGCGTGAAATATTCCACATACCAAATCAAGGATTCACAATGATTAAAAATAAGAAAGACACTCGGTCTGGTGGGGTCTCCTAGAACCACAATAGCAAGCCAACAATATACACAAGAAGTTGCAAAGAGAATCGAGATTAACCTTTTTTGACATTGAACACTTGTGCTCTGATGTGTGCTGCGTTCGGTTGGTGCTGGTGCCTTTTGCCGTTTATTTCGTGTGCGTTTGCTTCCATTCGGTGCGGGGAAACGGGAACGCTTCCAAATTTTTAATTAACAATATCTTTTTGTTGCTCTCATTTACCAATTTGCTTCAAAAATCGTTTTATTAAATTTAATTTGAAACAGAGTACAGTACACGCAAGCGAGAGACACGAGAGAAAGAGTGGCGAAGAGCAACAAATAGAATTCACGAATTTAATGCTTTGGCAGCGAATGCTGCGAATACGACAGGAAGAAAAAGAAAACGAAGTGAAGTACGAGTACGAACGAAGTACACACCAACAGAGAAAAAAAAAACAGTTTAAATCAATTGAAAAGAAAGTTGTGTAATCAGAAAATAAAGACGGGAAAGACTAGAGCAGTCAGTGTCGCTCTCGCGGTGGCTTCGCGCGGATAATTTATATCATTCGTCGCTCTGTTACAAAAATAGATCCACTGCACGTTTTCAAAATAATTTTCGTGTGATTAGGCCTTAGCCCCCCTCATTTGTGAGACTTACATACCTACCTAGTTGGTCTGTCCCCGTCCCGTATCCCGTATCTGCTTTGGCCATTTACTAGTATTTTGTTTGTTTTTGAACAAAGTAAGCAAAATACTGCACAAATCAACTGAGTAAGCTGGTCTTCATATTGTATTGTGCATCTTGAGCAACATTCGGCGAGACGACATGGCTAAGGATGAGGAGGACGATCTGTTGCCCGACAAAGATGCCGCAAAGGGATTCTATGCCAAATACGAGCCAAAAGAAATTCTTGGCAGGTGAGTGTCCTACTGAAAGTTCCCACAATTGCTGTATAAAGAAAGATATTTATTTCTTAATTGGTTTAAGGAGGATCATTTTTTGTATTCATCTCTTTCGTCAAATGTGTGCCGATTTTGCATATTTTTCTCTTTCCTTTGCCCTCTAATTTGTGGGCAATGAAGACGAGGTGTTGCCAGTAGAAGGGGATTTTCCATTTCGGATAAGTGAAGTGGTGCCCAAGATGTAAAGCTTCATGCGTCCATCAGCATCTCCTCTTGATGAAGTTGTTTTAAAAACGCAAATTCGCCGCTAGTAAAACGTTCTGTTTTAAAGGTTGTTGCCGGTCAAGGTCAGACGAAGAAAAGTCCTACCCCACATGGTGCTTTGATTTTTTCTTCTTGTTCTCCTTTCTTGACTGAACTTGAGTAATTTTGACTAGCTTCAAATTCCCTTTCATTTGACCTCCATGCGCATTTCATTCTTATTGAACGAGAGGAGACATACATCGGAACAGAAGGAGGACAGAAAAAAAAACAATCTGGAATGTGTGTTAAAGTATGCCATTGATTTTTGCTCTCACTTTCAGTAAATAGAAGCAGTTGCTCTGGTTAAAGGAGTCGGAATCATTGCTCCTTTTGGTCTGAAGTTAACAAACGCCGTTTGGAAAATCTATCTGGCAACTATTTTGGATCAACGAATTCGTTTATATTCTCCTTTGACTAATTCAGTTTCTTCTATACACTCTTTAATTTCTCTTTCTCGTATCTTAAGTGGATAGTTTTGTGTTGTTCCCTTTTTCTTTTTTTGAATATACCGCGCCTCCTTCTCTTCATCCGTGTGATGTTGTCTTGTGTCATGTGTGTGGTGTCATGTTATACATATGTTCTGCGGACCATGAGATGGTGGAATAGAAAGAGCGAGAGAGAGAGAAGAAAAAACATCCCGGCTTATTTTTCATCATTCTCTACTTCTACTTGCTGCTTCCATCCCGCTTGCGTCTTATTATTTTTATTGCATGAACTGCTGCACGTGCTTTAATTCTATTTTAATTCAATTGATTGTGTGGAGTAAAACAATTTTGTTTCATGTTTGCGGTTGGTTGTGTGTGCACGTCGAAGTAGTGATGGCTAGCGTGTGACACACCTCCTTTTTTGAGACCTGAAGCACTTTATTGAAGAGATAACACAAGCGAGCTAACCTACCTACCGGCTACGAGTCTCTCTCATGAGTTTTGTAATTTCTTTCATTAGTTGATTACGCTCTGCTATTGAATATTACTTTATTTTAATTCATTCTTTCTCTTCTCGTGCTCTGTTTAACGTTTAAGAACTTGCATGAGATATTCGACTCTGTTCATGATGGCTGCGGATGGGTACAAGGTTCAGTTTAGTTGACAGAAATAGAAAGGAATCAATGTGGGAAATATTGTCCCAAAGCACTTCAATTTAAAATAAATCAAAACAAAAACATGGTCACAAATTGTAGAGTGGTTAAAGAAACTGTGTTTAGACCACTTCACCTCTCCACCAATGGTTTGGTTTTTTAAAGTGGTCAAGAAGAATGGAGTGGCTAAAGAAAACTATTCTTAGCAAGATCTGTATTCAGGTCTATACTCATCACAAGCTACAACATGGACCGTGGCCATATCCTTCTACGATCCAGCGTTTTCGATTGAAATGGCGCCTACCCCCTACTAAACTTTCTGTTGACCTGGTGTCCCAGCTGGAATCTGTTTTTGTTAAGAAGATTCTATGCTTCATTTTGATTTGGGTGGTGGTTTGCTAGTAGCTCGGTGACAGTGCTTTTCATTTCATTTTGAAAAATCGCCGATTTCTCTAAGTTTTAGATTTGTATTATTGTGGTGAATTCGGCATGAAAATGCGCTTCAGATTTTGCTTCTGGACATCTACAGAGAAGCATGCCAACTTTTTGTCACTATCCCCAACTGATGCGCACATACGCGTGCCTAGAATTCATTGTGTTCACAATTGAATAAAACGCAATAATTCATCTTAAGTACGACATTGTGCTGTGTATCTCTTACTGGCGAGTATAGAGAACTGATTTGCAACAATTGTCTTGACAAGTAATCAGAAGCAGAACGGAAGGTTAACAATCCTCCCATTGAAAGTAAACACTTTGCATATGATCGCTTTTCATATTGACCGCTGTGACCGCTTACACTTTTATGAATGAAAAATCAAAGTTTATCGCTCCAGGTGGCAAAACTGCAAGGTTTGCCTACTCGATAATGTTTGACTCACTTTTTTCGTCGTCGTTAAATTTCTCATTCGGTTTGCTTGTATAAGTTTTATGTTTGCCTCGTCAAATTCATTGTCAATGGTTCACACTGAAATCGAACACCTTGGTTGGGAATTGATCGAATGTGCAGAAATCGCATGACCCTTTGATTCACTTTGTACATGTATAAGCAACTTGGGTTATATAAGGAATTGTGTAGAATAATTATTTTCTTTAGCAAACTCTTGAAGCATAAACTAGGTCTCACAACATGAGCAATCATTGACTGACGAATATCACGTAGGCTGAGTGAAATATGATGAGTGCAGACGCACGGCTTATTGCGAATTGAGAAGTTCTTTGCCATCGTTATCAAAAAATCTGTGACTTACCACTGTGTAGATGCAGATACCCTGTAAGTGCACGTATAAGAGCTTGTACGCTAGACAACCAGAAACTACAAAAGTGCTTCGCACAGTTCTACACATTTCATTCAGATCGTCTAAATTGTTATCAGTTCGCTTTGATTCATCCACTTGAGGGGCCCAAGTGAGTCTACGACGAAGCAACTTATTTCTCATTTGATTGAGCGACTAATCTGTGCATGCACACATATAAAATCCATTCAACTACAATCAGATTGATCGTTCTTTCTGCCAACTGAATGTTTTTGCCGGTAGCTTGTTTCGTTTATTTATAGGTCAAGGCCTTTTAAGATCGTTCTCTAAATAAAGAAACATAAAACGTCAGTCCTCTACGTACGTAAAAGATCAATAATTGCGGTTCACTAATCACAGAGAGCGTGTCGCAGTTTACATAGGAAACGTCATTTGATGCTGATTATGAAGATGACGAGGTCTCTAGAGATAGTAAGACTCTGGCGATGAACAGAAGTTCTCTCGGAAATTGAACAGAAAGTTCAGGGATTCAACTTTACTTTACAGCGTGAAGTTATTTCGTGCTCCTGAGAAATTGACAAAGGCAATGAAATGAAGCGATTTTTCGGGACAGTGCCAACCACACGCACTGATTAAATCAATTCAAATTGTTTGTTATCTTATGATTGTGGAGGGCAAACGATGATGAACCTATAAAAAGAATTCTCAAAGAGAATTGTCAGCTAAAACGTAGAGAGGCATCTTTGCTTCTCTTTTCTTGAACGCAGCCCAAGATTGCGATGAAAACATGGCGTAGGTTTGAACTAATTCTTGCATGTCACGTCTTATTCTGTATTGCATAGAATAATCATTAGTTTGCTAGTAGTTTTATCTCTCCCACACCCATCATTTTCTATTTGAAGACGCAATAGGCGTTAATTCTACGTATTATTTTGCGTTACTTGCCTGTGATCTCAGATCTGGACGTGGCATCTGCATCGAGCACAATTAAATCAGTAGATTATGAGTGCACGGGGGAAATTCAACCTTTCACATCATTTGCATTCTGTCTCCCTAAAGGACCAAGGTCTATAAAGAATTGTTTTGTATAGCATCATGCTGAGACATTCAATGAATCACCAGTACGTAAGTTCCTTGTGTGAAATACGTCGCGCATTATACTCCTTATGCAATTGCGTTAATCTTGTGCGAAGTAGGGCAAGGAGACGGCTATAATTATTTCCTGGAATACGTTCTCTTTAAGCACGCTCCTGTGCCCTGTTGGAGATGTTTCTAAATTTAATGAAGTGATTCATACGTGGTCGATGATAACAACCATTTTGTCCTCCTGTACAATAACCTTTTGCGCTGGTGACCACTTGTTTGATGATGACTCTAAATCCATAAGCTGAAAATAAACACCTTCAGCTCTTTACACATTTCTAAATATATAGAAATCACTTAAAAAATTCATCCAGTTCTGTACCACAAAAGAGTTTTTTGTATTTATCATCCGCCGCCCCACACACAATGGCAATTCATGAATTGACAAAGTCTATCTTTGATCGAATAAATGTCTGCTGTGTACAGTCTCTCTCTCTGTCTCTGGTTAAATGATTTTTATGAGAAAATTAGTTTTCTTTTGATGCCAAAAGTCTAAAGTCTGAAGCGGTGGAGTTTTTTTTTTAAATAATTTAATTGTAATAAAACAGATTCAGCAGTGGCGTCTCCGCACGGCGACAGCGATGTGTGGAGGTGTAGATGTGTGCGAAGAATTCGAACGATACCGATTCCAAGTCTTGTGTAAACATTTGTCCATGTAATTAACATGCTTGCACCAGTTTACAATAGGGCTTTTTTCCTCATCACTATCTAAGATTAGTGGTGCATTCACTGGATACGTGAACTTGCACTTCACATAACAGTAGACTAAAGATAATGAAATTGCATTGGATGATGATAAACCAACCAAGCCAGACCAAAACAGTGCACAAGTGCCTGCTTATTTAAAGGTCGAAAAACAGACAGAAATCGTCGTTGTTTCGTGCGAAAACCTCTGCACATTTACACAAGTGAGTAGGCGTTGGGTAAATAGGAAGTACTTGCTTGTAAATCGTTTTACAATATCCACACGTTAGTTGGATGATCTATTATCGTTGTGCAGTACTAGTCACATGCACAATTTTATTAGTGGGTTTTAAGATATGACTAACTTAATTATTTCCTTTACAGAGGCATCAGTTCAACAGTTCGAAGATGCATCGAAAAAGAGACCGGCAAAGAGTTTGCCGCGAAAATCATCGATCTTGGCGGTGCCACCGAGGCTGGTGAATCAAATCCACAGCATATGTTGGAAGCGACACGACAGGAAATAACGATATTAAGACAAGTTATGGGCCATCCATACATAAGTATGTCCACTCACCTCTAAATGAAACTTCAAATCAATCGATTTTGTTATTGATAATTTCAGTTGACTTGCAAGATGTATTTGAATCAGATGCATTCGTATTTTTAGTATTTGAACTCTGTCCCAAGGGTGAGCTTTTTGATTATTTAACAACAGTTGTTACGTTGTCAGAAAAAAAGACTAGAACCATTATGAGGTGCGTTTACTTCTTCACTTCTTTGCCATGAATAAAATCTTCAACCAATGTTTGCAATTCCTTTCATGAACTTTTAGACAAATTTTCGAGGGTGTCGAGTATATTCATGGAAAGAATATTGTCCATCGTGACTTAAAGCCCGAAAATATCCTCCTAGATGAGAATCATAATGTGAAGATAACAGATTTTGGCTTTGCACGCCAGCTGAAAGAAGGAGAGAAATTAAATGGTACATTTTCTATATTCACTGTTTTTAATAGACACTGTTTTAAAACGATTGGTGTTGGGTAGATTTGTGTGGCACTCCGGGATACCTAGCTCCAGAGACTCTGAGATGCAACATGTTCGAGGGATCACCAGGTTATTCGCAAGAAGTCGATATGTGAGTTGCACATAGTGTATGTTTTCAGGTGAATGATGAATTTTTCCATTTAGCTGGGCATGTGGTGTCATTATGTTCACCCTCCTTGTGGGTTGTCCGCCCTTCTGGCATAGGAAACAAATGGTGATGCTTCGGAATATCATGGAGGGAAAGTATAGTTTTACATCGCCTGAATGGGCTGACATATCAGGTAAAAAAACATCCAATATCTGTGCATCAGTGCTAAAGAACATTACATATTTTACAGAGGACCCCAAGGATCTAATAAGAAAGTGTCTAGTCGTCGATCCAGCACAAAGGATAACCGTGAAGGAAGTATTAAGACATCCATTCTTCAATCAGATGGTAAGTCTACGTACATGCTTTTGGCTGCGGTCAACTTTGTATAACCTTCCGATGTGGAAAGAAAGAAGTATGTTAGTTATTCTTTCAAACTTTTCCTTTTTCTATAGCTTCTATCTTTCTTACTTTCACTGTCTTTCTTCCCACCTACTTCCCCATCTTCTTTATTCTATATCCTTTACTATCAAAAGAATTACTTCTAAAATTTATTTTGCATAGATTGCTTCTAATATTTTATTTTAGTATTTATTGTTTAAATATCGTCAAAATTAATAAAAGTGTATAATTGGGCGCTTTACTACCACTACCACTACCACTACAATATGATATCATCCGATGAAAGCGATGTCAAGTGTAGCCAATGAAAGGCATTTAATCTAGGATATTTGTATTTTATCTAGTTTTTACTATTTTTTCTTCGTTTTTTGTTTGTTTCTCTTTTCAACTCACATTTTTATTTCATATTTGTTTTCTTCTCTTCTCCTTTTTTTATTATATATGATGATCGGTAATACTACATAAAACAAAAAAAAAAAACACAAATGTTCACTCGCATTTAAAACAAAACAAAAATATGTACAAAAACTAAACTTACTCAAATGCTAGCTATTTGAACAAAATATCGATGGACTTAAACGCAGCCTCTCAGTCAAGTCGAGGAGAATGAGTCGAATCACGGAAATTGCACTGGTAACGATCCGTTTCTGGACAAAACACTGTTTCGATATTAAAAGACGAGTGATTGTTTTCTCATTTTACTCTTACACATAATTATTATTATTTTTAGAGCTTAATTCTGTTTTTTTTATTTTATCCATTTTTTCTCACTGAGTTCTGTTTGTTTGTTTTTTTTATTCTCTGTTTGTACATGTTCATGATTTTAAAAATTTGTTCTTTTGTTTGTTTTGCTCCAGGTATCTTTTTCTTCTTTCTCTCTCTTCTGTCTGGTGTTTTTTTTTTATTTTCCCACACACATCCATTACAATTATTTGATTTTACTTGCAAAAAAAACGTCGCAGTCTTTTGTCCGTTTCTACCTTTTTTTTTGTTTTGTTTTGCTGATGCGTTTGGTGCTTTTCTCTTTGCGATTTCTATTTGATTTTATTGCAAATAATACCTTGAGGAGACCTTTAAATATTTTTGTTTTTTTTATATCTTCACATCTTAAATTAAACGAAGAATTGGTGATATATTTATATTTTTATGATTCTTTTCTCTCTTTTATTCTCTTTTTTCATCCTTAACGCAAATGCAAACCAAATAACAAACAAATTAACAAATTACAAAATAGAATGAAATTGACCTAACAAATAAGTATTTGAAGGGAATTCAGGTTGCATGTCCTTGACCTAGCGTTAAAGAATTGCATGAAGAGTTGAACGTAAGTCTTCTCTAGAGTATATGTATAAGTTATGCATGCTTGAGTAGTGGATCCACGTGAGTTATGTTATCGGTGACAACATGCAATGAGTCACTACTACAACATCATTTTGTTTGCATTGTTATGCTGTTGTCCATTTATTTTTTGTTCGACAACAACCATCATACTAATATTGAATTACTATTTGTCGATGAACTTATCATTTAATTTTCCCCTACCAAGAGTCTCTATTTGGTTATTGAGTTAATGTAAATTTGATGCATTTTTGGCATCAACATCAACGGCGGAGATTTGCAAATGTTCTTCCATTTTCGTTAAGGACTACGTATTGAAAATCTATTGGTATGTTGTAGTAACAAAATAGCCTGTATTTATCGGAGACAAGAGTAAACGTAAAAACCGAGCGTTGTGAGTAAAAATCGAACATTAATCTTTGTTGGGCTAAAATGTTGCTTAATGTAATTAGTCTCTGTCTTGCTTTTTGCTTAACGTCTTCGTATTTTTTTCTAATGATTTACAGAATACTTTCCTTTCGAGTGCAGTACAAACGACGGGTAGCAATGAATTTCCTCCTCCCTGTTGACACAATGAAATCTATATATTTTCCCTTGGTTCTGGTGTATATTGTATCTCTATTTGGATCCTCCATGTATCCGTTGTCCCCTATCTTTATCTCCTTCTGATAGGACATCGAAAATTTGAATTTGGAACACAACACATACTACTTTTTTTTTTATAACCTTCACATCAAAATTTTATCCATCAAAAAAAAAAAACAAAAATTTTGCTTTTTAGATCTTACATCCTGAACCCTCGATTGGACATCCCACTAGTTACGAGCAGTTAAGAGAGAAGAGTATACGAAACGGCAACTACTCCTTAAAAGTGTATATCACGAATAAGACTTATGATAATGTTACGGGTGAAGAAATTCCAGCATCGAATCAATTTCAAAGTTCACAGGCAGGTTTTTGTTTTACTTTATTTTTTCTCCTTCTTATCATTTTTTCTATCAAAAAACAAAACATATATTCTTTTCTATACTTTGCACCGAAAAATAATTGATGAGTGATATTTTACGAAGTAATCATCACCTTCTTCACATGATTACACTCAAAGTAGAATCTCTGAGGTAAAACAAATCGATCGAATGCACTGATGAATCATTGGACAACCTGCTTATGCAGTTCGGTTGCACTATTACAGCTTATAATGTGCTATAAGAAATATGTTTAACATCTTTTTTAAATGTTGCTTTGTAAATACATACATATAGTATTCGGTAGATGGATTTATGACATTGGTGTTGGCCATTTTCTTATACTGTATTTTTTTCTGGCAACAAATTGTTTCATCTGGGAATAATACACATGTGTTATTTCCGAATTGTATTATCAAATGATATTAATTTGTAGATGCTATTCAGATTTGCTTCGTGCTCTCATCAATTCAGACAACACTCTTTATCGAGGTTGTTATGAAGCCCACTGGCCTCCAGATTCTTATCTGTTATGGATATTACTAAATCTGAATTACAATGATTAAATCTTTATATAAGTTTATAGTGAGTTTTCAACGCTGTAAGGTTGACACTTGACACACTCAGACAATGCCGACAATTTGTAGTTCACCGAGTTTCAAGTTCTAAGTGTTTTTCGATTTACCTCTGGTTATGGTTGGTGTCTGGTTTAATTCTGATTGTTCACTTATTTCATTTTCAAAATGCACAGATTCACTTATTTGCTTGAAATTATCAGACTCTTTAGTAAAGATTAAACTGGATAACTGTACATAACCAACCAATGAAGATCTTTTATTTGGATTACTTCACTTATTTTAAAGAGTCTTATAATCTGTTGTAGTCGATTGATACTCTGCTTCTTGTAATACTAACATATAGATACTTTCAATACTTCACTGAGTTGTCATACACTCTTCAACATGTTATCTACCTTAAGTAAGTAAACTCTATTTTTCCTCCTAACAATTTCAACTTCACTATTCAAAAAAAAAGCGCGACTCACATAGTTTCCTCCAAAGTTGACATCACACATTAGTTATTGCAGCTGAGTAGCCCCTCGCAATTTTTACTCTGTACACGGTGGGCCATTGCTACAGCTAACATGCAAATGCTTAGCGTGTATTTTTTTTCGTTCGCTTTTGAGCTGCTATTACAACGTTTTGTGAAAATAACCAGCCTTTGTTGAAAGAATCCTCCAATTCGTGTGTGAATACACACTGTGGATAACTTAAAGTATTATATTTTGCATGAATTCATTTGAGGTTTTAGTTTTCATGGAAGAGCACTGCATTTACTACACATCCATTCACACACTCTCTCATTTGGCTTCGAAGGCAAAAATCTCTATTGTGTACACCTAAGATGGAATAGCTTTTAAGTACTCGATTAACATTACTCAATATTAGTGGAATGGCTTCGATTCAAAGTCAGTGTCATGGCATTTGAATTAAAATAGAAAAGAGAAAACATTTTTTTTTTTGGAAAAACAGCAATGAAGGACTTTGAATGATAGTCAACTGAAAGTTAAATACACGAAACAACTGCTTAACTTACACCCCCATGACCATATACATACATGAAAGTGTTATTTTTTTTTGGTAAATTTTTTTTTATTTATTTGGGACTGGCAACGCAACTAAAACCGATCATTACCAAAAAAACCAACAACAGGAAAATTTCAAAAACAAGTTAAAAATTCTGTCAAAAATCAAAAAAAAAACCAACCCCCTCACACAACCCAAACAATAACTGTAAAACTAATTGGAGCTCCTTTTTGAATTTTTCTTTGCTACCATTTGACAGTTGTCTAACTTCAATGCTGCTATTGATCGAGTTACTAGTTGCTGTTTTGGGAAGTCCTTTGTGAGTATATCATAACAACAACAACATCAACAACAAAAACAAAACAAAATGAATTAAATCCATGACACACATTTATCTAGTCAAAAAGTAATACGTTACGTATTTGTATATATTTATTCAATGTATACATATGTACAATGTCAATTAAAAAAAAAACAAAAAAAACGGAAATGTGATAAGGTCCTCATAATGCTTTTGGCCTTTCTCTCTTTCTTTCTCTCTCTGTTTGCCTTCCCGTCCGCCTGGCAGCTGTGCTAGAGCTAGAGCTACACTGTGGCCGCGCTCGTAAATATCTCTCTATCAGATGGAGACTCTTAACCTTAATCTAACACAGAATGTATATGTAGTTATGAAACGCTTTAAAAATATATTCATCAATATATTTTTGTTTTCCTAGGTTATGCTTATGTTGTTACTCCTAACGCGTTTGTTTTGAAAAAAACTTAACTTGAAAAATTACAATTTTGTTATAATTTTTTATTTTGAGTCGTTATAATGATATTTTTAAGTTTGCTATGGCATGCCTTATTGTGCTCTCTATCTATTTTTGATTTGTGTTCTATCTTCACACATTTTCTGTTTTTTTATCTGTTCATTAAATTTGTTACTCTTAGAGAAGAAGAAAAAAAAAGAAAATGATAATAATTTGTATTAACGCTTTGTTTTTTAGCAACAGTCCTTGGTGGAAAGATACTCATTGCTGTTCTTCTTATTTCTCTTCTTAAATATAGCTACGGAAACAGAGTCGTTTCAATGCTAGAAAGAAATTCCAGTTTGCAATACTATGCGTTCGGGCTATGATAAGAATACGAAGACTCCGCTTTACAGCTGAGCCACTGCGTGTTGAGGACGCCATTCGGGATCCATACAGGGTGAAGGTTCTGAGAAAGGTATGTGTCATTCGATTCGCATCACACTAAACTATGGTAAACCAAAACTGAAATGAATTTCTGATTCTTTCATACCACCAGGTAATAGATGGCTGTGCTTTCCGTGTTTATGGACATTGGGTTAAGAAGGGCGAAGGACAAAATCGCGCCGCCCTATTCGAGAATACACCGCGTACAGAACTGCATGCTATATATATGAACAACCTTAGTCGATAGGTGTAACTTAATACAATTGAAAGAGAGAAAAAGAAAAAAAATATCTGTTCTACTGTTATCACTACTATTAACTATTAGTACTCATATATGTATGTTACTATTATTTTATAATTATTTTATTTTATTGTTTGTTGTTAGAACGTAAACAAAACAAAAACAGAAAGGAAAGTAATTTATTTACTACAAACAAAAAATTGATGATCATATCCCTTTTAAAAGTGTTTAGTTTGTTCTGTTTCGAAATTCTTTTCTGATTAATGTGACAAAAGGACGATCTACTATTTCCTAAGTATAGTGTATTATTAATATATTCAAAGTCTTTCTAATTTAAATAAAAAAAACAGAGAAAAAGAAAATCGTTCAAATCTTTTGATTTACAATGCCTTGTTATAGCTAAAATAAAACAAACAACAAAGGAAAACAAAGCAAAAACATTACTTGTGTAAGAGATTATAACAAAGAAAAGAAAGTATTTAGTAAAATATTACATACATAGATCCTCAGCAGTTGTTTTATATGGTTCTTTGTAGTCCATTTGATAAGATATGATATTAAATTTGTTTTCGAATAAAGTGATCAATTGGAAAATGTCCCTAATTCGTTATTCATTTGTTTGTCCACACTAAAGTTTCATTTTAATTTAAATTATTGTATCAATTCAAAATTACACCAGCATGCAACTAAGACAGTGAATCGATGGAACCATTTTGTAACAAAACAACATTGTTTCGAAATAAAACTTAGATAAACTCAATTTGAACTTATTTTTTGATTTCACTCGAAACGACCTTTTTTGCTGCAAACTGCGATTATTTTTTGGAAACAAACATCCAAAACAGAACCGACAGACACTAATCTAAACCGTCAAGTATCACACAATTCCCATCAACCAGTCCGCAACCATGTTACCACATTACATCAACCCAATGTCACATTTATTGTGTTGTTTCTTAAACATATTTAATAAACAAGCACTAACATCTTGCTATCACAATGCCTTTAACTTCATTTAAATGCTATTTCTAGAAGAAACCAATACCCTTTAATTGAAGATCAGTATCAGGTCTTCGTCAGTACCGAAAGCCCGCCTGGCTTTGTCCATCGCAGCCATTGAGGACACGCACACGTCTAGACAACATTCTTGAGTGAAACTACATAATTCAAATACATATTCCATTCGTACTTACGACCATCGATTACCTCCGGATTGTGGTAGAATATCTTCCGTTTGGATTGGTCAAAGCCGCATAGGACCACGTAGTGACCCGCATATCGTCTGGATTTGCCAATATTGTTTAAAAACGAGCAACTTTAGGAAAACGTAGTGGATTTCAGTGTTTAAATGAAATGAGACTGTAACATGAGAAGCCACATCTTTTGACTTTTTCGATGAGCATGGAATAAAGTGAAAAAATACAAGTCCTTCACTCACCCAGATCTCTCAAGAGAATCCCTCTTGCATACATCACAGCGAAGCAGTGATCCATTTGTTAGAATTATCACCGGTCCATCATAGGCGAGGTGACGCACAATTTCGTTGAAACTTATTGTTCTCTTCTCAACTGATACCCCATGTGAGTGGGCATCCTTGAACTTTTTATTCACCCTCTCTTCGTCCTTATCGATTATTTCCGTATAGTAACTGTGCTGACTGTAACTTGGATCAACTCCAAGGGTTTTGGTAAGATATAGATGACGAATATTGAATTTTCCCAAAATGTAGCATAGATCTATTGTCCAGGTGCTGTGGCCGAATCCTTCTTCTTCACAAATGCTGTTGAAATTCGAAAGAAATTGCTTTCTTGTCGCACTACTGAGGATCATGATGATACAGGAGAGACCACAATCCCAATGGAACCGCTGATGGTAGTGCGTTAGGTTATATTGCTTTTGCTCTGGTAAATCCATAAAGTATGAAGGAATGTCCGGGGTGGTCTCTGAATTGGGATATATGGATGAAATCAAATAATTCATATTAAACATTCACAACACACCGTTCATTTAATCGAAATTTAAACTTAAGGATGTCTTAGCACGAGATGACTTTTTTTTTTTTTTATCTGTGACTCCTTTTGACAGTCAAACTGGAACACTTGCAAACCGTTGCACCTGCACGCAGTAAACTGCCTGTTGATAAATACATCAACATGACATTTCACTACCTTGTCGACAATCTGCCATTTCACTTCCTTACCAACAATCCCCCGATTGTCAATCAAACAGCTGACTGGGATTATTTAGAAGATTATTTTGGTCAAACGAGTTCTAGGAGTTCCAAAACGATGAATTTATCAAAAAGTATAATTAATTCTAGTATATTTCGAGTATATTCAAAGACTAGAATCTTGTCTCTACCAATATCCCTAAGAAATGTATCCAGTCAATCACAAACAAGTGATGAAAACACAACCGGCGATGGCACAACACACTTTGGGTTCCAAACAGTGAAAGAAAGTGAAAAACGAGAGAAAGGTTAGTTTGAGACCATAAACAATTTCACAAGCACAGGATACATTTCACAATCTCTCCCCAATTCACAAAGTTCACAAAGTGTTCGAAGATGTGGCCAAGTCCTATGACATCATGAACGATGCCATGTCCATAGGAATTCATCGCGTCTGGAAGGACATATTCATGGAGCGTTTAGGACCATCTCATGGGTCACATCTGCTCGATATGGCGGGAGGAACAGGTGATATTGCATTCCGATATCTGAAGTACCTAAAGAATCAACCAAATCCCAATGGAAAGCAAAGCAGTGTCACAATATCCGACATAAACCAGCACATGTTAGATGTGGGAAAAGATCGTGCCGAAAAGCTGAATCTTACGCAAGATAACCTCGGCAGTATCTCCATGGATTGGAAGTGTGCAAACGCTGAGGAATTGCCATTTGAAGATGAAAAGTTTACGGCATATACAATTGCATTTGGCATTCGAAATTGTACACACATCGATAAGGTATGTGAATTGAATTCAGAATGCATTAGTAGTGTTGATAGACAGATCATTGTTTAAGGTACTCTCTGAAGCTTACCGAGTTCTGAAGCCGGGTGGTCGTTTCATGTGCTTGGAATTTAGTCACTTAACCAACGAAACCTTGCAATGGATTTACGATCAGTATTCATTTCAAGTTATACCGCCAATGGGACAAATTTTGACTGGGCAATGGCAAGCCTATCAATACTTGGTGGAGAGTATCCGAAAGTTTCCCCAGCAAGATACGTTCAAAGAGATGATCGAGACGGCTGGCTTTGATTTGGTCCGATATGAGAACTTAACATTTGGCGTTGTTAGTATACATTCTGGTTTTAAATTATAAATGAGAAAATATATTAATGAGTGCCCATACGAATGTAGAACAGTTTTAATCCATTGGTCGAGAAGTCTATCGAAAGGTGGTGTATTCCAAAAAAAATAGGTAATCTTTAGGAACGGAAATGTGGGAATGTAACAAGAAAAAAAAATATTAACTGGCCCATGGGGGGATCGAACCCACGACCTTCGCGTTATTAGCACGACGCTCTAACCAACTGAGCTAATGGGCCACATGCAGTACAGTTTGTCTAGAGCCACATATCTAATTCACTGCTGGAGATGCCTAAATTAACTAATGTGGTCTTTGATCCTCGATACATTAACAACAATCATGCAGTCATTCCTCTGCGCATACTGCATGAGGTCCCAGATTATTACAACCACAGAATTATTTGCATTTCAATTGACAGACCATACAAAACATACAAAACAAGGAGAACCCTTAGCACAAATCGTTTTGCATGATTTATCGTTATTAAGCACACGACTCCAGTGATTGTATGCAAAGCATGAACCCGGTACACGTGTGTAATTACGGCTAAGATGTATAATTGCATTACACTCCAGAATTTTTAAATACTTAAGAAGAAGCTATTTAAGTATTCACATCTCACTTAATGACCCCGTGAGATCCAAATAAGCCCACGTCTTTCCTTTAATGAGGCTTAGTGTACATCTCGGAAAAAAACGATATCTCATCAAACCGATACGCAGAGAGTGACTGTGATAAAGAAAATCTTCTTAAAGGAGGAGCTGAAAGCTTTGCAAAGCAAAATGAAACACACACGCAAATATGCACACCCACACCCAAGAAAAATGAGAAAAAACAACTCTATGCAACAGTTTGATGGACATTCAGATAATGGGGGTGTGTTCCCGACCTATGTCTAACACATGAAAAGCTCTCTGTTATTCTCTCACTCTCCTTTGATTTTTCAGTATCTTTTATCTCCGGCCTGATGATGATTCCCATCAAAGAGTTTTTTATGTTGTCAGTTAAGATTGAATCTTCGTGCCGAGTGGGACGCTCGATACTTTCACCGTCAAAAAGGATAATAGATGTGATAGGGCAGCAAGGACAATCGAAAGCCCATTAAAACGAAGTGAAAAAAATAAACTTCTCTGTCATAAGAACATCAAACTCAATTTAAATTGACATCGAAAGATCGACGGGGGGATAAGCTGACCAGGGAATCGCAAGTGAATCGCTTTGGACTGTGGAGAATCGGAGTTTAGAATAGTGCTACGCTTTGCTGGGGAGACAACCGAATTGAAGAAGTGAACTCTTGTGATAACACCAACAAGTAGCTACTTGGAGTGGTAAGTGATGAACTGTGTTTTATTACTTTTTCTAAGGATTAGCTCGTGATTCTCTAAGTCAGTGAAATCCATCCGAAAATGATGTGTGTGTACATAGAACTTTGCTGAAGGACTTATTAGACAAGTTGGTCTACTGATTCATCATTCTTTCCACACATTTACGATAATATTTGCACAAAGGGAAACGTTCTTAGCATGACACTCATCCACATCTTATTGATCCCCCCCTTTTTAAAGCTCTTCTAGGTCCATTAAGGTGAATATGTGTACCACCCCGTATACACACTTATATGCTCTTTATGACTGTGAAGAAGTGTCTCAAGGATAATGCATTTCATTAATGGATATTTGATATTCCAAATGGTTTCTACGGCTACTACAACTTTTACTACAGTCATCTCAAACCCAAATAAGATGGCTGGCATTCTTTGAAGAAATTCCTGAAATTCTCCACTCAAGGAGAAGACATTTCATACCTTCAGCACCGACCGGCCATAGAGACGAGCCTCTCAGTACATTTGATTTCTGCCTCGATACGATTTAGTTGTGTGCGACCCCATTCCATTTCCCTTTTTACACGCTTTTCCAATGGTCCACTCTCTTTGCAAAGTTCTCAATTTCACTGTCGAAGGAACAACAACACACCAACGCACAGTGCTGTCTGGAATGCTTCCTCTGGAATACAATACCAATCTGAGTCGAGAAGTTTATCATGGAAAAGTGAAAACAAAACCCCAAAGAGAATATTATTCTGCTTCGATGGGTGGAGGGCGACTTCTTCTGTGAGTGTTTCCTCAAACCTCAATAAGCTTTCGCGTGTGAGGATAAGCATTTTTCTTTTTCGGACTGTAAACGTAACCCCTCGAAGAGGGGGAAATAGTAACCCAAAGACTGATGTCCTTCCGGTACCAAGCGAATTGTCTAACATTTGCACTGGTACACCGCACACAGCACTCGGGATTAATTGATTCCATCGCCGAATGTGACAGATTCATAATTGAATGTTTTATCGCCTGTTTTGGAATTGCACGATACGGCGATGCAGTGATGCTATGACCGGCTATGTGGGGCTTTTTCTTGGGAGGGGACGATGGGGTGTGCAGCACTGTTTGGTTTTTTTCGATATAGTCGACGTTAACCGACGTAAATTGCATCGGATGCTGGTGACACAGTCGTGCCACACTGATGTCAGGGCGTCGATGCGCAGGGTATAGCTTAAATGTTTGATATACGGTATCCACAATGTGAATGATGTTGTTTACACGTAATTCAATTGGTCTTGCCAGGCGCGCGTAGTAAAATGGTGGTATTATTTAGTCTACATTTTGTTTGTGGGCATCTCTGGTTAATGGCTTTTTAAATGAAACGCGACAATACAAATTTATAAGGGTGAAGAAGATTTGCTTAGACAAGAGAACTCGAAGCCACTTGAAGTTTGATTACTTTATGAATTGTAAATAACATTGAATTCTATTCCAGGGTATACCATGGAATATAAGAATATTCCACCGGAGCGGTTTCACGAAGTTATCCAGCATTTGAGGGAGACGTTCTTTGCCGACGAGCCGCTAAACAAAGCAGCTGGACTATGCCAAAAGGGCAGTGGTCACACTGAGCTGGAAGACCTCAGCCTGGTCACGTTGGCGGACAACCTTAGCATAATGGCAGTCACCAGTGATGATGAGGTATGCAACATTTGAGCAGTTAAACGACCGATCTCTACATCCACTCCCCGCCTTTCAGATTGCAGGAGTTGTCCTCAATGGAGTCCTTGTTCCCGGGGACATGGAGAGCTCACAGAACAAAATCAATACGAGCAACGATGAAAACTTCAAAAAAATCTTCAATCTCATCTACGGACAAAATCTAAAGTACAATCTATTCGAGCGATACAACATGAAGAAATTGTTTGACCTGAGAATCCTATCGGTCGACGCTAGATTCCGTGGACAAGGAATTGCCAAGGAGCTGGTGAGACGCAGCACGGTCTTAGCCAAAAACTGTGGCTTCAAAGTGGGTCCAGCGCCACGAATGCACTTGATAATGACGTAATCCATGTCATTTTTCTATTTCAGTTGGTGAAAGCCGATGCCACGGGAATGTTCTCACAGAAAATAATAAAATCCTGTGGATTCGATGTACTTCACGAAATGTACTATGCCAAGTACACAGACGAGCATGGAATACCAATACTCCCCGTCGAAGCGCCGCACATTAAATTAGAGATTCTAGTTAAGAAAATAGACTAAGGACGACTACGTTCAACTGAAATGAGGAACCATGTGGACCAAAGAGAAAATATCACTGTTCGCTTCGTGTTTATGATTGTGTGTTTTACCCACCACGAGTTTTAATAAATCAGTGTTGTGTTGTATTTTATGTCTAAGACAATAACGCCTTTTCCTTGCGATTATACAAAGAATTTGTTTGTCAGTATTCCTTTTGTTCCATTCATTAGATTATTGGCGAGTAGTGTTACAGGTATTGACGTACATATGCAAATGGATTGTAAGAGAGAGAATTTTAATACATATAGACATAGAGGATATCAAATGAATTTGTGTAATAAATTGTCATTGTATTGCGTACAAATATTTTGTGGAAAATGATTATCAATGGAAATAAAGAAATATCGTAATTAAATGTGGAGTGTTTTGAATGCAAAGTGGGTGGGATCAATTGTGGTGAAAAGAATCAACCGAAAAAAAAAAGATAACTGGCCCATGGGGGGATCGAACCCACGACCTTCGCGTTATTAGCACGACGCTCTAACCAACTGAGCTAATGGGCCGATGAAATACATGCTGTCCAAGAGAGCATTTAAATGCACTCATCAGAAAGCTTTTCATAGAAATAGCTTTGTTGATCGATGTCTGGTTGTCAGAACAGAACACATCTGTTGTTATGTCACATTGCTTCATAAAAATTGTCCTTATAAGGACTACAAATATTCTTGAAGAGTATTACTCAATTTCAATTATTTCTGTTCGTCCGTTTGCACCCCGAGCTCGAAAACAAACGATGTCTGGTTTCGCTTCCACGTTTTGTTAACTTTCTAACCATTAAGTCGAGCGTCATTTGACTCTAGGACCAGTCATGCACGCTTAAGTTTTGAACAGGCATCATAAAGGTCAAACCAGACGTTGTCGCCAGTTCTCAGACGGTGCGATAGTCGTCGATGATTTCGGTTTCGTCCAGCCGGTGTATGTTCACTCACAAGATTAACGACGACCCAATAAAACATCTCACATTTTTTCACTTTAAATACTTCTTATATTTAAAATTATTTAATTCAAGTAAAACAAAGTTTCTTAGGTCTTAAGAAAAAGGAAAACAGAACACTTGTTTGCTTTCTCTTACACATATGTATATGGTATAGTTAAGATTAATGTTTTGTTTTGTGTATATACTTAGCAAATAAATAAAAAATAAGAGAAAAAAATTAAACGAAAGAAAACTCGAATTTTCTTGTTCTGCTCTTGCAAGGTATGTTTTACAGATCTCGTTTGTAAATTTATTTCGTTGAAAATAAACTTAAGAAGTTTTATACTCTTTAATATAAAAAAATCACATTCAATTTAGGATGTAATCCTAACTAGTTAAATTAAGAAATAATAAAGATAGATAGCATTAGATCTAGGTTTTAAAATAGGTCTCTCTCTTCCAAGGAAATATCCTAAGATTAATTCATTTTCATATTTTAGAGGGGGGGCGCGGTTCGTATATTTGAGGTTGTGTATGTTTGGGGGTGGATGCTGAACACCAAGTGTGGGTGTTCTTATATTTTATTATCAAACTGAAATTGTATGAATTGGCGTGTATTGTATTGATCCTAAGATCGATGAAAAAACAAAACTAAAGAAAAAATAATGATTCAATTTAAAAATAGGATGTCAACAACAACTAAGAAAAAAGTCTCCTCTCTATCTGGCTAATAGGTTCGATTGCATGTGTTGTTGTTTAAGCGTTCTTTTAAGCTTTCTGGTAGAATGTTTCTTCGACTTTTTCAGCGTCAGACTTCAAGTCTTGAACCAGAACATCGGAGCAGGTTTTTGGTATAAGCGTTCCGACAATTTTCTCCCCTTCGGTGGTTTTCAAGCGGATCACTTGCATTTTGTTGTTTATCGTACTGCGCATCGATAGGATATTCTCTACGCGCGTCCATACAGAGAGTACAGATCCGCCCAGCACTGTATACAGACGCTGTCGTAGGCCAACCTTTAAGGGGAAAGAAAAAGTCTCGTCAAACAAAATTCATCTAGAAATTCAAATTCCATCAACTCACCTCACACTCTTGTCCCATATTTACATTTCTACAGTTGCCGTTCCAGTATGCATGCGAGCATGTGTTCACCGACGCGTCATACTGTTGCGTCCAGTGAGTTTCAGCCTCCTCCACCTTGACCTTCTTATACTTCTTCTCGATTTCCACAAGAGACTCTGGCCTCACTTGGAGCCCAGTGTTGGGACGATACACCTGAAACATGACATCCTTTTTGCTGGGCTTGACATCGCCCTTTTTCTTCTGCTGCGGCTGCGGTGTTTCGATTTCAACGGCAAGAATTGCTGTGCGTTTATTGTTGCGCAGTTGATGGGATAGATAGAATCCTTCTTTTTCGCTGATGAGATCGGCATACCTAGAAGCAGTGAATATTTAGTAAGCAATTCATAAAGCAGCAAGTGTACACAAACGGTCCGATTGTTGTTTAATACGTTACTCACTTGTCGAGAGCCTCCTGCCAGATCATGCCACGTTCAACTCGAACTGTGTGCAGCTCAGTGGGTGCTGTGCCAGTAGCATGCTTACGGATGAACTTCAGTAACTTAACGCGAGTGACGTTTTCACCTGCGGCACCCAGATCTATATACACAAACAACACATGAGCCCATCACATAAATATGAAATCAACTGAAGTCTCTTACCCAGAATGCCCAAGTCAAAGCGACCACCTTTCTTTGCCTGGTTAATGATCGCGTTCAGTGTGTCCGTGAAATACTTAAACAGACGATTTTGCAATTCAACCGGCATCCCCAAGATCCTGTTCAAGAACTTCGAAATGTTATTGTAGTCCTTGTCCAGACTCAGCACGCCCGGATTGCTCTCACTGTTCACGATGATTCCAACGCCAACCAAGGCCCCGGCAATGTCCTTGAAGAAGTCGCCCTTGTAATCGGTGGGTGGGGGCACTAGTGGGGACTCATAGCCCATGATGGTCTTCATTACGGTCTCCAGAGCAGTGCGACCATACTTGTTGTCGATATTGAATTGAGAGAGATCTCTGGTTTCGGTGGCACGTCGATCGCCATGTGTCAGCGCACCCAGGGATTCCAAGCGCTTGGCCACGGTCGATGCAAACCTCCTTTCACCGGCCAAGTCTGAGATCAGGAAAATATATTCTGGTGCGTTAACCTGATTGGATCGATGTGTACGACCAAATTGCTGAATAGCTCGATCGGCGGACCAGGGCAATTCCAACGTGATGTGCACTCGTCTGCGTTGATTCCGTACTCTTCGATCACTCTGAAGGGAGATACCACTGGAGGCAGCTTCTGATATAATGGCAACGTCTTTCTCGCCGTCCATGAATCGTTGTTTTTCAGTCAAGTTCAGTGTTTCCAAAGGAACATCTTGCTCCGATCGTGATTCATACTGAATCGAACCATCATCGGATTGAACTACCCGCCCCTTGCGGCCAGTCATTTCGGCTACATTCTCCGGACCGCCCAGCTCATCGATCAACTGATCCAGTGTATTCGGGGGCAGCTTATCTCCGAGACGATCGATCTTTCGTAACAGCTCCTCCTTCATGCTGCACGCACGTTCAATGGCATCCTTCGGGGGTGGACCGTAGTTTAGCTTAATGCCATGCACACCAACTTGGGTGACTGTGTTCTTCTGCTCCTGCTTCTTCTGCAACAGTTCCTGGATCTTGTCCTGCGTGGAAACTGGTTTCTTCTTTGCAGCCGCTGTTGTGGTTTTCTCTTTTGTTTTCTTCTTCTTGCGCGAGTTAACCCATGGGTCAGCGTCACTATCGCTGCCTGAATAGAATGGATTGAAGTCGCTACTCTGGCCGCTGTCCGAGCCGTGGTCTGACTCCTCCGACTCTGATGCGGACATTAGTTTGTAGTCAGAATCGTCAGAGTTGTGCTCGAACTCCTCGCCACTGGATGAACGACGACGAGACTTCTTTGCCGCCATCTTACCGGCGGAAACACGAGCGGCTTTTCGCTTGGATGTGGACGCAACTGTTGCTGATTCCTTTTGACCGTCTTCCATAATGGATTGTAGTGTCTTTTTGTTTGCGCTTAGACCCAGGATCCGATTGATGCGATTCCTATCGGGCGCAGGAAAATGCTTCTCAACCAACGACTGGAACACGCCCCTTTGAAAGCAGAACTAAGGTTACACAATGTTCTAGGCGAGATTACGAAGTCAAACTTACTTGGCAGTGGACACAAAATCACTCAACTCGCCCTCATCCCTCTCCAGTTGCTCCAGTGTTCTCGCTTCTCCGGTTGACTGCAGACCAATAACCACACATTTTCCATACTTGATTGCTTCGCGTGCTACTTGAACCGCATGGTTGACCTTCGCAGCAATACAGAGATACTTGAAGAACCGCTGATGTGATGACCAGAACTGGCCCCACATGGTCTTCTTCATGCGACTTTCAGCGTCTATAAGCTCTGCTGCTTCGGTGAACTTTTGCATTGCCTCTACCCACTGTGGAAATTGTTTCTCTCGAATGAGTTCTTCAGACGGGAAGGAGATTAAAAGTACATACCAGTTCTACAGAATCATCGTAAACCTTTCGGAATTCAGTTGATAGAGGGACCTCTTCAATCTTGAATGTGACTCCATGGAAACTAAGCTGCCGGGCAATGTACATGCCACGCAGTTTCATATCCATAGCGACTATCTCCATGGCGCCAATGCCCCTTAAAATGATGTCAATCGTTAGTTGGAAACATAGTCAATGGTTCTCAGCTTAATTTACCTCTTTTCCACGGCCATGATGAAGTCATTAAAAGTTGGAAAAGCTGTTCCCTGACCCCAAATGCCCAAACGAACCATGTACGCCATGTTCTTCGGTTCCGATGCACCGGTGGCCGACGCATAGACAACCCTTGCTTTTGGCAATTTATTCTGCAGCTCCAGCACTGTGGAACCAGTTTTTGTTGGCTTCCCAGAGCCGACGGGGCACAGATTCTTCGCCTTATGACACTCATCAAAGATAATCAACCCATCGAAGTCCTCGCCACACCACTGAAGTAACTGCTTGAGCCGGGACTTGTATTTGCCAGTCTTGTTGTTCGATTCACCGATAAGGGCTGAATACGTGCTAAATATCACGCCACGTTTGCAATTGTTGTTCACATCCGATGATATTTTGGCATATTTAAACTGCAAAGGGAATAAGAGAGAAGCCCTGGTTGGGTGGTTGTTTCTTTATGTCAAATCACACTCGCAGCAGTCACCTTATTCAGGGCATGAACGTCGATTTTTGCCGCCCCTATATCTGACAGATCTCGTTCTGCATCGTATTTGAGATCATTGGATACAGATATCCAAAGTGCCTTCTTTCGACCCTTAAGATAGTTCTCGAATATAATGCCCGCTATTGTGCGACCTTTTCCCACACCAGCACCATCACCTAAACATTGCAAAAAAAGAACACATGCGTTAGCTTTGGATTGGCAATCATTTGTTTCTCATCCAGTACCAATTAGAAAACCGGCTCGACTGCCGTCTGGTAACAGATGATCGTGTGCCTGAGATGCATATGTTATGGATTCCAATTGCAAAGCGCTCAACTGACCACTCTGTATGGTTTCCTGTGGAATGGACATTTTGTAGTATACATCACATGGTTCCACTGATGAAAGAGAAGCTGTCTCAACAACCGGATCTGGATGTTTTTTACCCAACTTCACTGGAAAGTATTCATAAACACGTGAGACTTTAAAGGAAGATGCATTTGTCATTTGTTAGCACTTACGTTTAGCTGGCCAATATTCGGCGTATGTCTCTGCGACGCCCATCTCTTCATAGTCAGCCTCTTCTTCCTCAGCGACTTGATTAACCTGTGCAATGGTGAGATTATTTGATTGCATTAGAGATGCATGCACAACCTAGCCTTACCTTCATTGGGGCTTGCATCCACATTTGTGAGAGCAATTTATTGGGAATTCCACTTGTTAGGAAGCTAGGATTTGCCGCCAACAATGCTTGGATGTTCTGCAGAACGTACTGATTTATGCGAGCCATTGGATCTTGCGCCATTTGTTGCGGTGCTGGCTGAGCTCGACCAGTTGAGGTGGCTGCCGACGGGGCCAGGAGATTTCCAAAACCAGCCATACCCACTGAAAGGGAACGAAGCAGAGAGGCGATGTAATGATGACGAAGTATTGATTTTCATGGAAACTGAAGCAAATAATGAATCCATCAACAAAAGCAGTTTTAACGTAAAAAAAACAAACTAAGTAGCGACCAGTAACGAATGATCCAGCCATTCAACTGCTTATTGAAATTGAAAGCAAAATATTTAATTGTTTATTTAGAAAAGTAATTTAGTTCGAATAAACAAGTGAGCGTAAACGTCGCCTATTTCTTAGAATCAAGCACTGTAGCTCGAATTTTGATGATTTATGTTACAATTCACGCCAAAGGCATGCTTATGTCTTAAGCAGGCACTTGAGAAGGAACGTCATTCCTGATCGTGCAAAAAATAGGTCATTTATCTAGAGGCACTGAAAGAAATACGACCCCATGACTAATCAAAAAATACGATGCAACTTAATAATTCAATTAACCAAACAAGGGTCTCTTAATGTCCCTTCTACTACATCGAACTCGAAGTGCTATCGATTTCTAAATGCAAACAAAAACAACAAGGCAACCATACAGAAAACGAAAATAATCAAAAGCGATACAAATTCAAAGAAAAAATTTCAAAGAAAAAGAAAAGAAGTTAACCAAATGAGACAGTCTTCGTTAATATGTTCGATTTGAACTACCAACTTTACTGGACTTACTCTGCGCCAATATAGACGCCATTGAATTGTTCTGATAATACGCTGGCAGTCCTCCTCCAAAAGCCATGTTCATCAATTGCGTAGAGTTTATGTTTAGGGCATTGCCAATGCCATTGCCGGTGCTACTACTGCTGCCGGCACTTCCCAGCAGTCCACCTGTTGCATAGGAGGATAGTCCAGCTAAATGTAATATTTATTCCATGGGTTATTGTTTTCGACAAATATGGTAGTTTTGTGTTGTGTGAAGAAGAACAAAATTAATATGTGAACCAAAGATCAAGAAAACAAAAGAGGAGGACGAGTGAATCAGGCTCAAGATTTTAAAAGAACCTACACTGAGATAAAGTTTGCTGTTTCAAAGCATCAAACCCGGATAAAGTTGGGTTAATTGAAATTCCTGCCTGTAGCTGTGATAACGATGGTAGTTGCTGTTGTTGCAATAAATGCTGTTGCTGTTGTTGCTGTGATAATTGCAATTGTTGTGCAGGTTGTGATTTACCTGTGGTACCTTTTGTATTAGCATTTTGCATATTTGCCATTGTTGCGGCTGGTGCTGCTGTTGCTGATGATGACGCCGAGGATATTAGCAGCGAATTCTTATTGTTGTGAGCACTATTTTTTGCGTATGTAACTGCTGTTTGGAGATCACGACCGCCACCTGTTAAATAAATGAAAGGAAAAACATTATTAATGGACGAATAGAAGAATGGTTTTGTTAATTCAAACAGCATACATAATGGAAACCGAATTCAATTTCGACAGAGCAGGCCCCATAAAGTTTTTTAACACATTTCTCGTTGACCCATATTTTAAGCAGACCAGCAAGCACATGTGCGTGCCTGTATCCGCTGTAAAAGCATGTGTCCCATCCATGTGCTCATCGAAAAAGCAAATTCTGAGGCATCCAAACAGGGATCCCTTTCTTATTTGCAGCAAAATGCTGGCGAACCTCGTGTTTTTGGAGCACCAACTCCACGTGGTCAGTACTTGCATGATAGTAAATACACAACAGTGACAGATGACCACGTGTGTCTGTTTTTTTTTTTTTTTTGTTTGGGTTGACTACTACGCCGGCAGTCTTCTTTTTGACTTTTTTTTGTTGTTTCTTCATTTCCTCCTTCTTCCCATTCGTGTGTATGAACACTTCTGGTGAAACGAATTACTTGTGTGCGAGAGAAAGAGCGAGGGATAAATTTAATTGCTGAGCAACCAGGGGATTTCATAACATCCCCCCAAATTCAACTATCACTTCTTCCAAATGCTCTCTGATATCACCTGTGAGCATTTTTTTCCCATCATCGAGCAAAAAAAAAGAGAGACATTTCATTCGTGCAAGAGAGACTACACAAAATTTCCCTTTGTGTTGTTCTCCTCATCGGTTGCTCAGCTGAGTCAACTCGGCCTGCTGCTGCTCAGTGCTCACTATCGATTAAATACTGTCTCTCCAACATTTACATACTTATGCAAATTTTGAGTTCATGTCCTCTTAAAATAGAAAAACAAAAAAAAAAAACACCTCAACCGAGTCAGCTGTGTTTAGTGTGTACACAGAGAGAGAGATACAAAAAAAAAGAGGAAAAGAAAATGTGAGAAAATTAATTTCCCATCTGATTGTGGGTGTCGAGTGCGAGCGGGGGTGAGCAAGAGAAGTGGCTGTGATGTCACATCACATGGTTTACATTTTTTTTTTGTTTTCCTCTTCTTTGTTTCATTCATCGGTACGAAAACTCATGAACACAATCAATGGACGAGTAAGCAGCCAGTCATGTTTAAAAGAGCAAGATACACAATGCGGACACAAAGCGCTAGCCAGATGCCAAAACCAAAAACGCTTTAAGGCATCTGAAATTTAAATGTGTGCTGGTTGACATTGAAATTGTATCGTCTCGCCTCTGGGGGGACGATAGTTTTTTTTTTTGGGGAACTTAGAGCGAAAAAAAATGTATGCGAAGGAAAGCATGACAAAATTATGTGTAGTGTAGTAGAAAACGTGGTTCCCTTTATATGCGGAACATTATCTCAACCTCAAAGCAGCAGCAGCAGAGAGTTATGTCACAAAGAAATACCACTCGAGAATTTCAATTACACTGCAAATAGAAGTGTCAGCTCTCAGGATACACAAGACGTTTGCGACTGTTGAGAATACGAAGTGGTGCGTAAGTTGATTTCACGAATTCTAATTAGGTTTCAATCAAACTGTCCACCTTAATGATGGTTCTGGTCGGACCTCCAGGCAGGGCGTGTACTAATCCCCGACGTCAACCAAGATGGACCACCCTTCAGGACATGCGAAATCACTCCAGCAGATATAATATGCCTCGCTGACTCCCAACAGTATCGTGTTCATCTGCCAGGAAAACCATACGCAACCCCAATCCATCCCATCGTCTTCCTCAATTTACCATTAACCTCTCAACTGAACAACTCACCTTGTCATCTGTGGCATCCCCACCGCTGCTAATCAAATAATAACATTTCAATGGACATTAATTATTTAGCCAAATTTCCAAGGATGTGGATTGCCGTCATTTGCCACAATCTCAGCGATTCGTGCTGCTTCAGTGCACTCGAATTCACACATAGTCCTGTCCTGCCCACGAGTGGCTCTAAGACATCAAAAACAGATCAATGAAATAATCAAACACGTCCCAAGTTGGATATCCTGCGATCCAGGACATATGCACACACATCATTCAACCATCGTGGAACGCCCCAAGACGCCCCATCCCGGGGAAAGACCAACCAACTGACCACTGCCCAAGAAGACATGTCCACCAAGAGGCGGAGAATGTGGTGGTGGGGGTCTCACATTAATTTGATTAAGGATTTTAATCGAAATTATATTGAAACACGTCACATAGAACAATAGTGTGGTTCCGTTGAAGCTGGGCGCTTCTTAGAACTGGGTAAACTGCAATTTCAAGTGGACATTGCCACGGATTAGCTATCGCACATCGTGGTTGTGCGTCTGTCTGTCTCCCCGACATTCCCGAGCGAGTGGCGTGCATGTATGAGCAGTTCATTCGTCATGTCGTTCGAGGAGACACACAATTCGCCAATGTCCCGCCCTTTGCCGTCATCATATCTCGAAAATTATATTCATGGCAGATTTGATTGGAGGAATACACCAAATTGCGCTCACCTACACTTTGCACACACCACCCCTCAATATTGAACATGTCCCTATGTGAGGGGGTGGATCCTACCTACCTATCCCTCCTCCATCGACCAAGACAGTACACGCTGCAGTTCCGTGCAGTGCAGTGCAGATGTGCAACGCGATATAAGCGCTGTTATGTACCATCCCTAGAACTGCGTAGTCATAGAGCAGCAACTTCAGTTCGCACTATCCGGGCTTTGTTTATTTATTAAATGCACTACCGCCAAATGCATATGCCTTTGTATGTGCTTCACTTCAGCATATTGGGACCACCCCAAGAAGCCCGCAAAATCAATATATCCTCAAAGCCATACAACTCCTAAATGGAGCTCGCCAGGCACTGTTGAAGTATGTGAACATTTTGCAAAACTATTTTCATTTAGTGCGAAAATATTGCTCTGGCGAACGCATCAAGGGCAGATATTGGATGAAGAGGATTTTTCGGTCAGACATGAAAGAAGAATTCGATTGAATGAGGTGCAGCCACTGGGTTTCGTCGAGGCTGTGCCAACTGAAGCGGGGTTTGTTGTTGCAGTACAAATGCACATGATAGGACATGAAGTCCTATCCTCTACACCAAACATGATCGGGTGCAAAGAAAGCAAAGAGTACGTGGTTACGGGTTTGGTTAAATCTAAAGGAGAATATCGAAATAGGTTCGTGTTTAGGACTTGATTTCGAAAGCCGTCAAATTCTCTTCATCCCTTCATATCAAATGTGGGAATCCACGGGAACAAACAATCAGTCTTTAAAAAGCTCGAACTTAATCATACACCATCCTCACATTATAGGTAGCCCTCGTGTGTGTTTGCACAAGAGGGCCGGATCGAAGAAGAGGGAATCAAATTCGAAACTACAACCCACAAGCCACGGCCATAGTTCGGAGGAAAATTGTCATTTTGATTTCGACATCGTCCTAAACGTCCTTCTAAAACAACGGAAATTATATAATTATACATTCTATGCGCGCAACCCCTTTCAACCCATTCCATCCACACTCCGCCACAAGCCAAATATACATAGACGCACAAAACTACCACCCCTCCTCTCACCACTCCCACTCGGCAACCATCACTCGCTGCTATCTAAGCAACGGCGTATGGATGGGAACAGGAGCGCCAAGCAGCACAAAGACACCGCACTATTTGACTGCACTGCGCTTTAAAGGAGTGTATTCCTGGAAAGGATATCACACAGTAACAGCAGCGATAGAGAAGCGAAGCGAATGCGTGCAGCAGCACCCCAGTAAAAGCCCACGCAACGCACCCTGGCCCGCTGCCGCTGCCGCCGCCGCCGTCGTCGTCGTCGTCATCATCATCGATTTCAGTTCTCGGATACAGAGATGTACACATAGAATTCATCATCACAGCGAAAAGGGTTAGTTAGATAGGAAGGTTGTATGCTCAAGAGAAACGCAAACACTGTGGATGTGGGGGCCGACGTGAAGGGGTCAAATAAGGTTTTCAATTTGCATGAATGACGAGGGAGGAAGTTTATGAAATGTGTTTGAAAAAAAGGACACTATTTCTACTTGAATATGTGGATAGGGAAAAGAATGGCAATCACACTAACCTGGTACTTCTATTTTATCCGGGTCATCGTCGTCATCGAAGTCAGAACCGGACGAATTATCCAAGTCATCATCCGCAAAGTCGATGGCTTTCTTTGTTGAAGTCTGAAAGAATGAAGAGATTTAAACGCTTTAAAATGGGCTGACTAAAGGATACACAATTAAATAGCTCTACAATCAATCAAGCAAGAGGTGCGGACTTAAAGTGTCTCAAAAACATCGACTGATTCCTTGAGGCAAGAAACCTTCGAGATTCTTCATAAAACTTATTCAACTAGAGGAATGCAATTTTCAGAGCCATGAGAAGCATCTCTGATTCCCTTTTAAATCAAATTCTCACACGGAAAATTTAAAATGGCCCATTTTCAAGCCGCCATCCAACTAACTCGTCCTCGAAAATCAATAAAACAACCCACTAACTTGCAAGGAGATTGCAATTTTACATTTTATTTTACACTTACCACTTACAAATTATAAATGCTTGATAAAACACAATTAAATTCAAAAAACAATTCTCTCACAGTCCAACAGGGAAAAAATACTGAATTATCTTGACCACAAATATGCACATGCAATGGGTAGTCTAAAAAACACGTCTTCACCACACGTAGTATTCTCTTCGACTAAATGGGAATATTTTCGTGAATTACTGTTCAGCAAGGATAAACCAACTCTCGTCTCGGTTCCTCGGCATATATATATGCGAGGCAGGAGAAGAGGCAGAACACATACATCGTTTACTCCTGGCTGTACACACTACTCCAAATGAGGGAGGAAGGGGGGCGGCGGTTCGATGGAAACCGAGCACATACCGTCTTCTGATGTAGTCCTGTGCTTAGGGTGCTGCTTTCGGCCTGAATATCAAAATTGCTATTCAGAGAATTACCAAACCTGGCGACTGGTATGGATAATCAGCCGTGGAAATGCCAACCGCATTTGATCGGGATGGTAATTAATAAATAATAAGGCAAGAAGGAGGCTCATCGAACGGACACGTCTTTAAGTGCATAAATGTACATAAGGTCACATGTATCCATGTGCAACGAGGCAAGATTAAGTTAAACTATGTTTTAAGTTGTTAACCGTTCGGGCCAAGAGAGTGAGAAAGCACCACCGAATGGCGTCCAAGGTAGCGAGGACGATAAAGACAATGGGAGGCAATCGAAATAAGTCCTCGCAGTTATAACCTACGTCTTGGTCTAATCAGCCACACCCTGAATTTGATAAACACATACTATTTCATCGTTATCACACACGAGACTGGATAAAATCTGTCTGCCACAGAACATATCAGAAATGATATCAGAAAACAACCTAACCTAACCTTACTGATAAAGGACCGAAGGGAGGAAAAAATGCATAGAAAAACGAAAGCAAAACAAAAAATATAAAAATATGTCCACAAAGAGGACTAAAAACCCACTGACAACACAGAGCCAGCTCTACCGGTGTTTGTTTTTTTCGTTTTTCTTTTCGAGTCCTCAGTCCTGACCAATTCAATGGTTCTCTTTTTTATTTTCCACCCCCACATGAGAGAAATTCAGAATTATTCAAATCTAGGGTAAAATATACCTCACGTTACGTATTTGCAGAGCCACGCACACACTGTTGTCATGGAAAGGAGAGATTTTTTTGCTTTCTCTTTGGCAAACTACCCTTGGCATATCAGGAAGGGGATCAGCATGGAGGAAAAAAAAAGCCCCACATACAATTTGAGGGGTTGTCTCTAGTGAATATGGAAGGATAGGATGTGCGAACGCGATTGCGCATGCCTCTGGCTTTTGGTATAAGTTATTTTGGGAATTTATCGGGGGGCAGGTTTTACGCAACATGGAATGGCTTTTTGAATCAGTGTTGTGTGTGCATGTATTGGTTGGGTCTAGGGGGTGTTCAATTGATTGGGACTAAGGGATAGTCCATAATCTGTTTAAGATGTCAATTTGTTGCTGAGGACTACAAGAGTGTAAGCATTCAAGCTACAGCAAGCAGTTCACAAGGATACTTGTGCAATAGTTCGATAAGAAGGTATGCGATCTATGGACAAACATTATCAGACGAATTTAGATTGCACACATAGTGGATAGACTCAGGTAAGGTAAGCTAGAAAACAGGTAGTCGTTAGGCAGTAGTATCCTATCTAGAACAAACAAGAATAGATTTCCTTTTCAGAAATAAGACTAACCCACCAAATCCAACAGGTAAGAAAAAATTAAAAAGAAAAAAACAACCCTACAAATATCCCAGAGTTCGATCACACTACCAGTTGACCTTGACAACGACACGTTTAATCAATCTTCAGAAAACTAAAAGTTTAATAAAAATACATTTTTCAAAACATTTTTTTGTTGTTTACGAAATTCGAGCGTGAATTTTGTAAGCCACTGTATGGAAACAACTCTCAAGAAAACGCTTATCGCTTGATATAAATTCCCTCTTCTCTGCATGTCAGCCGACGTGATTCTCACATTTTCACGGGTTTTCAAGCGTTTTTTTAAACAAGTTTCTGCCGAAAAAACAGCAAAAAGTACAATTATTGAACATGAATTTGAAACCGGCCTTGTTAATTAAATGAAAACAATAGTTCTTTCCCAGTAGATAGCGAACGAACAAACAAAAAAAAGTAACCCCTTCACCGAGAAAAAAAGTCCTTTTTCTCTTACCATTTTTCTTGTTTTCTGCTCGATAAATTATGTAAAATGCGGTGTAATCCAATACAATTATTATTTGTTATTTCGCCACAATCCGCACAAATATCAAAATTGATAAAATACGCAAAACTTGTGCAAGAATACCGACGTAATTCCACACAAATTGATACTCTTATTCTTTTTTTCTACTTCTTCTTTCTCCGCTCGCACACTCGTCGTTGTCGAACGATGAGAATAATTATATTGGCACTGAGTTTTTTTTTTGTTTAATTTTATTTTATTTCTAACTGCACCGCACACTTCTATTACTTGGAAAAACTCAGCAAATCCAAAACAGAGAACGCATTGAAATTGAATCGAATTGTTGAAAAGTTGATATATTTTATCTTTTTTTTATTTTCTCTCAGTGGAGTCACGTTTTTGCATGAACAAACCGTGCGCAGCAAATATGACAATCAAACGACCAAACAACAAAAAACCAACCGACTACTTCCAAATACGTGGACAAAGTGAGAAAAGTATACAAAAATATTTCTACTTCTATCCATTCAATCGCCCCAGCATGGGATTTTTCCGCACACACACGCACACATTTCCCCCTCCTAAGTTTAGTCATTTTTTTCAATTCTTCTCTTTGATGGGAATTTTTTTCTCCATTTTTTTCCTAGCCAAAATTTGCTCTCTCCTTCTTTGTTCGAGGGAAGATTCTCTCTTGCGTGCGGTCTTGTGAACAGCTGAGTTCTGTTGTGTAAGAGATGAGATGGGAAAAAATGAGTAAAATGTGGACTACGCATGCAGACGGATGTACTTACAGATGTGTGTATGAACTTGTTGAAAAAATGGCTGCAAAATGGGATTTTTTTTCTTGTAGCCTTGTAGCGTGGTGAAGAGGTGACGAGCATGGTGGTGATGTTGAATTGCTAATTGAATTATTGTTGGTTATTTTTTAAGATTTCAAAATGCCTTTACTTATGTACATGCTCAATGGACAATTTTTCTTCAATTCAAAGGAGCATCATGGGGAATGTTTATTCCATTCTGGCACTTCCGTCGTGAATCTTTAGGACCTACGAAAAGGAAACAAATCCTTATCTTGACTCTTTGAAACCACTAAATGCAAAGACTGTCCTCCCTTTAACTACCCGATGAGAAATAAATGCATACACTGCTCACTGCAATAATTAATATTTCCGTTTATTTCTATTTTTTTAACAATGCCACATATAAACATTCTTGATCGCACTTAAAATGTATTCTTGACTTTAATTTATTAACATTTTATTATAATTACACTCAATAACATCAACGTCATTTTAAAATTGAATTGCAATATTGTGTATGTACTTAATAAACATATTTATTCCTTGATTTCTCTTCATTCATGTATATATGCATGTAGGTACTATTTTTCACACTCTAGGCATCCTTAAAAAAACAATTCAAAAGGCCTCACCATGGGTACACAAGAAAAACAAATGTTATTAGCTGCCATCTGCGAGGGGAACTGCTTCCATTTAAAAAACTTACAAAGTATGGTCACAACAGGATCACATAAAGCAGGACCTCGATCGGACCTTAAATCCAGATTGTGTATTTTTGCATGTAATTATTTGAGAGCTTAATAGATACATACTTTCATACTTGCTTTCTGATTTAAGACAACACTTTTTGTATCTTCTGGTTGTCTTACACACAATTTTATCTATTTTTTTTTGTTATTATTTTGGAACATTGAGTAATCTTGAAATATTTATTTTATAAACACGCTCAGTAAAGATATATTGGTATATGTACTTTGTAAATCCTTTATATTCAAAAATAAGAAGAAAAAACATGTTAACATGTACATTTCCAAAAAAAAAAAATAAGCAAAAATACGTTGTATACATTATGTAAAAGCAGTCGATTGTGTATTTTTCTTTTCAATAAATTTGTGTTGATAATTATTAAATGGATGTATTATTTATCCTAATTGGATTCGATTGTATGCATATCTTCATAGTCTCACCCGTGTAGCTTTGACCAACAGCAGTAGATTATCTTTATTCCAATCTATTCAAGTGACTCCTGAACTAACCTTGGAGTTAAGCATCCGTTTTGAGGATTCAATTTGGTTAGTTGGTCTCCGCCGAACAGGGTGATGTATTAATGTTATAAATGAGGACCGGAAATAATGCAAGGAAAACACTGGGCATCTATTCAATTATTAAAATGCCATAGATGAAGATTTACACTTATCACAGCAAAAATTACACAAATTTATTTTTGTTTGATTTAATTCTAGTAAATAATTCCTATATGTGTATGCAATGTAATTAGAGAAAAGAACTTTCCACGAAAACAGAAAGCAATTCGGTGTATATTTTGTCTTTACTTTCATCTGAAGCTTATCCAGTTCGTGTTAGTAAAATGCGATAGAAACACAAAAAAACATTAATCAACACATTTCTGCATCGTCTCTGGATCTTAGAACTACACTCTCAAGTTATCTGCAAAATATGCAAAGTCTCGTACGGGTATTGATTTCTGTTCTTTGAAAAAAATCGGAACTGTAAGGCAATGTATTACGACTTGAAAAATGTTTCAGTCAAGCAAATGTGTCTGTTTCATGATAGAACGGAAGGACTGCCATTGCCATGAATTGTGCGCTGGTAACACGAATGTTTAATTCTTCTAATGGATGTAATGTGTAAGGAGTTTTTGTATAAATTGTAAGCAAGTTTCATTTGTTATTGATTCAAGCAGTTGTTCAATAGTAACTACTAGAAGCACGTATTAGTTAAGTTTTTATATGGATTTTAACAATATCTCCTATATTACTCCTTATTCTTCTAAGGTGATTTTTATGGTGATAAAAACTTGTAGTATTTCGTGATTTGACTTGTAAACAATCGTTTGACGTTTATTACGGAAGATCTTATTTGTAGACAAATGCAATATTCAAAAAGGAAAGTTGTCAAAAAACATTCTCTTGTGCGGATTCAAATTGGCAAACATTTTTTGTCTAAGGAAAACTATTCTGATGGAGATGTGAATGTTATGAGATGAACAAAGAATATACTTTAGGTAAACAGTAAAGATCACAACTGTTTTGCAAGATTTCCAATGACTAAATGCTCTTACACATACTATGCACATGAACTTGAGCATGACTTATGTCGTGTACTAGCAGATACTACATCTGCCACTTGATAATGTTAGAACACTCTACTAAAGCTCTGTAAATGGAAAAGTGGAACAGTATAGTAATATTATGATGATCATGTTGTGTTCTGGTGGTTAAAGTCTAGAAAGTCTGTTTCAAACCGTACATTTTTGTGCTATATGCTATATTTAATCATTGTTTAAATACAGACATTATGTTTGTTGTTTATTGTGTGTGTTTTTTTTTTCTGCTAAGAACATCAACTTTATGCTTAATTCAAAGGAAACAAAAAAAAAGTATACAATAATAATTGTTACATACATTATTTGTCTTTATTTGAAGAATTTTGGTTTGTTTTGTTTGTTTTTTATCGTTTTGTTGTTTGTCTACCTTTCTTCTGTGGCTAAATGTATTAATTAAGATTATATAAAACTACAAAAACAAATTTAAATAATTAAAATTAATTTATATACGACAAGAAAATGAAATACAATACTAAGCAACTATTCAACGATTCTGGAACAATATCTAATTTTTACCATTCACTGTTGAGGTATCAACGCTAGCGGTAAGATCAGATAAATTACCATTCTGTAGTGGTAAGCACCTTTGAGAGTTTTCTGTCAATGGCGAGAGATTGTTATTCTTCGATTCCTTGTACTTCAGTGTGGATGGAGTTTTCTTTTTCGTTGGGAAGAAGACCTACAAAAAGATCACGATCATGAGATGAGTTATCCTGGTAAACAACGCATACTCACCTTTAGTGCGCCTTTGATCATCAAGAAGAACCAATACACTTGTGGAAGAAACAGTATAAGCACACTGATGATGCATCCTCTGGGTAATGTCGCGATGGACTAAAGGAAAATATATATCAGCAAATCTAAATAAAACTCTCCAAAGCAAAGTTCAACTCACCTCCATGAAAGAACTATTGATAGCCTCGCTGTATTTGTAAAACACGTACGGCCACATCACAATTCGACAAAGGAAGAATGACCCAAGCATAATCAGACCGTTGGCAATGTAGACTCGAGAGTCCTTCAAGCCCAGAGTGCTAAGAATGCTGCGCAGCGAAACGAAGGGCGTAGAAAACTCCATCATGAACATATAGCTATAAATGCAGTGTCCACCTCCTCGAATGTACTGAAATACAAAAATTGATCAAATAAAATACAAATCCATTCAGAAACAACTTACCGTCACGACCAACAGTCCAAAGGTTCCAATAAAGACATGATGTATCATCATCACAGGATGTGTGATCACATATTTAAGGAAGTCCCATTTGCCTCCTTCCGGAATCTGTATTGGCTCTCCATCGTAATCGTATATCTCCTCCTCGTGATGACGTTTATGAAACAGTGGCGACGTCTCATCAATCGGACTGGCTGTCGGCGATGACGAAGAAAAGGACTTTTTCGCATTTGCTGCAATATGTTTGTCATAGAGGCCATTTGTCGTATGATTGAGTGTGGGCGAGGGAGTAAATGCCGGATTTGACGTCAATTTCATGAGTTTTAGTTTATCGGAGATTTTTTGCGTGTGCACCTTGTACATGGACCATATGTCGTACATGAAATACGCAGTTCCGAACCAAGCATATGCTTCCATGAAGAAGTGGGAAGCGTATACGAAGGACTTGCTGCATGTTGACTTGCAGACGATGAACCCTGCCAAGCATGAGAATGCCGCTTGCACTGCTGATACAATTCTGGAAAAAATAAAAGGAAAAAGAAATCAGATTTAGGTCTGTTTTTAGACAAGTGTAGAATCAAAATACGAATCAAAGTCAAAATAGTCGGAAGTGCACCACCACAATCTAGATTATCTACTGCTAATATTTCACTAGCAACATAGCGTTCACCACGACAGACATTTAACTTGCCAGAGTGATACTGATTAGTTGGCACACTTGGCGAAGAAATAAGAGACCTACCGAATCATGAATCAAATTAACTACACCAGGTGAAGGTTAAGGTGAGGTGTTTACCTCAGATTTAATGGGGACACGAGTGTATGGCTCAATGTCTTCCGAAGAAGCAAAAAAGACAACCGTCAGTTATACAAATCTGAAAAACAATCTCTTAGTTGGCCTTACGTGTTTTCATTATGTGACGTTATTCCTCACCTCAGAACTCTATAAAAAATTCAGTCAAAATGTCTTGAAATTCCCTTAAAGTCCGATTTGATGAAATTCATAGTACGACACAAGCATATCCATTAAAAATGAAGAGAGCATCACCCAAGGCAAGAGATCAAAGGAACAACCTACCAGCTTCGCTGCCGAAGTCTGCACAGATGACTAGCAAAACGAACAAATTGGGTAGCTCGTCGAGAGCGTCTTCAAAAGAATCGTTAAGCAGCAAAAGAAATGAACGATTGCAAGGTAAGGCGCAGAAAAGTGGTCAGAGAAATGGGAAATGGAGAGCATTCTGCAGTCATATACTGAAGCTTGCGAGATTAAAGCAGAGGAAGACTAAATCAGGGTTGAGTCCCAGCTCGACAAGGAGATCAGATGAGCCCCTGCGAAGAAAGAAGGAAAACACAGGCGTGCAACAGATGTCCTGTAAAACGGGCAAACAGTCTGTAGACCCCGATTTGTATCCATACTGCGACACCTTGCAAGATGAGGATGCTATCAAAAAAAGACCACGAAAGTCAGAAAATGACACGGAATTCAATGGATTATATAGTCCAAAGGTATTAGCCATCCAAGACGATTTTCAAAGTCCTCCAGAAGCCAAATCAATAGCAAAAGGGGAAACGGAAACCACTCATAAGAACGATCGGCCAATTGGATCAGCATCAGTGATAGGATGGACACGATTCAAAGAGTACACGAAACCATCAAAAACAGACAAGTCCAAGAACAAAGTGATAGAAGAGCTAAAGGCTGCAACCAGGCAAAGAGCCTTACAGCAAGTTCATGATGCTGAGTTAGCAGATCTTTGCCGCGGACCAGTTAATCCAAAGATAAGACATCCCAAAGTTACAGACAGGGACTATAGCTCTAAACGAAATTAAGGCTTTTCGACTTTTAAATTGAATGCTCAGTAGTCGACGAGAAAAGATTCAAGTTGTATAAATTCAAAATTGAGGAGCTATGATGCCAAGATTGGCAGATTTGGGAAGAATTTCTAATCACGCCTTCAATAGGTTAACAAAGCAAATTCCATTGAATACCGTAAGCAGCAATCCGGGACGATGTGCAAATTGTGGCTATGCGAACTTTCCAACGCAAAACATTCAACAACACCAATCAAAATATGAAAAATGTTTCCCACCTCCAGATCACTCAGAAGCCCACCCGGATGTCCGAGAAATCAGACAAATTCAGCTGAGACAAGCGCAACGAATGTACAAAAGAATCTCACCAGAATTTCTCAAGCTTCTCCAACCATACGAGAAGTATGTGTGCCGGACAAGGCAGTCGACAAGCGCGAAAAACAAAGCATTGCATAAGGTTGTCGTTGCATTTGACGAGGACGAGGACGAGGGTAGACCACCGAGGAGAGAAGAAATGAATTGGAGATGTTTTCGAACATTCATGGCAAAAATGTTGTCAATTAAAGCCTTCTCAGTAGGACCACCGTCATCAGGTTTAAATACACCAGCATTTGGGATACATGATGGCGAACTGAATGAAAACATCAATGATGCACAGTCTTTGAGAGGCAAACATTTTACGGGCAGATTTCGATTATATCCGAATGCTGAGAACCAACTACGTGCACAAAGGAACAAGACAAGTGTTTCAAAAAGAGACAGAAACTCCGATACATCTGGTTTTCAAATCAGAAACATATTCCACACAAGGCCCGGCAGATCTGGAACTAAGGACTTTTTCAACAGCCCACAATACATCTTAGGCCAACAGACACACAAGTGAGTGCTCACTTAGCAAAGTTTCCAAAAAGTTCTACAAAGAGAAAGAATGCATTTTGTCAGCTTCTTTTTGTTCGTAAAACTGTTTGGAAATGATTCTAATGCCGTGCCTTTTAAATAAACATATGCATGGCATGAAATTCGCAACAAATTGTTTAATTAATGCTTTAAGCGTGCGACTCAATTCCTTAGTCGCAGTTGATAATAGTTTTGCTGTTTAACACAATTTATAATGAGCTGCTAAATACAAGCGAGCACGACTAATTAAAGTTGCTTTGACATTACGATTGGAATATCAGATAACTAGACAAACAGCAGAGCGAAGGGGAGCAGCAAATAATGATCGGCTTCGGCTTGTTTAACATTGGACATTGGTCGCAAATGTGACACAGATATGTGCTCGCTAGTGAACCTTTGGCGGACCCTAACTGGTTTTGTCTAACTGGCAAAACATGAATGAATAGTAAAAACAGCAATCATACTAACTTTGAGGCAATTTTAACTCCCCGAAAAAAAGGGGCAATTAACTGATAACGCATACGCCCGGGGGTATCGTAAAGTGAAGTGTTTCCGACTGATGCACGTTTTGAAATGCATTTTAAATCAGTCCATTTCGATAGTATTACGTAAGCGTGTCTCTCTGATCAGGGCACAAGCGAAACAATGGCCGAATACACAATGAAGTGACCTGTTATTGTTGTTTTCGTGTTAAATTTAATTTACTGACTTTATTTTTTGGTATATAAGAGATAGCACAATCTGACACACCAAGCTTTTTCCGACGCTCAAAGTCGGAGCCTAATAAATTCTTAAACTGTGTTACAAAGAAATAAAGATATATTCTCGTGTTTATTGTGTGATATTGCGGTTACAGCCTAGATAAACGAACGAAATTCTCAACTCAACAACGATATCTTATATGAATTGTTATTTCGAAGAAAAGTCAACAAACATCGTTCAGATATCAGACACCACCATCTCGTCGTCAAATTTTCATTCTTAATAAGTACATATGTGAAAGCGTATACGTACGTATTTATTTCAAACTTCTCCTAGAGATAATAGAACACCACAAAGCGCAAAAGGTCGCGCATTGATACGACTCAAAACATGCGAGAGACAAAACAGAGAAATATAGAAAAATCAATTCCCCATCGGATACAAAGTCGAATTACATTGACCGATAACAGGCATGGCTCCATGTGAAAAGAGGCGAACTAATAAACCTCTTTATGTAATCGTCAGATTGCTCTAGATATTTTTTTGTTTTTGTTTAACAAAATATACGGGTAGGCTATTTTAACAGGTATGGAGGAAAGGAAATTCGTTCATTCAGCTATAATCAGAGGATGAAGTGACTTAGCAATTCTGGCGTGTTGATTTCTTCTAGAGTTTAGACATTGACTTCAGGAAGTGGTGTTTACCAAGGAAAAACACACACGCGCACACTAAGAGAAAGAATGCGTCCTATTTTGAGGTCAATTGCTGGTGGCACTGGACAGTGGACACACCATCATCGTCAATGCATTCAATTTTCTCACTTAACAGCTAACAACCTGACCAATAATTACTAATTTAATTTAAATCTATTACTACTTGTTTACTGTCCGCTCCGCCTCCCCACTGAACCACTCAGATTCATTCATTTTTGGCATAGCGCACAGTAAATAATTTCATGGTTACGTCACACAAGAGAAGAAAAATGGCAATTCAAGTAGTTTGTGGAAATCTACGAACGAGGGTGCACGTGTACTTGAATGAGGTAAACTTCGCCAGTGACTGAGCGCATATATGTATGTCTATACAATGGCCCCCACCATAAGGGAACCATGTACACTTACTTATTAGTGATCTCCATGACATCAGACATCATAAGTCGATATTTCTTGCGAAACTTAATTCCCTGCGGTGTCTCTAGTAGATATTTATTGAAGAAATCCGTCAGCGAAACGAAATAGATGAATCCCAACGATGTGAGGAATAGGCCTCGTTGCAATGAGATTCGATCGGTTGTATTTTGAATTTGAAGGAGGCTTCCACACGCGATGCTTATCGAACCGATCGAGCACGCCAGCGATACGTAACATCCACGGCGACCACGTAACGCCGGATGCTGGAGTGACTTTGTACCCATTGTGGCGCACAAAAAAACAAATCACTTTTCAGTCAATCGAATTATTTTCACTTTTTTCTTTTTCTTTCACTTATGAACAATATTTTGCAGGTTCGTTTCTTAAGATATTTCCTCTTTGCACGCACCTTTTGATGAATCAGCTGATCAAAGAAAAAAAAACCGAGACTATTTTTAATTAATTCTCTTATGACACACTTGTACAGCGAATTCTTACAAGTTACAAATACAGATTCCACTTTTGTCGTTGGTTTGGTTTTCGTTTTTCTTCACTCGTTTGTATCTATATATCCAATATATGTATACGTGAATGTAAAGGCCCAAAAAGGTGAGTACTGAGCCAGTGAAACTACTACGACGTCGTCGCACACGCCTCCACTCGAATCGACAGACAAGAGTATATTACTACTACTTGATGCGAGCTTCACTCAGCTCAACTAATGAAGTGCAAAAATATTTCAAGTAAACAGTATCATAAACTTTTACATCAGATCTTCTTTCACCTTTAATTCTCTTTCGGTTTCTGCTTTGAATTTGTTCATTTTATTGATTTGTTTTTTTTTTTCTCGTATGCGAATTCGGTTATGCACTGACTACGTTCTGTGACTTTGACATGCAACAAATTTCATCTTTCACAGCAGCTGGATTATATTTTTTTTCTTTTTTCGGCACCTTATTCGTTTTTAACTGTGCTGTGAATCTTATGCAATGCTTTTTTTTTTCTTAGAAATTTTCGCTTAATTTCACTTACAACCAAAAAAAGATGTAAAGCGATTCTGACGAGAAACCAAGTAACGGAATCGCGATAAAAACTCACCAACCCGCACTATGAGATTCGACAGTAGAATGGGAGCTATGATTTGGCTTGTTCAATGTGATTGCCTTCATTTCGTTGAATTGCTTTCGTTTTTCTTTCGTAAAAAAGTCTCCAAACATTGGCTCATTGCAATTTGTGATTGGGGAAAAAGAATGAATGTGATGAAAGTATTTGGCCAAATGAAGCCAATTGTAAAAGCTAGACAGAGAAGCAATGAGTGGAGTGGAAGAAAGAAAAAAAAAACTCCCCCCCTTGACAGCTGGCGCCGGCCATTTGACGGAGGAGAAGTGATACCAAACTGAGCGATTCTCAAACTTTTTCCCTTCCATTCCAGAGATTTTCAAACTCGAGGCTTAGTACGAGAGAGTTTACCACCAAAATTAATACAACAACAATAAAAAATATTTATTTTGTTAAAAAGTAAAAAAAACACCTTCATACACAAGTCTTAGTAGTTGTTCTGTTCCATAAATAAGTACTGTAAATTTAAGTGGTACACTTTATACTTAACTAAATATCACATAAAACGGGAAGCATTTGTTGATATTAAAGTGGAAGCATCTCCGCCAAGGACTCTACAATACTACTGTCCCGGAAGCGACCAATTCGCAGGGCATACGAAATGACATGTGCCACATAACTCTGCTCATGGACATTATGGAAAAGATGCGCCATTGGTCCTAAACACAGAAAAAACAAACCAAACTCATTATCCGTACACAACTCAAACACCGAATCCGTACCCTTAGCAAATATAGTTGTATCAGCACCTCCGTGTGTATTCTCATCAGTATTGATGGCAGCCTGCTGGATGTACTCAAACGACGTAGTATCTTCCTTGCTGGGATCCCTTCGTTTGATCTTGTTTGTCGCAGCATCCACTTCAGCTTGGAATGCTTCGTAACCAGTTCCGTAAGTAAGGGTTGTGTAAGGAGTCGACTCGGTTTTCGAATTTGAAGCGATTCCTAGGATGTTGTTGCCCTTAGCTGGATATCCATTTATTGTCAGTGTATGCGAGTGATCAGCAGTCACAATTATCAACGTCTCCGCAAGTTGTTTTCTAAAGTACGACCAGATAGAGTGAAACTGTCCTCAATTAAGGAACAATATATTTGACAGACCTCATGTAGTCAACTGTTGCATTGATTGCATCATTCAAGGCTAAGACTTCCGATAAAGCCTTTCGTGCAGCACCTCTATGGTGTGCCTGGTCGATGTTTCCTCCCTCAACAACCAAAAGGAAGCCCTTGTCTTTGCTCTTCAGAACTTCTAATGCCTTCAGGGTCATATCCTTCAACGAAGGCATTCCCTTGGGTCCCTTGTCTCGCTCGTGTTCATACTTCAGATGACCATTGGCGAAGACTCCTAAGGAGTTCACAAATCATTAGAACTGTTCAAACAGTGAAGAGTAATATTGACTTTACCTAACACGTAGTCTACGTTTGCACCTTGAAGTTTGGATAGATCTTCGTTGTTTTGCACCACGGCATGGCGCTGTCCTTCATTTTCCTTCTCGTTTGCCCACTTCTTTATTAAATCCCTGCCATCCTTTGAGTAACACGACCATGTGTCAACTGGATCAGCGTCAGATGTTTCAACATTTGATACCAGACATTGCCGGCCACCTCCCATGATCACCTAGAATGTCAGCAATCCCTTAGTCACTTAGCCATAGTGAATAGAAACTACTTACATTAATTTTCCTTCCTGGATCGTTTTCCATCAAAATCTTACCAATGTCTTTGCAACCTGCAGCCTTTGCTGCTTCTGGGACAGTTCCTTCACATTCCCATCGTCGATCCGGCACATGAGCGTACAAGGCTGCCGGAGTGGCATGAGTTACCCTGGTTGTGGTAACAAAACCCGTATTCATGCCATCCTCCTGTGCCCACTGCATTATTGTCTCTACATGATGTGTAGAATTCAAGGAAGCAGTGCAGTTTCCTACATTCACCGTGGAATCGACACCACCTGTTTCATAGTTCACTTTGACTCCACCAAAGAGTGCTGTGGCTGTTGAAAATGAATCCGGAACTTGTTTGTTGGCACAGTAGGTCTAGAAGGAGAATACATTAATTCCCTCACTCTTCGTCGATGATTGGACTTACTTTCAACAATCCCATGTGTGGAAACATCTCCCAACTCAACAGACCCTCCTCCTTGAACCCATAAATCCTAGCGGCTGTTGCAGAATTCGGACCCATTCCATCGCCAATGAAGAGTATCACATTCTTCGCTCGTCTCATATTGAACTCCTGATGTAGAGCCGCTTTCAGTTCATCGATACCTTTGTCATACCAGACTTTTTGCTCCGGCGGAAGCTTCACTTTCCAAAAACTACCGCCTGACGTCACATCAGAGCCCAGTTCGTAATTCATTAGGAATGCTATGCACAGCAATGTTAGCAGAGTCGCCGAGAATGACACTGCGATAATGAACACCTTCGATTTGTATACATTGGGCTTTGGTTCCTTCTCTTTGATGTTTGAACTGGACTCCGAGTCAAGATTGTTCAGTTGCACTTCGATCGACTCATCATTTGCATTTGAATTGGGATGATTTAGTGACATTGTCTCGGGAAAGGCGCTGTATTTTAGATAAGACTATGGTTATCAGCATAATTTCTATTGTACTATTTATGAGTGTTGAAAAGATACCATCTCATGTTCGTTATCAAACAGAGTACACACGTCAAATAAAGAAATAGATTGCAATTCGAAATAGACGTCTCCAGGAAGGAGCACTTAAGGTGTTACTTAAAAGTTCTGCCTGTGGCCATTCCTAAAGCCAAGAGACTGAACTTGTAAAACCTCTCGCGTCTGTGAGAAACACAAAGATTCCAGACGAAGATTTGAACTACTATCACGTCGCACAGTTTGTTCTAAAAAAACAAGTGCTTTATCTGCGTATCAATTGATACAACCACAGGTAAGATAAATTCACTAAAAATACATTTGTCGGGTTATAATTTATCACAATTCGATGGTGTTGTTATCACAAAGAAATGCCTTGCTGCTTGATATGGTAATAAATGGATTGTTTTAAAGCATGTCCTCATCTACGGAACGACAGATGTCACAGCAACGTTATGTACGTCATCAAGTGAGACGAAGTTGTACTTCCGACTTCTTAATCCTTTAGCGGGTCCATATTTGAATGACCACAGTCTTTGAAAAGAATATTAATTAATTAGTCACAATCAATGGAGAGCTCTGCTTATATGGACCGTCGAAGTGACACACCTGCGAGCGGGTGAAACCGAAAGAAAAAGATCTCACTATTCCCTCAGACAACACACGTCTGGGTATCTCAAACTGCATTCATAATCTTGCGACAGTCTCCATAACAAGGACTTTATAATCAAAACTACAACTATTTACTGACACCAACCTGACTGGCGTCATTGTTGCGTCACATTGGAAGTAGATACATATATTACCAACCTTTTCGTTATTCTTCACCCGTATATTGTATCAATAAAAACCCTGTTTAAATCGTAAACACAAGAGATAATGCACACCGAGCAATGATTACAAGATTTTATCACTTCACGTCTAATTGTAGATATAACCCTTTTGCTCCGTGGTATCTTTTCCTCGCTACTCGACTATTTCGTATAAGATATTATCGAAATTCCGGTGATAACAAACTCTGGCCGAACCGTACCAGAGCTCACTCAAAACTGAAACTCACTTGTAATGAGCAACTGATATTTAAAAGAGTTGTGTTGCGATTAACAAGAAAAAGAAACAACAAATTCTAGACACACACTCACTTCGCATGTCCATCTCCTTGTCGTGCGCTAAGAAGCAATCGGGGGGCATTGAAAATGACGTACCTACTCCACAGAACGTTTCTCGGGGCCATGAAGTTGGGGAAATTTTCTGAGAATTCGCCGCCCATAGGCCGGTCACATTTTGATTTTTGTTTTGGGATATTTTTTGTGTGTTCTCTCGATACTGAATTATTCAGTGACGCAGGTGGGAATGGGATTTCGAATGGCTATCTCTCTTTCTCTCCCAACAATGTGCATTTTAAATTTATGTATTTTAAATAGTGCATCTATTAACAAATCTATTAACGTGCACGCGCAGTCGAATTCCTTTCACAAGAATAGGTGTTTGCACTGAGGTTCATTGCCCATTTCTAGATCTCAGCTTAGCAGTGCTGAGACAATCTCTCTTGATGATGTTTAGTTATCCAAATTTGCCATCAATTAAATGCGAAATACAAAAAAAGGATTATCCTATTAAAATGCACATCATTGCACAATTCGAAAAGCCATTCGAAAATATGTTTAGTTTTTACGATCCAGCCAAGTGAGGAAAATACGGAATATTTGCACATTTTATTGACCTCCTTGGGGATATGTACGCATACCAAATGTGAAAATTCGCACTCAGATTTATAGCGTTGTGACGAAATTCTCGATTGTTTCTTGTAGGTCGTTTTTTTGTATCCATTTGATGGAGACAATGGGGACCTCCTAAGTTTTGTATTCACTTTTTCTTTTGTCGGTTCAAGGAAGTAATCACTTGATTAATAATTAGCCTTCAAATGTGGCATACGTGCGAATTGTCGCGTCTGATAGTGAACGACAATAGGAAAATAAAGCATATCAATGGATTTTCAACATTTCATGTGCAGGGGAGAGCTGGCTGATGAATTAATCAATGGGTTATTAGTCTCTGGGTGCGTATGAATCGACTATGGTGTGACCTTTTTTGGACACAGGATACCGATCAATGGCAGCAGAGTTCACTGCATTTGTGGGGGAAAGTCTGGTGGTGACTGAGTCATTGATTGATTGATTAGAGAGACATCCTTTTTTGTCAATGCATTTGCATATACTACCTGTTAGAATCGAAGTCGCTCAGTCTGCTCCTTAAACGCCTTGAAACGCCACTCCCCGACTCATCGGAATAATGCTCCATAGCGTGATAAGCTATTAAATATCAGATATAACTTGCAAGCACCGTGGTTGATCTAAAAGAGAAATAGTATTCCTAAATTTAGTACAAAAGCACGTGCGTACGTGTTCAAGAGTCTGAGTGAAGGCACAAATACCGATCGAACAAATGCATGAATCCAGAAAAAAAAGAATCGAACCGTAACACAAATGTATTTTTTTTTATTTTTCTTTATTTATAATCCGAAACATATTAAAAATCTGGAATATACATGAATATAAGAAACTGCAAAAAATATATAGTGGTATATGTCTATTCGTAAGTGTGTGTGTGTGTGTGTTTCATGTGTTTGTTTAAAGTCTATTATCAAATGAAACAAAAAAAAATAAGAAATTGAAAAGTTATTAAAACAACTGTCTATAGCTTCACGCGGGGAAGAGAGAGAAAAACTGAATTGAATGAGAATTTGACTATGGATTGAATTTGCTCAGCTGCCAGTTGAAGGAAGCAAACAAAATAAAGAACATTCAATAATTTTAAATCAAATAACTGAGCAGGCAATAAAACGGGGTTGGTAGAATATTACATATGTTTCTTCCGATAAACACAAAAAATAAAAATTTAAAACCGAATCACAATCGAAGAGATTGAGAGAACGAGAGCGCGCCTTCATATCAATATATTGTTACATTTATTCTTCAAAGGAGGGGAGGAGAGATGAAATTTTTTGATACTGTTTATGTGTAAAACTGTTCTTCTTAAAGTTGAGAAAAAGGTGAAGGGTGGACAGGAAGAGAGGAGAAAAAGCAAAAAGGTAAGCAGATCTTCTTCATTCGCCATTTAGATATCATCAATGTCGATCTCTTCGCCGTCATCATCATCCTCGATAATCTTCTTCGGTGCCGGAACCTTTTTAAGTGACGCCACATTCGCACGATCATTATATTCGATTTCCAAATCAGAATCATCCTCTTCTTCTGATGATTCCTCCTCCTCGGCCTCTTGCAGCCACTGAATGAAGGGCTTTGCCTTTTCGTGAATCTCTGTGGCCACGTCCTTGGAGACATACTTCTTGCTTACCTTCTGCGACCAGTCAAGAATGACCTTCTCGTCGAGGATATCAGCGTCATAGAAGTATTTCAGAATTCCAGCAACTTTGTCCATCAACTTGGCGGCATGCAAGGCAATCACCAGTTCGATACCACCGATCAAGTAACGTTGTGCCTTCGGATTGTTGTGAGTGAAGCGCAACAGAAGATTGCGATGTTTGCGCACTTCGTTGATGATGTTGTCGGAGAAGAGCAACTCGGCCAAAACCAATGATGCCTTATGAACGATATCGAGGCGATCAGCTTTAATGGCCAACTCCTTGTGCACGGCAACAGAGTCCAGTTGGTTGGAGTCAATCTTACTCTTTACCAACTCGTAGAAGATATCAATGCGTTCCTTCTCTGTCTTGTCGTAATCCTCCGAGATGGTCATTGTCTTGGCACCATCAGTCAGATCTTGCATACGAGCGCGAACAGCTTCGGCTGATGTATCAACTGTCCAATCGTTGTCATCGTCATCATCGCCCACCTTCTCCGGTATAGCGGCGTTTATTTCCGACTCCGTTTGACTGGCATGATTGGTTCCACCATCAGAATCACCAGAATTGTTACCCATCGAGTTTTGGGATTCATTGATTGTACCGTCGCCGTTCTTCTTGGAACGTCTTCCACGTTTGCCCTCGGTCAGCGAGGAGCCCTGAATGGCCGGATTGATTGTTGGCGGATTCTTAATGATGAACGTGTTCACCTTATGATTGACCTTCAGTAATCCATGGAAACCACAAGCTTTGCATGTTTGCGAAATGGTTCCATTCTTGGCAGAGACCAACAGATCGGTTTCAGGATTGTCACATTCCGGGCACAGAACGTACTTGCGAATGAAGCCATCAAGAAGATCCTGCAACTTCGTAGCATCATGCGATCCATTCACGATGAAGCGTTCATTCTAAAAACAAAAAAAAGGGAGAGAAGAGTGAGAAAAGTGAATATAGAACAGTCAACTTTAATGCGTACCTTGTAATCAAACTGAGTCTGAGCTCCCAATTCGCAACCGAAATATTTGGTCGGATACGTGGCCGGACGACCAATAGCCTTTGCCACTTCGGCCATGTTCACGATGACGGTTTTGATTCCGTTGCCCTTGCCTTCGACTTTGGCATTGATGCGAGGCATCTTGTAGCGATAGAAGATATCGGTGACATTACGGTTTACATTGACTGAACCCATTTTGATCAAAAATCTCTTTTTCGTTTGTTCCTAGTCAAATCTTGAAATGTACGTTTTTTCTTTTTATCGAACAACTCTCAAAACGATGTTTGTATACAGGATTTGCTCTCTGATAAAAATCACACTAGTTGAAAAGACTTTCGATTACCAAGTTTAGATCAAGCAGGATGTTGGTTCCCCCTCACTTTTTGTTGTATACACTTTTACTTTTGCTCTATATTCCTCTCCACTGTCTGGAATTCCTGTTCTGATTGCTGATGCTTTTGCTTTGCTGTGCCTAAGAGCGCGCTCTGCTTAAGCTATTGACCCTCTTCGATCTGCAATAACATTAGTATGCTGCCGTAACGCCCTTGACAACGTTAAGGGTTTCAAATTTTTATTTTTTGATTTATTGTAGATATTTGTTAATAAATTCATGAAGTTTGTTTTTTCTTGTTCTTGCGTTTTTCCTGTTTCTGGCTTTTGATAAAAGCTTTGTGTGATATTCTAATAAAAATAATTATTTATTTTACTTTATTGCTTGTTCTTTTCTGTTTGTTTTGTTTGATTGGCGTTTTTCTTTGTTAGATTGATTTCTCTTTTTGAATTGTATGAATTGATTCGGACGACGTCTCAGTAGCAAGGCCTAAGAATACTCGTTCTTAATTATTGAATATTGATATTTTTTTGTGTGTTTTTGATTTAAAATTATAATTATTTTCTTTTTTTTATATTCTTTTTTGTTGTTATTTTTGCGTTTTTAAATACATCAAGTGGTTAATTGTAATAGCAAACGTGGGCGCGCCTAATTGTTGGTGATTGCCTCACGTTTCTCTAAAAGGTTGAAGCTTCCGATGTCTATTACTGGAAAATTTTGAAGTCCTGAAAGTAGAAGTGAATACGTTAGGAGGAGAAGTTAAATCCTGTGGAAGTTATAATATGCGTAGGAGGAAGTAATAAAGGCTCTTTACCTATTGGTTTGCTCTTGGTTCTTGATATGTAAATGTGTATATAAGTGATAGTCGTTTGTTAAGGGTTTATTTTGCGTTCTTGAATGATGTAACAGAGAGGACATGGACTTGTGTTCGCATTTTCTAACGTTGCACCTACATATCTACTGATGTTCATTGTAATCCTTGTACAGAAACAAACACATGGATTCACGTCCTTCTTACTACACCTTCTTACGTTGTCTACCAGCTCGTCAGCCGGATGTAGCCATTGACTATGGGCCTACACAATTTAATCTTAAATCTTCAAACCACGACGACTCAAGCGATATTTTAATAAAATCTTATTTGACATTGCGAATCAGAGTGTTACTTCGAGACCTTCCGTGTAGCTCAGTAATTAAAGTGAATACCTCAACAAAGCTGACACATTCAAGCATTGATCATGACACATAAACTTTGCGAATGTTTCTTGTTTCTTTCCCAACTAACATATGGTCTCCCCTTCCTTCATTCAATAGGTCAGTGTTGACCCCCAACAAACAAAAAAAAAATCAATTACTCTCATGTTTATGACAGAGCGACCAAACTACTAACTGCATTGCGGATTCGTGTTCTATTTTAACGAGCTTGCTATTTAAATTACTTTTATTGATTACAACACACTCTCCCTTTTCCTCACTCAGACTCTTTGAACCACAATGTTAGAAGAAAAAAAAAAAATACTTTCACAAACTTACCTATGACTTAAGTATCGCCTATGTGAATTCATGCACGATCTAACTAACTTGCTCCGCTGAGGTGGAGATGGAGGTGCTCCTTTGTGTACTGGTGTTTCTAAAAATGAGAAAAAAGAAACGTACATACATAAGTTTTGTCAAAACAAAAATATAAAACGAACTGGTAACTATTTGCACGCAAATCAGTCATAGAACACACATTAACGATGCTTAATTTCACCACATACACAAGAGGTCATATATATTGTAGTGTCGCGAAAAATTGCACTGTCAGCAAGTAGACTTCTTGTGTTTGGATGAAAATATTGCAAGAGGGCAAAAAAAAAAAAACACGTGGCAGTCTATTCTAATTTCATGATGAGTGTATGTTGAAGGATTAATAAACATCATACACACACGCACCCTTTATTTACAGCGCGGGGCGCTCACAGAAAGCACAGACAATATGCGGTAATTACTTCCGTTGCCATCATCAGTGCACCGTGAAAAGCAATAGAATGTAATGTCGCAGTAAGTAGGCCTTATTACGTCGTCTGATTATATTTAAAAGCATTTATGAGTCAACAGTCTTTTTGTGCGACGAAAAAGGTGAAAAAGATGAAAATTTGTTTGTCGATTTATCATTTGGCCACTCCCTTTGGTCCACATGGAGTCCATAACAGAGTCTCTAACAAATATTGCCTTTTAATGGTCCCCCTTATTCCTCGCCATTTTTTCCTAGAGATAATTCAATTTGAATTCACAGCGCAGACATGCCTATAAATAGGCAAAGCAGCAAGAGCGAATTTTAATGCACTTAGAATGGAAGGAAGGGGGACGTGCGCTGCATCAGAACTTTCTGGATCATCTGGAGTAAATTTAAAATCCAAATGTTCATCTCATTCATCAAATGAGTCATATGCAAAATCTAAAACTCATAGCCAGTCTGGTTGAATTTTGAATTAAGTGCCGCCCCTTTTCAGATTGACCACAATGAATGGTTGCATCCGCACACATCTCATTTTCTGCAGACAAAAATTATAAATCAAACAAACGAAGATGTTATTTTAAGCGAAATCACCATGTCGGTGTTGAAATGGGGGATGTTCAGTGAGATGATTGAGATTCTCGAATGAGAACAGAACGCAGTGGTCTGGCCGGACGGGAGATGAAAACTATTGATTTTACAATACCACATCAAAGAGTAGAAAAGAAAAAGCCTGCCACTGCTACAGTAGGAGCAAAAATCAACCATCAGCCACGTTGAGCCGGTAGCATATTGTACAGGGAATGGATACATGTACATATTTAATTTATAATGAAGGATAATAAACTTACTTAAAATGTCGACGGCTATTAATGCCACAGATGGTAACAAACCGCCCACCATATGATGCAAAGACACTTGAGTAAAATCCAATCGGAGACTCACAAGCCAACAAGGATGCTCTCCCTTTTGTAATTCGAATTCTTTAAGAAATTTCTCGCAAATAAATTTTCTCAAGAATTTCCCTTTTTTCTATTTCTGTGTCTTTCTCTATGATCTCTTGATGGAGAAAAAAAATGTATTTTTCACTGAGAACAAAACTAAACTTCACTTCACAAATCTGTCTAGAACGATAGACAAGAATTTTTCATTCGCTATTTTTTTTTTCTGTCCTGGTAATATGTATCTTGCTGATGATTTTATTTTCCAACAGATAATGGCCAACGAGTTTTGTTGCGTCTGTGCTTAATCGGATATCCTTTTCGACTGCAGTGCACCAGTCCAGTCAGCCCGGAGATGTACATGGAAAGGTGAAAAGCTTTTCCGTCAGGATTTCATGGGGTGGACTCTCTTTGAAGCAGAGATACGTGTTGGTGAATATAGGTATAATTGAATACCCGAAGAATTTCAATGAAATTCCTATCATTGCAGCCGAGGGAGGATGTATTTCCTTTAAAGCCAACTCTCTTCGAGTCTCCACTGCGCATGGACTATTACTCAGGAAAGCTTTCGTAGTGGTGTTACCCTTCCAACCCTCACACGAAGCCTAAAAGGATAGAGAAAAAAAGGATACTCGTATCCAAGCCATATTCATGAGTCTTTCTCTTTCTATTTCACGCTATGTCGGCTTTTAAGCATCCACTCGTCGGCTACCAGAACACTATTGTGGTTTTTTATTACTAACGAACTGGCAGAGGTGCCACTTAACTCTAGTTAGAGGTTCATCAAGGCATCTCACCGGTTGGACGCTGATACCTAATGGAATTGGGTACGAGAAAAGGGCAGAAAAGAACAAGCTCCGTAATTGGTCTACAAATGCACAGACCATCGGCTCGTCGACCCACGCACCGAACCCAATCTGTGTATTACAACGAATCATGATCATTCGTGGTGTCTGAAATGCTGCACATCGTTATATGACTCCTGGCATAGGTTGAGGAGAATAAACATGAGTTCTCAGTTAAACGATGTTATGTCATAACATTTGCGAAAAATGCTTGCCATTAGACGCGGAATGGACATTTTGACTTCGATCAAACAAGTGAACGAATAGCAGTACAATTTTATGCATTATTCATGTTCTGAAATAAACATCGCATTTTACGTTTACATGTTTCTCTTTGCACGAAAAAGATGGTGAGAAACATCCTCTGACAGGAGGAAGGACAACGATAAAAATATGTCCACCAAGAGGGGTCCATCTGATGTGATGATTTGGGACCAGAAAGAATGCGATTTGTGTGGTAGAGTCAAGTGTTTAAACTTATAACAAGGACGACAAAGACAGCAATCAACTGATGGATTCAGTTATTCAGGTACCAACAGACGAGATGATGCAACATTAGCCACCTCAAAGATGCCACCTAGTCAATAAAAAGATGGAGTGCAGAAAACCACTAGTTTTGCGCATCAATCCACCGCCACAGACGGAAAAAAATAGACACAATGCACTTCAACAACAAACAGCCATTTCATATGAAAAACAAAATAAATAGAAAAGCAAATGGTAATGGTAACGATAGCCCACCAAAGTGTCAAGTGTTATATGGCGTTTTATTTCTCAACTAAAATCGGCCGTTCAACTTTCCAATTGCAATGCTATAGCATACCAACGCTTTAACGACCCATCCTACCAATCACAACCCACCCGGCAGCGGTGGCCAAAAGCAATACGATAGCATACAACAGCAACCGCAGCACTTTCAATAAACTATATACAAAGTAGACATTCTTTTTGTCTTTTGCTGAGTAGGGCATCAAGGAGAGAGACAAACAAAAAAAAACAAACAAACTGAATAATCGCTGTTGCTTTGCACATCACGATTACGAAACTATCTCATGGAACAGGTTTTCTTTTCTGGTTTTTTGTTTTCGTCTCCTTCTGCACTTGGACCTCCATCCATTCCCTGTGATCACAAACTAAATGAGAGTACATTTAAATGTGAGTACACGCCTCTGTTATTTATATCATAATGGGTTTATGTTTAATCCAATGCGGCTGCATAATCCAATCAAAATAATGTAATCGAATGTTCAGGTAGTAGTCTACCGAATGCGGCGAGACTTGCAGAATCAAACACACGCACACAAGACTCACAAGTAATGTGCATACAAATGTACACATATCAAATGTTATTCTGCAATACGATGCAGAATTGATAATCGTACGATGGGGGGCCCAGCCAGGCAATGGGGAGTGTAATGAATACCTCAACAATACGTGGGATGTCGAAACAACTAAAGTGCATGGTGAAATATGCGAAATTCGTGTTCTCACGAACCACGAGTTAGATTAAACGACATTCCTGTCTGTTACTAGGAGGGCACAGTGACGGAATTTTCAACATCCACAACGTGTCTTCTACGAAGCATGCAAGCAAATAGTTATCCTTATCTTATGTACTAAGTAAACAAATCAAATAAATAAATAAAAACCCTACTTACCAAGTATTCTTTCAAAAGTCATATAAAACAATGTGAATCCCCTCCGGGGTGCGTTCCAATCTCTCGAAATAACACAAGAATAAACGTTCAGATTTCAAGGGCGAATTTTAAGGAAATTTTTCAACTACACGGAAATATATATATTTAGTCTCTGATGGTCACCGCTGCACACTTTTTTGGAACAATAATTAGTTATTTAATGTCTGTTCAGAACAAGAGAAAATGTATGTACGTTGTTCACACTTATTGCCACTTGGCAAAAATAAATCACTCAACTGTGGAGAAGAAAAAAAAAAATGAAAAATTGAAAAACAAAAAAACGACTCTTTCTTTTCTGGAGGTCACTGTTTGGAGTGATATACTAGTGTTTTATCGATAAATCGATACACGGCAAATAAAAAAGATGATAAACCCGACTGTTGGTTGGTTGGTTGCACTATGATTGCAAATTAAAAATAAATATTCTTTTTTCAAAGCCGATCAGTGTATCTCCACTTGAATCCCCTCTTCTGGTGTTGCTATCTGTGTGCCAACACTACTGTCAAACTGGTCGACTGTGCTGTCAGTGGTTTTAGTGTATATTTTTTTGCCTCGTCAGTTTTTTTTTTTTTTTCTTTTTGGTTTTCCTTTCACTGTCTAAATTCTCCAGAAACGGCAAAATTAAAACGTGCGCAATAACACTCACACACTGAAAATCTCGATTGATGCTTTATGGGAAGAAATAAATCCCCTGCCACACAATAAACAACCGAAAATATGTGAAAAAATCGCAATTTTCGATGTGGATTGCAAGTTGAGTTAACTTTGCACACTTTGCAAATGTAGCTGTTGGGAATAGAAAGAAGAAAAAAAGACAAAAAAAAAGTTGGATGAAACTGAGGTTAGACTGGATATGTAATATTGTCGAAGTATTTCGGTGGATTTTTTCGATTTTCTTGAACTATTGAATTTCAATTTGATGTTTAGTGCATTTTTTTGGATTAAATTTACATACCTATGAAGAATTTATTCAATTTAAAATTGATCGCAAGATTTTTACTACGAAACTGCTCGAATAACTTTTCCAATATGGCGAGATATGGCGATGAATTGCCAAGTTCGAATCAGGTGTTCAGTAATTCGCAGATGGCTTTGAATTGGGAGGTGTTTCGAAGATGTCAAAAAGGGCGACATCTATTGTTGGGTAGACGCAAAAATGAGTCGTATTTAATTGAATTTGTATTTAAATGAACAATTACAAAAAAACAAATATTTTTCAATAAAATATGAACAGTTAATTCTTTTATATATGTAGAATATATATGACCCATTATCCCTTCATTAAATTCCGCAGAAATATCATTTTCAACTTTTGTACAATGAAACAACAGGGTGACAAGCCCTAATTCATGTATTTTATTTCTTTTGTATATATATATTTTTTAAAACAGACACAAACATCACAATTTGTTTGCAATTTAGTGCTTCACTTATAATAGTAAGCATATAAGTGAAATAGGCAAATTGCAGTATTAATCTCCTGCTTTAATTGCAGTTTATGCCCACGGGAGCATGTTCCCGACGCGCGTTCACGACAACGTCCGACGAATTACGCGATTGATACGACGATGATTGAGATTACGAATGCGAATACGAATACGACTACGATTTTGATTCCGACTACAAATGCGATTCTAATTGCGATTCCGACTAAGACCGCGTTTGCGATTGCGAATACGAATACCAATACGATTGCGATTCTTATTACGATTACGAATAATAGTACGAATGCGATTTCGACTAAAATTCGAATTTGGGAATATACGATACGCGATTGACGACTCCGATTTTCGAATGCAAAATTTGAAAAAAAATTAATTCTTAAAGGAACAATCAAGATCTCGTGCATAGCGACGATGTCTTTGAAACTGCCAAGAAAATAGATATAGTTCGAAAAGACAATACGCGCAACAAAAGAATGCAGTTCCATAAAAAATTAAAAATTAAGTCAAACAATTGATTCTACAACCCGACCCGAAAAAAAAACCGAACCGACCCGTCGCGACGGGTTGAAAAAAAAGGCCTACCTATCCTCAAGACACCTGTTTAGTGTCCAGAGGGGTCCGAATACGAATACGAATACCAATACGATTGTGATTCTAATTACGATTACGATTCTTATTGCGATTACGAATAATAGTACGAATGCGATTGCGATTGCGATTCCGATTAAAATTGCAGCTGCGATTGGGAATATACGATACGCGATTGACGACTCCGATTTTCGAATGCAAAATTTGAAAAAAAAAAATTAATTCTTAAAGGAACAATCAAGATCCCGTGTATAGCGACGATGTCTTTGAAACTGCCAAGAAAATAGATATAGTTCGAAAAGACAATACGCGCAACAAAAGAATGCAGTTCCATAAAAAATTAAAAATTAAGTTCAAAAATAGCTTCTACAACCCGACCCGAAAAAAAACCGTACCGACCCGTCGCGACGCCCTGAAAAGAAAAGAGCAAACCTGAAACGAGAAGAGCCTACCTATCCTCAAGACACCTGTTTGGTGCCCAGAGGGGTCCCCTACCTAGCCTCAGGACGCCTGTTTGGGTCCTGAGGGTTCCCCTACCTAGCCTCAGAACACCTGTTTGGTGTTCAGAGGTTGATATATGGAAAATATGAATATAATTTTATATAATAAAGTTTTCACTAGTATGCATGCTTTTAAACCGAATCAAACCGAAACTGTTGTCATGACTATCTGCTTTGTCAGCTCTCAAAAAAATATCTAGGGAAATATATATAATAAAAAGAAAAATGGCTTACAAATTGAAAAAAAGCACCGAAGTGCATCAGCAACAGTCTGGATCAGTCAGGGGTTCTCTCCAACAAAGCACTTTTTTTGGGCCCACACATATGTGAGAGACATGGTAGGCCGTGAGGCCACTTGCAGCCTCCTCCGTGAGGAGGAAGCCACCACATCAGCTCACACCTTCACTAAACACATATGCAAGAGATGTGGTAGGCCGTGAGGCCACTTGCAGCCTCCTCCGTGAGGAGGAAGCCACCACATCAGCTCACACCTTCACTAAACACATATGCAAGAGATGTGGTAGGCCGTGAGGCCACTTGCAGCCTCCCCCGTGAGGAGGAAGCCACCACATCAGCTCACACCTTCACTAAACACATATGCAAGAGATGTGGTAGGCCGTGAGGCCACTTGTAGCCTCCTCCGTGAGGAGGAAGCCACCACATCAGCTCACACCTTCACTAAACACATATGCAAGAGATGTGGTAGGCCGTGAGGCCACTTGCGGCCTCCTCCGTGAGGAAGAAGCCACCACGTCAACTTACAATACACTCACACTTCAGCTTTTCAGACTTCTTCAGATTATTTCGGCTGCTCTTCAGACTGCTTTTGACCTTCGTCTGTGTCTTGGGCTTTCAGGATTACGATATCGTTTCGATTTTGTCGTTTTACGGAGCGCAACGGAAATAAAAGGCAAAATTTAAACTTCTCAAGCATTAGAAAAAAAAATAATCTAAAATTAATCACATTCCGCGAAACCGTACGCGTCGTATCTGAAAGGAATTAGTAAATTAGAACCCTGCCTAGCCTCAGGACACCTGTTCGGGTCCTGAGGGGTCCCCTGCCTATCTTCGGGGGCACCTATTTGGTCCCCCCGAAGGTTCCCCTACCTATCTTCAAGGGCACCTGTTTGGTCCCCTTGAAGGTTCCCCTACCTAGCCTCTAGGACACCTGTTTGGGTCCAGAGGGTTTTAACGTAACACTAACTGGAAAAAAAAACCGAGTTCTACCTAATGTCCCTAACACTGCGCTGCGCTGAAAATTACCTAACAGAAAAAAAAACCTACTCTAATATCCCTAGCTGAGAATGTCTGTTTCCCTAGCTAAGTTCCCTAACTAACTACCTAGCTAAAGCTAAAATCTAATGTGCTACCTAACTCTCCTAATCTAGCCTAAGCTAACCTAAGCTAACCCTACTCAAGGGTTGTATTCCACTGCCCTAAGCTAGCCTAACTAAACCTTACTATTCCTAGCTAAAATGTCACTATTTTTTTTGTTCGTGATATGTACGTAGTTTGCATGCATACTGTCGTTGGCGAATAAAATATTTCTAAATCACTTAATAGTCATGACGTTTGTTTTAAAAAAAAAAATATAGTGTTTCCCTATCTAATTGCCTACCTATCTACCTACGCTAAGTACTAAGCAAAAAATGTTAAATAAAAGCTAAGAGAAGTTATAGTGAAAGAACCTCAGAAACAATGAGAAAAAAAAGAAATATGTATACATACTTATCCTGGAGACATTTGGAGCTACTAGACTAGCAACAAATGTATCAGCTGCAGACACCTAAGCTTGGAGTAAAAAAAAAGAAAGAAATATATATATATGAGGTGTTCTGAGATTCTTTCAAAGGAAAAAAATATATATTTGTATGTAAAGAGACCAATAATGGCTCACCAAGTGCACCGAAGCGCACTTTCAGGAACGTTGGGCCGCTTGTGGCCATTGTTGGATCGCTTGTGATCATTGTTGGGCCGCTTGTGGCCATTGTTGGGCCGCTTGTGGCCATTGTTGGGCCGCTTGTGGCCATAACACAACACTTTATTGGGCCCACACATATGTGAGAGACATGGTAGGCCGTTAAGCCACTTGCAGCCTCCTCCGTGAGGAAGAAGCCACCACATCAACTCACACCTTCACTAAGCACATATGCAAGAGACGTGGTAGGCCGTGAAGCCACTTGCGGCCTCCTCCGTGAGGAAGAAGCCACCACATCAGCTCACACCTTCACTAAGCACATATGCAAGAGACGTGGTAGGCCGTGAAGCCACTTGCGGCCTCCTCCGTGAGGAAGAAGCCACCACATCAGCTCACACCTTCACTAAGCACATATGCAAGAGACGTGGTAGGCCGTGAAGCCACTTGCGGCCTCCTCCGTGAGGAAGAAGCCACCACATCAGCTTACACATTCACAATCACAATCACAATAATGCTGCTTTCTACTGGATCCTGCTTCCTCCTTTTGTCTCTCTACGATTGAGAGGCAACGCGACGCGACCCGACGCGAACCGAGCCGCCCAATAAGCCCATGCCCATGCCCATGCTAGCCCATGCTGCCCATGTGCCTGAAAAGAAATAAATATTATCCTACCTAACCGCGAGGATCACTAGTTGACCCTGCACCGAAATAAAAAAAAATATATATGGTTTTAGGATGGAGCCCCTACACCTCTATCAAGCTGTGAATGCTTTCGAACTGCCATAAAATTTTTATAGTTCAGAAAGATCAAACACACGCCGAAAAGGTTTCGAGTGCCCGAATAAGAAAAAAAAAGAAAAAAAAAAATACCGTCCATCCCTGCCCACCAGTCTGTGAACCACACAACGAAAGTCCTACGGATTCAATAACCAATCCGTAGTGTCTTTCAAGGTATGGCTCAACAGCTTTAGCTTGACAATGTGCACAAGCAAATCTGGTGAATAACAACCGATCGTGCTTTGTGCACAAGCAAGCTGTGAGCGGAGATGTTTAAGAAACGTCGCGCGATTAGGGGCGCCCCTCTGCAGTCGGACAATGCTAGGCTTCCACATTTGGACCCAGACAACCTGAAAATAGAAGAGCAGACAGAAACCTGAAAAGAAAAGAACAGAACTGAAACCTGAAAAGAGAGAAAGAGAAAACCTGAAACGAGAAGAGCCTGCCTAACCCCAGGACACCTGTTCGGGTCCTGGGGGGGTTCCCTACCTAGCCTCAGGACACCTGTTCGGGTCCTGAGGGGTCCCCTACCTAGCCTCAGGGATGCCTGTTTGGCACCCGAGGGGGTTAGTAAATACTAAATATATTTAAATGAATGTATAAAATAGTATCTAAGCCTAACGATGGGTACGCGCTCATGCTAGCATGTCGTGAGCCATGACTCACTGCGTTCGCGAAAAAAATTATGCACTCATATGTTTGTATATAATATGGTATATGGTATATAAGAAATAGAAATAAATAAAATACTCATAAAATGTACTTATCCTCAAAGCAGGTTACGCTTTGAAGTTCCCAGGCGATGGCGTGTGCTTGTGGCTGCTTGATGGACTGCTTGTAGTCTCTGCAGAACTGGCCGGCAGTGGTGACCGAACGTAGACGCGAATAGATATCTCAGTAAGGGAACCGAAGGACCGGCGGACCCTCTAGTAGTCCGTACCGCCCTATTACCGAACCGAAACCGAACCGTAATCCAAAGGGCAGTGGAGGCCCGAACGCAAACGCCAAGAAGTATTCGAAAGTTGTCGACGGATTGTTAAAGCGCGAGTGGCCTGTACCAAGAACCGAAGGACCGAATGACCGAAGGACCGAAGGACCGGCGGACCGCTTGCAGTCCGTACAGCCCTGTACCGAACCGAAACCGAACCGTAATCCAAAGGGCTGTGGAGGCCCGAACGTAATCGCCATGAAGAGTATGTATGTATGTACGTGCGTTGTCGACGGCGTGTATGCGTATTGAACCGAACCGTACCGCGTATCATCCCACCTCAGGAATGATGTTCAAGATCTCAGCGAATGTCCGCGTAGGTATACATGTCCGCACCGTGTCATGTCTTCAAGCATGATTCAAAAGTCGCTCCACACTCAAGCATGTATACCAAAACTTTCGAGTAACCGTCAAAAAAAAATTTCAAAAAAAAAATTCAAGTCTACGATCGTTGGTGGTGGTGCAAGAGGGTGCCAGCAAAAAAAAAAATCCACGGCTCGGCATGCACCGGACGACGGACAGTACAAGGCCACTGATCGATTGTCAAAAAAAAAAAAAAAAATCCCAAAAAAAATAAAAAAAACCGAAAAAACTTCGCAAAAAAATCTTCTTGCAACATCCCTTGTTGCCCCATGTTGCAACTACATGCCCCATGTTGCACCAACATGCCCCCTGTTGCAACAACATTCATCATTCATCATAGGGTTGTGGAGGGTTGGGTGCATGCACCCTCATAGTCTATGGTGGGTGAGTGCAAGTGGCTAGCTGTACCATTATCTGTATGTATGTACATGTGTGTATGCACGTCTGTACATACGTGAGTGGTAGCCCATGCATGTGAGTTGTTGTTGGGTGTACGGCACACTCCGCATTATTTTCGGAAAAATAAAGAAAAATTAATTTCACTCCGAAGCGCACCCCTCGACGACCACCAAGAGACTAAATCCTCTCTCGGCTGGTACTCCCTTATATAGCCTCGGCCACCCCTACGAGTACCCCTCCGTGGAAATTTCCATTCTTGAGTGCAAATCACTCGATTTTCGGCGGTTTTTCGGCAGTTTTTCGGCAATTTTTGTATTTTTTTTTGGATGACGCTTGTGGGGACGATTGGGGGCGAGCGGGGAGGGTGTGATTTTGCGCACTAGAGATGTTTGGCACCCATTTCAGATGATCTTGGGGGGTTTTGGTGTGATTTTTGGACGTTTTGATGGTTTTTCATTTGCAAATTTACATCAAATCGATTCTGAGTTCATTTGCTGGGTTCAGAGACCAACTCTAAAGGATTCTAGATGTCATGACGAGTGATCTGGGATGTGGTTAAAGCCACAAACGCCATTTTGTAACCTGCAGCTTTGATATCCTTTGTGTGTCTGGTTCATTCTCATCTTTTGCCTGCAAAGTTACTGCTCGGAAATCGTCTCCAAAGCAAATGACGTCGTTTGAAGCTTCTCTTCGCGTGAATGCTCTGCAAATCAGGCCAAAATGGCTTCAGCTCAGGAGATTTCCATGTGGAAATCACTCATCAAACTCTCGCCCTTATCTTGTTACATTTCCAGCCATCAGCTGCGGGTTCTGTGAAATTGCTAAAGTTTGAGAAAGGAAGAAGGCAATGGGAATAAGAGGATCATACAGTGTGGGCTTGAGTTGCTGTGCTGGGATGAGTGAGTGAGAGATGTGTCCACCAACAAGAAACCGTTGAACTAGTTGCCCCATGTGCAGCCTGGATGTTTACCAGGAGACGATACATACATATATACATTTTCTGACGCATTCGTCGTTATTTTTGGTGCATTTTGCAGTTGATACTTACTTTAGCGTTTAGCAATGGATTTCTATGGAGTCATTAAAGATCTTCTTGTCCCTTTAGTAGGGCTACCGTCCGGAGTGGACCAGGGATCTGAGACAAGCTTCCTGGCACGATCTTTAGACCACTGCCTTCTGCCGGTTTTGAGGGCGTCCTCTATCGCGTTGTTCCCTGGTTCAGACTCTTTGGCCTGGAGTAATGTTTTTCATGCGCCTGGCCATCGTAAGCGTTGAATCCGTTGACACGTTGGCTAGACTCCTACAGCAAGTAAAGTTAGTGATGTACATCTTTTTCTCTGGAAAACATCAACGCAAATAGGACAAAGACCAAGGACTTCCTCCTCTACTCTCCAGAAAGTCCATGCTTCGGGATCATATACTACGGCAGGGAGGGAGTTCTTGCATTCTTCCTCCATTGCATTAGAGATTCCATTATCAAGCGAAAACATTTTTGGTGTTGTAACTGACTAATTTGGCTGTTCCTCTCGAAATTTCAATTGATCTGCACAAGGGCCACTAAACATGGTTATCTTGAGAAACCAACAAAAATAGTGTCTCTTCATTTCCACGATGTACCACCCTTTCACACAACTGCCAGAATGCACAATGGGCGGAGCATCGTTCACATTTTCGAGCAGGGTGTCTCGTTTGAAAACATTTAAGACGGACACTTCTAAACCCCCTCAAGAACGTCTGTGCGGCAGCCATCAAGTCCCACACCAATCCATTTCAAAGTTGAGTGCTGTTTCCGATGCACCTAACTAAACCCAAGAGCATCCATAAAAATATCAACCCAAACGTCTTGCCAAGTGTCACCCTATTGCACAAATGTGAGACATCACAGTGGGTGGAGCTAACTTAACTCAGACGTCTCAGCGCAGTCGCCTGCTGCAAATGCTGGGCGACTAGTACTTCACTCGGTTTCGAATGAGTTGTCTGTGATTTTTGCTGACTTCGGCTAAGTGGGTGACTAGGGTGAGTGGTCGTGACTTTTGCTTCTCTCTCCAGCAGAACTGCTTACGATGTCTGCTGTGCGCCGAGTGTATCACGGGGTTGAGAGAAAAAATTATGCTCAACCTGCTGTTGGAGACCAGGTGCGGGAAAAAAATAAAATGACCTAAGTGGCGCGTACTTTGCGAGGGTTGTTGACTTAGCTGATGGAGTGTGTGCAACTTGACTAGATTTGGACGTACTGCGCGCGCTTGTTCCATCTGCGTACCTGGTAGTTTTGTAAATTTGTCGTTTGGATTTTCTGTGGGATGTGTCTGACCATTACCATTTAGACTCGGTTTTGAAATGATACTTTGTCGGCACTATGTCGGCAATTTGTTCACCTTTTGAGACTTGTTGCATGGAATGTTTCTGGGAGAGTTTTAGGAATGCTTATGAATTTGGTAGGTATCCATTCAACAACTCACTACTTTCTCATCATTCTGACCACCTATTGCAGTGGCAAGAGTTTCGCTCTGTTTGTCCATCGACCAAGCATGAGAGACATACGGGGCGAATTTCTTAAGAGACCCAAGGAACGCCAGAGAAATACGACAGAGAACTTCGTCTTCTGTGTTCCATTACATAAAAGAAATTTGTTATTTGTTTATTTTTGTTTATTTAAATATATTTACAATTGTTTCACAGTTTGGAATATCCATCATTGAAATACAAAAAAAGAAGCAATAGCAAGCAATACAGTTTATAGGAAAAAAACAACGTCCAATTCAAAAAAATTAATTCACTGAATAAATATATGTATGCAGGTATGTATAATATATTGGATCATCTCAATTTTCTACTCCTCCTTCACTTACACATCTAAATTTCATATCGTTATACACCCATACACTAATGCTGTATAGGATGGACAATGGACAAAATGGATTAACTAATGCTAGGTATATATAATTATACGATCAGGACATCGTGTTCATATCATGGTCGCATGATTTCGTTTAGTTTATTTTAATATGTGCATATGATTTCGTTAAAAGTTTATGCGTTCTTTTGGATAAGGCTCTCCCATTTGGCTATGAGTTGATGTGAAGATGGTGCTTCCTCTGGGGTTAGATCACAAAGTTGTGCGAGTGACAAGGCTGGTCGCATTCCACGATTGTAAATGTGTCTGGACTCAAAGTCTGGGCTTGGTGTTGCTCTGGAAAAAAGAATACAAGAGAAAATATGCGAGATTATCAGTTATTGATCGGAGAGAATGATTCAAGCTATTTCTACTCAACGCAACGAGGATGTAAACTACAGGGTTTCAACCTATTGGACAAGATATTTCTACTTTAACTCCAGTTGTGCTCAAAGACAGTTCTCCTGTCTGTTTCAGAGGAGATTTTCAAGGACCACGAGTGGCCAGAACCTACTTCTGATGTTCTAACCTCGAGAGGCATTCAATGGTTGTCTCATTTTTCATGCAGATCATCGAAGACAAGTCTACATTATCAATTATACAAAACGCTACTTCGATGCAAACATCTACTCATCGCAACAAAGCACACTCAACACACACAGGAATTGACTCACAGAAATAATATGCGTGGTGGCCAGGGGACCACACTGAACACCAACTTATATTTGTTCCTTAGAGAGTAGAATGTACCAGAAATCATTAAAAAAACAAACCTAATCCAGTCTCAACTGATATCTTACCGTGGTGACGAGCTGTTGTTTGATGAGTCGCACAGCTCTCCAATCGATTTCGCCGAGCGCATCTTTCCCGGACCATAACAATGCTCCACCTCGGAATCCTCGTCCGACTCCAAGTATCTGAGAAGAAGAACAAAATTCAATTCCAAAGAGAATTCCACGCACAAAACCCCAGTTCACTTACTCATTTTCACTTGAGTTCAACAAATCCGGTGTCGACTGTCGAATCTTTCTGATCTTCTTCAGCTCACATTCACGACTCTTGATGTCCTTAAGCTCACGCTGAATCTTCTCCTCAACGGGTATGTACCCACGCCGGATGGGCTTCCCGTCGGCGTCACGCTCAATGATTGGCGGTGTAATTGTCACTGGCGGAATGTATGTGGGTGCACGGGCAAAATCTGCAATCAATGGAACGCTCGGCATGACGGTCGTTTGAATGTTGTTCACGGCTGCATTCCCTCCGTTGCCGTTCATGCCAAGACTGTTGCTGTTGTTGCTGATGCTGTTGCTGTTCTGGTTATTGTTAAGGACGATTTTACCACGGGATGCAATGAATCTTTGCATCAGACCTTTGTGTGCCGGCCCAAAGGTGATACGTCGTGCCGGTGTGAATATTTGCGGCGTCGAAACCGTTCGGGTAAGAATCTTCTGCGGTGGTGGTGATGGAATGCTGTTGTAGCCGTTGGGGCGAATGTATTTCTTTTCGTTAATTACAATGTTGTTGTTGCTGCTGCTGTTGTTGGTGTTGTTGTTGTTATTGTTGGTGTTCGTCGAGGTTCCATTGACTGGACTTGATGAAGCCGATATACCAGAATCATCCGAATGATGCTCATCGAGATTATCATCTTTCAGATTGACAGACGTTGTCAATGATGATGCCGGCGATGAGGCTAGGTTATCGTCCTGCGATGCGGAAATTTCTTCGGAAAGCATTGAGTTGGTGGCGTCTTCATGGGTTCCGCTGATGGTTTTCTCCTCTGGTGGGTGCATCTTCTCACGTAGTTCACGTTCACGGCGTGCCACTTCGTTGATTTCCTCCTGAATACGTTTCAAGGGATCGTCTTTCTAAAAATAACAAAAACAACAGAGAATGACGAGTGAGAAAAGAAGTGAGTAAGAGTACCACCCTCCGTCGGACTGGCCGTTTTTTTATTGAATTACAAACACATGTGAGAACTTCCTACGAATCAGAATCTAAAACCTAGAGTGAGTGACATGCCAACCAACCATGCACTGGGCTTAGTTAGTGTCTCATCGATTTTTTTCCCATTCTGAAGAGCTAAAGCTATAGATAAGATTACTTTGCTCGCGAACATTTTATGTCAATTGAAATGAGAGGAGGAGGAGGAAGAGGAGGCACAAGGTAACAGCAGGGCATTTCATTAATTAAACTTCGACGTGCTGTAGTTTGTATGGTTTCGTTACTGGATACGAAGATAGATACGAGACCCATAGAGGCAGCAAGCAGAGTATGTAGGCACCTCACTTCAGGTTAATCAAGGCTACGAACCTTGGAGGTCAACACCACCAATTTATATAAAAGCAATGGGGCCATTTTGATTCCATTTCTAGAATCCATTCTGTGTTTTCGTTGCTACTGATCTTGTTTCCAAAACAATGTCCAAACCTGAGCACCACTAGTTCATGTTTACTTTCTTCTTTACTTTCTTATGATTGTAGTTATTCTGAAGAATGTTATATATGTGTAGCACGATAACGTAGCGCTCTTTAAAGCCAATTTGCTCCCAACACCCGAATTGAACCAAAAACTCCCTCAAATTTGTTGGTCAAAATAAATTCAATTCAATTTTCTTCTAAATCCTTCATTTACATTCCATCACTCACTTTACCGCAAATGGTAACGCTTTCATATGACATTTCACAATTTCTATGCAATTCGCGAAGGTCATTGCCAGACGTGCTGAACAATGTGTGCAAAAAATGAATCGATTCGTGACGTCAGTAAAACTGAAAAATCCACTTTTCGGCCACAAAATCCAATCAAATGAGAAAAAATGAATGTGGATCTCTTAGAATCAGTAAACCACACTCACCCATCACTTATTTCAACCATTTACAACAGAAACATCAAGAAAATCGACTTTCAAGAAATTGACACTTCTCAGCGGAAAAAATGCAGTAAAATGGTAAATCAACTGGGTCGACTTTTCTTGGTCTGAGAATGCAAATTTTGAATTTGGCGATTTTGAGGATTCTTGGGGTGATCAGTGGATGAAAATTGCTAGAATATGCATAAGGTACACCAGAGAACACAAAAAATATGACTTCCGTTGGATATTCCTCGTGAAAGAGGGTAAATTTGAAATTTTACTTAACAGAACGTGCAAGTTCACCCACAAGAACGTGCTCTAGCTCGGCCATATCTAAACGGTTGGTCTGATTGGTATGCGGTTTTTTGCGACAGATTCACCATGCAAAGACGCGTCCTTAGAGCTAACGACGATGCCGCTACGACCAATGGGTCAGGAGATAGCCGGTTGGAAGTGTAGAATGTACGACCTGAAGTCGTTTGTTTAAAAGGCAGATATTTCAACATGCTAAGACGCTTTTTTTGCCCATGTAGCAAAGACACCCTCAATTATGCCCATCCAACAGACGCGCTTTTAGAACCAATAGTGGCAACTAGAAGCTCTTGTGAAAAATGCAACAACACAATAGAAAACGTAAACACAACCCATCGCGTGCCATTCCAAACTGAGCGCTTCAAAAAAAAAAGACCAACGATATCTTGGTCAACAAACGGTTAGCATTATCTACTCATGGCCATCTCATCTTCTAATGGAAACGATGACTGCACGCTTTGGTTTTTGTATCTGCTAGGCGGTCAACACAGTTTAGCGACGCACTAAGTGATTTAATAGGTTCGTGGCGCTCACACACCTTACCGGGGGTGGTCTGCCTTAAATTACTTCCGATTAAATGAGTGGCAGCGATTTCTTCTTGTTTTCTTTTTATTACACTTTTTCGTGACCATTTAAGATTTCTTGTGATTTAATTTCTCCACGGCTGATCGTTTTGGGAATGACCTTGTTATCGAAATCGATAGAAGGTCGAACGCTGAACAAAGATGTGGGGGGAAGATTAAACCAGTTGATTGATTGGTCGATGCTTTTACCACGGGCCGGAATTTTTTGGTGTTTTGTTGCGTAATTGAATGTTGAGTGGCAAATCGTTGAGAAAGCATGCTTTTCTTATCTTCAAATGAAATCGAACGCTTTTTTATATCTTTGACCCAAATCGAATGCGATTTCGTTTACAAAGAAGGAAATGTTGCAACTTGATGGGGCAAGGGTGTCGCCTGTGTAATCTCTTGTAAAAATATGCAATAAACATTCATCAGTAACAGTCATGCAGTTTTGGTTTTTGCACTTTCTCCCGGCTTTGAATGACTGTGTTTATCTCAGAAAATTGCCAACAATTTGCTGATCACTGTAAACATTGCATTATCGATTGTAATTGGTTTCTCCAAATTTCTGCAACATGTGCACTATGCACACAACCCGCTACCATTCCTTTTGTTGTGCATTGCACGCATATGCATGACCTTCACTCTACCAGTTTGCCAAACGATGAAAGTGAAAACTACACTCTACCTTGAGCATGTGCGCACTTGCTGCAAGTGCAACAACATAGCAAATGCCTGGTGAGTAACGAAAAATCAACTCAATGGCATGCACGAGTGACGACGACGACGACGATGATGATGTCCCACCAACAGACTTCACTGTCAGCTGGGCGGTTATTTTGTTCGCTTCACTCGTGCTCTGTGACCTGCCATCTGTGCCGAAATGGCCCACCTGTCATTTTAACAATGCAAAACTGGAAGAGGAGACCATATGCGCCAGCAACCGTGATGCGACTCAGACGAGTCTGTAAATGCCACCTAGGCGTGTAAAAAGAAAGCACACACACACAGGAGAGATGCTTGTTAACAATTTAATTTCCATTTTCTCTTGGTTGTTTTTGAGGAGAGATCTAGTCCGATGGGGATTGCAGTTCAATCGAATGCCAGACGCTGCCTTAAGAAAGGACATCAATCGTCGATTTGAAAGTCAAATTTATGTTCGATTGTCGAGGAAGAGAATTAGAGCTCTCAAGGCATGTTGCTTCCTCGTCGCCATCTCGCCGTGTTCAATGGCAAATTAGCCTCGTGATCACGGTAATTCACTTAATGTCCACTCCAGACCACGAAGCTCTCAACAGAACAATGATTGCCAAGACAAACAACATGAACTGGACTCTATTGCAGCGGACAAGAACAGCATCTTACCACGAAACAAAAACTGGTTATTCAGCAGCCAAACCGTACACCAAAGGTCTATGTCAAATGAGCGAAGAAAACGAGCAACAGCGAGGTTTTACTTTTCATAATGATCACCAGCTTGACTGAACTGATTTTCTTTCTTTGTTCCAGATTTGCTTACCAGTTCCATGTTCTCTCATTTTTTTGCACTTTTGCACTTCTTAGTCAGAAAGTGTTCTTTTTGGGATAACAATCGACATATTCAAGCGACGACACGATGAAAATACGATTAACAGCAGCAGAACGAGAGGAGAAGCGTTCGAGTTGCTAGTTCTTCTTCGGTGCCATGACGGATTGAGAGATGAAAGGCCACAAGACCAGGCTAAGTGTGGACCGTAAAATGCTATAACAGAAAAAATAATACAGACATGATCATCTCTTCAGTGAATGAAGCGAATACGCAAACGCAACGAACCGCAAAGAAGCGCGCGCGCGTCTAATGTTCGCAAATGAAAAAGAAGAAGAAAATAATGAAATTATAGAGAACATTAGAAAGAGGAGGTTTTCGGGTCAGCAGCAGATGATTATGAGGAAGTGGAACTGAAGTGAGGCTTCACAATTGAATTAAAATATTGTGTAGCGGAATTAGTTGAATAAAACACAAGCACTGAAACCTACAAGATGTAAGCCTTATCCGGAATACCACTCGACCGGCTATGGCCACCACAGCCTCAACAACTCTGTCTTTGCACAACACCATCACCCTATACGTGTTGATCTGATTGACAAATTGCACAATTACATGACAGACACAAGACAAGATCGATCCAAAAACTGACGCCTCGTTGTGCAATCCCTCTCTCGTTCACCACCCAGTTAGCACCCAAGCACGTGCTTTTACTACCAAACAGCAAGGTCTTTGCATAAAAATTGAATAACACTCACAAAGGGAATTAAATGTTGTTACAAAACCAGCACAAGCCAGGGCGCTTGTCGAATTTTCAATTCTGTCAGACTTCAAAACACCATCCTCAACCGGCAGCCCGGCAGCCCGGCAGTCCGGCAGTGGCGGCTAACACGGTAGTGAAGGTTTTGCCTGAGATTTATGAAAGTGCATTGCGTGAAAGAAATTGACAATCGGCTGCGAATCTGGCACACAAAGATCGCTTACATCAGACGAAACTTCACAGAATTACAGAGAGAGAGAGACGTGAGAGAGTTTTCCTCCGCAAAAGAGTGCATATTTCTTCTTCAGATGCAATTACGTTAATCGCGTATTGCCACCATTATGTATACACAAAGAGCGTTAGCATTGCGCATCTATCGTGAGCAACAGCAACAAAAATACAATCGTGACGTGACGGTTAATGGCGGTTTTCGAGCGACTATTTGGCTATTCACTATGCGCGCGGTCAAATTCATGGCCGTTTTTGTTGATGATGGCGATCATTGAATCTTGGGAATATTTCGTGGTCTTGCATAATGGATGCTGAAGTAACCGCGACATTACCAAAGAGTGGTTTGATGGATTTGCTTATGAGGATGATGGAAACATTTGATTGGATTTTTGTAGACATTTTTTGCAATTGGTCCACTCAAGTCTAACTCCCGTCATCTCTCTCTAAACCACACATCGCATGAACTAAATATTCCACGCGTCTAACTAAAGAAAAATAACTCGTCTCCATTGTCTGACTCCGGATCAATGTTTTGAGGTCAGATTATATCAAGTTTAACTCCAGATCACCCACCTCTCCGACGCCTTAAAGTTCAATACTCTACATCCACAAGAGAATGCAACCCATCCATCGTAGCCGACGTCGTCGCTACGGTCTAGCTATCCGAAAAAGAAAACAACACACAATGAGAAAGACAACTATGGAGCAACAATCTATTGTCCAGACCATTTGACGGTCTGGCTGTTGGCTGCTGCTCTTGTTGGCTCTTGTTGGCGGCGTCGTTCACTTCTGCTAATGGCCAACAACAAGGTGATCTTTCCCGGTCACTGAAGCCATTCACCCGGGGGGCGCTTGAGATATTCTGTACCATAGTTCTTCTTCCTCTCCGCCATTCTGTGTTCTCTCATTCGCAATCGCATTACTTCCGCTTCGTAGGCAAGAACAAGAAGATAATAAGGTTCCGGCTGGCTGGTTTGGTATAAAAATTAGAAAACCGCTTCAGTACCGCTACATGAATATGTATCTCTTGATTACAAGACGCATCTAACAGCAAACAGTAGCAGCAGTGGCACTTCTTTGGCTGCTGCTTCAGCTCCAGTCTCAAGTGTCACACACAGTCTCCCGGTCTGATGAAGTCACTTCCATCCAATCCATATGAACTATCATCTTCAAGGCAAACGCACAGATCGGTGACCCTGGTAGTGCAAACCCGGTGGGCGTGACGTACTTTATGGGGTCTCGTTCGAAGCACCGGGTGTCTGTGCAATGGGAACGTGCCCAGCGTGTACCTACTCTACATTCATTCTATAGATATTAAATTCCGCACGGTGATGCAAAGAAACTCCATGAGCGGGGAGCGTATAGCGGAATTAATGGATTTGGATCTCGATTTAATCAAGCAAATGGGCTGGATTGTGTGTCTGCCTGTGTGGGCGCCGAGCAAAAAGGAATATCAAAGGATTCTGGAATTTTTGGTTCCTGCAGCAATGAAACGAGTTTCTTGCTGCAGCTGTGCTTGACTTGGGCATGTCTTGATTCAGTGACTCGATGGTAAAAACGACAATGGGGTGAATTTAGCGGATCTAGACAGCATTCTTTGTTTTCGCAGTTACTGATCTTGTTTCCGAAACAACGTCCAAACCGGACCTCCACTAGTTCATGATTACATATGAACAGTGCATTGTATTGTTTATTTGCCACTCAGGCTAGTCTGAAGAAATGTAGCACTACTTAATGCTAATCTGTTCCCTACACTCGAACTGTCCCAAAAATCCCTCAAATTTGTTGGTCAAAATAAATTCAATTTAATTTTCTTATTTACATCACTCACACTTTTCCATTTTCTGGTAACGCTTTCATGTGACATTTCACAATTTCTATGCAATTCGCGAAGGTCATTGCCAGACGTGCTGAACAATGTGTGCAAAAATGAATCAATTCGTGACGTCAGTAAAACTGAAAAATCCACTTTTCGGCCACAAAATCCAATCAAATGAGAAAAAATGGATGTGGATCTCTTAGAATCAGTTAACCACACTCACCCATCACTTATTTCAGGCATTTACAGACATATACATCAAGAAAATCGACTTTCAAGAAATTGACACTTCTCAGCGGAAAAAATGCAGTAAAATGGTAAATCAACTGGGTCGACTTTTCTTGGTCTGAGAATGCAATTTTTGAAAATTCGTAATTTCAAGGATTTCGAAGGACGTTGATGGATGAAATTGACTTGAAAACGTTGGAACTACATAAGGAAACAGAGAAAACACAAGATTTGTTGGATATTCCTCGAAAAATGGGATAAATTCGACGATTTTACTTAACAGAACGTGCAGGAGCTTTACTCACGGGAACGTGCGCGGTTCTTCTCAAGATGTTGTTGCTCGGATTGAGTTGTGTAAATCGAAGTGCGAATAAGAGTGGACGGTAAGAGCCAGGAGAATGTGTCTAGATGGGTTGTCTGATGGTTGAACGAGTAGAGGTGAGGTGTACCCTGTAGCGTCTTAATCTTTGGGATTCCCTTTGAAACTTGATGCAGATGAATCCTATTGAGCACCTCGCCTGCATTAAGGGCAATCTTGACATGAATTCAAACTAGAAGTCTATGGGAAGGCGGCCAGTCACCAGAGCCAACAACAACCAGTTCCACGACAAGGGCACCTCTATGCTCCTTGGGCTGAACAAGGTTTGACAAAGTGAAACGACTTCGCTCCTTTCTTAAGTAAAATTACTATGTTTCTGTGAGTAAGTGGCCTGTTCCCACCATGCCGCTACCACCGGTAGTTCGCCTACCAAAATATCTGCTGGCCTCCGATCAGGGCACTTCCCAAAACCCAGTGGAGACAACTTCGCAGCCAAATTATCTGCCCCGCAGTGAGTTATGATTCGAAACTGGCCAAACGGTAAGAATTGGATTTATTCATCCAGCGCTCTCCGTTGATCATTAGCGGTTATAAATGACGCACACAGTCATATAATCAACCGCATGTCCGTTTTTTAATAATTTCCCCAGAGAACTCTCGTCTTCATCTTTTACAATTCAAATGGATGCTAATGCCTTCTTCAAATCAACGAAAACCAGCTAATCACACACGAGAACAATTTCCACCGACTCTCATGGGACTGGTGCAGGGGTCCACAGTGAGTCTTTCATTTCTCCTCTTCGCTTAACTCTTTTTCATGTTGGAGCCCATGGGGTGCAAGAACCTTTACCAACATCACGCAACCGCCTATGTTTGTCCACAATGAAACTCTAGCATTCTAAGCAAATCACCCAGGAAGAATAGGAGACGAAGATCATACACAAATAAAGAGATGCCAACAAGTACACTTATGCCATGGAGTGTGTTATAGGCATGTATACCTAACATGCCCTCGAAGCGGAAATGAAATACTACTGTGCTGTGTTGCATCTGAGAAATGCCCATCCACATGGTGTGTACACGTGTAAAGAAATGATCGTGGGGCAAGAGATCTAGAGTCACGGCACAAGCACAACGTACGTTTTGCGGTGCAGTGACTTCAAAAAAGGAGAACAAAAATACGTGTGTGTTGCTTTCAAGCCGACACGTTATAGAACACAGAATTGTCATTAGATATCTTTATGTTTCCTCTGCCTGTCTCCCCGTGCAGAGGAGAACATTAGGAATTGTTTGAGTAAGTATGGTATGTTTCTCTGAGTGGCATCACAGCGACAGACTGGGTAAATATTTAAGGCAAGGCTTAAAAACATCACCACCACCACCACCCCCGCCCTGTAATCACAAAGATCACGGCGTTTGTATTTCGTAAACCGAACAAGAAAAAAAAAAAACCAGGCTAATTGGGCGTGTTGTTATGCTTGTGCCGGTTACGAAAGATTCCCGAGCAAGCTCTGCGAAAATGTGGCTTGATTGAAATTCCAATCGCTTGTCGGAAGACACAGAAAAATTGATTATTCCACGTCGACAGCGACGTCTTCATTACAATGAGAGCACAAAAACACACGATCGGCGGAGGATTGCCTTTCTGACACAATAGACTTGTCAAATCTTATCACGCGGAGGCAGCGGAGGAGGTTTCGCAGGGGACGGCGGAAATTCACACATGACGTAGGCCAAATGTACTCTTTAAGTGATTGTTGAAATTGGTATTTTTGAGGTTATCAGATTTTATTGAATTTTACTGCTTCGCAGCAACCGGAAAGTGATAAGAAAGGAAGGAAGTTATGGGCGTGAGGGGCTGCAAATGTGGTAACATACGATGTCCAGGAATTATGGGCGGAAAAAATCCCCTTTCTTGAACAAACAACTCCAAACCGCACCCTGGATTGTTTGAAATTAATTTTGCAGCAGCATTTCAAGGTAAACATTGTCGCCAAACACACTTTACACAATTAGTGACTTCATTTTTGTTCCCTCTTCGATACGAAACAACAACACCATCGTGTATTGCAATACAGCCGGTTGTTCAAATACGACCACAAATACGTTTCCCATTCGGTACTGATAAGATAAAAACAAATAAACTTTCAAGTGTGAGCACCCTGAGTCAGCCCCTGTTTCGAGGCAAAATTAAGTTCACACCGACAAATGATAAATTTTCAATAAAAAAAAAACATCACTAAGTGTTTGAGACTGAGACTAATCAATTTCGACACCATCATCCTGGACAAAATCGAAAACTTGATAACTGAACATGAACTTGATAATTTATCAGACCCAAGTACAGTATGTGTCACGATTTAGCCTGAACATGGACCAACAACGGTGGCACTTGGGCAATTTCTCTTCATCTTCAGCTGCTCAGCCTTGCTTGTTCAAAATAGTCTGAGATTGCCGGAGAGGTTAACCATTGTGTGCTTATTCAAGCAGCAACAAAAAGAGACCCCTTTTTCGTTCCCATCCCGTGCGTCTGCGTTAATGCTAACAATTTCTAATTAATTGCGCGTTGCGCGGTGAATTGGTACACACATAGAGAGGAGTCTCGGCATTTCACCGGGTCGGTCGGATTTAACAATCATTTCTTTCTTCTCTATTTTGTTTCTTGATTCGACTTAATTAAGAAGTTAACGACTTATGCTTATGATTTGATGATGATGAACTGCCTTGTGAACGAGATTTGAGAAGAAACTATTAGCGACGTGGGATGGGAAGACAAATGGGGCTACTTCCAGGCGGATGTTACGAAATGTGATACATTTGCTGTAATGGTAGCACAGTTTCGAAAGTATGAGCAAGTTCATAAGGTTCCCCCCAAGTGGACTAGAGTCATCTAACAACATCGGACCACGACAAGACAAGATCTCTAGCAGAGCGAATCGAAGTGGACAGTGAAAGTGTTTCTCCTGAAGCCATGCGTGGTGCACACACTCTGGCGACCACGCAACAGAGCCCACAATTACTTCAAATTCCCCGGCTCTCGTTGACTGACTCTGACTCGGAATTTACTCCAGATACAAGCAAGCGAAGCCCCTGATTCCAGAAACGTGAAGCGAATACCTACTTCGTGATTGGACGATTTTGCCATTTAAATGGCTAATTGTGTTGATGTCCCATTCGTGGGTAAACGAAAAACCCGTTTGGAAAGAACACGCCGAGCATGTTCCAGGAATAGTGCATTCCCCATGATGTTCGGGTTTACTAGAAGAATCATCACGATCTGTTGGAATTTCTGGGGAACTGTCGCCACAAGCATGAGGGAACATCGTCTCGTTTCCTGGTTCGAAAGAGGTGTGGAGTGCATGGGGAACGCACTCCACCCGCACGATGTAGTTTATTGGCCCATTTTTGTTTATGGTATTTCTCCACCAGTCAACAGCGACCAGCAGACACAGAGCAAAGAGACGGCTTACTCGTGTTGACGTGTGCATCAGATTAAGGCTTATGTCACACAGCAGCTGTCGATTACAGCAGATTTTCGATTGACCAAGTAACAGAGATGTAGACAGAATGAGGAAAAGAATTTTGAACCGCCTAGTCACGTCACGAGCTGGGACAGAAAAAAAAAGAGAAGAAAAACAACACACCGCGTACTGCCCTTGACACACAACAACATAGCGCCGCCGACAACTTTACACCCAATGGAACAGTCTATGAACAAATGGTAAACAAAACACACACGATACAACAAATTGCATAAATGGAACGTATTCGTATTTAACCCACGTTCGTACTCTCGAGTGTCTGTCCCGTGGACACGCACTCGTTCGAATTGGAAAATGAATGTGACACGTTTTAATTGCTGCCACTACGCGCAAGGCTTACACTTCCGTAGAAAAAAAAGAAAAACAAATGTGTGTGACCATAAGCTGAAGTACACAGAGAGTAGAGCAATGTGGGTTGTAAAGCATTGAAAAACAAAACAAAAAAATACTTTCATTTCAATCGTTTGGAAGCGCAAGCCAGTTACTCTGTAAATGACACATTGTTACTAGATTCACCATGACGTGGTTGGATTGCGCAATTAAATTGAAACCAATTTCACTTTCCACTCATCAATGAAGAGCAAACTCTTCTGTCATTTAAACTGACATTAAGAGGGGTTTTAGTTATCTTGAGAATTTTCCAGAAATGTTTTATTCTTACCGAATTGACACAACTTCACTGAGCACAACGGCAAAACGTACGAAAGCAAGTACTTGTACAATCTTCACTGAAATCAACACCACACCAAGCCGATGATCATCACACTTCAACGCGTAGCTATCAAATGCTCACTAAATCAAATCAAATAGCAAATGATCCAAGTCAAGTGATACACATGCATGCATAGAGAAAAAAAAAACCACACACAAAATCCGAGTAACTTTCATTGCGACACATCCAGGAACTACTGCGCTGCTGCTTCGGCTGATGGTAGCTTCAATCCGAATCGAACAATATAAAATATTATGTAAAATTATTATAATGCTTCGACGTATCTGCATCTCTTCAGAGTGTAACTGTAAATCGGATTTCGCAAGCAGTCAAAATACGATACGAATTGGAAATCTTCACAATGAAAGAGACTAAAATTAATTCCAATAAGCTGTGTGTGTGTGTTTGATGAGGAGAGTGGGGGACTGATTTGATGCGAGTGGCAGTGGACATTGTGGGAGCCGCAGTGAGCTACACTTCCTTCTTAACGAATTTATTGATTCATCATTGAGATTCCTGGCTTTCTACTAGGTGAAAGGGTAACACTGAGTCACAACATTCGAGAAGAGTCACAAACTTTGCAAATGCACTTGACTGCCCATTAATTCAGAATAACAAGTTCTAGGCTGAGGCTGACACTCTCTTACAGGGTGAGTAATCGTTGGAAATCACCTGAATCTCAATGCCAGCCTTTACACAATCAATCTTGAGACTAAAAATAATCAAACAAGCAACAACAGCAACAACACACGCTGACATATGGAAGGCAGGCCAGGCCAGGGCAGGCAACCAGCGGATATTCTATGCAAAATATGCACGACGCAGCTGTTGCACGGTACAATTATCTCATAAATAAATTATTAACGCTTTGAATGCGCGTAACTGTTAAGTGAAACTCAAAAAACCGTCACTGGACTCTCTTACCTCAAGCTGTGCTCAGAAAGATAAATCTCACTCTCGATTGTTTTTCACGAAAAACCTCACCAAATTGGGATTTATTTGCTTGTTTCTCACTACCAACTGGAATACGACGATAAATGACACCAAAACGCGCACAGGATGACTGTTTTTTTTCACGTATACGACCGTTATCGGCGGCGGTTTGATAAGCGGGCTAGGCAATTACCTTGTTTTTTATCAATTGGGAATTTTCGCACCAAAAATAGAGAGAATTACCAGAAATAAAACAAACAAAAAAACAAATACCATACGCGTCGCGCTGCGGAGATGTACAGTGTGCTCGTTAGCCGGAAGGCAATTGACTGATTTTCAGCCGTGCACTCGATAGTTAAGCCAAACCGTTGACCAGAGGAAAGATGTTGTTTTTTTTTAAATGTCAGACAAAGTTTTGCAATCACCAGGTGTTTCGACGATGACAACAACGACGTTGCATGCATATATAAAGTGTAAGACTTACGTACAAAGTGAACAAACTTAATCTACTATGCTCTCACCTGGAAAAGAAAGAGAAAAATAAGAGTATTCATTTTTTCTTTTCATTTCAAACATAATTTTCAAAAGATTAATGAAAGCTGTCGTGTGCAAACTTAATATCGCCGAATACACGGATCCAAATCGTTTATGAAATGATTTCAGGTCATCGCACTGAATCGATCTATCATCTTTTGTAACTGATCGAGAGAATAGAACTGATTGACTGTGCTTGGACGCGATTTCAAATGGATTACGCGATTTATGTGCGTCTGTCAGGCTGGTTGAAGTACACCCGATGAGAGAAACATAAATCGATGTGATCTTTACACAAATGCCACGCAACGAAAGTCGTTTAGACCGAGAGTCATGAATGTAAATTCTCATTCTAATTGATTTTGAGGATCGCTTGGCTGAAATGCCAACGCATTAATTTCTGAACCGGACAGTCGGTGATTTGTAAGCTTGTCTGATTTATGACACAATTTGAATGCTCCTCATAATTAGCATCACAAATATGGGTCAAGCTGTGTATGCCGACTACTAATTATCACAATTCAGTGCAGTGCAGAGAACTTCATGGGCACCACTTGGGCAGGCATTTTAAGGTGAATTTCTAAATTTAATGAACAAGTCCGAAGAAATCTCACAACGAACAGAAAAAAAATGCAATGCATATAATTTCTCTTGGATTATTGTTAAATTGCAAAGAACACCATCCAACACACTTTCGAATCAGTTTTACTTTCAAATGGGACGACAGTTCCACCAGACATCACTTTTACTTAACGCCGCGCCGGGCGGCTATTGTTTAACAAATTTTGCACACATTTTTGTGTCAAACACAATGATCAAATGGGTGATTTACTGACATCGTTAGTTAAGTGATTCATGGTATGGTTACGTCGCCTTTTGGAGCGAAAGTCTGAAGGGTTATGACTTCAAGGAGGACTGGATTGGATTCTCTTTGAAATTCACATTCTCCAGCATTCCCCACATTTCATTAACCTCGATTTTAAGGAGCACATTACATGCAACCAGTTAATTTACATTCGCTACCCATTCTCGTACGGACTGATTAACCTCGCCGCAAAATGGCCAGAATGTATCACAGAAAAGGAGAAAAAAATTCAGCAGAATCAACCCAAAAACAGATATGTCTCTCGACGTGAATTAAATTAACAACCAAAACAATTAAATCGGACGAAGCTTACACTCTGCGCCTCAATCGGTCCACAATTCTCAAGAGCTGATCTCGTGACACGCTTTTAAGAGTCAATGCGACACTACAATGAATGAAGACAAGAGAAAAAAAAAAACCACAACAACAAGAATAACACAGAATCAACAACAAATCTCCGATTTGGTCAGATTGCCACACTGACTCACAGTTCCAGTTGCCATGAAAAGTGTGGACACTCTACGATGTTGTGTCCCTCCCGAAAGTGCTTCCAAACAAAAATCGCTATTAAGAGATTGAAAAGAAGTACAACAAAAAAACAACACCAACAAAAAGTTGGTCAGCTGAAAGTTTTGGGTCATGGACGACTTGCGGTCTTCACTTTTCACCAATACATGGAATGTGGATCCACAGCGTATCTGTCTCGCTGGATCAGAAATGAATGTAAATTGAAATCCATGACGATCTCCTGTTTAGGCAGACCGAAAAAGACCGGCGAACACAAGCAGAACCAAATCAAGTTTGGCTTCTCTTGAAGATCGAGAGTTGAAATATGACTAGTAGTTTTTTTTTAGTATCTTTGGCTACGCATACGTCGTCTCAGGCGGTGTGATGGGGTACCGGTTCTCGATCAAGTGAAATTCTAAGCAGCTGACTGACTGACTTTGTCGTCACATTTCTGGTTGGCAGGAGTCTCTCGCCAAGAGAGATCTATTTTGCTTTGTCTCTCAGAAAACCAAAGCTCTGTGGTCAATTAACAATAAATCTTTTGAATCTCTTCGAAGGCACATACCGTTGTCTGTGCCTTCGAATTTCATTCGTGCTCGGTAGTGAATTCCAGCATTCATCACGTAGCTCGAGTGAGGTCAAATCAAGATAAAGAAAAAGTGTTCAATCTTCAAGGCAAATGCCGATCAATCTCCACTTGGGTAATGAACTTGTAACAAAATCCACACAACAATTTCGCATCAAAGTTCACCGCAAACTTTGTCAGTCACTATCAAAGTCGAAAGGGGTCTCCGATTACATTCGTCGCGTTGTGCATTAGACACGATTAACCGCAAATCAAAGTCTATGGTGACACTTCCTATCGATGACAATGCGACAATTTTCACCAAGAGGACTCGTGTGCAGAAGAATCGTACGCAATCACAAATCATGTACACTTTCCATCGAAACCATCCAGTCAGTGTTTATCAATGAATGGGGAGAAAAGTGAAAATCGTTTATATACCGTTGCGTAGGTAACACAATGAGAGAAACATTTAATAGAATCATATTTCAAAGAGACCATTATGATGATGGTCTCCTCAGCTCGCACCCCCACTCGTCACTGTGATCGTATTCGTGCATTAGTTGAAATGAAAACTGCAGCAAACCGCAACGCAAGGGCTGGCGGTCGGTTCATGGGAATTCATAATTCAGGAATGTATGAATTTTACCTCGCCATCTGCATCTGCTGTTAACCAGCGAAACGAAAGTGAATGCATCGCGAGAGAGAATAGGTTGTTGGTCTTCTTTTTTTTAGTTTTAATTAAGAAACAAGTAGAGAGAATTGAAATGATAGCAAAAAAGAATTTCCCATGATTTGAAAACGAACTAATTATCACAAGGTGTCAGGTGTACACTCTCTTAATTTGGCATGACAAACCTACATTCATGCACAGCGAGGCAGAGCTAGAGCATAATTTATGCTGGTAATGAAAGTCACTGGCTTAATGCAGATATGGGAGCCGCTGTTTTTCCATTTTTTTTCGTTTTTTAATTGACTGGCGTGGTGTTTCTTTGTGTTTACACTGTGGAGTGTGTTGTTTTTAGGGTTTCACTTGAATTTGATGTGTGAAACGAGATACCTACTGCTTTTGCACGTGGTGGTATCCTCATGGCGGCATGAGATCATCGCAGTTCGCCGATCGATGCTGAATGAATACATCCTTGAAACCTGTCAATTGCCAAAAACTGGCTTTTGGAACCGGAATAAGAGCGACGTTGTGTGCTGTTTTTGGATCCAGGAAGTTGACAGAGGTCACAAAAGCTCTCTCCTTATCCCAAACACAAGCTTGTTCCCATTTTCGAGCCGCCATAAAATTAAGTTTAATCCTCTAACAACGATGATCTAACGCAGACTACAAATCTTTTGCATGCGCTTCGGTGTCACCAATTGTCGTCTCATTGTATCCGTAGAGACAAGATTTTCACATCATAATGCGATTGCTTCAGATTTGCACGCCTCCTTGTCTGTAATTGAAAGTGACTGCCTTGCCGCTGAATGCGGGCTGCTGAATGCGGGCCCACTGAATGCTGACCACTGCTGCTCACCGTTATGGTTATGTGATGCGCATTCATTCAAAAATTGTCTTATGTGTATCACCCGAATGGTGGGTATCCCCTCATTTTCCACATTCTTACCCGTTAGTTTTGGAAAGTAAAAGTATAACCAAGATATCCGGGAACCGGATAAAATTTATGTGAATCACTGAGGCCTACAATACCCCGAGTTGCGGTGGTGAGCAGTGCATCGTGAGCATTGTCCGGAATGTTATCTCAGCTTGAAATCACAAACCAGAATTAAACGTTTGAATAAAGTGTTATCAATGAAATTAGCAATTAAAATTCACCCAACGGTTAGTAAGTTACATAAAAAAAAACAAACAAAAGAAGAAAGAAACGGGTGAGATATATAGTTTATTTAAATGATACACTCTTCAGTTGGTAGATGAAGTGTATGACCAGAAGAAGTGGATTCAAATGTTTGTTTTGTTTTGTTTGTTATAGAAAGTTGAGAAATCGATTGATAAATCACTTTAAATGAAGCAGAATTTGTTTTCTTTTAGATCTCATCCATTCAAAGACCGGGTGGACAGATACAGTGGTGCTTATGCAATCTTCAGAGAACTTGTTGAGAATGCCGTTTGGAGAGACTCGAGTGGAAATTGGAATCAAATGCACTGAAGTGTGATGCGGCATATTCGGTTACCAAGTCGATTCAAATAAATTACTTTAAAGTCTACTTGTCTTGTGCTTAGGGGGGGAAGACTACGTCAGTTGGTTAAATTCACCACCTGGCTCAACTGACTTCATACACATCCGCTGAGACACCAAAATGAACCCTTCAACATATGCTTTCATATTTCCACGAATGTTCCCCCCACTGTTTTCGAACCATCGCTGACCAATGACCTTAACGTTCTCAGCAAACGCACCAGCATGAATGGACGCACGTTCCAGTGGATGCTTTTCTCTTTCATTTCTGGTTCGGCGCGGGGGTTGGACGAATCATCATCAACTGGCATGTGGTCGACGAGAATATGCGAATATTTGATATCTATTCGGCTATTTCCTCTAGTCTTCTAGGAACGGCGAACACAAAAACCGACAGAAACAAGTGAGTTCTTGAAAGTTTGCAATCGTTTCACACTTATCTTATCGACGATATTTTTTTTTCTAATCATTAAGTGGATGTGCTTTTTTTCAAGTGGAATGTGTGAGTATTCGCCGATCGTGTCAACTGCTTGCGGTGATTGCGCATGAGGAAAGAAAAAAACACCTGAAAATAAATCCCTAATTAACGTTCAGACATCGCATCGGTAATGGGGAAATGCTTAAATGATTGGTAATTGATATTTAAGAACGTAAGTCGGGTCCGCGGGGATGGTTTTTTTTTAAGGAAAATAATTAGTTTTTCGAAGAGAGTGTACTAGTAGATAGACCGGCCTTCGATAAGTCGAATTTGAGTACATTCCTTTGCAACTGCCTTGGACAGCCATGGAGCCAATGATCACATACCATCCACACGATTTAACAGAGAGACACTGCATGCCTTTGAAGACTACAAACGCCAGTGAATAGAGTTCAAGGCAAAAGAACTCTGCTACAAGGTCATCTGGCAAGGAAGACGCCCGAGTTTCTGAATTTTAACAATCTTACGCGATTCGCTCAGAAGAAATAATTAGCAACATTTAACGTCTCCCTCTCACATGTATAAATACACTGAAATACAAAACGCCACCCAGACCGGCCAAAGCACGGTCTAGAATAGTCCACGATCGCTCTTATTGATTGAAGAAATTGAAAACTCTTGTACCACCTCTATGCAAAAAAAAAAATAGAAAACACATACACTCACCTCACTGATGGGTCTCATAGTTTCTTTTTTTTTGTATTCTGGACTCGGTCTCCTTTTCTGCAGTGCGTCGTCTGTTCTTTCTCCAATCTCCGTGCCCAATGCGGATGCTTTGTTGGACTGTGATGATTGACCACTGCTATCCTATGCAGAAGAACACTACACTTTTTTCACTCGTTTTTTCGTTTCGCGAATGTAATTATTTTACGTTAACCGTAAGTTAATAGATTTACGAATCCGTTACAAGGAAACACACAAAAGAGCAACAAACTTATCAAAATAATCTTAACACCTTGCGCACGATTCTCAAAAGCGTGGGATGTGTCTGGCTGTCTATGAGGGCACTTCTGCTGCTGTGTGTAAAATTGCGATCCACTCCGTGTAAGCACACACCGTTTTGCTGCCTCAGTGTCCAACAAACGACTGTTACTAACTTTTGTGCGGTCGCATCTGGTTTGAGTTGAGTTTCTTTCGTCGTTTTTGCCTCGTCTCCCCATTTTTCTTCTTCTCTTTGCTTAGTCGCCCGTTTGCATTGTGTTTTCTCTTTTTTACCTTTCTTTCTCTAGGTGTGTTTTTTTTTTTTTTTTTTTTTTGAATTTTACACGAGTGCCTGTTGGGGGGTTATGTTTTGTTAGCGGTTTTTTGGTTTTCGGTGTGGAGTGTTGGTAAAGTTTACTTTCCATTTGACAGTTGGGTCTGTGAGTTAGAGCCGGACTGGAACCCCGATTGTGACTCAGTGGAATTTGAGTGGGTCTTAGTCTGTCAACAGATTTTTTTTTCTGTTTGCCTGGTCCAAATGGTGGTGGAGTTGTGTATGAAGTTGGAGCACTGCCTTTGCAGGAATGTAGATGAGAATGCCGGTATTTCCCCTTGACTAGCTGTGCGACACAGTCATTACATGAGAATGGAGTTTTCTTATCCTGGCATAGGATTACTTAGCAAGAGTCAAAAAATGCTCCTGAATCAGTTCAAGATCACAACGTTTGACTGCACTAGTAAATTGCATTCTGTTCCCCCATCCGGCATTCCCTTTAACTTGATCCCGGTGTGTTAAGCCGCATCAGCATTCGGCGCATTCGGCAGAAAGAAACAAATACAAAAAGGAATAAAGTTTCCGGTTTAGTAACTTCATCATTTAACAATGCTGTGTGCGTTGCGTACCAGTGTCACGTTTTCAAACTTGATGTTGGGGTTGAGTCCACTGGGCAAATGACGTCGAGGTGGTATTCACACACTCCACACGATTCCCTACCACCACCAGTGTGTGTGTGGGCAGTGCCAAAGAGGTGAACGAAATACGTAAATGTGCATTCGCTGGACAGAGATACAGAGTAATGCGATCCAGGCACTGAACTGGATACGTTCACAATTTGACTTACTTTTGTTCCCTCGATGACTCAGTCTTGTCCAGAGCGGGGAAAATTTGTGAGTGTGGGTTGCCAATGGTACATTCTTCAGAGATGCCTTCAAGGTTAAGGCTTCATTTTTTTTTTTGCAATTCGATCGCTTTCTTTGTGATACACGCATCCAATCTTGCTTTCGAGGCCGTTGTCAAGTTCCTGTTCAAGACCTACAAGCCCCCCAGACACTCATCGCTGATCCATTTCTGAGTTAAAGATGTGTTTCATATTTTCAGGCGGGACCAGAACAATTCTGTGACCAAAACAAACAGTCTGGTCAGTGCAGCGTGGTGACTTCGAAGTCAGGATGGCCGAGTGGTCTAAGGCGCTGCGTTCAGGTCGCAGTCCACTTCTGTGGGCGTGGGTTCGAATCCCACTTCTGACAAGCACTTTTTTGTACAATTTCCCCTCGAGAACTCAGTTACTTTTTATCTGTCTCACAAGCAAATCGTGTGCAAATCGAAGTTAACCTCAAAAAGCATTTGGACACACTTTCGCTCTTCACGGAAATGGCAAATATATTTTATATTCCGTAAACAAGACAAGACGCCAGCCATGAGACCAAGAGAATCGCACGGGAAATGGATCTGTGGAGATCGGCAGGGTAATTGACACGTCGATCGTTGTGTGGCATCGTTGTGAACTCTACCGACGAATCGTGGAACATTGGAACAAAAGAAAGAACCGTGCAACAACATAACCAAATCAATTCTCTTCCTGGCATCACGTATTTAGAGCGAGGAGAAGAAGAAAATAGTTCAGCGGTACGTGTTGCTGCAGATGAACAGTTGATGCAGAGTGGAGTACAGTTCGGCGACGCATGAGAATCTTCCGATAGCTAAAGCCTAAGGGGGCAATGTGCAGCAGTAAACTTTAGTCTTCGATTGGGAGATAAGTGTTTTGCGATTATCTCTGATGTGCAATCAATTGAACTCCAATTCACACGAGTAACTGTGAGCTACTCAATCGAAGTGCGGCACAAAGCCAGACGGCAGACAACTGAAAAGAACACATTTTGGACCGAAATCGAACAAGCGTTCAACTGAATAAATACAAAACACATGTGTGGCACAAATTTAAGATGTCTTCACTAAAATAGCTTAGATAATCATATCTTCTTTATTTAAACGCAGATGGCCTATGCAGCCGACCCGCCTTGTTGCTGTTTCTCTCCTTGTTCAGTGTGTGTATGGTTTACAATTTATTTTTCATTGTAAATTAAACATGTTTTGTCTATCCTTTCTTTATTTACTTTTTAAATTCTTAATCAAAAAAAAAAAAAACGAAACAATTTTAAAAGCACTTCATAATGCTTGCCTTTGTTCAACAGGAAATACGAAGAGAAAAGAAAAACGTTTTCATGGAATCGTGAGGTGGCCAGTGGGTCCAAGACGATTGCCAGTTGCGTTGCCTAAAAGTCCTTACATTATAAAATAAGAAAAAAAAAAAAAAAACGGAGTTACGAGTGAGTGTACAAGAATGTGTACATCTCTATTCCACAAGCTGTTGCTTCCACGTAGCGTGGTAGGGCACTTTAACAATGGTGAACTTTGTGGTTGCCAAATTGTCGCGAAGAATCTCTTCGACCTTGTCTAACGGCAGGATTTCAATCTGCGGTACAGCATTTGCAGGTGGGGTCGCATCCTCATCGGCTGGCTCTACGATCGTCGAACCAGGCACCGGTTTCAGTACGGGAATGCATTCGTCAAAGTGACGCCGCTCTTTTCGCGTAGAATCCTCACATTGATCCACATACAGTGCAGTGACACGGAGCAGCTCAACGGTCACACCCCACGTGAACACATTTAGTGTGTCCTGCAATTTGAGCACAGCATTCAGAACGATATTGTTGGTGGTTGCCGATTGTGAGATGTACGTTGGGATTATCAAGAGCTTTCGAATGTTTGTGCATTGCGATAGCTTGTCATCGAATCCGGGCTTTATGTCAAAGTTCACAAATTCCAATTGACTTAGGTTCTCTAGCTTGGCCACGGAATCTAAGATGTCCAATGTGCGACACTGATCTTGTCCAATTTCCAATCGTAATCGCTCCAGATTCGACAGTTTCGGTAGAACGTTGTCGGTGAATCTTGAATCGAAATCGTTGCACTCGCCCAACTCCAATGATATGAGACTGTTCAATTCGCCGATCACTTCGATTGCCTTTGTGCCCAATTGCCGCACCGACGACAGTGTCAGATGTTTTAGATTCTTCAACGAACGCAGCGGCGTGAGATCCCCCTCCAGATTGCATTTGTCCAATGTTCGTAGACGCAGCTCCTGCAGCATGAGCAGATTATCAATATTTATCAAATTCAGACTATCATCGTTTACGGCCAATGCACTCAGAATGGTCAGATTGGGATTGGTAACGAACAGACTTTCTACTACTTGTGCTGAGCAGCGGCACATGTCGATGTGTTCCAACGAGGGAACAGTGCCAATGTGTTTGCAAAACTCTGACCATGTCTCTTCGAGTTTGGTACTCGAGACTAGGAGCTTTCGCAGGTCTAAATGCCGCGTCTCGCCACGACGTAGGGCCGCTGTGAAGCCAGCCCAGTTGCTCACTTTGGAGTTCTTCATGCGAACCGTTTGCCAGAGTGAGCGATCCTTCGCCACCAAGTTCCAGATTTTGCACACCGATGCAGCGCGTGGACGTTCCTGGAATGAATTGAGAATTAGCTGTGTTTACGTGTGGTTGTTGAAGTGGAAAAGGGAAATAATAAGTCTGTTCACTGTGGATGAGAGTTTCACCAAAAATCACTTGATTTCTCACGAATTTCGCGGCGCGACGGTTCAAGTTTGGATCTTGAGACGACTGAGCATGCAAAAGGCAAACAGATAGGCGTGTCTTTTGTCCCACACGCTGAACACAGCACACACGTGTTCCTGACAAACTGATGAACAGTCTAAACCGACGCTTCTTAGGATCACTTGAAGACTACCAGTTACAAAATAAAAAAAAAAATCTATAAACTCACATGAATTTTTAAATACTTTAATATATGAAGTATAGCACCATATCCCACGGAGACGTTCGCAAAGAAATTCGAGGCGAACGAGAGCGACGTCGATGCCGCTGATGAGGAATCAGCCAGACGCGTCGAATGTTGCTGTGAGCCACCACTGGCACCACCGCTATTATTTCCTGGTGAGGAACTCTGAGCGACAACTCCAGCTGAAGACGTTTGGGTCGTTGATGTAGCAGCGGCTGATGTGTTCTTTCTGTGCGAGTTCGACGAGAATTGCCGTTTTGAACGATCATTTGAGCCAGTCTCGTTTTCCGTTGATGCCTCGGACGAGTTGTTCCTGTAAAAGCAAACAGTCAAAGGAATGAAAAAGAGAATCTCAGCGACGGTGAGGGCAATTGATCAGAGATTGGCGTAATTGGGGGACATGGACATTTGAGAAGATATAAGAAACACCCTGTGAGACACTATACATTCTACTCACTCAGCAGCGGTGACCGGAGCCGGCGTGTTGTTCGCACGTGGAACGATGAGTTTCTTCACGACCACGTATTTCTTGCCCTTGATCACGGCGATTGATTGTGGCAAGTCGCCAGCGGCTGGTTCCGCATTGCGAACAATCGACTTCTGTTGAGTTGGAACAACCGCAGCTGGAGGTGCTACAGCCGTTGCAGCTGCAGCAATAGCGGTCGCTACGGCAGCGGAAGGGACATACGTTGAAGGCGCTGGCGTATGCGAAGCAAGTGCATGTTGTGCTATTAGAGACGGCGGTGGAGTTGGCACCGGCGGAGGGGGAAGCACAAGTGGAGCGAACGACTTCAGCGATGGCAAAGCGGCAATCTTTTCCGCCTGTGCCAGTTGATTCTCCTTCAGTGGCACCGTTGCATCCGATTGTGGCACGCAGGACTTGGAAGAGAAATGTGAAAGTTCATGTTAAACACCTTGACCGAGTGGCAAAAGAGTTTGGCTTTTTACCTGACAAACGTAGTCTTTGCGATGGCTGAGGTGTCCTGAGCCACTCTCGGAGACGCTCACAATCCGATACAAAGTGTCCTTCCGATCCAGCCCGACGCATTCGTGGTGATACAAGCAGAGGCACTTGATGCATTGCAACTGCGGTATCATTCCCATCGCAGCAGCACACTGCATGGTGCACGGTTGAGGCTCGCCGACTCTAAAGAAATGAAAATGTGTTTTGTGTGGACAAAAGAGAAGAGAGACAACGATAGAACGGCAAACAGAAGCGTAGGAGAGAGGAAATAAAACATTTTATATTTTTTGTTTTTTCGGTTTTGTCCATGTCCAGAGGGAGAGTGGAAGGGATTCTGGGTAGATAACTAGATAAATCAGTGCTTCGCCTCAAACTTACTTTCGATTTTTGCTGGTCTTCGGTGTCGTCTTGGGCGAGGCGGCCGCCGACGTGCTTCCAGTCGTGCTGCTGTTCGAATTTGCATTCAACGACGAGGAGTTCTTCAGCGCTCGTGTGGGTGTCCAGCCTTGCGGTGGCGGTGATGCTCCCTTCGGTGCTTTCGGCTTTGAGATGCGCTTCCCGCTGCTCGTGCTGCTGCTGTTATTCAGAACGTCCGCGTTTGAGCGATGTGTTGGCTTGGCACTGCGCACGATTTCAAACTCGGCGGGCAAGCCCAGTGGTTCCTTGGTGAAGCAGAAGTGCTCTATCGTCAGGTCACCCTCCAGTAAGGGGACGATTTCTGTCTTGGAACGCATCTTCTTCCCAGACGGCGCTATGAAATACACGTCCGCTTTGTCTTTACTCAAGTCCGGATTTGCTCGGTAGACCACCTCACGCTTCCAGCCAAATGCAAATGGTTTCTTGTAGAGCTCCTCCTTGGTCGGCTTCGGTTTGCTTGGGGTATTTGATGCAACAACCGGCACCGGTGCTGCAACAGGCGGTGTCGCCACTTCTGTTGCTGCCGCATCGGCTGTCGTCGGTGATGTAGACGATGACACCTGTATGGCATTGTCAGCGGTCTCCTCTGACGGTCTGCTCTTCTTGTTGGGCACTTCTTCAGTTTTAGCATCTGTCACTGGGTCACTTTCGGCAGGGCCACTGGTGCTATCGACCGGGCCATACGATGGCGTACCAGTATTCTCGTCGAAACCGAACAGTTTATCGCCCTCCTCGCGCTTCAGCTGCTTCAAATCGCTGTGCAACTTTCTTTTGCAACTCGTGTTGCCAGGTGTATCGCTGGCCCCACCACCATTTGCCCGATTCCGTGCCATCATGGCGTTATTACCCACTCGACAGCCCCCGCCATTCGCACCGCCATCGTCCTCCTCATCGGAAACTGCCAGTCGCATGGCGGTCTCACAGTCCCCATCGTTTTCAGATAAGTCCTCCTGAATTGTGGCGTCCACTTCCATCCGTATGTAATGGAAACTCTGTTTCCTTTTTGGCGAAATGATTGATGAATTTCTTTGAGCCGTTGGGTGAACAATAATGCCGCCTTCCTAAGTCGATGAACACACACGGCAATTTGCTCGTTTGTGCCCACCAGCGAACGAGCAAGCGACAACGAGACGAACGCGACACCACACAATTCTTGATCGGATCACTTTTGCGGATATTTTTTTCTTTTCCTTCCTTCTTTCTTTTTTGATTTTAAGGTTATCTCTGGACTGGGATTGGATAGGCTCTATCTTGTCGAGTGTATTTATATAATCGATACTGGAACTTGTGTTTACATTTATTTTCCGATTGCACTACGCACACGGCGGTTGATTGGTTGAATTTATTACTTTTTTGAAGAATTCTTCGGATTTCGTCGTAAAAATGCGCCAACAACCAATTTCACTTTGGAGTGTCGCCGGGGCAAAAAATTCCAACAAACGAATGTGAAGAAGAAAACAAACGCGTTTGGCGTTTGTACACGTTGTAGTGCAGAACCGACCGCAGATGGCGCGTGAATAGAGAAGAAGGTGAATGTGTTTGTAGTTGCAGGTGCTGTGCAATAGATGGCGGGCTACAGGTGGCGGTTATGAAATGGAATCATTTTCAAATAATTGTGCAAGTGACTTTGTGGAGAGAGTGCGGAAATAAACAATTATAAGAAAAAATGTAATAGCGTCGTAGTGTAAATGTATTCTCAGATCTAAACCAGGCTTCAACCCACATCCGACCCCATCCTATCTCCTCCCTAAACTGTCGTCCTCATCATCAGGTGCACTTCGAGAGAGAGGCCGTACCACATGAGACCGCTGAGTCGTAGTTTCGCCCTAATTAACACGACACACTAAAACATCCCCATTAGCCGTCAAAGTCATAATTTCAGCTAATTGAATTGGCGGCTGGTCCTGTGGACGAGTGCTCGGCTCCTAGGGGAAATGACTAATTACTCAACCGCACAGGCGAACTTGTGCATGTGTCTGAGGACCATAACATTTCGGTAGTTCTTCTGGGTCAGTCGTGACGCGAAGAAGATGGAGGAGACTGTGGGTGCGTACACTGGTCGTGGCGGCATGGTTGGTGCACGAACCCACAAATAAAGTCATTTTAGAACCAGATCGTTTCACTTTATCGGGCATTAGTCAAGTCTGACAGAACATCATGAAAACAGGCTGCACCGCTCCCATATCACTGACCACACCATACGACTCAGAAAATAGATCAACGCGCCCCTTCCCCATTCAACGTGGCAAAATCGCAATTTTCAACCCGTCCCGCTCGCACACCACTTCCATGCCACTCGCATACCCTCCCCATACAGGCACCCATATTGTCGCCAAAATGAAGTGCAACCTGCCTTGTGTGTCAAACAAATCTCGTTGCTCTCCATGAAGTCGTTTTCGAGAAATTTGCATGGCGAGAAAACCCAATTTTTCATACAAATCCCAGCTGGGACACCAGGTCAACAGAATTGTGTAGTAGGGGGTCTGTGTGTTTTCGACCAACTTTACATGCTTATATCTCGAAAACGGTGCATCCCACGACAAAATGGTTAAGGCAGGTATTGTAGCTTGCGACGTGATCTAAATGATGATATATGATATGAGCCACATTTACCGTTATTTATGTCCTTTATCCGTCAATTTCCTTATTTTTTGAAAATCTCACTCGAGTAACGGTAAATAAATTCTGCAAAAAATGTTATCGTCTAGATCAAGAAGTTGTCCACAAAATCGACCTTGGTCATTTTGCTGTAGGACGCACCGTTTTCGAGATACAAGCAAGCAAAAGTAGCATAAAAACCCTACTTTTAGTTAACTTTTACTTGCTTATATCTCGAAAACGGAGCATCCTACGACAAAACGGTTAAGGCAGCTATTGTAGCGTGCAACGTGATCTAAATGATGATATATGATATAGGACACATTTACCGTTATTTATGTACTTTATCCGTCAATTTCCTCATTTTTTGAAAATCTCACTCAAGTAACGGTAAATAAATTTTGCAAAAAATACTATCGTCTAGAGCAAGAAGTTGTCCACAAAATCGACCTTGGTCATTTTGCTGTAGGACAAACCGTTTTCGAGATACAAGCAAGCAAAAGTAGCATAAAAACCCTACTTTTAGTTAACTTTTACTTGCTTATATCTCGAAAACGGTGCATCCTACGACAAAACGGTTAAGGCAGCTATTGTAGCTTGCAACGTGATCTAAATGATGATATATGATATAGGACACATTTACCGTTATTTATGTACTTTATCCGTCAATTTCCTCATTTTTTGAAAATCTCACTCAAGTAACGGTAAATAAATTTTGCAAAAAATACTATCGTCTAGAGCAAGAAGTTGTCCACCAAATCGACCTTGACCATTTTGCTGTAGGACGCACCGTTTTCGAGATACAAGCAAGCAAAAGTAGCATAAAAACTCTGATTTTAGTCAACTTTTGCCTGCTTATATCTCCAAAACGGTGCATCCTACGATAAAATGATGTAGGTGGAGGTTGTAGCTTAAGACGTGATCTAAATGATGGTATAGGATATAGGACATATTTACTGTGATTTATGCCGATTTCTTCGATATTTCTCTTATTTTGTTGAAAATCTCACAGAAATAACGGTGAATTGATCCTGTTATATGGTCTATCATCTAGTCCAAGGTGCAACCTACAAAATTGCCCTTCACCGTTTTGCTGTACGACGCACCGTTCTCGAGATATAGACAATTAAAGGTTACGTAATGTCATCAGACCCCCTACTAAAATTTCTGGGTACCTAGTATCCCAGCTGGATTTTTGGTTGAAAATTGACTTTTTTTCGCACCCAACTTTGGCTTATTTCTCGAAAACGACGGATCGTAGGGAAAAAATTATCAAGGTCGATGGTGTAGCTTGGGACTTGATATAGTGGGTGGACTTGGAAAAAGGATCATTACCGGATTGAGAGTTGTCAGGCGAGCAAGGAGTCGCATCTGATGACTGAATTTCTTCAATTTGATTTTGTTTGTGTAGACAACAATTCCTTGTATCCTTTGGCATGTCAGAGCGTTCGAAAAATGAACCTCCCGTCGCAGAGGATGTGACTAACTTAAAATCATTTTTAAGTCGAACTTGATAGAGACGAATTCTCACAACATATTGCTTGAGTTCTGATGACTCAACGTCTCAAAGCTGCCTAATTAAAACGCAATCATCGGCATCAACATCCTCCGCACCGGTCCGCCTCCACAGACACCGACACCGATTAACACAGCACAACACTTTGTCTCTCATATCAGATGCAACGAGGACGGGCACAATATCAAGCGATAACACGGTACTTACTACACAGGGAGCGACGAGTAAAGAAGCAAAACCTGCTAAAGCTTGAGTAAAATAATTTTTTTTTTTTTTTTTTTATAATTTGCGCGTGCTCAAGGGGTTATTAATACCCTTAATTGTCCGGGGTCAAGACACAGCACGGGCCGAAGGTATAGAGGGAGAGAGAGAGAGGAGGTACCTGTGCACATTGGTCTTAAACATCTGCGGATTGTAATCTATTGGAAATATTGAGCTGGGAAGAGCATTCCATATTCGTGTGGTGCGGCTAAAAAACGAGTCTCTAAATTTCACTGTGCGTCCGAAAGCAGGCTTAAGGGTAAACTGATGAGCATTCCTGGCGAGACGTGTATTGCGGGTGAATTCAAGGAGTGGAGGAATGCAGTTGGCTAGCTCACTTGAGCATCGTTTGTTAAAGTAACGATAAAACACGGACAAAGAAGACACGGTTCGTCGATGTTCAAGCGAGTCTAATGAACCCGCGATATCATTGTCTCCTATAAGTTTTATCGCTCGCTTTTGGATTCTATCTAGTAGGTGCAAGGTGGTCTTGGGGGCACCAGACCAGATATGAGCGTTATACTCAAGCTTTGGGCGAATATACGCCTTATAGATTAAAGCCAAATCAGAGGGGGTGAAGTATTTCTTGCATCGATTAAGGAAACCTAAACATTTCGCAGCATTTTTGGCGACCTCGAATATGTGATCGTTCCAACTAAGTGTTGTGTTGATGAACATACCGAGGATGGAAAGTTTTCCGGTTTCATCGATACAAGCGCCATTCATGGATAATGGCTGATTATCAGGGGTTCGCTTTAGAGACAGCAGACAGCATTGAGTTTTGGAAGCATTGAATTCCACTCTGTTGTTCTTACCCCAGTTAATTATGCTGTCCAGATCGGAATTCAATGTGCTTGACATACGCTGCCGTTCTAATATTACGTCCGAAGGGCAGGGACGTGAATTTTGGAACGAATATGAAAAGCTGAGGGTGCTGTCATCAGCGAAGGAGTGGATTGGATTAGAAGTGGCAGATAGGAGATCATTTATAAAAATGAGAAAGAGTGTCGGAGACAGAACAGAGCCTTGGGGGACACCAGCATTTATTTTGTGGATATCAGACTTGAACCCATCCAAAACAACTTGGATTGAACGGTTCGAAAGGTAGTTTCTAATCCATAGAAGCAGAGATTCATCAACACCATAAGCACGCATTTTCGACAAAAGAGCTTGATGCCAAACTCTGTCAAATGCTTTAGAAATATCAAGCGCAACTATCTTGCTTTCGCCTGCATTGTGCAAAGATTGGTTCCACTTTTCGGTGAGATAAGCTATCAAATCACCAGTGGACCTGTTGCTGCGGAAGCCATACTGTCGGTCATTAAGAAGCTTCCGCGATTCAAGATATTTCAAAAGCTGACGATTTATCAGCGTTTCCATGACCTTAGAAAGAAGGGACGTAAGTGCTATGGGTCGGTACGAGGTGGGTGACGAAGATTCGCCCTTTTTAGGGACGGGCTGGACAAATGCTGTTTTCCATCTACTCGGAAAGAGACCTGAAGAGTAGGATAGATGAAAAAGCTTACGCAGTGGTTTTGCCAGCGAAGAAGAACACCTCTTCAGAAGTATTGGGGGAATACCATCCGGGCCAGCGGATTTGTGCACGTTGAGATCTTTAAGTACTCTTGCAACTGTACGAGTGCGGAAGTGAATTTGTCCCATGGTGAAACCAACGCTCTCGAGTACAGGTGGGGACAAATTACAATCTTGCAGTGTTGAGCTGGCTGCAAAATGCGCCGCAAGCAGATTGGCTTTGTCCAAAGAGCTGACAGCTGGGATGTCATTGTAAATGAGCGTGGGAATTGAGGACGAGGCGGAATTCTTTATGTTTTTCACAAATGACCAAAAGTTTTTGCTACCCTTGGGACATTGTAGCACTTTTTGCCTCAACTTTTGTTCATGGGAGAATTTCACACGTCGGATTATTGCATTGCAGTCATTTCTGGCCCGTTTAAACTTATTCCGGTTTTCCTCAGTAGGGTTGGCTTTGTATAACCGGAAATTCAACTCTCTTATTCTGATAGCCTCTCTGCAGCTCGAGTCATACCATGCATTTGGGCTGGGTTTGATACACTTCACTCTATGCGGAATGAAGGATCTCATACCCAGCTGAAGAATGTTTGTGATCATATCAGCAGCGGCATCCACGTCACTATCGAGGAAGCATAGTGACCAGTTAAAATTCCTAAAGAAGTTGTTGAGTCCGCTCCAATTGGCTTTCTCGTATAGCCATACTGTTCTTTTCGGAATTTGTTCTCTAACTGTTTGTGGCGAAAACGAGAAATTAGCTGATACGACACAGTGGTCTGACGAGCCTAGAGGCGACGATATGTCAACAGAATATTTATCAGGATGAGAGGTGAGAAACAGGTCCAGTGTGTTGGCGGAATGATCTGCAATGTCAGGTATTCGTGTGGGCTCATTTACAAGCTGGGTCAGATTGTTTACCTCAGCAAAGATTTCAACGTACCTTCCTTCGGGTGTTGTCTGGCCTGAATGTCGAAGCCAATTAGAATTGTGTACATTGAAATCGCCCGCAATGGCAATTTCAGTGTGAGGATACAGGGAAACAATTCTTGAGATGGAATCGGATAGCGCATCAAATTCGTTAAAAGTTGAATTGCTATCCAAGTTTGGACTTCTATAAATAAAGCAGTAGTGGATTAAATGCTTACGGACATGGAATTTTAACCACAGAAAATTGAATTCCGGATTGGAACAAAGGCCGTATTGTGGTTGAAGTTGGTAAGCTACATCACTACGCACGTAGATGGCGAGACCGCGGTGTAAAAAGAAAAGCGGCACTAAGCTATATCCAGGCAGGTTCAAATCCGATAATTCGGTATTTTCGCCTACCTGTGTTTCACTTAGCGCCAAGACGGCTGGTTTGTAACGGGATAGGTGGACGTACACAGCAAAGAGATTCGCTCTGAGACCGCGAACATTGCTCACATCAACTCTAAAATTTCCCATAGATTACAAAGGGGAGATGCCAAAAACCAAACTCCGACTGAATTTAGGCAAAGCTAAGATCAGAAGTGTAAATTTAAATTTAGCTTACAACAACAACCAATGTAGGTGTTATGCCCATACATTGGTAAGAGTTGGTCCACCAACAAATTCACACTTCTAAATCCGCTACGTCAGATGCTACGCACTCTTAGTCGCATCAACCCGCCTGATAAAATCAAACGGGAGTTGCGACCGAGAATGCGCAGCAGTGGCTTGTGAAGGAAAGGGGCGAGAGGGAGCGGACCGGACGCACTCGACACCGAGACACTTCACTGCACAGCACTTCACTTGTTTTTTTTTTTTTTTTTTTTTTTTTTTTTTTTTTTTTTTTTTTTTTTTTTATTATTATTATTTTTTTTTTTTTATTGTTTTGGAGCACTCGCGATGTGGTTTCGGGTGGTATGGACCGCGGCAATTTTTTTTTTTTCACGCACACGCGTAGTGCACCGGGAAAGCAAGTGCACTTGTCGGAGGTTGGCACAGAACTGAAATTAAATCACTCCGGTATTTCCGGTCGTTAGTCTTGATTCAAATTTTCAATGCTTCCTCCCCCCTCCCGGCCATCAGCCCCGTCACAACCACACGACTGCAGCAGCGGATTGCACAATTACTATTAGTATGGATCGTAAATAGCGATTTGTTTAATTTTTATTTTTGCGGTTAAGAGACGGTTGAAGTTAAAAACAACAAAAAACAGCAAGCCATCAACACAAACCCATCCCCCCCGACCCCCCACGACCCTTGTGAGTCCGAGTCAGACCATCCATCAATCCCGCGCGCATTTTCACATCGTGTACCGACCCGCATACCATGTGAATAATTAGTTGCAAAGCAAATAAAAGCACAAACTAAGCTAGCGAAGAACAAAACAACGCGACGGCGCGTCGAGGCGTCGAGGCGACGAGGCGGGGGAGGCAGAGAGAAACTGCATAAAAAACGAGAATAGCCATAATTTCTAAAAATAGATTTACAACTCAGTGCATATGGTGTCAGGAATTGATTGCTGGATGCTTGTTACAGCATGCAGCGTTGACCGACTGTGCGATCTGGCGCAATTGAGTGAACATGGAACCATTTGTGTGAGTGAACTATTGTGTTCACCTAAATGCGACTTGTGCGCGCGTGTGTGTGTGTTTCCGTCTCTCTCGAATCGACAAAGTGTGACGAGATAACGATTCAAACGCAAGACCTTCAGACGTCTCTCTCGTTTCGGTGTCAGGATCTCAGGATCTCCGCAGGCATGGTCCTGACCGAGCACATGGCACAGTACCATAAGTGCGTCTTAATGAATTCCGAGCTTAGTCAACAATGACGTCTTGGATGACACATTCATTCAAGATTCAGCCGCACGTCGCGATTAGAAGAAAATCCTGAATCACACATGAGTCAATTAGTGTGGCTCTTGACGGGTGCGCACACTCACTCGTAATAGAACATTGGGTCAGAAGTTCGAATGGCAGTGGCGGTGATGGTGGCGGCTGGTGGCGGCGGGTGTTGATGGTGATTGGAGGATTAGAGGGTAGGGCGCTTCAAGAAATCAACATTCCGCACACAAGATCACGATTTTTGTTTCATTTCATTGCCATCTGGAACTGGTTAGCTGGTGTTTATGCGGTAGCTAGCAGAACGGTTTCAAGGAAACCCTCGCACAGCTGAGGGATGTCGTGTGGGCGGAGTGGATTGGAATTATCAACAGTCTGGCGATGGAGACGGAAACGATGCGAGAATTGGGTCAACGATGTAAAGCAGATGTTTTGAGAGCTTGCTTTGGCTACGAAGCTGTCGTCTGATCTTGAATCGGGTCACGTTCTGGCAATAACTCCGTGCTTTGATGTTGACACAGATCGCTCTAACCGACTCTGGCAGCTCCTCTGTGCTCTGATTTCGTCTCAGGCACGACGTTCTGTTGCGTCTGCTGTTAGTGATGTGCATGCCCTACGTTTCGAGACTCAAGTCTTCTTGTTTCATTGGCTCTCCAGTCCGGGGTGGACCTGGGCCTCAACCAACATGCCTCTCCAGCCAGCATGATCTTTCGCCAGCTGCCTCCTTGTCCTTTTCCACTTGTGTGCGCCATCTAGTGCGAGGACGTCCTCTGTTGCGCTGTCCCAATGGCTCGGTGTCGAAGACTCTTCGGGCCGGAGCTGTGGTGTCCATACGCTCTACATGACCTAGCCCTCTTAAGTGTTGGATCCGAAGACGCCTAACTAGGCCCATGTCGCTGTACAGCCCGTATAGTTCGTGGTTGAACCTTTTCCTCCAAACGCCATCAACGCAAACAGGACCAAAGATTGTACGCAGAACTTTTCTCTCAAAACAACCAAGAGCTTCTTCATCCGCTTTCAATAGCGTCCATGTCTCTGCGCCATAGAGCAGGACTGGGATGATCAGGGCTTTGTACAAGGTCAATTTGGTGTTTCCAGAGATGGCTCTGTTACTCAATTGCCTCTTGAGCCCAAAGGAACAGCGATTGGCAAGAGTAATCCCGCGCTTGATACTCAAGCCTACTGGGCTTGAAATTCTGCCACCTCTGCTGCTAGTGGTTCTGTTCTGAGACTTACTTCTGCTGCTCTTAGCGCACTACTACTTCAGCTGCTGTTAATTCTGATCTACGCCGATTCAGTAGAAGCCATCCACATCCCTTCCCAAAGGACTTTCCAACAGTAAAACCTCCCGGGTCAGTGCCAACTGAGTGCGCGTCCTTCCAGAAGTCAATATCCACCCCCTTAGCCAGCCCCCGAATGTGATTGACGACTCTTACCCCAAATTCGATGTTTTACAATCCTCATACGAAAGTTCCTTTGACTTAATTATGCCAATGAAACGGTGCATCGTACGACAAAGTGACCAAGGCCGATGTTGTAGCTTATGACTTGAACTTGAGGATGAAGTTGGAAATCGAACTCATTTACCGTTATTTATGTCAATTTTTTCATAATATCTCTTATTTTGTTGAAAATCTCACAGAAATAACGGTAAATTGATCCCGTTATATGGTCTATCATCTAGTCCAAGGTGCAACCTACAAAATCGCCCTTGACTGTTTTGCTGTACGACGCACCGTTCTCGAGATATAGACAATTAAAGGTGACGTAATGTCATCAGACCCCCTACTAAAATTTCTGGGTACCTAGTATCCCAGCTGGATTTTTCGTTGAAAATAGAGTTTTTTTCGCACTCAACTTTGGCTAATTTCTCGAAAACGACGCATCGTAGGGAAAAATGACCGAGGTCGATGGTGTAGCTTGGGACTTGGAAAAAGGATCATTACCGGATTGAGAGTTGTCAGGCGAACAAGGAGTTGACGACTTGGCATGAATCTTCCGAGCTCAAATCAACTGCGTACATACAGACAGACATATCCACCTCCTTGGTCGCCCCCAAATCTGATTCAACACTGAAGAGAGTGAGCCATAAAAACGCCATAAGATTAGTTTAACGTTCAAAAAAGCAACAAAAAGGGAAAAAAACTTAACGATTCTAACCCCAATTCGATGGTGGACAATCCCCTTTACGAAAGTCCTTCTTTTGACTTAATTATGCCAATGGAACAGACGTATAGCGTGCAGCACGCGCCTATCTGTGGCATCCACTTGGCTTCTTCGCTTGCGACTGATTAGGGCGAGACCGCACTGGGACGTGGGCATGCAGCAGTTCGCATTGACTGCATACCTCACACCTCAATGGTGAAATAATGATTCACTTGTCTTCCAATGCCCCAGAGATGCACACAGAGCCACGAGATTCAACGAGTCTCTTCTTTGAGATTAGAAATAGTAAACGAGGGCATATCATCGTCAACCACTGATTCCTGATGGGGGCACGCGTATATGTCTGTGCCTGTGTCTGTGCAGGCGCATCGCGTCGGCACACTTTGAAGTTTTCTTCTGTAAATTCCTGCATATTATTTACAAGGCACAGGCAATGGCACACACACCCGCTTCAAAAGTTATTGCACAGCACCGCGCGTCGCGCACCGCACAGGGATGGATCTGACGGGCCGAGGATGGGGCGAGATAGATAAGCGACAATAAGTCTGAGGGGCACACACACTGTGTGCAGTCGGAGTTTTGAGCACGCCGCGCCGGCTCATGCTAAGTATGCCATTTTTCATTTAGATTTACTTTGTGTGCTAAGTTTTTTGCAGTTAATTGCGCAACTGATTGAGGGGCGCTGATAAGGTGACGATGCCGCAAAAGCGGTACACATGCAGTGAAACATATAAGAGAAGGTGATTGTGGAGATGATTGATGGCAGAGTGCTGTTGCGCATCCTTGATATGAAAAGATATGGAACACCCGATCGAGCGATCACCACAACAGATCAATAGACCGTTTGACAGGGTCAGTCACAGTCTGTCCAGAGACACTGTTAACAATGCGAGAAGCCCCCATGACATGAGTTCGAATGAAACGAATAGTCAAGGCAATGCAAGTGGCAAGTGTGTGCCTGTGCCTGTGTCTGTGTCTCTCTGTCTGGGGGGTTTCAGGCGAAATCTTGTCGTTTGTCAATTATAATTGACGTCCAAGTATGCAGCGCGGCCACGCAATTGTGCGAAAATATGTAGATCTCTAATTGTGGACGCTTAGCAAGTGATATATGAAATGTGAGATACAGAAAAGGTTAAATGATTGGATTTTTACAAGGATTCTGGGTCGAGTTTGTGCTGTGTGTCCGATGATGTCAGGTCAGGCGTGACTGAAGGAGGCCGTGAATCGAGCTAATGATGTGACTGAATGAGTCCCTCCTCTCCCATGCCAGGGGTTTGCTGTGACCGAAGAAGGGTGTGAACTGCGAACCTCTCTCGTACGAACCAATGCCAGGCCACCACCCAACCATCAGATCTAGGAGATGATGACGACTCGTCAAAAAGTTTACGTAACCAGAATGGAGATGTGCATCTCAGCGCACACATGCCGATGCATGTGTCGGCCCGTGTCGTCGAGAATGACAGAGCCCCACCGCACCACCGGCAGCGAATGCTTCAATAGACCATTCCATCATAAAACTTGACAACATTCTCGTAAAAAATACATATTTACAATTTTTTTTTTCGTTCAAGCTTCAAGCCAATTGTTAAATTGTTATACATTGTTGCCTAGACTCTAAGCGGTGCGGCGATACGAATCGCTTGTTTCTCCTTCGCCGACCTTGTTTGGGAGTCAGACGAGTGCGGCTGAAGCATTCAACTGATTATCTTTTGTTAAAAAGTCATAAAAAATTATAAAATTAGCATTCCTCAATGCTGCCGCTGTAGCTGTGTAGATGCCGTCGTAGCGGTGGTGTCTCTGTCTGTCTCTCTGTCGCTACCGTCGCCCCTTCCGTGTCGTTATCGGCTTCGGTATCCCAACCACCGCGTCGCGCCGCACATCGTAATTGATGTGACCGATGACTAGGACATTAAAACAATTTAATGGATGTACACTGTGCGGCGAAGATTGATTCGTATCTCGTGTTAGGTGGGTTAATCGAATTCATTTCGTGCCAAAACTCTACGCTCTATCGGCTCCTATGATCTGAATGCGAAGCAAAAAAAAATTAAAATAAAACGACTTTAAATCGTCAAACCAGGGTGACGGGGAGCTTTCGTTGTGAGTGGGCTTTGAAAAGCGGAAAAAAAAAGTATCGCGCTTCCCTCCGTGACAATGCTTCAGCCGAACATTGCCGTGACCAGGATTCGAACCTGGGTTACTACGGCCACAACGTAGGGTCCTAACCACTAGACGATCACGGCTGCGGGAGATGTGAGGGAAACGAGTGAAAATTCACATGCCATTGGCCAGACTGAGGCGGCGGGTGTCCAAATGTGGAGAGCGGTGGATGGAAATGTGTGGAGATTGGTGGGCGAATGATAAAATCGGTGTCCATCGTGTAACTTGGTGTGGAAAGGAGGGATGTGATTCTCTGCGTTCTCTCTAGATCAGACTACTTCACCAAATCCACTGCCAGCCACGTTTGTGATTTATGAACCGAGTCCTATCCATTTATTGAGCCTTAATCGAGGCACTCCCAAGCACAATAAATCATCATTTCAGCTACTGATTGCAGCTCTCTCACAACATGCTTGCCAGCCAACAGCTACTGCGTTCTAGTTGAAAGCACTGTTTTTCTATTTTTCACAGCAATTTGATCCGTATTCAGTCGTCGTTGCACACTGTTATTACCACAATCTCAGCATCACGGCAGACCTGTCAATATTGTCAAATTTATGACACGAATTATCCGTCACAGTCATTTGTGTCAATGCCGACGCGCCACAGATAGACACCATCGGAGCGACGGACTGTGCTTGTGCTTGTGTGTGTTTAAGGTCTTCACCTCATCCAGGATGAGTGCAAAGTTGGAGGACGTGTGCCAGAATGGAAATATCTCTCGGTGGGCGATGAGGAATGGGAAACGGTTTTGAATGGTCGCCGTCGTGATGCCTTTATTTTAATTTCTGTGCAAGAACGAGAATGTTGCTCAGCGTGATTTATTGTCTTGTGAATATAATAACAAGGTAGCCACGAAAATTTAAATCATTTTTTTGTTGCTTTTGCTTTTGCTGCCAAGATGCAGTGTGTCTTGGAGAATTTATTCTAATGCACAGAGTGACAGGGCGGTTGTCAATATGCCATGTTGTTGAGTCAGTTGTCGGGCGGGGGAACGATTACTCAGAAGTGTAGTCATATTTTGATCGACAGCTTATCTAGAAGCTAGAGGAATATCTAATGACTTTCTGTCATCAAATGCAAATTTCCATCCGAACGAAGGAGGTTACAAATTTTACGAGGCACGAGCAGAGAAACACATGGATGATCAACAGGAGCTACACCGCGACCGATTATGCAGCGAAAAACCCCAATCAATTATCGCAACACTGTCAAAAACGCGTCTGCACAAACGGATGCCAATTCACTACCCGCCCGCCAACAGCAAGTGCCAATTGTGAAGACAAATAAGACGTCAATCAGCTCACTATTCAAAATCAACAACAAATCCAGCAAAATGACCAGCCCCAGTGAGTCATCACCATCTCACCATCCAGCGTCCATAGCCAATCTGTCACACCTTCCTGACAGGTCAGGAACAGCAGAAGGTATGTCATAAGAGCCTCCACATCAACTCGTGGGCGTTGTACATGACTGATTAACATTTTCCGAATCATAATCGAAAAATGAGCAAAATAAATTACAAAACCGCCACCATTAATATTAAATGACAATTATGCAAATGATAAGCAAACAAAATCCTAGTTTTGCAACAGCTACAGCCCCACAAGACGCAAGACACATCCAGCACTGCGGTGGCGATGGCGGTGGCGGTGGCGGCTAAGGTTAAGATAACCTCGAAGCAATCGTGTTACATTGTTGAACTTGTATCGCATTGTGTTCGGTGGTAGCGGTGCTGGTGTGACTCAAGATCGCCGCATGATTCTTAACGCTCCAGCCATGTCCACATTCACAATTCATACAATCAGCAACAGCAACGGCAACAGCAACACCAGCAAGCCTCGCTCGATAGTTTTTAGCCACCTTGACTGCTAGGTGGCTGGGTGGCTGGGTGGCTGGGTGGAAGTCCATGACATCTAGCCGGAACGCCAGCCAGTCTACGCTCGTGCTGGGATTGTGTGTGGCACCCAGAGAGGCGGAGAAGACGGTAAGTAGCTTATGCTAATGAAAAAAAAATCAACTAACTATGCTTCGGTGGAGAGACGAAAAAATAAATTGCAAATATTTAAGTAATGAATAAATAAATTTTTCTCAATTAATTTTTAGTGTGGCAGGCGTGCTGTATGGGTTATAATTAAAGGCTCGACATGCCGCTCTAACTGAATTGAATTGGAATATTTCAATACCAAGTTCGGTTTGACCGTGTAACGCTTAATGAATAGAATTCCTTTAGAAGTTGAAACAAAAAAATACAGACAATGGAGGTTTCGGTGCGCGAGTGGGTGATGGTACCCTACGCTGTTCCCCAGTCTGTTCAGACAGAGTGGTCTTGTGTGGAGAATGGTCATAACATTGGTAACATGGTAGAGGAGAGTTCTCATCTACGGACTGCAGACAGAGGAAGCAAGGCTTGCTGTTCCCGATTCAAGAACATCTAACTTCGGAACGAAGGCTCAAATGCTTGCAATGGACCGGAAAAGAGAGAGAATTCAATAGATCACAGCCTCTTGCTACGTACCTCCAGGTTCACGCAACACGTTACTTGAGGTCTTTCTCCACCTCGCTCTAAGCCGATGACGATCGATATGCCTCAACGCGGTCGTCACCGGTTGTATTTTTCAGCGACACAGTCCTCTTTTAGTCCTCTTCTTTGATTGGCGCTACAGTCCGGGGTGGACCTGGGCCTGAACCAACATGCCTCTCCAGCCAGCACGATCTTTCGCCAGCTGCCTCCAATTGCACACACCAAGTTGATTGAGGTCCTTTTTCACTTGTGTGCGCCATCTAGTGCGAGGACGTCCTCTGTTGCGCTGTCCCAATGGCTCGGTGTCGAAGACCTCTTTTAGTCTAGTCGCTGTTAAAAATCCTTGGTGGACATGGGCCTCAATCAACCAGCCTCTCCAACTAGCGCGATCTCTGGCTACCTGTCTCGAGATTCGTTGGCTGGGGCCCCACCCCTGATTGGATGCTCCAGGGTCTCCACTTGGATGCCCCACCTCAGACGCGGTCGCCTCCTATAGCGTTGTTCCACCCGTTTCAGCGTCGACGCAGTCAACACTCACAGCCTAGACAACCTTAAATTCTCTGCGCTTAGACAGAACATAAAAATCAATCACCATGCACCCTATTCTAACGAACCAATCAATAAAACTACTTATAATGAACTTGAAACTTTAAGAGAGGGAGGAGCTGCTCGAAGATTTATTTGCCATTTCGCAAAAGTGCCCAGAGACTCTACATTCTACACACACCACATCGATATTGAAATGTTCTCCTGGCCGTCGGCGTGCCACGCTGGGGGCGACCGCTTAAAGGTGCAGCGCGTTCGGGCAAGTATATCTGAATGTCACAACTGTCAAGACCATAAGGCAAGGTAAGTTTGGACCTCTACTACTCTACTCTGGGCAGGCAGCAACAAAAAAAAAAATAAATAATAAATTTCAAAGAACGAGGGGCGAAAAATATTCATTAAACCGTGTGATGTATGTACGTTCGAGTGTGCTCAGATAATAGTTGGCCTCTTGCCAACTGGTCAATGGCAAGCAGAGAAAAACTCATACCGACCGACGCCGACGTTAACTATCCTCGAACCATGCCCCTGATCGCAGACTTTTGCAATTTATCGATTAGAAGTTAATTATGTCTTTCACTAGACTAGACGGTGTGTGTGTGCGCCTTTCGATTGTAAACTTATTGAAAGGCGATGACCGTTGCACAGCATCCAGAGTACGCAGTACGCAGTACGCTTTCCTGTCCCGCCTGGTGTATGGCAAGTCATTTTCGCTCCCGTGTGGGAGTGGGAGGATGGGCATTTTATTCGTTTCGTGGCCAAAAATTCGCGTGCCAGTTTTAAAAACGAATAAGATACTCATCAACGCAGTCATCACATCAGAACAACAACGTGTGGGGGGCGTTATTAGGGAGCAGTTGCAGAGGCAACGCGAGCGCGAAAGGAAAGGTAATAACATTCAGTTTTATACATTTTTTTTTATTTTTTATTCTCCAGTTGGTGGAGCTTGTTTCTTTTTTTCGGGTTTTTGGGGTGAATTGATTTTTAGAACCTTTGAGTCACCGCATTTTGCGCTTTACCGAAACACCAATGACTACGCAGGAGGGACGACTTGAAAGCTTGTCGCGCGATCGTAAAAATATAATTTACGATCGGTTTTATGCTCCCTCTTTCTAATTTGCATTCTATGTCAGGTTTTGAGTCAGGTATGGTTATGGGGATAAGGGCGACTTACGACAGTCTGTTCTGTTATTTTCGAGATTCGAAAACTAAGCTTTTATAATCCGAGCTGGGCTGCCAACCAGTCAATCCGCTCTTCCTGACAGTGACACGAATTCCACGTAGTGCATCGACAATCACCCAGAGTCCCGCCTGCTCTCCATTGCCACGTCTCTCAATCAGTGGTGATCCGGGGCGTTGTGGGTATGTGCGTCGACCCCAACCTCGACGTCTTAGGTTCGATTCCAGCTCTGAGCTACAAAAATAATGTTCACTACCCCCTCTTTCGAGTCACTGACAATGCTCAAAGAGTATTCCCTGTCTAGAAAAAGCTTCTCAAACTTGGCCGTTCGGAGTCGGCATAAAACTGTAGGTCCCTTCCACTCGTGTGAGAACAATAGCGAGAAGCTAGGCCCTGGCCCTCTTAGGGCTGTAGCGCCACCCATATAATTATATTAGAGGTCGGTCTCCCACGAAATTGGACCAACCTACTCCCTACTTGTCTTCCCAATTCTCGTTGCCCCTCGTCAAATAAATCAAAATCCAATCGTTTCATACAAATCCAAGGTGGGACACCAGGTCACCAGAATGTTTAGTCGGGGATCTGGTTGATGCCACTGAAACCCCAAGGATCACCGCAATTTGATCTTCAATCAGCGACTTGATACATTAATCAACAGACAAAAATGAATACAAAAAGGTAGTCGACCTATTAAGCCAATGTTTCACTCCGCCTGAAAGGCATGCACAACGCCAGAAAAAAACAAAAACACGAATACTTGAGCAGCAAAAGTGCTAGATCCGGCTAAGCGTGCATTCAACAAGATATTGGCCTTTATTCACATTATTCACTTGAGCATTCAGTATTCAAACAACGCGGGGACAGAGAAGATACAACTTATTATCATAAGTAAACTGCAATCATTTTTAGTTTTTTTTCCCCCCATTTTCATTTGTTTCTCACGTACACACAGTACGCCGCTCATTCGCACGTCCGGCTGTTACAATTATGCAATTTCTCAGATGTGTCACTCGATTCGTGTGACCTATTGAAGGTGCGCCACACAGAGTCCTGCTATTTATTTCATTTAACGCACGTTCCTCGGTTCACCCTTTCAGAGCAGACCGCGCGCACAACAGATGGATCATCATCACAACTCTTCGACCGCAAGTGAATCTGGGTTAATGACAAAAACTGCATGCCATGCCGCATGCAGCCAGTCGCGCCACTGTTGTTTTTGCAAATTGGCAATTTGTTTAATTCTTTTTAGTAGATCTTGTCAATCCATCTGACCAAGATACTGTCAGATTTTGCACGCCGTTGGGGTGAATGGCTGAGCGAAGCAAGAAGGCACGCCAACGCATTGAAGTGAACACACTTTTTCATTCATTCATTGCGAGCGAGCGAACAACCGAATCCAGAGGAAACATTTGCCACATCTATACGAACGATTACGGCCGCAAATTGTGCATCCTTTACGCATCGCACGCGTCGCACTGCACAAATTCCATTTATCTGAATAAAATTTTAATAACCATCCGCCAGCGTGCATCGTAACTGTGATGGATCGTCTCGGTGGTCGAAACGACTGAGAAAATGGGTCACAATGGAGCAGCTTTACGGTTGACATAGTCATTCGTACTCGTCACAATCGTCATGCAGTGGTAGTGTCTGTACGATGACTTTTGGATTATTTTTAAATATTTCATGTGGAAGCATAAATTCTACAGAGGATTGTGATATCGGCAACACTATATCTTCGACAGCTAATATCTTGAGTCCCAAGATTGTAGGCAACACGGTATTTGTGCTGGCATACGGCCGCGGTGGCGGGTTGTCGATAAGGACGCCCGTTCTGACGGTTACAGGGTTGATTGATTTAGACACGATTTGCGCAACGGAATGCTGGCCCGGTATGTGAAGTGTGAAGTTTAAAATGGGCAATTGCTTAATGTGGCAGTTCGTGTATGTACCGTGGGCGAAATTGAGTCTAGGGTGGTTTTCTGAGTCAGTGGGAGTGGACTTTGATAATCAGAAATGAAATTGAATGGAATTGTGAGATAAGATTAGAGGGCTGATATTTTACAACAGGGAAGTTTCATCGTTCCGCTGACGTCGGACGGAATGCGCTGAAATTCTGACGCAGACTACTGGTAAAAGGGGTTCTCCTCTTCACACAATCGACCATGAGCGACCGGACAGAAGATAAATTACACGTAGCGTCGCCAAAGGTTATCCACATCCATCGAAGAGCAGAACACATGATGAAAATCAATCATTTAGTCACTTATCACTCCGAGCTGAGATCCAATAAAATTTACACTCTCTCAAGGTGTCAACTATATAAAAGGCTACCGCCAGCCGCCAGCCGTGTCTCGAGATCAAGATCACGACGATAAAAAAAAAAAAAACAACACACAGCCGGACTGCTTCTCAATGCACTTTACAAGGAAACTCGCAAAATTCGACCCGGGCAAACTGAAAATGTAAATTATTTCGGGTTTAATTTATTTCGCTATGCAAATGAAATTGGATCGTATATTTATTTATTTTTCATTTCTTGATTTAGAATTGGTTCCTTAAAAAAAAAACTGGTTTTCTGTTCCTGTCTAACCTAGAAACTCTTCTCTTAATGGCTCCAGTTTGGCGTTGGGACAGAAAAAAAAAAATCCACACAATAATTTTATTCGACGTGCAAATTAAGCAAAAAAAAAAGGAAAAGAAAATGAATTAAAAGATTCAAAAGCATCAGAAATAGAGAGGGATAAACAAGCCAACAAAACAAAAAAAAAAAATAGATAACTTATGCTAATAAGTTAGTTTTGTCAAGTCTTTCTTTCTTTTGTTGGTTTGTCCTTCAGTGTTGAAGATGGAGAAGAAGAAGAAGGAGACGAAAAAACAATGTGCTTATCGGTGAGAAACAGTTATGTTAATTTATTTGTCAGATTGTTTTATTTCGGGTTTTCGAGATAAATCTCTGAAAGGTTTGCCAAAAAAATATGTTAAGCATGTTGTTTTTTTTTTCTTTCTACTTGGAGTCACGTTTAGTAGAGAGAGGCTGACTGAGAAGGCTGAGTGGGAAGATTGATTGATAATAATGAAATGAATGTCCTTTTAGAGGTTCAGCGGTGAATGTCAACGTGGGTTTTATGACGACCGAAGTGGGGGAGAGCAACGTTCTGCTTGTGAAGTGGTCAGTTGGGTACTGAATTCAAGCATTTTGTCAACAATCTCTAGGGGTCCCGAGATGGACGACAGAAGCTGGTGGGTTCAAGTCAAACGACCAGACTTCCGTCGAACTTCCTCAACAGTAGCCCCTACAGATCACCTCTTCCCAGCTGTAACCAACAGCTCACTAAATAACCCAAGTTGCCCGCCCGCCGCTATCTGTTATCCATAAAACGTACGTCAGTCATTCCATGTCACAGAAGCACCCACATTGTACACACCACTTCGTAGTAATCAATTAAACACGAAAAAAAAAAGATCCACTGACTGACCGTCGTGTTGGCGTGGTGCAATATGAATTCAGTGGCGTCCATGACGCCGCCTGCTGGCCCCGCTCATTTCCCAGCCGACGCGTCCGCATCCAAATGCGAGGCGGATCATCAATGACAAGTTGTGCATTCGATGCGCTCCGTAAACAGCGGCGTGTCTGGGCGAAGAAGTGGCAAATGATTTGTACTTGTCAGTTTAACAAGACATCGGCTGCACGTCTGATTCTGGAGAGATAATTAATTTATGAAGTACCCACGAAGGGAGGCGCGATGAAGGAGCGAGCCCTCTGACTGGGTCAGACGTGACTTGCTTGGGAGAAGTGGTTTTTGCTTGGTTGTTTTTTTTTCTCCAGCTTACCGCATGGATGAGCAGAATAATTGGATCGTGGCCCGGGTGCGCCAAGTGAACCTTTGACACGTGCGATTTGAAAGAATGTAATCGGAGTAGATCTGACTCGTGTCATGTCATCATTCTCTGATTCGATAGCCAAGTGTGAATGTACACACTTGTGGCTCGTTCTCTGATTCGGCACTCAAATGAAGATGTCATATCTAAAAACTGAGCAAAAGACCAGAGAACACTCGGGGCCAAAAAATTGATCTACCAAACAGCAGGCGTCCACACTGCATCCACCACGAATGTGCCAATTGAAATAATTATCATCCCCTGTCGTTGTTGTTTCCTTTGGCAGGGCGAGAGAGAGAGTGTTGAACAGTCACAGTCATCATCAGCATCTGGCAATCAACGACCGACCACAGCACAAAAGTTTTTTTTGTGGTTAGCCGGGTCCCAACTTGCAGTCGAGAAGAGAACTATTCAGATGAAATTCTAAGAAATCAGCATAGCCAGCTAGCTGCCAGAGCAAGAATGATGAGTCAAACGCCTAAAGATATCGGCGATGTAAGAGGCGATTTCAACAAAATGCAAATCCGAATCCAAGAGCACTGCGGTGGCGGTGGCGGTGCAGACTCAGAAGCCGTTGTGTAACGTGCCAATATGAGACTTGTCTTGGGAGTAGACGTTTGCATGCAGCACTGGTGTGGTGTGCTTGGCGAGGCCAATCTATTCTATAGATATGCGACGTGTGTGATTTTGATAGGGATTTGTTTTTTTGTTTTTAGTGACGGCATGAGATGGTGTTTACGATTTGTTAGACGATACGACGACACGACACGACGCACAGTGTGTGGATTATATGGGACATCTCTCACTGACGAACGATTGGCATACTAATTGATAGAATTGATATGCTGGAGCTGAGCTTTGCTTTGCTTTAAATGAAAATAACTTAGAACAGCATGGCAGAGGATTTACGAGAAGACTTAATTTAAGTCGTCGTCGCCTAATTGAATAACAGCCACCCAGTGTCAAGTCAAGCGAACACACGCCTGCTGCCTGCTGCCGGGGGAATATCAATTCACCATTTTCACTTGATTGGCTTCCTCGGCGAGGATTCCCTCCCACTCTGGGGTGGGCGGTCGAAATTAAATCAACTCCCATGCCAAAACAGAACAAAAAAAAACCGTCAAATCACACCTAATCGACTTAATCTTATCGCCCACCACTGGAAACTTCCCAGCGGGGGCAAGCTATCTACTTTCAGCAATATCCTCCAGATGGGAGTCATTTGAAAGACAACTGATTGTTGTTTTGTCAGATTCAGTAATTACCTGAATTATTCTTGTAAAACTCGGATAAGACATCGCTCGATACGTCAACAAATTGTGTTATCTCTCTGTTCATTCTTTTACGCGGTCTATCATCGTTTCGAAATAGAGCGTTGCTAATATCTGGGAATTTGACAGCTCCCGAGTGGACGGTAGATTACCGAAATGACATCCAGAACTGATTTCCGATAAGCGCTCGACGAACGACGACGAAATTTGACATCAAATTTGGGTCAAGATCCAGACTTTGTTCAGAGAGATTCACTTGTAAAATCAAATCATCGATAAGGAGCTGTGCCTCAGTTTCCCCCGCTCCTCTGTGATGCAAGCAAGCTCAACCGCAAAGGTCACGGTTATGCATGATGAATAATGATTCATTTCGGTTAGTACATGATTTATGAGTATTTTTTTGGAATGGAATTTTTTTTTGGTTTTTTCGGGTACATGGGAGAGGAAGTCATAATTCCCATTAAAATGCCTCAATACACGATAGAGTTTGTGATGAAAACTGAAGACGAAGACTTTAATTAATCACTTGAAGGACAAATGGCGAAGTATCAAAAACAAACTCCCCACAGATGACGCCCGAACAAACGACGTACATGTGTACAAAGACTTGTCCTTGACTCGAAGCTGTGTGTTTTGGGTGTGCGGGGCCCGCCTTTGCCTTTGCATGTCGTTTCCCCGCGTTAGGAAGAGCTCTTCCGTTCGTGTTGGCTTATTACCTTGTGTGTTTCCTCGAGGGCAATTAGAGTTCGAGTAATATTTCGTGTCTCGACAGGAAGCGCACACAAAAAAGAAAAAAGTGAAAGAAACACAAAGAAGAACATGAGAAGAAATTTCAAAAACGTTCAGAGAGTCTGGAAATTAACTTTATGATTCGATTTAATTGCAAGATTGTGCACGAAAAACTTAATTGCAGTTGGACTCATCCTAAGACTGACCGCAATCTAATTTTCGTCGGAGAAATGACATTCCGGAATGGACGGTGATTACAAGTTGTGGAATGTCATCCAGGGATGGAAGACGAACACGTTGTAGTGATGAATCAGGTGGGCAGCAGTCGTTTTCAGACCAATCTGCAAGTAAACATCCTTATGAATGCTAAAAATAAATAAACCAAAAAAAAATGCACGAGGCAATAAAATGAAAAATTGTTACTTTGACACTCCGAATGTGTGCCTGTGTCTCTGAGTCTAGAGACCACTTTCGCGCTATGGAAGAGTGAAAACGCCTTTTTGGCCGCATGCCAGTAGCGTGCGTGAGAAACGTCTTTGAACACAGACCGAGGTCCCTGCGGCCAGTGATAAACGATGTACAATTTATTTATTTTAAACCATCTCTTCTTCCTTCCGAGATCTGTATGCATGTCTATCATCTACTGCTTGGATTGCAATTAATTAAGCAAACACTTGTCGATACATTCCATTTCAGGAGCCACACTAGTCGCCTGTGGACTGTGTGTACTCGGATGTCTATGAATCAATCACAACGGATACTGTAGTCGAAACAAAAAAAATATATGAATCGTAAAAGGTGAATCATTGCAGGCATGACTTGACGTACATCTAACGAGTGTGGGATAAAATGTTGCGAAGCACTTCATTCAATGAAACAAATGCGAAAAAAAACGTGAAACTTGCGATTCTTCAGCACAGTTGCCGTATCGTTTGGTTAATTTTAAGATACACACAGTGACTGTGCGGAGGGTCGGCGAACACACATTTGTATTTGCTTTAATCGAGTGTGACATTTATGAATTAAAAAAAGTGGGTTGGGGCGGGGTTGGGGATTGTGGGGGGAGGGGGCGAATTTCTGAGAATTAATGAAAAAGTTCGCTCGTAAATAATTATGTTTCCGGAGCTGTCTAAGGATTCGAAATGGACATTAGTTTAAATTGAATTTTACTTCTCATTTGTTTTTCTTTTTCATTTCTTGTTTCTTTTTTTTCTATTGAAATTCGATTGGCCAGTCTGATGGAAAATTTGGGAAAAAGATTTATTCGTTAAGACGGCATTGAGGTAGCGTTCCTCGTGTCGGGCAACAATACAGCGTTAATAAAAACAAAATTGGGTTAGGAAGGCGAGACCAGCAACAAGTGGGTGACAGACAGCCAGACTGAATGTGGAGGCTGTAGCGATGACTTGAATTAAGAGCAGATGAACCATCGATGGAACTGTCATTTTGGTGGAAAGGTGGAATCCTTTCACCATAATTGGGTCCTTGTGAAGAAGTAATCAGCTCTTTGCAAAAACCGTGTACGCACGATGTTTATAGATTTTCTTACAGAATAAAAGCAACATCATATGCAACATACATCTTCAAGGGAACTCCGACATATTCCCAGTCAAAGATCAAAATCAGTAATGGACTTCCATATTTCCTGACTTCAAAAATTTGTATCTTTTTTCGGGGAGCTTGGATTCCTTCGGGGTTTTTTCTGCGCTTCACTTACGAATTTATCTTTCCAAAACAATAAACCGAAGCACCCTACATCGAGTCTTACCGATTTCACAGTCAGAAATGTGACACCACCTCTGACCCAGAATTCTCAACTTTCAACCGACTGTACCACGGAACGGAGGGACCGCCGACCCACCCTCCCATACAATTTTTTTCTTGTCTGAACCTAAGGAATCACTTTCCAGTCAGTTCCGAAAAAGTTTGGTCATCGTCCTTTTTTCAAAGAATTCCCTAGACACAGACCCCGCAGATCGTTCTGTCCCTTCTATCAGATGTCCAACACATCTCAACAACTCCATTTCCAACCAAACATCATTCACTACACATCCATTTAAATTAACTTTCAAACCACTGCCCCAGAAAAACTGACTGTCCCTCCAAACAAACCGCTCTTTCATACAACTCCCGCTCGTCCCACAGACCAGGAATCAATCTCCCATCGATTCTCCCCAAATTCACACATTACCCAATCATTACAATCCCTAGAATCCCTTCAGAAGTCCTTGAAATCAAAAAATCGAAATCGATTCCTCTTGAGCCAGAAAAGTCGACTCAGTTCATTTCACATTTTACTGCATTTTTTCGTGTAAAATGTGTCAAAAAATTTAAATCGATTTTTCTTGATATCCCGACACTCTAATTGTGTGCTTTCGGTGTAGGTGGGTGGCAGTGAGTCAACTGAAGCTAAATCAGGCGGAGTTTCGTCTTTATTTTGTGTAATTTTTAAGAAATGTGAATTTTTCGTTTTTGGTGACGTCAGGAGAATGTTAGTTTTCTGCTTTTAATTGTGCACCGCTGGCAATGACCTAGTGAGATGACAGTTGATGCACATTCGTATGGGGTGTTACCAGAACGGCAGGCGAGGGTGTGCGATCGATTTTTTGAAGTGGTTTAAGGACGTTTTATGGAATTTGTTGGGAATGGGGGGTCATATGGTCAGGTCTTGATTTGTTCTGTATAGTAGATGATCTGTAGAGTAGATGGAGATTAAGAAACATGAAGCTTCGGTAAGCCAGAGGGGCTAGGGAAAGATTGGGGGATGAAATGGACTATGAAGTCAAATAGCTTGCAGATAGGAGCATGCCGGAGACGTAAGAGTAAAGGACGCACTGCTTTTTGTGTCAAATTAGCAGAATCTTACGAAGTCACTGGATAAGAGCGTGATCACTGAGGACCCTACAGCTAGGAGCTCTACGATAAATCAAGACACGACATAGAGACCACGTGGTCCTGGTTCCGACCAGAAGTGTCTTCGATGACTAAGTACAGGACCCTACAGCCAGGAGCTCTACGATAAATCAAGACACGACACAGCGACCACGTGGTCCTGGTTTCGACCAGAAGTGCCTTCGATGACTAAGTAGTACAACAATATGAGCAACATATATGAGCAATATTCGAGTCTATGGAGGTAGCCTCTACCAACTTGGTCTTCGAAATTGCCCACAGCTGCCTAGCAGGCTCTTGCTAATTGTGAAGAGACCCATCAGCTGGGTAAGAGTTGCAAGTTCTGTTAGCTGGAGGCCAGATGCCTCAGACCGAAGTGCCAACATTCATAACAGCGTTCCTTGGGCCTTGACGTTGGTCTCGTTGAAAACGCTAGAGGCAGTGGCTAGCTAATGGCATGAATAAGATGTTCAAAGAGCTTCACGAACATGGCTCCCAGCACATGATAAAGACACTGACATAACTTAGTAACTAGTGCATAGACTTACATCACATGGATGAGCATTTGATCCCCATTTGTTGTTACATCTTCAAAAAGTGCTTGCCACTCACCTGAAATGAGAGAAAAAACAAGGATTGTAGTGGTTTTGAAATGCCGATTAGAATTAGACGGAAAATATCCATCAATTGCAACCGATCTGTCAACACTTTCCTAGACAGAGTGTCGTCTTGAGTAATTTCCACGCTTGCCACCGCCATGTCTCTCAAGATTATGGTAATATTCGTGACACAGTTACTCAAGGCATCACGTCCGCGTTTTAATTTCATAAAACTACCTCCTTCTTTTGTGGTGTTGAAACTTTCCCCCCATCGGACACGCAGACTGTCACACCCGAAAATAAGTTTTATTAAAAAAAGATTTGCTATTGTTATTCAAAAGATTTTTGTTTAGCCCAACCAACAATACAGTCGTGACTCTGAGTCACACAGGGGATTACTATTCAAAGATTGTCTGGGTGAATCCAACGTACGCGATGTATTAAGCATGATCTCAGGTCGTGTATCTTCGTTTTTGGGGTTCCTCAATCAATTAAATATCAAAAATGAAATGAATCATCATCATTTTTGTGCGCATCCTTCAATGGATTCCACTCGAAAAATTCTAACAAATCCATCAGAGAATGGAGAGAGAACATCCAAATCTAAGGTTTGTGAAGGTTACGACTAGAAGACAAGTTCCTGCATACCAGCACAGCACCTAGTGGTATGTTTTGTGTCGTTTGAGAGACACACCATGGACTAGCAATCAGTCACAGATTGGTGTGTATGGTGGCAAGAATGAATTGATTTGCCGTATGTGACTTAAGAATTCCAACGAAACATTTCCTTCTCTTGATGTTGAAGTTTTTCGTGGTTTACCTTGCGCCAAGGAGGATTAACATACATGTTAAATATATTTTGTTACCTGCCTCAATGTCACCGCGCGGCGATATGCGATAGATATACACACATTTGTCGCCTCGACAGAACGTGAGTATCTTATTTAGTTTTATTTGTTCGCTTTGATATAAAAAAAAAAAAACAAACCATTAGATGACAATAGTACCGAATATAATGGCATTAGGAGAGAAATAAACAACAGGCGTAATTTGACAATTTTATTCCACCTTGAACGGGACAGCCACCGAGCGAGCACACGACCAAGAAATAAAGCAAAACACAAAATCAGTAAGTGGTCGAGTAGGGGGCACACACCGCGGACGGTACAGATACACGAATGGTGTGTGCATTTCTACGCAGTTTAATTTTCTGTTGTTGTTGGATAATTGATTATGGGGTAGATCGTTGGAAGTGGATACACGATATGGACAAGGGTTCGTAAGCTGTCGGTGTGCGCGCAAATGGATTGGAGATGCTGGATGCGGTATCTGCTTAATGTATGCATATCTGGTGAATTTAAACTAGAACAAGAATAGGAGTGGATGATGATTGTGAATGAGGTCAATTACGGAAATAAAATCAATGTTAAGAAGGAGGAGGTGGTGGTGGCACTAAGAAGTGTATGACAACCGACTAGAACTGGCTCACCCGTCCGAGGTCGGCTCACAACCAGTCAATCCCGAATCCAAGTCAGTGCCACTCTTCCCGGCAGTGGCACGACTCTCATCCAGCGACCTAACAACCATCCATAGTTCCAACACCCTTCCCGTGCCCCAATTCCTACCCGCAGCCAGACTCCTGACCATCTCCCACGCAATTGGTCCAACTCGCTAAGTGTCCATCCCAAGTCTCGTTGCCCCTCGTCAAGTCGTTCAAGGGAAATTCGCAATATCACAAAAACCCAATTTTTCCAAACAAATCCCAGCTGGGACACCAGGTCAACAGAATTTTGTAGCAGGGGGTCTGTGGGTTTTCGACCAACTTTGCGTCCTTATATCTCAAGAACGGTGCATCCGGTGCAAAAATGGTTAAGGCAGGTATTGTAGCTTGTGACGTGATCTAAACGATGATATATAATATGGGACATTTACCGTTATTTATGTCCTTTATCCGTCAATTACCATATTTTTTGAAAATCTCACTCAAGTAACGGTAAATAAATTCTGTAAAAAATATTATCGTCTAGATCAAGAAGTTGTCCACAAAATCGCCTCTGACCATTTTGCTGTAGGACGCACCGTTTTCAAGATACAAGCAAGCAAAAGTAGCATAAAAACCCTACTTTTGGTTAACTTTTACTTGCTTATATTTCAAAAACGGTGCATCCTACGACAAAATGCTTAAGGCAGGTATTGTAGCTTGCAACGTGGTCTAAATGATGATATATAATATAGGACACATTTACCGTTATTTATGTCCTTTATCCGTCAATTTCTCTATTTTTCAAAAATCTTGCTCAAGTAACGGCAAATAAATTCTGTAAAAAATATTATCGTCTAGATCGAGAAGTTGCCCACAAAATCGACCTTGGCCATTTTGCTGTAGGACGCACCGTTTTCGAGATACAAGCAAGCAAAGATGACATAAATACCCTACTTTTAGTCAACTTTTGCTTGTTTTACCTCGAAAACGGTGCATGCTACGACAAAATGATGTAGGTGGATGTTGTAGCTTACGACGTGATCTAAATGATAGTATAGGATATAGGGCATATTTACTGTTATTTACGCCAATTTGTTCAATATTTCTCTTATTTTGTTGAAAATCTCACAGAAATAACGGTAAATTGATCCCGTTATATGGTCTATCATCTAGTCCAAGATGCAACCTACAAAATCGCCCTTGACTACTTTGCTGTAGGACGAAGCGTTCTCGAGATATAAGCGATCAAAGTTTACCGAATATCGTCAGACCCCCTTCTAAAATTTCTGTTGACCTGGTGTCCCAGCAGAATTTTTCACCACAATCTGTGGGCAACGCTACAACTTTGATTGCTTATATCTCAGAAACGGTGCATCCTACGACAAAATGACCAAGGCCAATGTTGTAGCTTGTGACGTGAGCTACACGATGGAGCAGGACTTTGTACCAATTTACCGTTATTTATATGTGATTTTTCTTATTTTAGGTTATCCTTTGAAATTCTGACCCCAAATAACGGTAAATCTGTCCAGTGATGGTTGTCATCGTCTAGTTCAAGGAGCAGGCTACAAAATCGCCCTTGACCACTTTGCTGTAGGACGCACCGTTCTGGAGATATAGGTGATCAAAGTTGATCGAAAATCCTCAGACCCCCTTCTACAATTTCTGTTGACCTGGTGTTCGAGCTGGATTTTTCGTCGAAAATTGACATTTTTTTGAACGACGCTTCACTTGATAACATGCGGCTTTCAGGAGATTGAAACTTCTCGGCGGACAAAATGCGGTGAAATGTAAAACGAAATGAATAGACTTTTGTTGGTCTGAGAATGCAAATTTTCAATTTGGCCATTTTAAGGATTCTGAAGGATGTGAATGGATGGAAATGAATAGGGGATGGGTAAACTATCTCGGGATGACCAAAGCAAGCATTCGGTGGGGTATAGTTAGAAATCTGCCTTGAAGGTGAACTTTGATGATTTGTTGCAGTGCTGATGTGTGGGTATTCCTAAGGAACTGAAGCTTGAAGGTCACCAAGACTAGATCCGTATCCTTGTAAGGAATTGTTCCGCACAACTCTCCTCGGACATCATACAAGACAATTTATGGTTCATCCAATATTCACCACCATCGCTTCGTGCAGGAATCCCACAACTAATCTCGTATGCATGGAAAGTGTTGCGCACTTCTCCACCCTCAATCTCCACTCTCTGTTCCCTGCCACCATTCTCTGTAATCGAACATTTGTAAAGTTCGGTGTTTGTATGAAATGCGCGACAGCAGTCTAGTGTGTATTGCTGAAGCTCAAGCAAACCGAGCAAGCATTCACGTTAGCACCCTTAATTCTAGAAGAGACGACGCCACAACCGTCCACCACCCCAAACCACCCACACCACCCACACCACCCATCAGCCATCATAACTCCATCGTATTCAACGTTGTCGTCGACACGCTAGGGGCACAACAGCAGGGCAAAAAAAAAGAAGAAAAAAACCAGCGAACAAGTATCAACAGGGGTTAGAGCAAATAGTGAAGAAGAACTCTGGCGCCTTGCTTTATTGCTTTCCACGTCTTTCTTGTGCGTCGTTCTCATTCCACCATCGTCCTTCAGCTTTACACAGTGAAGTCGCCCGCTCTCCGCCAGTCACCACCCCAACCCGCTGCGACCGGACGAAACGATATGAAAACCAAGAGAAGCACTTTGTAGTTTGTATCCCTTGCACGTATTTAGGGTACTGGGTGATAAAAATCTCTCTCTCTGTGTCTCTCTGTGTTGGTCGTCTATTCCCGCATGTGTGTGGAAACCGAGGAACAGGAGAATTCTGGTTTTGCCCGAAGACGGGTCGGTCGTTGGTGCATATGGCAAGGACGACTGTGTTATATAACATTGCAAAAGAGGAACTGAGAAACTCCAACCGACCGAACGACCGTCCGTCTGTACTCTATACGTGTGTGCGCGCTTGTGTGTTGATTTTTTGTTTTTCTTTTTATGTGTGTCGCCTTTACATCCTCGTCGTCGTCGTCGTGGTCGGAGTTATAAAAATGCGTCGCATTCGAGCGGAGGATGAAGGAGACAAGGAGGCATTTTAATCGCGCAAATCGCTTCCTTGTGCGTTGCGGCTGGGGGAGACAAATTGTTATGCATGCGTATGCGGGGAGGACGCGACCACGAGAGATGAAGTTGAAGGAGTGTCAAAGTCGCGGGGATTTATGACCTAGGACTGTGAAGTGGAGTGGGTTTTACGCGTCGGAGTTTCCTTTGGATATTAATTTAAGTGATTTTCATTTCACTAGGAGGATGCACACAGGAAGTTTGAAGCTATTTATTTGATGACTATATTTTTTCCTGTAGGCGTTGCGTCAACAAGGGGGACGGTGGCTGGTGCTCTGCTCAACGTAGTCGACCTCCACAGAGAGAGGCTTCAACCAACCAAAAAAAAGACCCCGAATCACAACATTTGTGATCACAATCGTGGACACAACATTGGAGATTCAAGAAAAGCACTCATGTCCTATTTCTGTCTAATCACAAGCATACACATATCCAACCCTTGGAATCTCCTAAATCACGCACCGTCAAGAGGCTCACTTCAGATTGCCAGATAAGACTAAGACCCACAGCAAATCTAATCAAAAACTGTCACACAAAGTGACATCAATTGAAATAAAAAAAAGCAAAAAAAGAAACGTCTCATTCCCAACAGCAAAGCTTATTCGCTCGATTTGCCTAAGCGCACTCAAGCCCCCGCAAAATAGTGCAACATATGCCACCACCTCCATCACCGCCAGACGCCCTCCTCGTCCTGGCCTAGTTGTGCTCAGTTACCACTAGATTTCAACGAACTTTCACACTTGCAGCGCTAACATTCAACAATCGTTCTTAGCAGGACGCCCCCCCTACGCCGCCGCCACAAGTCTCCGACAACCCCGACGACGATCGTCGCCACCGTCAATCTGTCTCTCTAAAGATATGCGAACCCACATCGATGAGTGTGTGTGCGGCAGTGTGAGTGTTTTAGCAAAACTACGAAAAAAAACGAACGAACGTTCAGAAACGAATTTCAGTATCAAATCAAATCAAATGCCAACAACAACTACACACATCGTGTGCCCTAAAGAAGATGAGAAATAGAAAGAATCAAAGAAAAACAACACACATCCACCGACACACTATAAGCGCACATAAAGTTCAATTTTGTGCGCTTAACCGCCTGGCCAATGGGTCCCGGCGATACGTTGATATCCACCCAATCCCCGGTCGGTGATGATGAGAGAATCGTCTAAAAATAGACCCGCCGTATGCCGTGCCTAATGCGAGAGAGAACACTCTGTGTGTGTGTGTGTGGTAGAACGTCACATTTGTTGTTGCTGCTGCTGGTCGCCACTATAGTGGTGGCCAACGTCGTCGTCGTCGAGCCCGCTATTGAATCCAACAAGTTATACGCAAAAATCTCTTCACAGTGCGGCCGTTAGAGATAGATGGACACTGTGAGCCGGATGATCGGTGGAGCTGTTGTGGGAGGGAGACACCGAGGGGTGGATTGGAATCAGTATTGGTGGCAATAACAAGCCAACAACTACTGTCAGTCGCCTGTCCCAGACCCAGAAGCATAGCAATAAACGAAAAAAAAAACGACAACAACCAATAATTTCCATTCTAACGCGAAAAAAAAAAATGGATACACTCGCATACAAAACAACAACTGCACCACACACACACACACACATGTCAGAGAATAGATAGAGATACTCCTACAGGCAGACAGCGACCATTTCGGTGCGAGAAAATAGGCGAAATAGGCACACGCCATTGTGTGCGTGTAATTTGCGGTTTTCCTTTGACATGTGCTGCTGTTGAAACCGACAACGACGACGACGACGACGACGACAGTGCGGTTGTGCTCCAAAACAGAAATTAAACGAAACAAGACGTGGCGCAGCGGGGGTGGGTGGTCTCCGGAGTAAATGGGGGAACAAACAAAAAAAAAAACGAATGAAAATGAAAATAAAAATAAAATGCACGCCACACTGATAGGTACCTAGATAGATACCGATGTAGATGGATCGGAAAAGTGTGTGAAAATTATGCGAATATCTTCGGGGCACAAGCGTCGCGCGTTGGGTTGAAAATCCTTATCTGATCCTGTGACGAAAACAGAATTTTTATTTGATTGGATTTTACAGTCGAGGCGAGTAGAGACGTGGCTATGAATAGATCCGTCAGTGAGGTTGAAGTCCATTTTGTTTTTGGGGGGGGGAAATTTGTTAACAAGGGCAAGATGATTAAGATGATTGCGAGGAGCAGAGGAATAGGTTAGGTTAGGTTAGGTTAGGTTGTAGTGGCTGACTGCTGCAGAGCAGTCACACTTGGGCCAGAGTAGGCCCATTGTGATAGGCCCAGGTCCACCCCGGACTGTAGCGCCAATCAAGAAGAAGGCCCATTGTGATACCACGCGGAACCAGTTGGTGCTGCTGATGAACCGATTTAGTTGGCCAATGCTGGCACTTTTTAGATCGTTACAGCTGCTGAAATCGTAGGCTCCTAGGTGCAGGAACGGTACGACTGGCAAGAGCACTGCAGGAGCAGAGAAGGTGATGAGTATTTTCTTCCTCCTCTTCATCCATGCAGCTTCTGCAGAAATCTTATATGGAGCACCCATCCTGCGAGCATGAGTTCCAATTACACAGTGCCCGGTTATGACTCCTATGAGGGCTTGCTGAGTCCAAGTAGACTGAGTGATCGTTTTAGGTTAAGCGATGGTGCAGGTGGTGCCTTCTAGCCATTTGTCATTGGTGGTTTTAATTGTATGAATCTTTAAAAGATGATAGGCTGTAGCGATAGGCATGGAAGGTGGTGCCCCTTCTATCGATAGGGATGAGGTTGTACCACACCTAGCGAGTTCGTCGGCTTTGCAGTTTCCTGGTATGTCACAGTGTCCCGGCACCCACATGATATATAATAATAATAATATGGGTGGCGCTACAGCCCATAGAGGGCCACGGCCTAGCTTCTCAGCATCCACTAGTGTTGTGCGTGTTATTGTTCTCTCACGAGTGGAAGGGACCTACAGTTTTAAGCCGACTCTGAATGGCCAACTTCGAGAAGCTTTTTCTAGACAGGAAATACTCTTTGAGCCTTGTCAGTAACTCGAAAGAGGTGGGGTCGTGAACATTATTTTTGTAGCTCAGAGCTGGAATCGAACCTGCGACGTCGAGGTTGGGGTCGACGCACATACCCACAACGCCACGGCACCCCGGCACCCACATGAGGTGAATGTTAAAATGCTTGGCCATCTCGTTAAGAGACAGTCTGCAATTAAGGGATGTTCTAGGAAGGCAGAGGAATAGGATCAAAAGGATGTTGACCCTCTTATTTAAAATTTACCGACGATCCCATTGAGGTACACTCCATATTTTCTAGAAGAATCATAAGAACAACCGCAGTTTCCACCTGGAAGCAGACAAGTTCAAACTGCGAATACCCACAACTGTTCACGACTGTCTCCTCGCCTCATCTGTCACATTCATACGTCCACCTAATTAAATATAATCGCATGTCCACACAAGTGTACTCGTTAAGCAAAGGTTCGGTCAAGTGCAGGGCAAGACTACCATCAACCAGCACCCATCAGCGCACTGTATGGTGGCAGTTATCTACTCTCCCAATAAAAAAAAAACAATTTTCACTTTGATAGCAGCACCTCTTCGTCTAGCGAAAAGAGCTTAAACGTCTGTCATCTGGTATTTACTTTCTTTCTTTTTTTATTTATTTTGTTTTCACTCAGGTCATGTGCATGGGGTGAGAAGTTAACCAATTTTTTTTTCGGCGTTTATGGCTTCATTAGCGAGTGCCGGTAAATATGTGCGTTTCTTTTTGGTATCTTCTTCAGATCCATCAAACGATTAACCTGTACAACCCTACTCGCATACAAGCGCACATGTGAACAAGAAACAAGACACCGGGCACAAAAGTCTCTTGAAAACAATTGAAATTGGCAAACACTATGTACCTGTGCATGTGCTCCAGCTAATTGACGTGTTTGCATATCACATCGACGACTGATAATCTATTCCATGATAAGAGTGGTGATTTGTACGATTTATGAATGGCGGAAGCTTTTGAAAGTTCGATTAATTTATTCCTTTTTGCTTATCTTTTTCTGATGCTTGAGTGTTTCTTAGAGACAGACGCGAATCTGTTTTCTGTTCCAATGTCAGGTCGTTTACTTATTATGTGGCGCCTTACCCATCACATCCGCGCCTTTGAAGTCAGATTTGTTGTCAACGCGTCACCTGTCAGGCGGGGGAGAGACTGATGAGTGAACACTTCGACTTAAATTATGTATATCTGGTCAAGGTCATCGAAAATGTTGACCAGATGCATGAGTTTGACGCTAAAAATAATTACAGTGGCCGTCGAATCGTCACGGGATAGCGAATCTAGTTCCACTGTTTGTACGGGAAATCGAGGCGAGACAAAAAATTCGAGTTAAAGAGAATAATGCGAGTCCATTGTTTTTATGACATCGGGTATTTTTTAAAACACCAACTTCTGGTCTTACACCAACTATCCCATCACTTAGAGACTCCACTTCCCACTCTCAAGGATGGAGATGGATGGAGAACCCACAACCATCGCAATTTCCTCACGAGCAGACAGAGGCAGAGACATTGTTTCCAATTGAAATTGCCAACGCAAGGACGCACATCTGTCTCCAACCGTGAAGGATATATATTATGATTGTCCTAGTTCCGCCGCCCACAGCCAACCCCTTTTGCCACCAATTAATATCAAATCAATGACTACCCAGCGTTCCAGCACTCCTGTCCATTAATTATCCAGTCTAACTACATACATTCACTTAAACTATCTATTAGCATAAATTTTCCATCTACAACTGCACATCCACTCATACACTCTCTCTCTCTCTCCCCACATGCTTACATCCACCCTCGCAATCCTACGGAGAGCGAAGACACAACAGAAAAACCAACAGAGAGAGAGGAATATTAGCCGGCAACCCACGACGACATTGGCCCATCGTCGGTGCCGTCAAAGAAAGCTTTTTTGAAATTCACTTCTCCATTCTGTGTTTACGCTCAGCTGGACGACGAGAAGCTTCAGCCTGTATGGGTGCCCGTTTCAAAGACACCAACGAATCACTGGAGAATACCCAACCAAGCCAAGTCGTCTCACCAACCCACAAGACGAATGATGATGCACAGAGAAAATTCAGTAAAAACACGTTGCTTCTCCTTAACTTTCGCACAACAAAATTTTATTGTTATTCTTTTTTTCTTTGCTCTGCGCTTGTGTACTGCCAACGATTGCGGTGCGGTGTATCTGCGATAGATTCGCTCGTATATGTGTGCACGACGGACGGACTCTCGCATGTGCTTTTGGGGTAGTTGTGTACGCTTTGATAGCTGGTTCTTTGCATTCTCCTCCATTCCACACAGATTCGTGCCGCTAGAGTAATTCAGACAAAACGTTCGCTAGCACTTCAGTCAATATCGTGCACTAGAGTTGAGAGTATCTCTTTACAAAAAAAAACGCCAAAAGCGAGTCTCGTTCGTTTCACATTTGCAATACCATACGCAACAGATACAAAAAAAAGGAAAAATATTAAATAAATAAGTGTGAACAAAGTTATTCCGTTTCTGTTTTGTTTTTTGAGTTAAGTTTGTTTAGTTCTATTCCCCCGTTTTGTTTGCTTTGTTGAATCTGCAAGACAGATATGTACACACATCACGAAATAGAAGTGTCCTGTGCTTGAATAAGGAAGGTCCTTAAGAATAATTTTTTTCGCCCTCGATTTGTGTTCAATCTTCGCAATCTGTCATGCTGTAGTCCTTAAACGAAAGGGTTGCATCAAATTCGCGAAACGCGGTGCGGTCAAAAAAAAACAACAACAAACAATTTTCGAAGAAAAAAAATTATGAAAAAATTCAATCGCAACAGATGTGAGAATACCCGTCAACCACTCCACCACGAACCCCTGTTTGTGTCCAATGAACAATCGTATGGTTTAAACAATTTTCGTTTTACAAATCCTTGCGCAAAAAGTGTGATCGAAGCCGCGAGTCTTCAAAAATAAAAAAAAAATTCAAAAAAAAATCTAAAGTGCTCTTGAAAACATATGTATGTATTTTTTTTACCAAGTGAATTGAAGAAAAGAGAAGAAGAGGAGGAATCTTCTACAGTCATTGTGTATCAGAAAAAATAAAATTGGATTACCCGCTGATGTTGTTAAATAGTTGCTTTTTGGTCAAGTTAAATAGAAGAGAAAAACAAAATTATATAACGTCGCTGTTGTTGTCATTCGTCGCTTTAACACAATCCAGCTGATTCACCGGTGAGTCTAAACAAAATACACATACCATACCACATACTTCATAAGGATTGCCGTGGGGGTAGCTAATGAGAAATGTATCTATTGTCGTCGTCAAAGAAGTGTGCCATCGCGCACACATATGGTTGTCCTTTTTGGACTGCACTGCAGATACACACACATGATGCACCTTGAATGCATACTAATCGAATTGAATTGTATTCGTGCGTATTTATTTTTTCTTTTTTTTTCTTATTTACATCGCTAATTGTTGTTCTGGGTAACCTCTAATCCATCTTTATTGCAAAACGCAAATCTAGACAGTCGTTAAAATTTATGAAAGACCATTCGGTCACGTGTCAGTTGAATGTTGCCACAAAGCTGTCAAAAGGTCCAATCGATGTGTAGAGAATCAAGTAGAAGGGTGGTAGGAGAGGATTCCCCCTTCTAACTCAATGCAAACAGCACGTTTGACTGATGTTCGACTTTTATGCGTTTCAATATGGAATCTTTATCTGGTTATTTATGAGCAAAAAAAATATCGTAAATTATTCAGGTTTATGACAGTCATTCTTAGGTCAAAGTACATAAAACCGCATCAAGTTTGCTTAGGGGGGCATGATGATCAATTGCATAATCTAACACAATTCATCAGAATCCCATGCAAAAGTCCAGAGGTTTTTACATCTTAATGGCAAATTTCTCCAGAGCTTCATGAGTCAGCTGGAAGTCAATTTCTAGGAAAGTCGGAAGCAGACTCATCATCCTAAACCTCTTCATCCCTAACATCAGCTGAAGGAGTGAGACGGAGAGAGAGAGTGAGAGGCATTTGCGAACCCCCATCAAACAGGTGGTAGAAAGTTTTGCATCTTCCCTGCTGCTGCTGCTTGCTCTGTTTATGTCCCATTTAATCCAAAAAAAATACATAATTATTTTTGGAAAAACGTATCGTTTGTGTGCGTGTGAACACACCGCCGTCGCCATCAATTAGTTACTCACTGCCTGGCATCCAGCACCGTCGCGCCGCCGGATAAGGAGGACCACACCAGTGGGCGATGGACGCCGATTTGATGTCCGGCATATACCACAAAATATGAATATATGATCTGTGTGTGCATGAATAGCGAACGCACACAGTTTTGTTTGAAAATGAGATATTTCGTTTTTGTCTATTCATTAAAATTTGGCCAAGATTCCGCGGTTCGTGGGCGATAAATTTTCCCTTTCATGACGTCCGCCGGGAACATTTCTTTTTTTTTGGTTGAAATGTATTTTTTTTTTGTCATCCGGAGAGAGAGAGAGTGTATAGAGGGTGAGTTTCAGTGTTCAATGCTCAACACGCATTACAGTAATTGAAATATCAAATGGGGTCTTGGTTGAATTTTGTTTAATTTAATGATGCGTACGTGGCTGACTGTGTGCAGTCGTCTTGTGAATCAAATTGTTTACGAATGGTTTTCGATTTTTGATTCCACCCCAGTAGTGCGGCTAGTGTCTGTCGTTCGCCTTGGTGGATGACTGAAATAAGCGGGTATTCCCCTAATCACTTTAAATTGAATTGCGAACTAAAGTTAAGGGTGGATTGAATCATGGGAATTTGTTATCGATATATTCCGTGGCAATATCAGACGTAGCAATGTGATAAGATTTTTAAGGTTTATTTTATTTGGTGTTCAACATGCTAGAGGTCTGCTGGACTCTAGCACACAAACGAGATGAACAAGAAAAGCCTGACAAGGTGTCCCAGTGGTAAAGGCAATCATCTCTAAGGCATCACAAATCCAATCAGAAACCTTCTCTCAAGTTCATTCGTTAAAATTTCCTTCAATTTCCTCCTAACTCTTCCCGCAACACCCACCATTCCACGATGACTTCCAGACTAAAGTGCACTCTCTGAATCATCGTTCTTCTTCTAGACCTGGGGACCTGGACCTCAACCAACATACCTCTCCAGTCAGCACGATATTTCGCCAGCTGCCTCCAGTTGCGCACACCAAGTTGTTTGAGGTCCTTTTCCACTTGTGTGCGCTATCTAGTGCGAGGACGTCCTCTGTTGCGCTGTCCCAACGGCTCGGTGTCGAAGACTCTTCGGGCCGGAGCTGTGGTGTCCATCCGCTCTACATGACCTAGCCATCTTAAGCGTTGGATTCGAAGACGCTTAGTCTTAGCTAGTTGTCCTCATATGAGGTCCTTCTCCACTTGTGCGTGTGGCACATCAAGCTCGAGCTCACTCTGATCAGGAATTTCCCCAACCAAGAGTGGAGGACTCTTCGGTTCAAACGTCGGTAGTCTACATTTTTGCAGCGACGGCCTACATTTATTATGTATCTCGTCAAAGAGGCGTTCATTTGCACTTCATTCATTTGATTCATTCAGGACTCGTTGTGCACAACGCCCTCTAGATGGCGCACACAAGTGGAAAAGGACAAGGAGGCAGCTGGCGAAAGATCGTGCTGGCTGAAGAAGCATGTTGGTTGAGGCCCAGGTCCACCCCGGACTGTAGCGCCAATCAAAGAAGAAGAAGAAGCTAAGACTAAGACGTGGTAGTCAAAGAGTCTTATTGGATGTGCCTGAAGTTGAGAAGACATGTACTTACTTACTTATCAGACAGACGAACCATGAAGGGTCTGAGCCTGAGCAATTGCTGCCTTCCATCGGTGACGGTCCTGGGCACGCTGCTTCCAGTCATCAAGGCCAAGCTGTCTTGCATCCGCGATGACTTGGTCTTTGTACCGGAAGTTCGGTCTTCCTCTCCTTCTTGAACCAGGAGGCTCGGATTCGAAAAGAGGCTCTTTGCTGGAGCGTTGTTGTCCATTCGCTCGATGTGGCCGAGCCAGTGTAGTCGACGGGTTTTTGCCTTCCGGACTACATTCACATCCTTGTACAGCTCGTAGAGTTCGCGGTTGTGTCTTCTCCTCCATTCGCCTTCCTCGCAGACGGGACCATATATCCGACGTGGAATTTTTCATTCAAAGGCACCAAGAATCAGCGCTGCAGCCTTACTTAATGTCCAGCTTTCGGCTCCATAAAGTAGGACTGGCATGATAAGGGTCCTTCGAGTCAGGAGAAGACATGTAAGCAACTATTTTGAACCCCCTGTCCTTGCAAACCCCCATATAATCATAAAATGTCATTTCATTTCGGCAAATCTTTCAAGTGTGCATTCATCTGTCAATTCTAAAGCCTTCCAAACGCCCGAAAAAAAAAAACAAAAAAAAATTGGCACGTACCAATTAGGAATAGATACACAAACCGTGTATCCCCAGTAGCCATATGAAACTTCTCTCAAGTGAAAATCAATTTCAGCCTGAGCGGATGGATAGATTTGAGGCAAACGGATATGCCTGCATACCGAGTGTGGGTGTGTGTGTGTGTGTGTGTGCGTTCTCAAATTTCGGAAAACATTATCGAGTGACACAGTGGCACACTGCTGTTCGGGTGGTTCGGTGGTTTGGTGTTTATATCGCGCCCGGTGTCATAAGGGTTGGGTTACTTTTTTTTTTCTTACCTTATCATACTTCATTGACTTGTTGTTAATTTATTATTCACCATTTTTCTCGTCCCTCCTTCATTAGCATGCTGCTGCCTTTTTTTTCTTCTTGTTAGTCTTTTTTATTTCCTTTCAGCTAATTTTCGACAGTCCGTGTGTTATTTTTTGTTTCTTTTGGTCATTCTCTTCGTTTTTTTGGCCTAATGTGTTTTCTTTTAATTTTATTTATGTGGCAAAAAAAAAAAAACACCGAACCACGAAAAGACAACACCGAAAGCCGAAAGCGAAGAAGAACCAGAACGAAGGCGAAGGCGAACCGAAAAAGAAAAATATATTCACAGAGACTAATGCTTTTATAGGAAGTCATTTTTATTGCAGATACATATGTACCCAAACCAAATGTAGCGCTCCTCCACTAGCCGCCTCTGTATATATTTCGGGTTTGACAGAGTGTTTGAATTGTTTCTTGTGTGTTCTGTTTGTTGGCTTTTTTTTTGTTTTCAAATTTTGTTGCTTTTTCTTGTCGTCGTTGCTTTTAACCCGTTGATTACATTTTTTTTTTTTTTGTATTTTCTTTTCGGCATTTTGCACACAGAGAGAGACCGAGTGCTTGGGTGTGTGAGTGTGTGTTTTCCGCTTAACCTTGAAGAATATTAAATTAGAACCTCCAGGTTTATTGGGGGATAAATGCGTTTTTTTTTCGGTTCGTTCTTTCTCTGACATTTTGGCAAAGAGTTAAAGTGAAGCCCAAAATACATGTATAGTATTTTTGTGCGTTCTTTTTTGGTGAAGGTCTCCCAGCGGAATGATAAGACCGAACCGGTTGTTAAGTAGTTAAATTTATGCGTGTATTAATTTATTTTCTTCTTCGTTTTTATTCTTGCTTAATTTGTGGATTTTATGACTTCGGTTCGGGGCATGATAAAGGGTTTATGAAGATTATTTGATTTTGAATTTTTGACCCAAAACCACGGCAATCAACTGACACGCAACAGTGAGGCACTAAAATTGGGTGTGCAATTAGGTGGGAAAGAAAATTGCTTTCATCTCACAACTTCCGTTCGTTCGCCCCCCACCACCCGTTCGTTTGGCCAAATCAATCTCGTGATATAGATATCAAAGCAGTCTCGCGCATGCACCCGAATGAATACACAAAAAAATGCCAAAATATATATTTTGACAAACACACAATGAGAAGCCGATCCCACGAAAAAAAAACACCGCACACTAATAGCTAAACAAACATCCAATAAAAAGTATTAAAAAAAGCATTAATAGCCATTCGGTAGTGCTCACTGTATAACCTTCAGAAGCCGAAATTTTACGTGCGACGAATGAAAACGATATGATTTCAAATTACTGTTGTGTATCTATCATTCGGCGAGTGACCCAACTAATTACTGATATACAACAATAGTCTCTCTGCGGAATTTTTTAAGAGGAGACTCGAACATTTTGTTTTGTTTTTTTCTTCCCTCTGCCTCTGGTCATCAAGGCTAGCTGCTGACAGTTGACGACGACGACGACGACGCCACCACACTCAGTCAGTATGTTAATCAAACAATGATAGCTGGAGAAATAATAGATCGGATCGCTTGAATGCAGTACGAAACGACACAATTGCGATGTCCAAAACCAAAATTGAATAGAGGCGCTCACCCGCCCAACCTCCCTCCGCTCAATTGAACCTGTCAGCTGTGGACAACGACGAAACTTCTAGTGAATGCTTTATGGAGGTGACTCCGGCCAAAGAGGTCAGAGTTGGATTTGAATGTGTTTTTTTTTTTTCTTTCTTGAAACCGATGCGCGTACATGCATGAATCAGTGTCTTGAGTTATGGAATCTCCCTCCCAGCACGACACTGGCATGCTCGCGCCAACACCGGGATGGGTTTTGAAAACAATTGATTTTTTTTTCCTCGCCGACGCGATGAGAATACTTGAAGCGGCACGTTCACGACGTGTTCGACATGGATTATTGCGAATTGATTTTTGTTTCATCTAATCAAATTTAATGCAGAGTTGTGTCTTTGAATGCATTATCCGGTGGAATTGAGCTTTAAAGGGGGCAAGATTGGGGGGCGAGTACCTGCGATGGAGAATTGGGTTACAAACTGCGTTCCGCGGATGTGTGATGCCTGGCCTGACTAGTAGATAGAAGTTATTGACTTAAGAATGTGATGTTTTATGACTCTGAGTCTGTTTTTTTGTTTGCCCTCCTCATTCGACATTCCTGCCTTGTCTCTCGCACCAGATTGTCAAGAAATATAATTTCGTCCACGATGGGTTGTTAAATTCCGAGAGTGGCTAATAAAAATCCGCAAGTCAAACTTATAAAAATGTTTGTCACATCCGAAGGAGACTTAAGTGAACCTCTGGATGAGAACCTTTCGCTCACTACACTATATGCTATATCTTTGATCAAATTCAGACGACGACAACGACGAGAACAACAAGAAGGAAAGCAAGCAAGCAAAGCGACTCCAAAAATGTGCACAACACTCAAATTTTATCGCAAATCAAAAACACCGAAAACGAAAACAGAAACGCCTTCATTGCCCCCCAAAAACTTCATCCCTATGGCACACACACACACAGGCACAGAGAGTTTGAGATGTACATATGGTGTAGTTTTTTTCTTCTAAAAATGAAATGGCCATTCCATGCTTCTTTTCATTCTCCTGTCTTGACTTCAAACGCGCATCTAAGTTGTTTTCGTTTTCAAATTTGTTTCTCTTTCTTCTGTTTTTGCAGTTCGTTGGTTCGTTTTTTTGTTCTTTTGGTTGCTGGGCACAGTGTTCCTTTTTTGGGGAACGTCCAACTCGGAGAATAAAGATTATTGTTTTGTGGAAATTACAGAAAAAAGAGAGAGAATAGAAACAGGAATCCCGAGTCAGCACATCGCGAATATATAAAAGTGAAATAAAAACATAAATAAAAAAGACAAAAAAGAAACTTTAAAGACTACAAAGAATGTTAAGAGTCAAGAGTTTATGACGGAGAAGTGATGGCTTTTATTTTGGTTCTTCATCTTCTGCGAAGAGGAACCCCATATTTATATATGTATTCTTTTTTATATTCTTCACACGAGTAAGTTACTGGTTTTCATATGTACACCACGCCACGAGAGTTATAGTTTTGTTACTACTCACAAAAAAAGACACCAAGTCTTGTCTATCGCGCGACTTTAAAAAAATGCAATTAATCATGAATAGGATTGTGTTTCTTTTCTCAAGTCTAAAAATAGCACGTTTGATAAACAAAACAATATACAGAACATCCGAACAACCGAACAACCGAACAACCGTGATCTTAAGTGTATATAATCGGAAGTCTAGAGGCTATCTTTTTTTAAAGTGAAGGTTGTTACAGCCATAAATCTTAGAAATGATGAGCCAATATAATCACTCATCGAAATGATGAAGGAAAACTATGTGTGAGTCACATTAATCGAGTAGTAGTGCTGGTTGAGGAAACAGAAGTTAATTTATTAATTAATGGACATCACTAAAGTTAATTAATGCAGTCGTTTCTTTTCATGCTTTCGTCTCATCTGAATTTAAGGAAGATCTAGGTAAATAACCTGAACGTCGAACAGTGAGACACTTCCTCTTACCAGAGGTCGTGGATTCTCGATTTCTGTTGATGATATTTCAATTTTTTTCTTGTCTGAACCTAAGGAATCACTTTCCAGCGAGTTCCCAAAAAGTTTGGTCATCGACTTTTTTTCAAAGAATTCCTTAGACACAGACCCTGCAGATCGTTCTGTCCCTCTTATCAGCTGTCAAACACATCTCAACAACTCCATTTCCAAGCAAACATCTCACTACACATCCATTTAAATCAACTTTCAAACCACTGCCCCAGAAAAACTGACTGTCCCCCCAAACAAACCGCTCTTTCATACAACTCCCGCTCGTCCCACACACCAGGAATCAATCTCCCATCGATTCTCCTCAAATTCACACATTACCCAATCATTACAATCCCTAGAATCCCTTCAGAAGTCCTTGAAATCAAAAAATCGAAATCGATTCCTCTTGAGCCAGAAAAGTCGACTCTGTTCATTTCACATTTTACTGCATTTTTTCGTGTAAAATGTGTCAAAAAATGAAAATCGATTTTTCTTGATATCCCGACACTCTAATTGTGTCCTTTCGGTGTGGGTGCGTGGCAGTGAGTCAGCTGAAGCTAAATCAGGCGGAGTTTCGTCTTAATTTTGTGTAATTTTCAAGAAATGTGAATTTTTCGTTTTTGGTGACGTCACGAGAATGTTAGTTTTCTGCTTTTAATTGTGCACCGCTGGCAATGACCTAGTGAGATGACAGTTGATTTGTATGCACATTCGTATGGAGTGTTACCAGAACGACAGGCGGAGGTGTGCGCCCGATCATATGAAGTGGTTTAAGGATGTGTTGTGGAATTTGTCGAGAAATGGGTTCTGTAGGGAATTTTTGGGATGGGCGTTTGAGAAATGGGTTGGAACTCATTTTTGGGGGGGCTTAAGGGACTTGGGGAGAGTTCTTAATCAATCTTCTAATCTACTAGAGCCTATTGACTGTTGGGCTAGACATCGAGAGCTTTTTCTTTCCAACTGGATGGACGCAACAGAGAGCACCCGTATTCATAAGTAGGTACACTGACCCCACCTCTGACGCGCCATTGATTTCCATCAAATCAACTTCAGCAAACATTTTTGCGTGCCAAACAAGTCCTTGCGATTGGTTGGTCAGAAATTTCGCGAAAGCAATTAACAATTCCACGCTGTTGTACCCCCACGCATGGATGGCAGATACATAAGTTGGTCTGGCCATGTTTACTGTTCGTGTGCTGTTTTGGACATTTGAATACATTTCCATCCCATCCACGCCGAAGAGGAACCACATCAACCATCGTTCAAAAATTTGAAATTCTGAAAGCTTTATCAGTTTCGCTCCACCGTCTCCTTCGGTTCGCGTCTCGCCACTGTTTTTGGTGTTACCTTTCTCGAAATGGAATGAAAACGTGATAATAAATTTGAGACAAAATGGAACAGCGCAACTGCTCCGAGCCGTCTCTCTTCAGGTTCATTCATGACTTTCATTCGTCCCACGTAGACAGCAGTGCCGGGCACACACAACAAATGTTACACCATACCAGCTCTTGGCTCTCCCCGGACACGCATTGGTCATTGGCCATTCGATTGATGATGGCACGGCGGTAAATGATTGTTAGGTTTGTGTGTGCTTGAATTTGATTAAACAAAATTTACGCTGTGAGTCACTTTGGCAACCAAAAACGGACAACGGCAAACCACAACGCGAACGACAACGCGGCAAACGATTGACTACTCGACTATCTTGCAAAATCTGAAGACAATCGCAGTCGCGACCGAAAGTAAAGTTCAATGCCTGCACGGCAAAAGGCGGTGCCCCTCGAAATGGCGGGGGAGAGAGACGGGGGAATGAATACAGAGAAAAGGAGATAAGATTACATGCCCAACCTTAAGCCAATTAGCTCCACCGACCGACCGACCGACGGCACAAGTCACTTGTAAGCGAAAGGGCTCTCTAATTTATGTCACGTACGAAAGATGACTATAAATAAAGATTGTGTTTTTTTCTGCTTAGCCTTTAATTTAGATTTCAATTGATTGGTAATGCAAGTCAAGATAAACAGAACAACGCCTTGTTTTGACCAAAAACCGCCGGCAAGGTGGGAAAAGGGTGCGTCAAAGTGTGTGAGCACTTTGGTGTCGGTGGGAGATTCTGTTTATTTACCCAGTGGCACGCGATTGACAAATCAATTTAATCATTGTCTGCTCTATCGACTGTCAACTGCCATCTGTCATCCGTCACTTGACCCGCATTCGTTCGCTCTATTTTGTGCCAGATCTTCGCGAACACACTGATTGGATTAATATGTGCCCAGAAGTGTGAACGATCGGCGGTCCAGATGGAGGTGTTTAATGAGAGAAATAAATTACAAAATTGTGTGCGTGTGTGGGATGGCTATACGGCTGATTTCAATAAATTTATACGGATTTTTTTTTTTTCAATTTAAATTTTCAAGAACATCGGATTCAAAGTCATGGAGCAGACCTTGTCTCGGCTCGGCGTGTGTGTGTGTGTGTGTGGGGCGGGAGGAAGGTCTGATTATGTTTTATTGCTGGCTACTGGCAATCGGAAAGAGCATCGTGCCAGATGCTATATTTATTCACAGAGAGAACAGTCAGAACTGGTAATGTTTTCCAAGTACACTTAAACTTCCTATTTCCTCGACTAACTCTTCACTCTCACCACACACCACACACCAGGCAGACCTTTTCCAAGGTCCGCAGGCATGACAAAAGGTTAAGAAAAACAAAAAAAGAAACATCTTGAGGTCGTTAAAAATTATGAATTTTTGAACGTATTAAGTCTGTTGTCACTTCCCGTTCGCTTCCGAGAGGCAGAGACCCTACACACCGGTGGGTTATTATTTATTTGACACTCGAGTTAGCCAAGAGGCCTTTTTTTTAACGATCACTGAACGTTGTATCTCCTATCCGACACCCAGCCACTGTTGGGTCTTTTGTCGGTTTCTCTCCCTTCCCCAGTCACACACTTCCGTAGTGTCTGCCGCCAGACGTTGCGGCGCATAGGGCCGACGTGGGAACAAAGTACAGACGAAGGAATGAAGAAAAATCGAAAGTGTAAGAGAGGAGAACGAGAGAACGAGAAGAAGTGTGTGCCTGTAAGTGGGCACTGGGCAGTTTTGTCAATCAAAAGGTGAACTGGCTAACAAATCAAAACAGAAAAATCCAATAAAAATAAAATAAAGCAATATGAGTAAAACCATGTCGAAGGCGACGACTTGGGGGCTTAACCTTTTTTTTTTCTTCTCTGATAAGCCTCTGTGTTGTCTATCTGCACCGGCAGGCATCACGAGGAATGCTTTGATGATTCGAATTCGCTCGACGGTGACAACAAATGCGAGATAAGAGTTGATTTCGTTTTCACTGCGTCTAGCAACATAATCGTTCGTGTTTTTTTTTTTTTTGGTTCTGCTGTTCCGTCGAAACAAAATTAATCACAACCTCATCGCTGATGAGTGGAGGAGGAGGAGGAGGAGGGGTTTTAGCCAAATGACAACCAAAAGGTAAAACAGGCGTAACCATGCCCAAGTTGGACGTTTCGGGCGTTGTAAAGGTTATCAAGAAGAGTTAAGAGCGTTATTTATGTACCTTTGTCGTGTGAGGGGAAACTTGAGGTAGGGCCTACATATGAGGAGATGTTTGATTAGACGCTTGCGACATGCAAAAGTTGCCTACGACATGCTAGTTTTTGGTGTAATTTATCGAATTAATGTGTGCTGCGCGAAATTAATCACCACCGTGTGGGGAGAGCTCAAGGTTGTCACTGGTGTGCGTTACAAATTGAGGGACTGAATGGGTTGGAATGAGGGTTTGCAGCTTAAGGTTAATTATTTCTGGAATCTCTGCGGAAGACCCTTAATCTGAGGTAGCTAAGCGGATTTTCCTAATAAACTGGCCACCACATAGTTAAAGACTCAGGCATAAAAAAAGTGTCATAAATCATAAGAGATAAAAGAGATTGCCGAGTACAAAAAGGGCAAACATAATGCCATTCCATCAAGAGCCACCTTAATTTTCTCCACTCACAAAAAATAATTATTATTTTGAAACAGAAACAAAAAAATGCAAATGGTGGGTAATTTCAAGTTCAGGTAGCCCCGCACACAATACTTAACCGCACACATATCAACCAATTAAGTTGATTAACTTCCTTTACTATTCTTGGAAAACAACAACGAAAAAACCACCTCTTCTTCTTCAAGCAGCAGCACCGTGCCTAGTTGTAGTAAAACACTGATTCCTTACGTGTCCCTCAACTCAACGCACACGGTAAGCTTTTCGTGAGTAGCATGACTTTGGCATGCACAAACACTTTAGCTTCACCGAAATGTATAGACGTGTGTGTATAGACAACGCAACCTTTCAAGAAGGTCGAAAGCGTCAATTCGTTGGATTATGTGGGTTTCGGTTCGGTTTTCGACTTCCTACATTTATTTCCGTTGCTCTTTTGCTACCACAACCCACGGCATGGCGTATTAGAGGTTTTTTTGAGTAAAAAGTTTGTTTTTTTATTGCTCAACACCCACCCATGTGGTTGGTTACATTGCAACAGCTCTTCGGTCAACATCGGCGCCACCTACGCGCGAATCTGTAGTCGGTTCGTCGGTCTCGGCTGTATGTATTTACTTATTCATTTCGACACCTGTTGATGGTGGTTTTTGACAGTTGATGGACAAAACACTGAGGGACTCCTTAAATTAGCCTGAGTATGCGCAAGGGGGGTCATTAAACCGCAAAGAAAAATTGCTGTTGTGTATCCAATGAATAAACACACATTTTTGGTACATCTGCGGTTTTGATGTGAAATTCACATTCGAACTTTCAAATGAACTGACTCAGTTAACCGTCCCAGGTCCGGGAAGGGAACGTGTGAATATGTGTCTCATTTTGAAAGTCCTCGTAAATGTGTTTCTCACTTTCACTGGTTTATGGAGCTGTTTACGTCAATCAGACAATCGATAGTTGATCGCGAAAGGGACAAAATGCGAGTAACTGCTCCACAGACAGACGGAGAGTGGATGGAAGCAGTAACATTTTGAACCCACTATAAATTCACGTCAATGCAGGCCCGCAATGGCTAGTATTTTATTTTTATTGCTATCGATTAGATATTATCCCATTATTAATGGATTTTATTTTCAAGCGATTATTGAACACCTTCCGCGGTGGCTGTCTAATGCCTTCGATAAATGCTGATCGTGTGAATGTTCAAAGAAAGAGAAAATTTCAATTACAACAATGTCAGTGTGGAACAAAAAAAAAATACCCTTCGATCGTAAAAATTGAAAATTAGTATGTAAATCCATTCGCCTTGGTCTTCTACAATGTATCTGCAAGCTCTGTGCAGTGTCGTGAAATGGATATAACTATCAATGTCACTCGGTGATGGTTTCATTTATTGCGCTGCTGCCACTATCCCCGTTTGCGGTTACATAACATGTGTAACAAAAAAAAAATAACAAAAAAATCATTCATTCATCAATTTCATTCATTTCCTGTTCTTTGAAGACACTCAATACATCTTTTTGCAATTAAAGCAAAAAAACAACACAGACAACAGCATCAATGATGTACAAATTTCCCGCCGCGTCCTATCCCACCGAGAGAGAAACTTAACAAAAAACTCACGACACTTGACATTTTGCCAGACAATTTGCCAGAAAATTTCCGTCACTAAAAGTTGCCGAAATTCTCTGGTATGTAACAAAAAAAAAGAAACAACAGAATTCATTGGCTGAAGAGATGCTTGGCTGGCATTGATGACTGGTGATGGGTCAAAGTTTAAATGACAAAGTGTATGTACTTGGGCGCAGTTTGCGATTGACGAGAGAAGTACGTTGTGTACTTTGAGCGCATTTGACGACGACAACGACGACGACGGTGGCGCTTACACTTTGAAAACGAGTAATCTAATAATAATTGCTTTTGCAGTGAATTTAAGTGTTACCTTTTCTCTCTCTCTCTCACTTTTAACGAGGCCACCGAATTAATTGAGATACATACCCACTGTAATACGCGCTTTAATGTGGCAATTAAATATAATTTTTTCAGAAATTTATAGCTCAGCTGTGCGTTTGACAGCATTTAATATTTTTTTTTATTGTTAAATTTTAAGTAAGTGCAAAGTGCCGCACGTGATGAGTTGACGGAGGGCGGGGGTCAAACGGCCAACATTTTGAAAGAAATTATGACAAGTTCGACGTCCAGAAGGAGGACAGAAGTCATCTCATCATTGATAGCTAATCACTCCAATTTCACATGTCAATCTTTTGAAATCCAACACCCATCCCCTCCGAACAGTCACACACAAGCACGACCAATTAGCGTCGCCCTGACACAAATCCTGCACATCGTCTTCAGCGTGACACGTTGATCGTTTGTTTTTTTGTTCTTCTCTTTGAAATATGAGCCGTTTTCAACTGGCACACCCGCAAAACAAGGAACGCTTTTCCATCACTCACGGCGATGTAATTCCCATTCACAGTTGCCAATTAACAAAATGTGTGACTTCATGAAATTGAATTTCAAAAGAAAATCCGCCCGAGCGTTCGGGAAGAGGCAATTTTTCGCATGCCTGCATGCATCTTCATAGTAGCAGCGCAACTGCAAATTGCCAACGCTGCCAGCGCTCGCCGCCAAAGTAAAACACTCACGCACGCACACACCGTCTGGCCGAGTGTCAGATAGGCGTCGTCTCATCCATTAGATATATTGAAGTTCATCGTGTTGAGTAATTATGAGGAGGAGCAGGAGGAGGATGGTTGGGGCGAAAGAAATGTTGCCACACCACAACCCACCCGCCACCGTATTTACTTGGCGTCGACCCCGCATTCAGGCGTCTTCTATCCCTCTAACAACAAGTTGTAATCTATGGCTGAAAATGTTTATCCGTGTACATTATGCATGTGGTTATGGGCGCTTATCCATTTACACACTACTCTGGGTTCGTCGAGTTCCGAGTTCGTCCCCAAATAAGGGTGCGCTTCATGCTGTGTGCCTAAAGTTCCCTGTTCCAATGTGCTTATGCTACACACCAAAGTATGCGTGCTTGTGTGCGCCGGCCAGGCAGGCCCAAATGGAAAATATTCTCCACATGCACCGTGTTGTTTTGTGAGGAGGAAGTTGCCGTTCGGTCTCTGTCTGATGTTTCCCCTCTCTCTAAACACACGCGAGTTTCTGTGGAAAAAAAAGCTAAAAATCATAAATTCGGTGCAAACATCCTCCGGCGGTAGAACAATTGATTTATTTTCGGTTGCACCCGGGCGTATGTGGAACATTTAAACAGAGCAGAGATAACTTCGATCATCGGGATCAATTTAACACCTCAACTGGAATTGGTGATTATCTGCAACATTCATGAATGATCACCACTCATAATGGGGTAATCGTAATCACCCACCCTTCTCTCGGGCGACTATTAAAAATCCATCATCGGCACCGGGGTCGGAATGAATTGTGTGGGTTTCATTTTTTCTGTTCAAGTATTTCCTCTCGGCACTGCTGCTGCGACTAAGTGCCGCTCAGACAGACAGTACCATTCAAAAAGCTGTGATTAATCTTGAACTTTATGTCTGGCTTTTTGATTGTATCTATTTTTCTATGAAAGATAAATAATGTACGAGTCGCCGTCAATGCAAAGCAGATACTGCATCATTAATCATTGATGCGAAGAGGGACGGGAGGGGGGAGTGTGGTGAAACATAGATTTTTTTGTTGTCGACTTTGGCTTTGGCTTTGAATGTGGGAACGACGAATTGAAGAGCAAAAGAAAAAACTGAGTTTCATTTTGTTGCTGCTTTCAATTGAGTAAATTTGAAGCGATTAGTTTAAGATAATTGGTGTTATTAGTTATGGAAATGACGACCAATAAAGTTGAAGTTGTTTTCTTGAATGGGTTCGCGGTTGGTTTTTTTTTTGCTGTGGTGTTGTAGGGGGGTCTTGTACTTGATGTGGGTAGTTTGATCTCAAACTTGTCGTCTAAACTTCAAACTTACACACTCAAAACTCATTCCGTCTTTTACTCGACGTGGGCTTGGGTGGTGGCCCGTGGCGTTGTGGGTATGTGCGTCGACCCCAACCTCGACGTCGTAGGTTCGATTCCAGCTCTGAGCGACACAAATAATGTTCACGACCCCACCTCTTTCGAGTCACTGACAATGCTCAAAGAATATTTCCTGTCTAGAGAAAGCTTCTCAAACTTGGCCGTTCGGAGTCGGCATTAAACTGTAAGTCTCTTCCACTCGTGTGAGAACAATAGCACGCACAACACGAGTGGTTGCTGAGAAGCTAGGCCCTGGCCCTCTATGGGCTGTACCGCCACCCATATTATATTATATTATTCAACGTGGGCTTGATTTAACGGTAGGTTTTCCTATTCGTACACAGGCTTCCTGATCTTAAAACTCTTAAAAAATGCTAAAAATCCCTCAAAACTTACGCAGTCAACCCTCATTCGATTTAAACACCCCCATTTTCATCCAAAAGTCATATCAATTTGCCTTGTTCAATGAATTAAATCACGTTTGAATGCACGCGCTCCCTTTTTTAATGATGATTGAACACAAAATTTAATTCCGCATGAGGTTTTTTTTTTTTGTGTTCTCTCCTTTTACGATCACGACAAACACTAAACCTTCCCCCTCCCCTGCTCAGTGTGTGTGCTGGATGAAGTTCGAAATTATTTTCCACCATCATCAAACACTGGGTGGATGGACATACCATAAACCAAGCAACCACGACGACGACGACAAAGTTTATGAGCTTGAATCTTTTACATTCTAAACACGGGGCGCCAAAGCTTTACAGGGTCAGGATGTAATTACACCAAAAACTAAGGCAATAAACTTAATGAAACGCATAGTCACCTAGGTCCTTGAAGCGCGTGTATGTGCTGGTCTCAATCTTGACATTTTAATGGGGGTGGCGGGAGACATTCCCTTTGGTCTCTTTATGACTTGACCGACTCCAGTGGCCAGACCCTTTAATGGGCTGTATCTACTTTAATGTGAAGCAAATACGAAAATGTTGTGACTTTTTCATTAAAACAGTCACGTAGTCTGACTAAGTTAATTTATTCAGGTGAGAATTCTGTTTATTTTGACTTGCAGGCGGTAGTGTGTCAGTAACAAAGCAAAAAAGAAAAAAAAATAAATAAATGTTATGTCGTTTTGCGAGCTATACTCTTTATCTCAGTCTCAAGTACTCAAGTATGGAACGTACAAAATATATATCTTGCATCCATTTGAAGGGGCATTTTGTTTAGATAGCACACGACATGCCCGGGCATGACTGTGAATAGTGAAATTTTCTTCGAAAAATAGGTACACACACTTGCGAGCGAGCTTATCTTTATCTCATTCCAGTTAATTCTCCGATATGACTTAAAACACACATTTTTCGTGGTTGTCTGTTTTATATCTACTAGGTGTACAAAGTGAATCAATTCTGTTTGCCTTCGTTTTTGTATTTTTTTTTTCAAGTGCAAAGTTCACTTGAAGGAACAAAAAAAAAAAACCATCCTCCTCAACGTCCACGCACGCGTTCGTGTAGATTCGCTTGATATCTTGAAAACAATTTTTCACTTCCAAATGCCCCCTCACTCTCAAGAGGAGAGTACTCTTTTTTTTTCTTCCTGATGGACATACCAGAAGTCTTCCAATTATGAAACGAAAAAAAATGAGAAAATCCAAAAAAAAGACAGCATCTTCAAAACTCCAACACATACATCAAGTGACGAACGACAAATCACGAAAAAAACGTCGACGACGAACGATTTGAAGATGAAAGAGGATAAGGCAAAGAAGCAAACACAAAAAAAGCGACTCCAAAAAAAGCACAGAGTGGGCATGGTATGGATATAATTATTTTCGTATCTAATACCCCTGACCTTGAACGAATTTCGTTCTCGTCGTGAGTTCCCTCCACACAAAACTTATTGTATTGCTTCAGTTTTTGACGTTTTTTTTTTGTGTTACTTGCTGCTGGTGCTGCTGCTCTTGCTGTTGCTGTTTTATTTATGACCCCAGAGCGGGTTTTCGTGAATGCCTCGCGTACACTGAATCAGAGGGATTGAAGTGAACTTATATATCTTTTTTGGTTGGATTCTTCAGTGAATGCTGCGCAGGCTGGCGTCGTCGGGTGCGTGACGTTTACTCTCAGAGAATGATTGTTTGGGTCATTAAGTTGTTTCAGTTGGCTTCGTGAAAGAATTGTTTGTTGACTTATTTATTTATTTAATGGATAACAGACATTTTGGATATGTGTTCAGCACACTTGCCCCCACGATCAGTGTTTCTGCGCATTGTGACAAAAAATTCCCTTCATCGCCATTCGATGTATACGCAAATTGAGGGGGAGTCCCAAACCTGTTAGGCACGACTGTTCGTATACAAAAATGCTGTTTGGCTTTGGCTGATTGTCATAATCAATTACACACACAATCGTGTGGATCACCCATTTTTTGTTTGTTTTGGGCGTACGTGACAGATGCAATATTTGCAACATTTTTTTGGTACTTCTGATTCATTCCCCGTCAAGCAAGTAGAGTATTCCCAGTTGTCACTTGCTTCCTGACTCAGAGACACTCTCTCAATAAAAATTCATTTAATTTCTACAATAATTGAAGATCGTTCTTTCTCTTGCTTTGACTACACAAAAAAAAATGTATCATACATGCACACGGTTATCGTAAACACTGCCACATCAAAGAGAAACCCCACTCGTGTCTTGGCTGTTTTAATATCTTAATCGACTATAAATACAGGTCCTTCTCCTCGAAGTGGCTAATAATAAATTACCATCAATTTGCTTCCGCACGGACGCTCCCCACAAAGCTTGTAATTTTTAGTACACATAGAAATTCGCTTATGCCAGAAAACTGTCACATTACTTGACATTTATTGTGCATATTTCACTTCACGGTAAGCCAAACAGAAGGAAAGGCTAAAAGCAAAAGCAGGGAACTCTCTTTGTGGTGTATCGACAGATTTATTCTTCTCGCTGCGATCAGATCTCACAGATCTCACCTAGTACATCCCTTCTGTCCGATGTCAACGTTAATCTGTGTTGTGACACATTCCTTCTGTCTATCTCTTCCCCTCAGACAAAATTTCCATCGCAAGGTTACCTACCTATAAAACAAATCAAAAGCAAACAATACACGAAATATCCAGCAGATTTTTTTCATCACAAAAAAAAGAAACAAAAACACTGAGTTTATGTAAATAGAACTGTGATTTAGGCGGGAGACGCCGCACCGGGGCTAGGTTGAAATGTTGCCAACCATCCATACATCTACAGGTGTGCCCCGCACCAGACCAGAGAGCCCTCTCACAGACACCAGCGGATTTTAAACAATTCACAATAGATGGACAGATAGATTTCGATCAGGAAGTTAGAAGCGCCGCCATGGGTGGTGGGAGAGAGGGTAGAGATTAATCACCAAAGCATATCACTCACACAGAGTGTATATGTGCCTACAAAATGAGGAAAGAACAATCAAATTAATTCTAATTATTTTTATTTCAACCCGATTCAGGGTCGACTATACATTTATTTTTTCGTCGGTCTGTGAATATATTTGCTTGCTAATTTGCATTTGTGAATTGTTAAGCCGACGATGCGATCCAAATTGAAGTTTGAAAAAAATATATATATAAAATAAATAAATAATCTTTGTGCTGCTGCGTCTCTATTATCTTTTCCAATTCAGCAACAGCAACAAAATCAAAGGTGAAGCAGAGCTTATGGTCTGTTTGGTCGGCGGAAAGATGTATGACCTAGATTACCTTGAATCTTATATTTATGATTATTTTCATATTTTCTGAATTATACAAATTGTTTTGAGTGTCGTTGGAAATGTTAATGATGACAAGGTGTTTGAGTGGTGTGGAGGCGCATAGAAGCGTATCCAAACGATGTGGTCTGGTTGGAGTTTTTTTTTTACACATATTTTTGTTGGGGTGCAGTGTAAATGAATCGTTTGCTCTTTTTTTGAGTATACAACAAACACAAAACATATGTGAGTCCAAAAGCAAATAAAATTAATCCCATTAATATCATGCAATACAGTTGATTGGCTCATAAAAGCTAGAAAAATGTGGTCGTTAACAGAGCGTAACATATTTGTGACGCCTATAAACCTATTTTTGTTCCCGCTCCTGCGATGGTTTTGCATTTTGTGACGCAAATGTGAATTTTAGTTTAAACATTAAAAACAAAATTTAATTCAATTAATTAAACCATAATTTTAATGTTCCTTCTGTTTTTTTTTCTCTCTCTTTCTAGTGTTGATGAGAAGTGCACAAATCATGGTAAGCTTAATTGATTTTTGTTGACCTTTGCAACTCATTACAAACGATTGCACAAGTGTCAGTCTCGCGCTCGTCTCTCGGTTCCCCTCGGTATCAAGTTTCAATCATTCTCATTTAACATGTAAGCCCATCAAAGTATCATCAATCATTTAAATCGAATTCATAAACGCTGTGTGTCTAACGAGAAAAAAAAGAAACAACACTGAATGCGGTGATTGATGCAAAAATGTCCCTATTTACCCTCTCACTCTCCGGTCTCTGGGTCAATCTTTTGTGTTCTTTGTTCTTCTCTGCGCGTCCTTAAGGATCGACTCCAAAGCCAAAGACCCTTCTCGATTCCACCGCACAAAGGGGGCAACAAAATTACGAGAAGCTTTTCAAGTATATACTTCGAGGTCATCCTGCCACTAGAACCCTTGGCATTTCATTTTATTCTTCTTCTCCTCCTCCGACATCTATGAAGCCGCACGAGAGGATAAAGTAAAGGAAACGAAAAATTTCGATAGCCACCCCTAAGTGGTGTTTCGGAGGGTGTTTTCGCTTCGCGCTGGTATGGGTGGTCGAGACAATTGGACGCCAAATGTTGGTGCGGAGCTTCCTTGTTTATTATATCGCCCCCCACGCATGCATACAGACGCCATGTAGAGACACTCAGCCGCACAGAATGAGATGAAGATGCGTTAACAAGATCTAATTAAATGTCGTTAGTTCGTGTCTACCTTTCGGATCGGTTCTAATCGACTAAGTGTCTTAACTCTTATCGTCGCGTCGTAAGACCTTCCCAGACGTTGATAGGCCTAATCTGTGGAATGTTTACAATACACTCGGCCTTTAAGACTCTCGGGAGGAATTTGACAAAAACAAAGCAAAAAAAACACGATCAATCAGCTAGGACAATGTTTACGATATCGTCTGTCAGCCTCAGTGGGTGCGGTGGGGGATCAGAAAAAAAAAGTCTCTAATTACTTTGCGGAAGTTGACATTCTTCTTTTTTGTTTGGTCGGGTGTCGGTTCCACCTTCGGTTGATAATAATTAGCAAAGAGGACGTAATTCATTATGTAAATTACTTGCGGGAATAGCAAATATTTTATCTTATTTCTTAATGAATTCTGAATTCTCCTCCGCACTCACACGCACACATGGGGTTTTTTAGCAGAGAAGAAAAACATGTGTGCTTTCGTGGAAATTTGGAACTGTGTCGGATTTGATAACACAACCGAGGTCGGTCTTTTGGGAGGCAAATTAGCTGTCGCATTCGTGACACGCTGTCTGCCTAGGTATGACTGTATACACGAGTGATTAGAAAATTCTAAGAAATATTCTGAAAGTATTTCTGTAACGGAAAAAGAGTTGATAAATTGCCATGGAGACTGTTTGCGTCGGTTGTGGTACATTTTTGTTTGGTTTTTCCACCGCAATGAGCTTGTTGATAGTTGAATACTGGAACTGATTCTAGTTTAACAATTTCGCGATGTGTGTACTTTGGAGCTGATCCATAGGATCGAAGAAGGGTTGAAACATGGTGTCCAACAATCGTTCCAAATCCACACAGACTCAATTCAAAGCCATCCGTGAGTCTGAAAATCTCATTTGTTCACTAAACCCACCCCAAACACCCTCATGAATCCCCAAAAAAAAAAAATAATTCAACAACAAATCTCCGTCGTCTCTAATTGAAGATGCTACCGAACGAAGATGGAAAAGCAATTTCCCAAAGTTTTCTCGTAAAAACCATCGAAACCACTTTCCGTCGATACATAGTGTCCAATATCACTTTACTCTCAATCACGTATGAATGAGGGTGCGACGCAGGGGGAGGAGAACGACCGCATTTCTCTCTCCCTCTCACCACCACTAAATCATTTTCCAATTACAAAGTAAACAAATCCATAAAAATCCTCCTCCGATGAGAGAATATCGATAATCCAAGATGACTTTGACCAAAAGTTTCATCCAAATTTTCAAGAAATTCGTGGCGCCCGCCAATTATCCGAACCCCGTCGTCGATGTGGAGTCTTCTTTTCCCCCTTGACGGTGCTTCTTTTACCCCACAGACAGAAGTGTTTCTCGTGAATATTTGTGAGATCGAAAAATGTATCTTTCTATTGATTTCAATAAAAATATCCCATTATTCATTTTTATCTCATTTGCTTTTGTATAATTTGTGGGGTGGTTTTTTTTTCTTCTCAAAAATCGCCCGCGTTGCTTGTTCGTGTCGATGGAGACGGAATCGATGATAGGCGGAGCGCTCGACGCGAACAATTGGATTTTAAAAATAGACAACGCTACAAAGCTGATCTAAATTGCACTGATCCTAATCACGTTTGTACGTTTATTGAGTCAAAGTGATGAGGATTTCAGATCTCATTTGGCAGCGGAAGCTGATGTGTAGACTAAACGGAGGAGTTCAGTGTTTCTTTTCATCAACACCAAATTAAGTCGTTAAACTCCCAAAAAGAAAGTCCAAATTGCACGTCCAAACGAAGGCCCAAACTTGAAAGCCTTTCACATAAATTAACCTAAAACTGAAACAAGATAGATGGCTCCACCTATCAGTGATAAACTTCACCTCGAAAAAAATAGGGGAGTGAATTAATTCATAAAACGATACACAAGTCAAAAGAAAAAACACAAGTCTAATCCGTCCAGTCGCCGAACGAGCAAAAAGAAGGTGTAAACCAACTAATTTGACGCACGACTTCCAAAGAGGTATCTCATAAATAAATCTAATTCCATTTGAGGCAATAAATTGTGGGCTCTATACACCGATGGGGCTCCCATGCATCCCACACCTTAAAAGCTGCTCCTCGTTTTCTTTTCCTCCCTCACCGTCGGTTTCTTTTAAATCAATCCTTTCAGAGGAATTGTTTCTTGAGAAAATCTCCTCTCCTTGTTAAGCGCGTTCGCGGTGGTCTCAGGCTCAGCTCTCGCCTGCTCCATCACCACACCTAAGAAATGGGAAAATTGCGTGCGAGTGTCACTTTAAAAGTTGCCTCCTCGGGCAGACGGACAGACAGACAGACACTCATTAAAGGCAGTGGATTTGTGTGTGTTGTGCTCGTGTGAAAGTCAAGACTTGTGTTCTGGAATTATTGATGAAAGGCTTCTTCCTAGGTTTGTCCTTGACATCAAAACCCATCGGCAGCGGGTTTAGTTTTCACTCTTTATTTGCTTTTAATGGTACACCCCACCCCGGTGGAATGGGGGAGAGGGAGAGACTTGGAGAATTAAGGACGATATTTCATTGTCCTTTGTGAGTTTCGTTTGCGTTTTTTTTTTGTTCCTTTTTTTCCCCTCTTGGTGGTGTGGTGGTGGTATTTGATGTAATCCGAACCTAATGGAATTTCGCACACCGCCAGGGTAGATGCCATTTTTCCATGCCGCCTAGCTTTTCGGATAGGAAGTGGAAGGAAAAATCAATTAACCCTTAAATGGGGCTTGGGCTTGACGCAAATGGTAATCGAATATATTTTTTAAACGAGATCTGTCGGAATCCGTAATCACAACACAATCCATTTGATTGGTTTTTCTGCTCTTCCCTTGTTCTCTCTGTATGTGCTGTCCATGCCCACACGATGGGGATAAGGATAACGAGGGTGTATTCGTCAGTGTGTGTGTGTGTGCATGGGCTTGGTGCGTGTTATGTATAGTCGCCAGCAGGAAATGTCCTGGCGCCACTGGACTTAGCAACTCGCATACGCACAAAAACTAAGTTCAACCATTGAACCGTAGTACTGGTGGATGGAGGACGAAAGGTTTTTGTATGGTTTCGTCCACCGGTCTCAGTCGCAGTGTCCTTTTACGTTCGCGTTCATGTTCATTAGGAGGAGAGAGATTAAGCAGAATTAATTGTTGGGGCTTTTTCGACCATGGAACTATAGTTAAGTTGTTCTGAGTGCAAATATTCACGCAAGGACATAATGAATGGGCTTCGAGAGGGGTGCTGGCGGTGGTGTGGGTGTTCGGGTCTGTCGTGTAAATGATGGAGTGCCTGAACGCGCTACCGGAAATGATGAATGGTGAAGGGGCAATGAATTATGATGCGTGTTGAAATTTCGAGATGAAAGAATGGGATTTAGAGGAGTAGAGAATTTGTGTAATTTTAAAGTTAATTGAAGTGGACGGTTGTGACGGGACTCGAGGGAGAGAGTCATAAGAGGTTAATTAGGATCGTTTAATGTCCCCATCAACACGGTGCGCGTAATTATAACAAATTGCAGGAGGACTCCTGGTGGACAGGTGGCTGACACGCCCTGGTTTGATATGACGGATGTGACCATTGAAACGAGCAATTCGGATGGAAAAAAAAGTCACACACATTTGTATCTCCCCCACTTGAAACCCTTCGCTTCGTTTGTCAATAGTTTTTTTTTTTTGTTCAAGTTTTTAAACAAGTTTCTCACATAATTTGTTATCGCTTGTTGGTCATGATTGATTGCAAAGGGGAAATACGACAGTAAACTGTCAAGTTCAACGTATTTGACAACCTCTTGTCTGAGGTTTTGTGTGTTTCTTCTGAGCTGATTGACACTACACACTCGGGTACCTACTTGTAAGCGTTCGTGTGCTCATGTGTAGGATGGTGAGCAAACAATCGACCGCACCTTGGGTACCTCGAAAATCTGATTATCGACTGACTCTGCGTGGATTAACCAAAAAGCAAACAACAAATGCAGTCTTGTCGTTTTATGCTTTTCATACTTGCGACATGTAACCGATCGATGTAGAAGTCATTTCAAACGACACACATTTCCGTTGTGTGTTAAGTTGATCTCTCAAGGACAAGAGGGGCAACAGAGACACATGCTATCTAATATGATGGATGCAAATCGAACAAACAGTTGCCCGCTTATAATAAGTCTCACAAAATGTTGAATGAGATCATTTGTTTTGAATTTAATTGCGGGCACTTTCGTTTGAAGTAGATTTACACTCTTCTCACCCTCGCCACCACGAATGGCACACCACACTTCAGTCTGCGCCGCTGTGATGATGCCAAAACAATGTGCCATTGAATTGAGACGATAATAATAATTCTGGTGTGGAATTTTTAAGTTAAACAATATCAACTGCGCCAGGGGAGAGAACAATAGATCCTTTGACTGGCTGAAAAAATATTATCATATTTTTTTCCTGGTGATTTATTTGAAATAATTGAGACGGGAGGGCGGGTGATGGACTTGTTGAAGTGTAGCGGAAGAGTCAACACAGACGATATTTTATGAAAAATGCTCGACAAGTGGTACGCGTTTTTGACATTTACTGAGTGACAGACGGTCTGGTCGGGGCTTCTTTTGAGGCCAGACGAGGGGGAATAGATTAAGTGACGATCCCGGAAGTAGGGAGATTCCGTTTATAAGATAAGAATAATCGAGGGGGCGAATCTTCAGTCCGACTTCCAATGATGGCGTGAAGTTGTCTGCTTGCTGCGATCTTCAGTTAGTCTTCCAACGAGGTCATGAAGTTCATGCTTGAAAATTGTCTGCCTCCCAAAAGTGTGAAATGCACGTCAGTAAATTTCAGCATCTGAGTCAGCACGATCGGTAATTTATTGATAAGTACACATTAATTATGCTTAAACATGTATCCTTAAACAGAAAACAAGCAGTTAACGTGAATATACATGTATTTTCTGTTTATTTTTTTTTCGAAAACAAGACTGTGACACAGAATTTAAGAACGTGCTTGGGTCTCGTCGAAAATCACTCACTCTCCCCTCCGCAGATGAAACGAAAAAACAACGTAACGAGAACTTCAATCAATCGTCAACAACTTCAGACCTCCAGCCACCGCCGCAAAAAAATGATGTCTCTTCAATCTTCAACTTTATGAGTCATGTTGATTTGACTTTTGAATATTGACAGTGCAGTTTTTTTTTTCGTTTTCTTGAAGAACAAACAGACGAAGAGGAATACAAAAATGTAAACAGTAGCAAACGATTTTGATCAGAATTATATTTTTTTTTTGTTCGGTTTGTTGTTCATCCCAGCCACAGAATCAATATTCGTTTCGCAAACACACACCTCGTGTAGGCGAACAGGATAAATGACAAGAAAAAAAAATATATAATACTTAGTGTGCACATAAAAATGAAGCAACGTGATTTTAATCACGAAAAAAGGTGGGCAAAAAATAATTCAAAACGAAAAAGAACACTCAGAAGGAGAAGGAGAAGAAAAAAAATATATAATAGCTTTAATGAGCTTCTTTTAGGTGGGCAAAGATGGAGGGGTTTGGCTGGGGGGGGGACTATTGAATTTCGGAATGTATGAATTTTTTTTTAATCACACACAACTCCCTCTCTCTCTCTTTTCCCGCTCGGTCGATTTGCATGTTAAGTGGACAGACTTTGTTTTGGGGAGATCGCATTAATAATCAACAACAACAACAGCAAACTGAATGTAAATTTGAAAAGACAAAAAAAAAACCTCATTCATAACCAGCATTAGTCACACACAGTCGCCCGGGAGATGTGGATATCCGGTAGATGAAAATGATCACCGCCAATTAACAGCACACAAATTAACGGCTGATACATGTGTGCGCCCGAACTTAATTGAGTAATTACTCCGTTTGGAGTTCAACAGTTGATTAAACTGGATTAGTTCCACAAAAAAAAAACGAATGCCACCACATGTGGAGGTTCTCCCCAATACAACGAAGAAATTCTTATCAAATCGAAAGAACAAAAAAATTCCAATCAGCCTTTTGTCTGTGACGTACTTTACAGAGAGATAACCACAACACACAGATATCTGGTCTAATTAATTTACCCGGCTTTGCAAAAGGTGTCACACTCAACATTCTAGAACTACTTGTGTTCCGATTTTGGTTTTGTAACCTTATCAAAAATACGTTCTTCACAAGGACGTAACAAGTGAATGATTGACTGTGCACTCTCAGGGGATCGACGTTGGAAGTACAAACAAAAAATCGTCTCAAAAGATTCCAGATAATTAAGATTCAGTCGAGAGAAAATTGCGACAACGCACCGAGCGACGACGATGAATTTGAGTTCAACTTTTGTTGCAAAGGCAAATGTTGTTGTTTTGTTTTATTTTTCGTTTCTCGATAAGATGTCGTCGTGCCGTGTCTAGCTAGCTAGCTAACTAGCTAGCCCTTATCTGTGGCTGTGGACTGTCGTCTATGCGCTGTGACTTTGGACGAAGTGAGTCCGAGCACGTACGTCGTCGTCGAAGGGAGATGTGACGTGGAACATAACTCTATTGTTGTTATATAAAACTGTTTTTTAATGACAACTAAAATTCAATTCAAATTCCACAGAAATCCAAGACATTCATCATAATAAAACTCAATTTATACCGACTGGCTCTGGCATCGAAAACAAATTACTCACTTTCCACCGATCGCAAAAATCAATAAATAGAGGAATTCACCGATCCTTCTCATCCCCTGTCACTAGATGCCCTCCCTCCCTCTCAAAAGCCGGCATCTTTAGTTTAATTAAAACAGCAGCAGTTTCTATTAAAATCCATTCGGAGTCCAAGTCAAAACCGCATTTTTGTTCCTTCCTTTCTCTCTTCGAAATCAATTGAAATTGAATTATGAGGCGATCACTATGTCGTCGTCGGTGAGGAGGAAAGTGTGTATCTCTCCTAATCAAATTTGAATCAATCCGTTTTCAGACCACAATTCGTCGAGCAGCAGTAGCAGAGAGTCGCCGGCTCCATGAAAAACCACATTTGCTTGCCGTTGTGCGAACGTGTGTCTCTCCCCCCGTGTATGTGTATTATTTTTGGCCAAAAATGTTTATGTTGACTTGAACCATAAATTTAATTTGAAATTCAATTAAATTCTGTTCACAGAATAAATAAATATACAAGACAGCCTGTCTAGGGTGTGAGAGAAGACCGATAGATGTGCGGTGGGGAGTGATGTGAATGGGGTTTGAAAGCAAGGACTACAAGTAAATCACCGCAGGACAGATTGAGGCTCAGCACACGTCGTCATCCACACACAATAGACGGGCAGACACACAGTGTCGGTTCACATCACCACTTGACTGGGAAGTGTGCATTGATGGGAAAATTGCATAAGCGATTAACTATTCTGCAATCTCATTATTTGCGTGTCAGCTCTTCACTGGCATGTGTGTGGATGGGGGCTGGCTGGTAACTGTGGCGCCACTGCCACTGCCACTGCTACTGCCACCCCCCTTGACACTGATCATCAATCTAAATGTGCATAAGTTGATGATGGGATGATTTGGGGGCGAAAATGCATTTTTTGCATTCGACAAAAGTGATTTTTTTTTTGGGGTCACGGCTTGCATTTGAAATTCACGCGCAAAGCACTTAAAATATTTGAAATTTTCACACACGCTTCTCGGGCTTTATTTCCATGTTTGTTGAAGCAACTTGAAAGGTGTAAATGTGCATCGACACCGACAGCGGGGAAAAAATAACAAAAAGCTTTTAAAATTCTACAAAATGGCTGAGGGGTGGCGGTGGTAGAGAGTCAACAGAAACACACCGCGCCGGCCGGCAACAACAATCGCTGTGGCGGCGGCGGTTGTGTGGTGTGCTGTGCTACTACCCAGTAGATGCCGGCAAAGACGAAAAGTGGCCGTGAACGGCAGGAGGGAAGCTGGCTCTGTATAAATATTTCTGTATTTAATATGTACGGCGGCCTGAATTTGAAAGACACACACAAAAGATGCAGTAATTATTAGCGACCGACTGTGGTCGGCTGTGAAGTTTTTCTTTTCGTTTTGTTTTACTGTTCAACTGACGACTCTTTCTCTCTGAGTCTGCCCTGGGTCTGGGTGGTGGGAGCCGTGGGGTGGTGTATCCGTAGTAAATGTAAACGGTGTTTGAGTTAATTGGTTGCGGATTTGACTGAACGATAATTTGTGACTTGTAATTGTTGCTTAATTATACATTTGGCGAAGAGGAAATGAGGAAATGATTTCAATTTTATGTGAAATGACTATTTATTCATGTAATAATTGATATCCACTGATAACCCCTTGCACACTCAGTCTCTAGATCATTCTAACCACACACACACACATGAGTCACATCCCTCACACAATCGCTTACGGAAAACGACGACGACAATCAGTCGTACAATAGTTTCGTTCACAGTCAAAGTTACACTCATCGGTAAAATCAATAGAACACAAAACACGAACAAACATTCGACCTTGCACACTTCCTACGAAAGAACATCAGTTTTCAGCAATAAATCTCAACCTTTACGAGTCAGAAATGACGTCCATAAGCATACGACAAGAGGATTGATTTACAGCACACATGAAGTACAACTTCAAAGGACATTAATATCAATAATCAAAACCCCGTCAACCCATGCCTCGCCGCCAATCCAAGTCGCATGAGAGTTGATTCATCCATCTGCTGAAAATTACAAATAGGACAGCACATATACCATATATCGCTCAATAAAAGTTTGCTTTACATGGCTTTTTTTTTTCCACTGCCCGATGAGCAATGCCACAACAGAAGTCGTCTCGCCCTATCATTTATGCAGTGAACGAGATCTGCACAGGATCACGGGAGCGGAAATATCACGCGGCTTCCAATTGTGTACAGAATTAGGTCAAGTGGGCGAGGTGCAAGGAAATGTTTGTGTTTGTGTTTGTGTGTGTATCCTTCTCCTGCTCCAAGCCCATTTTGACATTCAGAAGGTCTCAAGTTCCAACCCAACCCATTTGTCACGAAACTATATGTGAAGAATTATTTTATTTATTTTTTTCCTTTTTTTTTTTGCTAGCTCGTGGCAGCGTTTATGACCGGCACCTCCTTCGAGAGAGCGCCGCCTCGGCATTGTTTTAGGGAGAGCGCAATGGAATTTATGGACTCTTTTAAAATACCCCTGTGGTGGGCAGAACGCCACCAACTCGCCTCGTCGCTACTCAGCCATGAAGGAATTAAAAAACACAGTAAAGTGCACATAAAATGTCAAATGATTGGACTGCTCTATGTGTGGCTGTGTTCTTTTTTTTCACAATTTTCCAAGAACTCTACACAAACGAACATTTAACAAATGGCGTGTATGTAGGTCACAGACAAACTGTCTGGGGTAGGTGGGGAGCACGTTCGTTCTATTTGTTCCTAGTCGGTTCCTGTAGTGCATTTAATTTCGCCCTTATGCAAACATATGTGTGCGCGCGGAAGTTTGTATAGCTGTGGTTAGCTTCTTTTTTTAATTAGTGTCGGTCATTTGTTGGTATGAGTGAATTCGTTTTTGTGGTCATTGTTATGCTGTGCGGGTGGGGGTCAGTACATGCGAAAGTGTAATGAAGTGCAGATAGAACAGAACGCATAAAGCGAGAATTGCTGTCTGGCCCGGTTGGCGAGATGATGAGAGGAAGACGTGAGAATTGAAATTAACACTTCAAAGGAAAACACATTATCGTTTGGGATTAATTGAATCCCCCCTCCGGGTCCGGTATGCTCCACTGAGGCTGGCGTGTTTAATTAGTTAGATGGGGCGTGTGTGTGTGTGTAGAGGAGAAACAGATGAAGGTTAGGGATACACATCAGTCCTGTGTCTGATGTTTGGCTGTCGATTCAAGGCGCTTCAATTGTGCCATAAACCATGCCGCTACGACAACTAAAAGGTAGGAAAATGTTCAAGAAAAAAATCAGTAAGGCAACAAGACAGTCGCTGGCTGACGCTGGAGAGCGGCGTCAATGTCGGGGATCTGAATTGGTTTTTCGCGATTTTGCTCCTGCATCAAAGCACAATGAATATATATATAGATCTTCTTCTTTGATTGGCGCTACAGTCCGGGTGGACCTGGGCCTCAACCAACATGCCTCTCCAGCCAGCATGATCTTTCGCCAGTTGCCTCCCGTTGCGCACACCAAGTTCGTTGAGGTCCTTTTCCACTTGTGTGCGCCATCTAGTGCGAGGACGTCCTCTGTTGCGCTGTCCCAATGGCTCGGTGTCGAAGACTCTTCGGGCCGGAGCTGTGGTGTCCATCCGCTCTACATGACCTAGCCATCTTAAGCGTTGGATCCGAAGACGCTTAACTAGGTGCATGCCGCTGTACAGTCCGTATAGTTCGTGGTGGAACCTTCTCCTCCAAACGCCATCAACGCAAACAGGACCAAAGATCTTACGCAGAACTTTTCTCTCAAAACAACCAAGAGCTTCTTCATCCGCTTTCAATAGCGTCCATGTCTCTGCGCCATAGAGCAGGACTGGGATAGATAGAAGTTAGCAAATTTGAGGTGTCAGAATTTAGTGATCTGAAGGATGGATGGATCTTGGGATGGATTTAGCATACAAAGACGCTTGTCTCCCATGCCGGTACGGTCATGGCAAAGTCCCCATTTCCCTAAAGTCCACTCGATTCATTGCTAAAATTAAACGCGTTGATTCAATTTGTCTCCATCCTCATTTTTCATCATTTTGAGCAATCAGATAAGCATCTAAAAAATTAAGACGCAAGGTTTTTTTCACATAATTCAGAATTATGAAAAAAAAACGTGGAATAAATTTATCCGACGGATACGAAACCTTTTTCACAGAATTGTCTTTTAAATGGCGACTTAATTAGAATTGAAAACAAGTCCACTTTAGTGGAACAACCGACGCATTTGCTTTATTATCTTTTTTTTTGTTTTTCTTTTTTTTAGTGACTTCTTTTATTGTTTGTCTGAGTTGAGGTGGGTTGGTTTTGTTTTTTTGGCGGTAACAAAAATCAACGTAGCAAGACCAATCTTAATGCTCTTTGACCATTATTACCACGTAAAGCCTTCACGACTAATGCTTTGAAATATTATTTAATTTCGTTTCGTTTTATTTTTGCATTCGGTTTCTGGGGCTATTCTGATCTTCATCAGTTGCCAAAAACCAGACAAATTCCATCCATTAAAATCCATCTACACCATAAATCAAAAACAAGCAACAGCAAGAGAGCCAACAAAAAAAAGATTAAAAAAATGTATATATGTACACTGAATTACAAGAGAAGACACAAGCTTAACTCCCCGCCTAAGCATACCCAAAATGTGTGTGTTTTCATTTGAACTCCACCATCCCTACCACAAGGAATGTGCTTTCACATGTATTCCCAATTGCAATAGAATAATGTGTATCGAAGCAGCAGAGAATGATGGGGGGATGGGGGAGAGGCAAATAAATCCTGATGATTGGCAGAGTCAAGAAACATCTGGCTTTAAAGAAGCTACTTCACCCAAATAATACTCTTGTGACTGAGTTTTTTTTGGAGGTCTTCTGATTTTTGAATTGAATTTATTGGGTGGCAGTAAGTAAGGCACACATCTGTTTGGCAAATGATTTTTTAAAGAATTTTTCTTTTTTGCCTACACACTTGTTAAGCAGATGTACAGTGGCACATTGTGAAGGGGGGGTTAATTTAATTATAATTGCTATTTACTGGCGAAGATTGATGGCTAGCTATTTAACTGATCACATAGACGAATGCCAACTAAAGTTCAGTGTCATAAATCCACTATCTACAGAATGAAAAAAACAAAAAATGAGAATCAACACAAATGATTTCCTCCTCCTCCTGCTTCTACTCCCACTGGTTTGGTTTATCATGCTCAATATTCCATTAACCATTAATTAAAGCAGTCTCTAAATTGGGCTTGATTGAAGAAGGCATACCACACAGCCACATCCAGACGTCGTCCACGTTGAGTGGACTTTTTCGGGAGGTCTCTCGCTCTTAAAGAATAACAGCAACAACAAGAAATTCTAATTAATTCTAATTATTAACGCGTTCCATTCGTTTGTTTAAAGAATTGCTCTTATTCTCCGTGCTGTGCTGTCTATTATAATTTATTTTACTACTCAACCTTGGAATCAATTGAAAAAGGATAAAAGTGAATTTAACCAAATGCACTTAATTAAACACCACACGCTTCCTATACTAGTTTCATTTTTTACATTCTATGAAGATAAAGCTCACTTAAAGACAATTTATCATATTTAACTAATGACTCTAGTTCTGATCCAGTATCTCTTTCATTTCATTTCAGATATCTTGCGCAAAAAGACGAACAAGTTAAATAAAAAAAAAGCATATATATATTATATATAAGAAAAACAAAAAAATCTATCTCAAGTGTTCTTATTTTTCTAAATGGCCACAAATCTAGACCGTAGTGAAAGTCAAAAGAAAGATTTATCTATATACAAAAACAACAAGAAAAAGTGTAATTTTTGTGATTTAAAAGAATATATTTATATTTATTTACCAAAACAACCAAAACTAACCATCTAACTGTGATTTTAAGCTTAATAATTATATTTATATATACACAAACATACACACGTAAACAAAATTAAGAAACGAACCACATACACGCATAAAAGGAAAGGAGCAAATTTTGTTTAAGGACGACGACGTGCGTGCGCTCTTAAAAGTGTTGTTTTAATTTTGTGTTTTTTTTCGGTTTTTTTCGTTTATTTTGTTTTATTTTTTCGTTCGGTTTTTATGAGATAAAAAATATTTGCAAATTCAATGAGAATGTTCAATTTAAATATTCCACCAACATCGCTCTTGGGCATCGATGGCAGTGGGCTGTGTTCCACGCCAAAGACCCCGGAGATTGTCAACTCTTTGATAGCAATGTCAAATCCAATGGATAATTATAATTTTATAACAACGCAAGGGATAGCGGTGCGGAATTTTAATTCAACAAATCCACAGGTAAGGACTAAGACAGGCATTTTGTATTTGTGTTCATCATTTCATCGTCAAGAAGGACTGTAACTTCGTTTTATTTTCCCTCGATCAGCTTCACGGAATCCTAGCAGATTTTCGGATACTGGAGGTCGTCATTATCCTTGATCACCTCCTCTGATTTCTAGGAGATTTTCGGGCACTAAGGGCTGTGCTTGTCTTCCATCAGCTTCACTGAATTCTAGGACAATTTCAGTGAATTCTGGGACAATTTCAGGTTCCAAAGCTACCGTCATTGTCTTTGATCACCTCCTCTGATTTCTAGGAGATTTTCGGGCACTAAAGGCTGTCCTTGTCTTCCATCAGCTTCACTGAATTCTAGGACAATTTCAGGTTCTAAACCTACCGTCATTGTCTTTGATCACCTCCTCTGATTTCTAGGAGATTTTCGGACACTAAGGGCTGTCCTTGTCTTCCATAAATTTCACTGAATTCTAGGACAAATTTAAACCCGACGCTTCTTACAAAAGACTTCTGTAGAGAGGAGTACTCTAATGGGCCTAAAGTGAACAAAGTGAAGCCAAGCTTTGGGTCTTCTTCTTCTTCTTCTTTGTGTGGCGCTACAGTCAGGGTGGACCTGGGCCTCAACCAACATGCCTCTCCAACTAGCGCGATCTCTGGCTAGCTGTCTCCAGTTTAGCACACCAAGTTGGTTGAGGTCCTTCTCCACTTGGGTGCGCCACCTTAAACGCGGGCGTCCTCTGTTGTGTTGCCCGACAGGTTCGGATTCGAAGCTTTGGCTCTAGACTGCTCAAAAAATGTCCCGGACGCCAATAGATTTCCTCTCTAGCCCCCTTCAGACTTGTTAAGGGATCTTCTGAAGCAACACCTAATAATGGCGCCCAACAAAGGACACCTGAGCAAACTCCCTTAATCTGTCACCAACTTCTTGGAGTTTCCTCCTACATACTCTAAAACATCCCTTAATTGCAGGCGGTCTCTTAACGAGATGGCCGAGCATTTTACCATTCACCTCATGTGGGTGCCGGGACACTGTGACATACCAGGAAACTGCAAAGCCGACGAACTCGCTAGGTGTGGTACAACCTCATCCCTATCGATAGAAGGGGTACCACCTTCCATGCCGATCGCTACAGCCTATCATCTTTTAAAGATTCATACAATTAAAACCACCAATGACAAATGGCTAGCTAGGCACCACCTACCTTTAAACAAAAGAAATCTGGCCATCACTTAACCTAAAACGGTCAATCAGTCTCAGTCCCTCATAGGAGTCATAACCGGGCACTGTATAATTGGCACTCATGCTCGCAGGATGGGTGCTCCATATAATGATTTTTGCAGAAGCTGCATGGATGCAGAGGAGGAAGAGAACACTCATCACCTTCTCTGCTCCTGCAGTGCTCTTGCCAGTCGTAGGTTCCTGCACCTAGGAGCCTACTACTTCAGCAGCGAGCTAAAAAGTGCCAGCATTGGCCAACTAAATCGGTTCATCAGCAGCACCAACTGGTTGCAGCGTTAGGAGAAGTCAATCCGCGTGGTATCACAATGGGCCTACTCTGGCCTAAGTTTGACTGCTCTGCAGCAGTCAGCCACTACAACCTGACCTCCTACACATCAGATACCACTGAACAATCAAAATTGTTTGCCACTTTCTCAACTCAACCCCAGAGTTCCATTCCGTTCTAGAAAAAAGTGCCAAAAATTTGCATAAAAGAACAACAAAACAACCGCTTCAAAAAATACCCAAAAAAAAGCTGAAAATTTCATTTATGACTCAATCACCATATGCAGATGGCACAACACAAATACCAGCTTCAAAAACCCGCTTAAGTCGGTCGAGATTTGAATCTGTCCACAATATTTCATTTCACTACTCATACCTGTCAATCTCTTGCTGTTTTTAAAGATTCTAATTTAATTCGATTTGTGTTGTTTTATTTTTCTATAACAAAGTATGTGTGTTTATTGTTAATTAATTTCAGGCAATATCACAGGATAGTAGTCATTCCAGTTGTTCAGGTTCACCGCTTGACTCACCCGCCGGTACAGCTACAACACCAAGCGTTCAACAGGTAATTTTATTCAATTTTTTTATGGTCTGTTTTTAATTTGATTTGTCGCATTGCATTCCCAGTTCCCTCCCTCATTGATACACAATCAATTAGATTTCAATTTCTAAAACGAAATCAATTTTTCTTCTCTCCTGGGTGGACTTCTTTCAATAAAAATGTAAATTTTATTTACAAATGACTGAATCCCCCAGTCGGAAAGTAATTGAATGAAACAAACACAGAGAGGAGAGTTTTGAAATGAGATGCGCGACATTTGTGCACAACATTTGTTAACATCCACCGCCCACGGCACAACCGCCCACACGCCGTCATCGTGCAAATAAAGCAGCTAAGAGGCTGAACAGAACGAATCTTAAATCAGAACAACGAAAAAAAAGCCAGCAGAAAAGTAAATTAAACAATATTTCTCACACGACATTGACCTGCATATGCAAAATAAATGCAAATTTTTTCACAGGGTGGTGTGGAGTAGAGTAGAGTAGAGTGCTTGAGATGACAAATTCGCTCTAAGGCTGATTGATCGAGGGGGTGTGCGAGTTAAAACAAAATCGGAATCATTTAATTATAATCGCCGCCTATCTGTGATCTTATAGGTTGAACTTCTGATGGGAAGACTGCGATGCATTGCGGACGCGTCTGAACATGCAAATTAAGTGTGATTCATTTCAATTTGTTGTTGAATCAGTTTTTTTGTTTTCTCCAGCCAATAGTGTGTCATTCGAAAAAAATAGGGTGTCGATTCATGTGCAATTGCTAAGCTAACTCTGACTGACCTTTGAGAATGCACAACAAATGTATAGACACGTACCTCCACTAACCAGGTAGCAGCAACCTTCTCTCCTACACCACGGCGACGAACGTAAAAACCCACACCGAAATTCAATCCACTCCCGTGGGCGTCATTCCAACGTCTCTCCATCGAATCCTCCACCACGGTTCCAACGGAAATGGGCAACAAAAAATAAAAAAAAAAAAAATAAGAAAAGGGAGATATGCAACATTTTGACAAACCAATAAACTTTAACCTAATCTTCTTCTGAAGACCTCTGGCAGTTCTCTCTCAGCGCGCACCTTCCTTTCGGGCGTGGCGCACGGATCCACCTTGTTTCTTTGGAATTCCTCCTTCGACACTTTCCTTTTCAGTGAATTTTCTCATTTTTGATATACTCCACCTTATCGCTGACGTTCGCCTGAAAACACTCAACTACATGCTCAGGCAGCTATCTTGACCCAAAACTGTCGTAATTTATATATCCACTCTGCAGGGTAAATAAATAAAATCGAAGGAGCAGCGCGCAGCAGCCAGTAGTGAGCTTAATTACTTAAATGCAATCAAACACAATAAACACGGTTCAACGTGGCTTGTGTCTGCTGATGGCGTTGGCCAGGCACACAAAAAATTATGAATTTCATGACATTCACATCGTGGCCAGCGTTGCACTGCTTCTCATCGTCTCGCCGATGCATAGAAGGCAAAGGCACCTAATCAATCGCCCAGCATTTCCCTCAAAAGTCATGTTCGAGCGTCAATCACGTTTCGGCAATATAAACACGCTGAGTACTCTCTACGTTCGGCTTAATCATTTCGCAGTATTTTGTTTTCATTTTTACGAGTCCACCACAGGTCTTCAAAAGCATCAACGTCCGATAAGAATCTGCAAAGCTTTGTGGTTATTTTTGAATTCGGCTGCCATCAAAGGGCAGAGACAACGATGACGGGTTACTGCTTACACACAGACACCACACACCTTAGCGCTCTGACCTAGATTTGATTATGTTTTCGCGGGACAAACCTTATGACCATTTTTGGTGTGTCCCGCTCCCGACAATAGGCCCACAGCCAGGGGCGCAGATGTGGCTGGCAAGTGCAACGAAGCAACGGACAAGTGGAAGACAATGACCATGTAGACATGTAGCCAGTTCGACCACGTACTTTGGAGTGTTTTCCAGAAATGGCCAAAACATGATGATTTTTTTTTTTTGTTTTAGGGTCTTTTTTGGTTCTCTTTCGTTGGCCTAGATTGCATTTTGAGTGGTGGCAGCAATTTACACCCAATTCATGTGAATGAATTGTTTACTCCCTCATTGTAAGTGCTAACCTTGATGAACCACCTCCACCATCCATGTTTTCGGAACGAACATCCAGCCGCTTTATCACACTTTCAAATGCGCAACGCAACCTATTTGACCCGTGGTGGGGCGCACTCGGTTTTGCACGAGCGACCAACTGCCAGTTAATTTGTTCATTAATGAAGAAAAAAACGAAGGAGATCTGTCAGAGAAGTCAACCCCCCCGCATTCGCTTTGATTGGACACCGCTGCTGGCTGGGGTCGTTCCAATATGTAAGTGCACACTGCACAGAAACGACGTATGAGTCTGGGTCGGGGATTTTTGTTCTTGTTTTGACTTGTAGCGTGCGACATGCAATGCCACACTGTGCGGCGATAAGGAATCTTTCATACATTTTTTTTTCCAACTCAAAGAGAGAGGAGAGCATGAGAAAATCAATTTTGAACTTGTTAAATGTCATTAGAATGACATTTGACGAAAGGCGGCCCTCAGACTGAGACTAGCTCGCGCCACCAGACAGATTTCGACCAGCCAAGCAGACGTCGAATTGATTGAATTTCATTCCACCAGATGGTCATCCCATTGAATTGGATGATTCAGAGCAGAGCCCAAGCAAGGCATAACTTTCGCTTTTATTTAAATTGCCAAGGAATTTTACTCTTCATTTGCCCTTCAATTCGACTCAAAATTTGTCTTATTTTTATTATCTCCGTCTGTTTCATTTCTTTTGTTTTGTTTTCGGACGTATTTGGGTTCTCCGAAATCAATGCACACAGAGACGCACACATCACCAAACTGGCACTCCGCCGGGTTACACTGTAGCCGCTGCTGTTGCTTCTGCTGCTGCCGCTGCAGTTATGTATGTTGTGCTCGTTAATAATAAAACGTGAAATCAAAAATAACGAACAGAAAAAAAGTCTCAAACACGTCTGTCACCAATATCCAAATTGGTAGCAAGTTGTACGTTGCGATTGCAAGTTCCAAAAATGGAAGCTTGTATTTTTGTTGGTCACTCAGCGACGACGAGTCGTTTTCTTTTTTCTTGAATTGAAATTAACTTGCATATTACGTGCATGTCGTGTCTGTCTCTGTACACAATCAATAATTCACAACAATTTTTCTTCTTCTTTCCTTTCAGACATGCTCGCAACTAATCAAAGCTGGCCTAAAACTCTCCATTCAAAGCAAACGAAAACTGTCCACATGCGAATCGAGTTCGGGCTCCGAGCAGACCACCTCAAAGTGCTCACGCAAAGATGAAGACACCAGCGATGAGGATTGTGATAGTAAATCGGCCAAAGGACTCACGCCCGAGGACGAGGACAGGCGCAGGCGGCGACGTGAACGGAATAAGATCGCCGCCACCAAGTGCCGCATGAAGAAACGTGAACGCACTCAGAATTTGATCAAAGAATCCGAACAACTGGACGAGACAAACATCGATTTGAAGAAACAAGTGCGAAGCTACGAATTGGAACGTCAGTCGCTGATCGACATGCTGCAAGGTCACTCGACAACGTGCGTCCGCAGGGGAGGCTTCAATTTACCGGGAAAATTCTTAGAATCACCTGCCTCAAAGTATCTGGCCGATTTGCAGCTGGACATTAAGCCTTTGCAACCATCGCAATCACCATCACCGATTACACGGCAGCAAGCGACAACGCCCACCCAGCCGCTGCAGCAGCAACAGCAACAGCAACAACAACAACCACAACGAACAGTTATACCACCGATGTCAACAATCAACAATCGCAGCAACGTGTTCAAAGCGACAACCGCTGCGATACCGAATTCGCCACATCATCAGCAAGCCACAAGCAATCATCATCCATCGGACATCATCCCGAATGGCTACTGTAAGCCATCGCCATCGGCTCAAGAGCTTGGCTATTTGAGTTCACCCGCCGCCCAAGATGTCTGCCTGTCACAAATGCAGCAACAATCCCACCTCCATCACAACAATCAACAACAGCAACATCATCACTTACAACACCATCCAGTTGTCAGCCAGTCGCACAGCGCCACTCTACCCCATCTAACCGATTACATTCCAAATTGTGACAGTGGCCTAACGCCAACCTCTGATACAGCATCGGACTTCGTGAAGAACGAACTGGTCGATTCGCAGAGTCCCTATACGACCGCTCAGAGTGCCGAACGTTTCCTCTTCGAGGCGAATACCTTCGACTTGAAACACACCAGCAATGGCAGCAATACCTGCAACAATAACAACACGAGCAATCACAATGCAAACATCGTTGACTTCCATGCCCCCATGGGTGGCACAACGACGATAGTGCCCTTCCACGATCATATTTCAATCAAGAACGATCTGCTGTCGGTTCAGGACTCCGATTTCCTATCTCAGTTGACCGGCGACGGCACCGATTCGGAATTCGTCGACTTGGACACCGGTGTTGCCCTCTCGCACATGACGAACGGCGGATGCTTGGCGTGAGATGAGTTCTTCCTGCTGTACGAGCATGGGGAATAGTCTTTCTTTTCCCCCTCCCCCTTTTTTTGCTTTCTTAATTATCTTAATCATTGTATCTATTTCTATCCTTTTTTCTGTGTATAAGCAAAGCATCTAACTGTGTATAGAATTTGGAGTTGTGGAAGGAGGAGCATGAGACAAGGAACCAGAATGAAAAACAGAACAAAGCCACAGATAGACGGGGAAAGTCATGCGTCATGGCGTCCATTATTGTTTAAATAATTATTGTTTTTTTAGGCTTCTGATTGTTAATGCGAGAGAGACGAAAAGGGTCGAGGACACGTTTAGTTTGTGTTCAAGCGTTTCTTAAGTGCCTTTCATTCATGATAAAGTCTTTGTTTGTTTTTTTTTTTTTGATTCACGACAGACAACCCAAAATCCTATCAGTTCAGTATCACATATCAAGAAATTCATCTCTCAACGGTTTCAAATTGCAATAGAAAAAGGTGACTGGAACAAAGCTAGTCAGAAAGAGAAACAGATCCAGAAACAATCACCAACATCAGCTAGAGTGTCTGCCTTGCTCTCTATCTCACTCTCTGTCTGTCTCTCAGTTCGAACAATCACTAGCCGAAGATCATCTCGAATATACTAGTATCGAATTGACTATTCCAACCAGTTTGTCTGTGGCTTTAACTACCTCAAAATGTAAAAGAAATCAAAGAACAAAGAAAAAAAGAAAAAACCTAATCTGTGGAAGAATGGTAACAAAAAACTTCTTATTGTTGATTTGCCTTTTTTAAGAGTACGTTTAAAAATTTAAATCAAAAAATGCCTTAACTTTTAAAGAAAAACAAAAACAACAAAAAAAAATATTTCAAATTTAAAATATTTATATAACATTCCTTAAAATGTAAACGTTCTTAAATGTGTGTTAGACAGACGTAATAAATATATATTTTTTAAATTCCCATTACACAATTTTTTCTTCCATCATATATATATTTTTTTTTGCTTGAATAATGATATACAAAAGAAAATGCTTATAATCAAAAAAATCCACTTTTTTTGTTTGTTTAAAAAATTCCCCAAAAATGTTGGCTTCAAGAAAAATACAAAAAATTTTGTTTAGAGAAAAAAAAACACGAAAAAACCATTTAAATGATATTTCGTAAGGTGATATAATTCTAAACCAAGCAAAACTAAACAACAACAAAAAAAAAATAAAAATAATTCATAAATGTGTCCTTAAATTTTACTTTAAAGAAAATAAAAAAAAATGTGTAAACAAAACTAAATGTGGTAACGATTGCCTATAAATATTATTATACCTTAGGAAACGACTAAAAAATTTATATAAATATTTAAGCTTTATATATATGTACTAAATATATATGTATACATAAATGTCTACCAGTTTAAAAGAAAAGAAAAAAAAAACAAAAAATATTTTTGACGTAAGTTTGAACAAATTGTTTTTTAATTATTCAAAATTAAACAAAAAAGAAGAAGAAGAGAACGGAAAAAACAAAAAAAAACCATGAAAAATCGATATTTATCTGTGAATATATAGAAATTTGAAAACAAAAACAATATATATATTAGTCCTTAATGATATATACTATATATGTGTAAGCTTATTGATATAGAGTGATTTAGTTATGAGCAATGGTCAGGCGGTGATCCGCCCATTAACCTTGAAGAACATTTTAAGAAAAAAGACACAAATTTACTAGTAAATGTATACAAAATCAACCACCAACCACACATCATTCATTCGTTCGTCAAAGCTGTCAACAGCACCTTCATTACACAAAATTTGATAGGAAAACCATTTCATTTCACAATCCAAAAAAATAAAAAAACACACCACTACCCACTAGATCACTCTATATCACTTTGATGCTTAAATTAAAACAAGAACAAACAAACAAAATCTAAAAACAAAAAAACCAACTAAAAACGCAGTGCTTTAAATATTTTTATTGAACAAAACAAAAAAAACACTATATATATACTAAAAGCAGAATTTTAATATATTTTCCTTAAATTCTGATTGAAACGCTTTAATATATAAATGTATATGTACATCAGTAAAGGAAAAACAAAATCACACGTAAAACGAGAGAAAAAAAAACACAAAAAAAAATAAAATATTAATCATCATACTATTTATTATCAGACAAAAACGAAAAAAAAAAAACAACAGTAACAACATATTAAAGATATTAAACATGCCTTCCTATTTTCAATGAATAGGCCTAGTGTGCATAGAATATACTATATACATGTAAAGAGAGAAAAAAAAGCAAAATGCTATCACAAGAAACTCGATGTTTACCTCAGAGACGAAATGACGCGAGAGTGTGTACATAGCTAGTCTGTCATATTCAGAGAATTGAAAGCTAGAAGAAAAACAAAACAAAACAAGAAAAAAACCTATACAAAAACACGTTGTAAACTAAGAGATTTAAGGATAGAGTTAAAATGCGGAGGAGGAACGATGGTACTTGTTTTGTCTCTCTGTTCGCGGACTTTTTCAGTTTCATTTTTGGTGTTTTCATATTAGCACACTGCCCAGTCGGTTTCAGTTCAACGCTTCTTCTTAAGCCTTCAATCAATCATCTTCGCAGTTCGTTCTGTTCACTTCTACTCATTTCCCCAACAAACAATTGCCCGAGAGTTCTGTTCACTTCTATCCATCTTCCCACACAATTGCCAGAGAGTTAAAATCAATAGACACAAAAAAACTGCCAAAATCTCAGACATCTGCAATTGTCATCGCTTCACTGCCTTCAACAGATAGACATTCCTGGGAATTCACCCCGCCCACAGCCCTTCGAGAAAATCCACCAAGAGTCACCAAGCTTTCATCAAAACCTACAGTAGTTCCCATGACTCAGCTACTTTCAGTCTCTGCACTTAGTGTGCAGCAAATCATTGCACAAATAATCTACGTACTTGCATGAGGAATGTGCCAAGTGGAGACTCATCCCCCCTCTCTCTCTCTAGCTCACCACAAGCTTGATAAGGAATGATGAACTCTTCAAACATGCATTCATCTTCAAAGTTTCTCACCAAATGGTTTCGTTATCAAACGTAGAATTAGAACAAAAATTACAAGGCGCTACACGTGTACCTGTTACGTTTAATTGCTTTCCCATTGAACCCTTTTTTCTCGTACAGAGACGAGTAAGTCCATCAATCCTCCTCGACAATCCGCTATCGACGGCATTCAATTGCAAGACCAAGTGTATAAGAATTGTACAGAGAAAAAAAAACAAACTAAATCAATGAAGACCTTTCAAACATGGAATCAACAAACTCACCCACACAATCCATGCACATACTTTAAGAATTAAAACAGAACAACCCAATAATTTAGTAATTTTGCTTCTTTTTTTCAAATGTACCCCTTTTCAATATCCCTTCGGAAAATTAAGCCGCGCATTTTTTTTTTCGAATATTATTACATTTTTGACACTGAGCAAAAATTGCTTATAATATTTCATTTGGTAAACTACACCAGAAAACTGTGTTAACCCCGCTTTTGTTTTGTTAACATCACCAAACCGCAGCATCCAGGCACGCACCCGCAGTGATGATGTGTGTTTTTATTTCTTTTTTTTTCAAAATCCTGTTTTACGTTACTTTTGCGTGAGCGCATATTCACACAAGAGCAAGAAGATAGTTCAGAAGAGTATATATGATTTGTTCAAGATATTTGTTTGTTATTTAATATCTAATACTTAAAGCACAATCAAGACAACAAAAAAATGAAAAAAAAAAAACAAAAAAACCGTACACGTCACAATCTACAATCACTAATTGTAATAATTTATTTCGCAGCTTATTGTTAATTATTATTTTATTTTATTTTTTTATCTAATTGCATAGGAAACAAATAAATGAGAAAAATATTGATTTGAAACAAAATGATGTTTTTATTCTGAAGGAGTCTTAAAGACCCTGCAGGCAGAGGTGTCCTGTTGGAACACAAGCCAATGCCTGCAGTGCCTTGTGTCTTGACGGGTTGCAATTGCAAGAAATGGACATGAATGTGATGAATGCATGTAAAACAACGAAAACTTACCCCAAACTTGCCTCGATCTCGTCCACAGTTGAATCGCCAACCTGCAAAGAGCAAAAAAAAGAGTCAGACTTCTGTTGAACATGACCAAAAACGAACCTACCTCAATCTCTTGAATGCTTTGGAAGGCTATGGAACGAGATGAGATTCTTGTTGCAGCATTCTGTATCCAACACACTTCACTGCACAGTGGGCTTTTTTTTACAAACACACATCTACACACACACAAATTGCCCTTTGCCCTCGGCACCTGCAGCACTTGAAAAACCACAAAATTCACCGATTTTCATGAAACTTTTTGCATAATTTCACTCACTAGACACTGATCTTTACTTTTATGCAAAAAAATTGCCAAAAAACTAAGCTTTTCCAACACTTTTCCCGATTTGAACATTTTCTCTTTGCCATCGGGAGCACCGCATATTTCCGCGTTTCAAAAACCACAAAATTCACCGATTTTCATGAAACTTTTTGCATAATTTCACTCACTAGACACTGATCTTTACTTTTATGCAAAAAAATTGCCAAAAAACTAAGCTTTTCCAACACTTTTCCCGACTTGAACATTTTCTCTTTGCCATCGGGAGCACCGCATATTTCCGCGTTTCAAAAACCACTAAATTCACCGATTTTCATGGAACTTTTTGCATAATTTCATGCATTAGACACGGATCTTCACTTTTATGCAAAAAAATTGCCAAAAAACTACACTTTTCCGACACTTTTCACGATTTAAACATTTTCTCTTTGCCATCGGACGCACCGCATATTTCCGCGTTTCAAAAACCACTAAATTCACCGATTTTCATGGAACTTTTTGCATAATTTTATGCATTAGACACAGATCTTCACTTTTATGCAAAAAAATTGCCAAAAAACTAAGCTTTTCCAACACTTTTCATGATTTGAACATTTTCTCTTTGCCATCGGACGCACCGCACATTTGAACACATCAAAACGCGATAAACTCGTCGATTTTCATGGAACTTTTTGCATAATTTCATACACCACACACTAATCTTTACATTTTTGCAAAAAAATTTCCAAAAAACTAAACATTTACAACATTTTTCAAAATTTAAATAAATTCTCGCACCGAAACCGCACTACCGCTTGCACACGAATGAATTTCCTTCCGTTACGACGCTTGGGAAATTGCAGCAACTTCCGTTACACCGGTGACTGCTACAACTGCAGCAAAAAGGAATTTTTTTTTTGTATCTCATCTTCGGCACCCAAAGGTCGAGTTTTGTTCTAGACATCAGCGGGCTTCTTTATCCGAGACATTTTTTAATCTCCCTTCATTGATCCATATTTTGTAGCTCCCTTGGCAACGTACCACCCACTGAGAAGGATTGGTAACGCGTGGCGTGTTGAGGAGAGGGAATAAGAATTTTGGTATTTTTCTCTTGGATTGCGAGAGGAACGAGATTCGAACCTACACAACAAGGGTGAATGGGGAACAGTAATGTACCCACACTAACCAATGAGGCTACCGAACCTTGGCTCCTGTTGACATCTTAATGTAAAACCGGTCAAATGTCTGAGGGGAAATCCCTACAAATGTCAGAAATCATGAAATTCAACGAAGACTCCACCCAAAATCCCTACAAATTCCCTTTGATTAAGCATGGACCCAAGCCAATGCATGAACAAATGTCACACACGAAAAAATCCTCGCAGCCAATACACCACTCATATGCGGGATGAAACTCGAAAAATTCCCCCAAAAGGTATTCCCTCCAATTGATATTAGTCAATACATCACCCATGTGTAGGCTAAAAAATAAAAATTGCTTCAAAAATTGCCCCTTGACAGTAGTCGGTACACAACCCATATGCAGGATGAAACGTTAAAATATCCCCCTTCATGTGTCAGTAGTGAATACACCATCCACGGAAGCGGTTCATATTTGGTGGGTTATTATGTCACTATGCCTTCTGCAGTCAGTTCAGTGTGTCGGTGGACGTTAACAGGTGCGGTTGTGGAAGGTCATATTTTTGCGAATTTGAAGTGCAGATCCCGTTAGATGCAGATTGGTTTTTCTCAGTGGTTGCTGGAACGTCGGACGGTGTGGTTGGATTTTCATGGTTGTTCGGTGAGTACTTGTATTGTTTTTATGTTTATTGTTGCCTGAAAGTGAAATTTGCATATTTATCAAATACTCAACATGTGCTAAGGTAGGTTCTTGCAACAATTTTGTTTTTTTTTGCTCGTGTTCACTCTGCCTCTTCCTCTATCCAATTAAAAAACAATTTTCTTGTAAATAATCTCCTCTTTAATCATAAACCATCACAATAATTTCTTTTGTTTGAAAAACTTCGCTAAATTCCCCTGAACAAAGCCAAAGGCGGGGGCAACTTTCACATTTCTCGAGATCCACTGCGGCAACTTCTTGCGAACGTTCTCCTGCGCGTACCGCTCGTCGATTAGCAGCACAGCTGCATAATCATTGATGTGTCTGACAGAACGACCTGAAACAGAGATCCCCGATCAGTTTACAATTCCCTCACAGTTGGGTGATGTTCCCCTCACCTATGCACTGATTGACGCTCTTCATGCACAGATTCTCGTAGTACTCTCCGCCCGAGCCCGGTCCAAGGGTTCCGTCCAAGTAGGTCATCTTCTCCTTCAGTTCGGGCGAGTTCTTGTTCGGGTAGGGCATGCCCACGACGATCACACACCTGCCCAGGTCGTCGGCGAAGTTCAGTCCTTCGCTCAGTTTCCCCCCGACCACGCTGAGGAGCAGAGCTCCACTCCGGTCGGGGTTTTTGATTGCACTTGCATACTCGGCCAGCAGTTTGTCGACGGCCTTCCCCCGGCTCTCGCGGAAGATGTGCTTCTTCTGGGAAATCTTCGCGATGAACTGCTCCCTTGTGAGGTGGTTGTAAACGTGCTCTAAGTAGTCGTAGGAGGGGAAGAAGCACACTATGCCGGCCGGGATCACGTTGCATACGTTCTGCAGTGTCATGCCTAGCTCTGAGATCTGCAAAAACCTGACATTACAAGAGACGTCGTGACAAAGACGTTAACTTACCATTTCGGGGTTGCTCCTCTGTGTGAAGTTGAAGAGGAACCTCTTGCCGGTGGGCCCCTTTTGTAGGACAAACGGTGCGACAGCCTCACCCGACACCACGTGGTCGTAGAACTTCAGTTTCACTCGCTCGGGGCAAGAGCTGAAAAGCTGGCCCGTGAGCTCCTCCGTTGGTCGCATGGTTCCTCCGGCAATGATTATCTAGAGAAGGGCGAGGGTTAGTTCGTGGACACCATGATAGAAACACATACTCACCGATCGTGCGTCGCGGATGATCTCCTCGAAGTGCCCGCCGGGGTTGAGGAGGATGAACTTCATCGTGGCCAGCTTGGGGTCTTGGCTCTGTGTGATGAGCACGCCCCCGTCGTCGGCGCACTCTGTCAGCGACTCCCAGAAGGCCAGCAGAGGACGCAACGACGACGGTCCCACCTCCACTTTAATTTCCTTCACTTCCTCTTCAGCTATCACTTCAACAGTCTTGCTCTTACTCCTCTTCGAGCGGTTCTCTTCCTCCAACTTCTTCAACAGTTCAATAGCGGCGCTGTGTGGGTTCTTGTTCTCGCTCGGCGCCGGTTCAGCGTTCATCCTCTTCGCGAATCCCTGGAGCTTCTGCGCGAACCTCGTCTGCTCGCAGAACTCGAGGATGTGGAACAGGTTGATGTTGAAAAACTCCCCTTCCGCCATCAGTTCGTGCGTCCGTAACATTCGGGGCTCCACGGTTGTTTCGTTTGAGAACATTTTGGTTAGCCGCTTGGTCACGAAGATCATCTGGTTGATCTTCAGGAGGTTCTGGGTGCTGAACCGAGAGCAGTACTTCATCTTGTAGGCCGTCATCTGCGCCAGAGCAGTGGACAGCTGGAAGAGGCTCACCTCCGAACTGTAGATGCTTGCGATTGTGTCCAGGAGATTGTGCGCCTCGTCGATGATGATGATGCTGTTCTTGAGGGAAATTCCCATCTGCGTGCGGGTGCCCTTGTGCAGGAGCATTTGGTAGGGCAGCATGACGATGTGCGCATCCTTCGCTGCGTCTCTCGTGGCGTAGTAGGGGCAAGCCTTCTGCTCCTCAGCGGCGGAGACGAGGTCTTCGATGTCGAGGATGTCCAGAATAGTGGAATCGCGAAGGGTTTCGATCTGAGCTTGGCTCTTGTACGGGCACTTGGAATGTGGGCTATTCTTGAGGCGGGACTTCTTTGTGCAGCAGCCGTCTGCGTCGACGGCGGACGCCTTCGATTGGGAGCGTTGCATGTCCAGACAGCGTTCGTTGATCAGGGAGCTCGATGAGAGTTTCTTCACCTCTGGGTGGATGCAGAGGTTCTGTCTGGAGGCGAGCGACACACAGCGGACCTGCTTGCCGTAGGCAGTTCGTTTGATTTCCCCAACGACTTGGGACAGCTGAGAGTGTGTCCGGCTGCAAAAGAGAATCTAAACAGAGCTTGTGAGTGATGTTGGAACGGGGCAGGGTATGCGTGTGTACCTGAGGAAAGCGAAATGTGGTCTTCTCCTCGGAACTGTCCACATTTCTCGCGTTTTCAAAGTCATCCAAATCGAGGTCCTCCTCCAGGAGTCTTTCCACTTCGACCAGGTGGTCGAGATATCTGGGAGGAGCGGTTCTCTTCTTCTCCTTCAACTCTTCGATCCTCTTCTCGAACTCCACAATCACATCGTTGATTCCCTGCAGATTCCTCATCTCTTCCTTCTTCTTCGTGGTCTCGAATTGAGACTGAATCCAGTCGCTGGCACGGCCCCCTTCCACTTCGAGCTGCCTCACCTCACCGGCCAGTGCGTGCAGTCGTCTTTGCAGGTCCTCCTTCACCAACTGCTCGTGGTCCAGCAGCCACCTCAGGGCACTGCAGGTGAGGGTGAGGGACTTGCCAGTGCCCGTGGGACTCTCGAAAATCCCGATCTCCTTATGCTCCAGAATCTCGTAGAGCGATTCCATGAGATTCTGCTGAATGTCGTACGCTGCGTAGGGGAATGCATAGTCTTTGGGGGTGGGCAGTGTCACTTGGGGGGAGTACATCAAAACAAAACGCCGGAATGTTTAAACAAATTAGAAGCAACAAACGAACGAGTAAACAAATGAAAAGAAACGGCTCAATGGTGGAGAGTTGATTGCCATTGAATTGACAGTTGTCTGAGGGTTTGTGGCGGGAGAATAAGAACGAGTCTCGATTTGGCTTTGGCTGACTGGCGCTGTCATCAACTGAGGAAGTTGTTCAGCTCGCTGATAGATGGACGCTGTCATCGAATGGGGAAGTTCAACCACTCGCTGAGAGATGGCGGCAGAGGTCGAGTGAAGGGTGAATTTTGTGTTAAATTCGTTTTTGAATAATTTTTAATTGTTGCAGCTTCTCTCTCTTCTCGCAGAGTGCCTGGATGTCCGGATGATTGAATCTGCCATGCGAATCCTTGCAAAAAATCCCTACAGCAATTTGGGCAAGTCTTTGTTTACCAGCTTAATGCTAATCTGTTTAAACGCTTAGCTCATTTATTTTTTACTCTTTGGGTTACTGGGGGTGAATATGATATCTGACGGGCACGATGATTTTTTTTTCTATTTACATTGCTTTTCAATTTTTTTCATCTCCTCCTGGTTATCGTCGTTGCTGGCGGTTATGAAATAATATTTTCCACACGGAAAATTGAATTTACACCCTTAAGCCCTCCATTGTGCGGCTTTTCCGCTTTTAATCCGCGTGTATAGCCATCATCAGTGGGGCATAGGGAGTTTTTCAATCAGCAAGCACAACAGGATAACATGAAATGTACCTTATCGCGACCATCATCATCATCGTCGTCGTCGTGATCAGATCATCCCCCGTGTGCCGCGAATGGACGAGTTGAAGAGTTGAAGAGTTATGGTGGCTTCGCGGTTATTAAAACGCAGTCAAATGAAAATCGCTTTTGGGTTTTCCTTTCTGCGTGCGTGCGTGCATGCATGCAAGAGCCAAGAATTTACGTCCGCCTCTGCGTTGCGTCCTGTGATTGACGCAGGATATCTCGGATGTGATTGACATTTTCCGTCCGGGTGGCGGTGCAGAGTCAGCCGTCACGCGGTGGAGTGTGGTCTGGAAATTGAAAATTATTTCTGTTCGAGTGATCTTTTTGTGTGTGTGACATCAAGTCTGGTGGAGATTACTTTTCTTTTTGGAAGGAGGCGTGTAGCTTGGACTGAATTGGGATTATCGGATATGACAATCGACAAATGTAATCCACTCAAATTTGGGTGGGGGAAGGACAGGGAGAGATTGGAGAAATGAGAAACCTTCAAATCTATTTATTATCCACGAAATTATGTTTGACAGTATTTTGCACAGCGTATTAGCTAATGAAACGCCATCCTCTTCACCTAATCAAAATGCATTTGTTCCACTCCCCAGGTAGGACGGATATTCAACCCTTTTTGAGGGAAAATCACAAAAAAAAAAAAAACGAGAGTAAATTGGAGATAAATGGGAACTGATAGATTGAAGTGCACAAGCGGAAGGAACTGCAACAGCAATTGTCTGATAAATCACGAGCCCTCTCTCTCTGCGGCTACTTTACCCCTTGGGGTCCCATTAATTCATCACAACCAGGACCTTTGCCAAAAAAAAGCAAAAAAAGTGCCGAAAAAAAGGGTAAAACCGCATGGAAAAAAAAAATGAGCTGCACAGCAACAAAGGCGAAGGATAATCAGATAGAAGCGATCAAAGTTCGGCAAGGTAAGAGGGACGCAAGTGAAGCAGAGTCGGAGCCCACTCGATGGCACGATGGGACACATTTGATAAGATTGTTGTTGTTTTCCCAAAAAAAATGCAAAACTCCCCGATAACCATCGGCGGCCGACAAACAAACATTAGACTAATTTGGGTTTGATTCGCCTTGAGAGGTCACGAGGTGACGCACCACGTCCTCCGCGGGTGTCTTAGATAGACCTACGAAATGAATGAGAGCCGGGTAATTGTTTGCATTTCACTGTGTGTCGGTGGTTTGCTTGTCCAGTCGGCGTGGGTATTAGCGCAGGAGTTCGTGTGGAAAATTGCCATCGGCGGTGGCGTAGTCCTTGAGACGGGCAATTAAACACGCACTTGGACCACGTGGTCAGTCTTGTGCCAACCACTGTCGCGACGGTGGCCTGTGATGGTTTGTGAATCATGATCGACGGTGAATCTACAATCCCACTTGAGGCGATTATCTTGATCGATAAAGAACCTGTGCAAATATTTTGAGTGTGAATGTTTGAATGCGTTCGACAATCAGCGAATCCTATGCAAACACCGACGTGCTACAGCAAGGGCAGCTGTGCAGAGTGTGTAGAGCCAGACAAAGAGACGCTCGTAGTGTGCTGTTAATGATCCACGAAAAGTGAAAGCGTCGTCGTAACTTATCCCCAAACTCGGCAAACTCTGAGGTAATTTATTTTTTGTTCGATTTCCATTACGACGGCGGCGCGCCTTCATAATTATTCCCGATGCATCCCGACGAGGGTTGCCGCTCTTGACATGTTCAAGTCAAGACGAGAAGGATTTTTTGCATAACATTAGCATAACATCCGTCGGAACACGGTGCGATGGAAGTTTTATTTTTCATTGTTTCAAATGTTTCCTTGAAGGATGCTCTCGGTCTGGGTGTCTGGCTGTTTGCTGGCACCCATGTTCGGCGGCAGTCTTGACATCAGCTGTCAGCCTGAGCAAAAGGGGTTGCAGAATTGTGTTCGCGGTATATCACAAGCAAAGGCAGAGAGTAGTCACTTCCGTGATCATGCTAATGAGAGAGGATGAGATGCAGGGGAAGGCAGCAACCAAGGTGAGAACTGAGAAAACACACCCAAGTGCGATGACTGGGATGCTGTGCAGAATGAGGAGGGATCTCTCATCACGCCTGACTGATGCCGCGTTCGAAGCAACATTTGAGGAGCCTGAGAAAGAGTCCGGTGGCCGAGCATACACTTCCCACCAACGGCCCATCCCTCACCACCATTCGGCACACGTCATGAATTTAGTGCAGCAATAAAAATTGAATTTCCCCTGACGATCCATCCCACCAGTGAGCAGAACCATAGCTAATGGCTTGAGGCACGGACACACATGGTCGAGGTCTTATCATTAACCATCGAAATGAAGTAATTACAGACTTCGACAAGGACATGATGGACATTGCCCACTAACCCTTAAACAAGCGACCACACGGAATGATCAACTAAGCGACCGCATTCGCCGCGAGAAACCATTTCCCATTTGTCACCCCGCAGATAAAGAACAATCGAAACCTAAGTGCATTTTGTCGTTTCACGACGAACTTTCACTCCTGTTGATGTTATCTCGCACGCGTCGCTCAATCCATCCACCCACCAAAAGTCAACACAAAGTTGACAGATCCATCAACGTCTCATACTGTCTGAGTGCAGATTGATTTCACTTCCTGCACTGCACTCGGAGCGGCCGGACATCCTTCAACCCCGTGCACCATGCGGTGTGTGTGTGCTTATTCACTGACTTGACTCGCCGCTACTGCTGCTGCTGATGATTGACAACCCATAGGTCACCACTGCTCAATGTTGCATTCAACTGGATGCAGAAAGACGCCATATGGCCGGCGCGGCGGTGTCGGCTGCATGTTTGCGCGACGGTGGGTTAATGATGTCAAACACCATGCTACACGAGTTTCAGGACAATTTTAACGACATTTCTGTTTCTGGCAGTAATTGTTCATTTTCTGCACGAAGGGTGAGCTGCAACAACCGTGCCACCAGCACTTGTGCGGGATGTGAAGTGAAGTTCATTTTGACAAATGATGCATGCGCAGAAAAAAAAACCCTCACTTTTTTCGCGAACGTGATTAGGACGTGGATGGCTGTGACTAATTTTTTTTGTAAATAATCACCCGGCCGACGGTAATGGCTCTCCTAATGGATTCGAGGTGGTTTTTGGCGAAACTTTAAAACGTGATAATCAATCATGAGCAGACTGGAGACGACAATGCCGAACCTAGCCTGGGTAATACGAGACGAAGAACCATCGGCGCAGGAAGTGTCGCAAACGATCAAATATTTTGAGTTTCATAAAATTTATTTCACTTTAATTCGTGGAGGTCTCATGAATATTTAAACAGGACCCCGAAGCCATTGTCCCCGTCTAGGACACACACTCTGACTCGCACAATGGCCCAAGGAAAATAAAAACACAAAAATTCCGTCTGGGAAAAGGGATTTTTTCCACAAGAACGCCGCACTGGGTGGAAACGGTCTATGGGGAGAAATTAAATATGCAAATTGTGTCTGAAAAGATTATGACAACCTTGATGAGGACGGATTGTTGTTGCAATGGGAAATGGAAGAACATGTTTACGAAATAAGAAAATAATTACAATTTGATCCTTTCTCTGCCGCTCTGCCAGTCAATTGGCTGTCTCCTTGCGTTGGAATCTCGAGATGGGACACCAGGAACATACATATTTTAACCCTTTTTTGTGTGTGTCAGAGGAAAAGCCCAGGGGAGTGGTTGTGAACTCCTTTTGTTGGGCTGACACTTAAGTGGCCATCTGTGGCAGAGCATGCAATTGTGACAGGACTACAACGCGGCCTTGATTTATGCCCGTTTAGGAGATTTATCCGGAGCGAGAAGGTAAAGAAAAGCCTATAATTAAAGGAATTTCATTTGTGAAAGGCAATCAAAATAACCCGCATCGCAGAAATGAAGATCGAGCGGAGAGAAGAGAGAAGAAGCCGCAGGAAACTAGCCACTTCTGGAATCCTTTCCACTCACACAGCCGTTGTGCGTCACTCAGGATCTAAAATGGGCAAACGAGGCGAAATTGGATGAAGAAATGGATGCGATATCCTTCGGTTAGCAAAGAAGCCGAGCCACAGGAATCCAGACACTTCTTGAAGCCTTTAGTTGTGCCTCAGTCACGATTTATGACGCAATAAATCTGCCATATATCAATTCCCTGGATCATTAACCACAAATTACATAAATCGACGACAACACAAACAGCACCAGAAAAAGGAACACAAGCGCATTCGCGTGAGTTAAGAAACTACCCCTTCCCCGAGTGACTAAACAAACATTCCTTCTGTCAACGAGGCGCAAATCCTGCGCCTAAGCCCGGACGAAAAAGGAAATCGAATCGAAGAAAATCACTTCGATTAAGTCGAAGACAAAGCCGAGTCCCCGATTGTCCCTCTCATCATCGGCAATTCGCAACGGATTAGTCCAGCATTCGGGCTCCCGGGACGTGTTGTTGTGGAAAATTGCCCGCTATCGACAAATCGATCGGTAGCATATCGAAACGAAGAATCTTTATCATTGGCCATGAGAAAATATTATTATCCTTTGCGAAAGTAGATCTTGAGTCTACATTATGACCAGACAGAGAAATGGAGAAATGGATGTAAACACTCAACGAGGGGGACGAACGCACACAATGCGAAATGAAAAGGCTTCGGTGTCGCTTGCCTCTGCCCTTTCTTCGTCTTATTGCACAACAATGAATTGGTTAATTTCGCAGATGATCAATGGGAATGAATGGAGGAACATTCCTTGAGGCGAGTGCAGAGAGCACCAGGTGCTGCTGATTCCGGAAGGGATCCCTCTTTCTCTCGTCTGGGTATTTGCACTTACAAACCACTTTTGGGACGGACGGGAACAACAGAACCGACGCAAGAAGAAGGTAATTTTAGCGCCTACGGGCGCGTTCCTCCCAGTGATCCGATTTTTGTTCGCTCATGTCTGATGTCTGCTGTCTGCTGTCTGATGACTCCCAGGGCAGGATCAATCCTTGGAGGGAGTCAACATTTATTTTAATGACATGGATACAGTAAAACGCGTTGTTTGTCGGTCGCACGCACGTTGCAGACGTACGCAAAAGAAACCATTCAAATTTGTAATTTATTATTCATGAGTCATGACAATGATGATGACGACTTCATCGGCATTCGCGTGACACGAATACACGCCGGAAACAATGCTCAAGATGTTGTGCCTTCGGGGAATTGATTGATTGTACGGATGTCTCGAGAGGGGGGGAATTTATTTAAATTTCACGCTACTTCAGATGCCGATTGATTTTTGCGTTGTGTCTCCTAGACGAGGGAGACGTTGAACGGATGGAGGACTGACGGTGCAGACGAGTGAGGTGCCAACGATGGAAGGCTGACGATGCAGAAGTTGCCCTCTAGACGAGTGCGATTCTGTGATGCAGAATCGCGTCCTCTAGTCGCTCGGAAGACTGGCAGTTCAGTGAGGCAGAGAAGAAGAGGAAATTTGTCATCCAGCTCCCATCATCATCATCCATCACTTGAGACCAACAAGCCGCGAATTCCCCCTTTTGCTCTACATTCTCCACTGACACGTCTTATCCTTGCGAAATTCCTTCTCTTCCTTAAAAAAAGACTTCTTTAGAAAAATGTCCCCCTGATCGTATCTGTCAGACTGCATTACCCATCAACAGATGAACATCAATCGCAGAGCCCACTTGGACAGCACCTGGAGAGAGATTTCTATTTAATTTTCAGATTTCCTATCAGCCTCAGCCGATCCCAATCGAAGACTTTCTTTCTCTCTCCCTGCCCTGGAGGACATGTCGTACGCCAAAGAGAAGGTTATAAATCTGTAAAATCACTTTCAAACGAAGGTCCAGGACAGGCACTGTTCCCTTTTTCTTCAGCTGTGCGTCCATGTTACGAGAGACCAAAGAAGGCACCAAAAGGAAAAATTGCACAATTGTGGCATAATTTATAGGAAAAAGGAAGATTTTGTCTAACGGGAGAAAGCCATTGTTTGCTAGTCGAGATTAATCAATCGAAGGAGAAAGAGTCGGGGAGAGCAGACAGCACATACACAGAGCATCTGGGTATGGATTTTGCTTCCTTGTCTTTTGTTCGATCTTTTTGTGGGATTTTTCTCATATTTTACTGCCTTCTTTTTTATTCGAAATTACTTTGGTTTGCCCTCTGGATTGTCTTCTTTTTGTTTTTTTATTTCTGTCCTGGTTTTGTGCCCACTTTTGGCATGGACATTGAATTGGCGACAAATTGTTGTGGGCTTCCTGTTCGTTTCTGAAACATGTTGATACAAGCTGAAGAAAGTCTGACTTGTGGTACTTTGCATAACAAAGCCATTAATCAGTTTCGAGGGTATTTCTTTTCCGCCAACTCATTGCAGTTTCAAGCACTTATCTCGTATCCTCACCACGTCATTAATAATAATCCTTTCCCTCTGACTGAACAGAAGCCGAGTGCCCGTCAGTCCCTTTCTCCCTCTGCTTCATAAATCAGACATCCTGTCGATGATATGCAAAACAGTTCGACACAGCATCAACGAAAATGACAAACGATGATGAGTTGCTCGATACCGGAAGAGGGATGTAAGGGCCATGCCAATGCACACCATCGAATCGAATCAACGTCGATGCATCCGAGCACCTCTCACCCTGTGCTCGGACCCTGTCCTCGTGGACGTTCCTCCCATTGATGGGCAGTGACACGCTACGATTGTTTTCGCGTTTTAATTCGATACGCGGGTATAAGTCTAACCCGTCATAGATACGGGGGATAAACAAACGGATTCCCTTATTTGCATGAATTCTAATTATGACAGACCACTCTCTCATCACCCCTGGCCGTGCGGTCTGTCCATCCGTGGGGTAGGGGTCGCGAACACGCGTGCCTTACGAAATTCCGTCCTCCGCGGGCATTGTTTCTAGGTTGGCGTTTGCCCAAATCGCGCGCGCACGTCCATCGCGGATAGAGGGATGGAACTGATTTCGTTGGATAGCATGCTGGTTGACCCTTTTTCGACCGCGATTTCAATCGCGATTAAAGCTGTTGAATTATTTTCCTGTTTTTTTTTTTGTCTATTTCCACGAGCCTGTGGTGTTTGCTTAACGCGTGCCTTATAATTTTTTCGGTTTATTTGTTTGCTTAGAGATTTTCCACAAAAAAAAATAAAAATTTGGAAAAAAACCGGATGTGTCGGTGTGGAAAGGACATACACACAATTCGGTGTCAACATAAATCGCACGGGGACTCTGACCAGAGCAAGGTTCTAATTTGAATGGATTAACGACAAATGAAGGAGATGATTTATGGTTGCAATTGGAGGTTAGACGAATCCTGTCTTTGTCAGGAGTTTCAACAAGAAGTGCATTAGACAGTCCAGTTCTGTATGGAGAGAAGATCTCTTCCATCAGGCATCCGTCTGACGTCAGTCTGAGTCAGGAGTTTCAGAAAGAACAGCGGTCCAGCGCAGGGAACGTCACTTGCGTTAGAGATCCGTCTGACCGTCTGGAGGGAACATCTCTTATTCCATGCATTCGGCTGACATCTGAATTTATTCTTCGACGCAGGTTAGTGACGTTTATGTGCAATCAAAGACATTAATAATCTCTTCCTTCCCTAAAAGGTCCCCTGTACCTCATCCAGCCGCATCCTTATCCGACCTTTAGGAAACCAATCATCTTTAACGACGTGATTATTCAAGTGTAAGTACATTCCAGACACTCTGACCGCCATAAATTGCACGTAAATACTCGCAATTGCATCAAATTATCTCGCCATCCCTCGTGGCTTCTCTCTTGACTTTCTAATGACCCGCTGTAACGACTCATTAATTATTCTTGAAATTAATCCAAAGAAAAAGTGCATTTTAACAGTGATCCCTACCCACCTGTTTGCGGGCGATCATCCCGCATATCAATCTCCATCGCCTTAGCCAAGCGTACACTCGTCGGGTGTACCCTGTCTGTGGTGTCTGTTTCCTCTGCCCCGGTGCGTGTGTGTGTCTCTGTGTTTGTTGACCACGCAATCATTTTGAACACGTGCGGACGGTCAAAGATACAAAACTGTTCGGATAAGGAAAGGAAAACGAAACACAAGACAAAATGCGAACAAAGAAGAAGATGTTCTTGATCCTTATCGCGCAAGCAATGGCTGTGTGAGAGTCCTGATGTAAGACGGGAGTCGTGACGACATTCAACCCGCCGTTCAACCAAAGGTACGTTCAACTGAGAGCGAATCCGCGTGTGGTTGGTTCTCTCTCGCCGCTTCTCTCTCTCTGTTCAACTGTACATAAGGGATGATCGGGTGTTTTCAATTTCCCAGTCAGACGAACAGTAGCCAGCGACGAACGGAGTCGCAATCATTCACCTTTCGTGTGTCCTGCCGAGTGGATGTGTTACTTATCCGTACGGTGAATTTGTATTTTTTTTTTGAAGTGAAGAAAGAATTTCAGTGACGAATTGGAAAGAGACTATGTGCTTGTGACTTGATATAGAAAAAAGAACAATCAGTGATTTATCGCAACCAGCAGCCATCAATTGGATTTTTGTTCGTTTTGCATTCGCGCGCACCCATCAGAAGAGGTAAGTTATCCGTTCCGTCCCATTGTGTGTGTGAGTGTGATTTTAAACGACTCATTAACTATGCACGGGAAGACAATGCTCCCGCTTCCGTCGAGTGTGTGTTGTCGTCCTCCCTCATTATGCAGGAATGGAATGTATATCCTTTTTTTTCCTTTTGCCATATGTTTGTCTGTTTGGGTGCCTGTCAGTGGATGCGTTTTAACAATAAATATCAATTAATAATATTCGTCGTGAGAGGATGCGTAGGATGTCATTTTAAATGGATACCATTTGTGAGTGATCATCGCTCCAGGGGATGCTGCTGCTGTCTGTCTGCCTGGCGGCACAGGCATAAGTGTGGGAATGTGTACAGCTAATTAGCGCTTTTAATGGAAATGGATGCAACCGGATGGTTATTGATCATTTCAATATGCTCGTCGGAAGGTCCTTTTTTTCCGGTAGATTAATGTTAATCGACTTTTGAGGGATGAGGACGAATGATGTGATTTAGGGGATGGCTCGAATTGAGAATGCTCTGCGCTCAGTCATAAACTTCTCGTCGTTGCCCATAGAGGCTTGTTCTTGTCATAAACTCCTCATCGTTGCCCATAGAGGCGTGTGCTTGTCATAAACTCCTCATCGTTGCCCATACACATAGAGGCATATTCTCTTGATAAACCTTTCGTCATCGCTGACCATAGCCCGTCACCCTTGTGCGGGCACAGTCACTTCTGCTCCCAATCCATCTGCCAAATGCCGGCTGTCCACTCACCGCTCGAAAATCACTTCGGCAACTTGTTAACTTAATTGGATTAATTCATCAGCCCACAACTGTCGGTTCTCTCTCTCCTCTTTGCCGAATCCCTCTTATGCCAGCCGCCTCACTTAACCCATAAATGACCAACCAATTCGCCCAGAGGTACGCGCCAGCTCTTCAGAAACCAATAAAAGACCTTTTCGCGCAACACTTATACTCACTTCTAAGCACTCGAGATCACTTGAATCTCCATTAGTTTTGCATGCGCCGACGTGTAGGGGGGGACATTATTTCATGTTTCTGCCAAAAAGCTGATATACCTTGTTGCCGGGCTGTGGCTGCACTTAATGAAGTGGAAATAACCGAATAAGATTCTGACCATTAAACGCGGCATATTCAGATTCAATCATGAGTCGAAGTCTAGTTAAAACGATCCCAGACGACGATGACGACACCCCTTGAACAACGCGACCACGACGACAAAACTTGTTCACGAAATCGCGAAGCTATTTAAATCTCCCTCTGCGCCTTGCCTTGTCTCGACCTTACGCTAAATCGAACAGCAAACAATGGACTTTCAGGGGTCTCATTTTGATGAGGTATCAAGTTCCGCGAGCGACTCCTGATGGAATTTTTGTGATCGTTCGTTTTTTTTTTTTGCGACTCACGGTGACGCCTCATTCTTGAAGTTCCTGTTTCTTTTCACTTCCTTCCGTCCTTGCGAAAAAGAACAAAACCCCGATCCAAGGACCGCCGTGATATCCAGCTGATCCTGTTCTCCCGAGGACAATAGATGAGCGCGGACGTGTGGAAAACGTGAAAAATCAGCAGACGTTGCGCAAACATTTGGCGGAATGAGCGATTGGGCTGTTTGTTTGCAGCCGCACAAATTACGCGGATTCCTTTCGGACTTGACCGTTGAATAATAAATTAGCACAGCAAGGATGTGCGTATCTCTGTGTGCTATGATGGACTGGATGAACTGGTTAAACTGGAGCAAATGACAATTGGATTGTTGCGAAAGTCTGAACCAAAGGCCAGGTGATGAGAATGTTGCGATTCTCACGATTGCAAGTCTCCTTCAGTGCGACCCCCTCAGACAGAGACAGTTTTCTTCGTTGGGAAGATGTCTTCATTTGCCACTTGGCCTCTCACATCAAATCTTATCTCCCATCGATTGGATATCATTAGCGAACAATGCAAGATTGCCGAGATTAATTGTCTTCTCTTCGTCGAGGCGATGACAGAGGCGGCGTGTCTCGGAGTAGGGTGCATTCAGCAGCATCTCGTAATGTGACAGTTGAACGTGATGATGAGATGCAAAACATAAACAGCAGAAATCTCAAATTTCATCTCATAATCATCACTGTTTTGATGATGGAATTAGAGAATATTATAATCCCTTCAAAATTGCCCAAAAAGAAGAAAACTAGTTTAACCCCCTGTCGGAGATGAGAACAGGACAGGCCAGGACAGGACAAAGGACCCGCTTCTAAATCTATCTTGACAAAAAGTTGACATTGACAAAACGTAAAAATTACACGCCAGAAGGATAAGGAAAATGTGTGTATTCTCCTCAAGCCCACATTCGTCTTTACCTTTCTCTCTGTCGCTCGCTCGACGTGTCCTGTCCCATTCCGGAACAAGTTTTCCGCTTCGTTGATAACCGAATGCGAAGACTTATGGGCGATTTTTCATTTCATTTCATTGCATTGCCTCTCTGTGTCGGAGACTAGTTGTTGTTTTTGGAATGCAGTCTCTACCCTTCATCGGGATATCTCTCTTGTGTCACGTAAACATGCCTCCGTGCTTAAAATATGAGCAGAAACAAATCAAGAAAAAAAAATGGTTAAAGAAAGGACTCAAGAAACTGGATCTAAAATGTGACATTTGTGCCGTGTGTTTACAGAGCACGTCCATTCCGGAGTGACCCATTTATTGTGTGTGCGTCGTCCTGGCGCATTTTCCATTTATCCAGCGTAACGCATGAGTGAACTTTTCAATTCACTTGAATTGGTTTTTCCTTCGAAAAGTGGAAAATTGCGCGAAAACAGTGCACAAGAGAGGGGCCACATGAAAGGTGAAAGTCACGAGGTGAACACGGAGGGAGGCGAAATTGCTATGAAAACAAACAAACCGATTCTAGTGGCAGTCGTCGTTTGTGTTTGTTGTTATAAAACAGCATTCGTCGATACGTTTGTTGTGCCGTTTGATTGGCCATGAACATCAAGTGGATAGGCGCCTGAGGGGATCCAGTTGGCAGTTAGAAACCGAATCCCTTCACCTCCGAATATAAATCATCGTTATTCTTTCGCAAGACAAGACAAGACAGCAAGAGTTCCTTACAATTCAACCCCTTTTTTTGCAACCGACAGTCTTCCTCATTTTTTCGGCAACTTTATGCTAATGTAGCAAACAAAATTCGCGGCACAATTCAAACAGGATCAGAGGATCAGAGGAACACACCAAAACACTATCTCTCCCTTCCGATTCAGGACTCTCGCGTGCACACCTGGCCGCGCACACAATGAACTGTTGACACTTTCAATCGTTAACGTCTCGAATTTCGTCTCAGGAAGAAAGAAAGAAAAATCGATCAGACTACGGAAATAGGAGCTACCTCCACGTTTCCCGGTTACGATACAAAATAACAACGCAGCAACAAAAACCATTTCAATACAATTGTTTCCATTTTTCGTATCCTTCCAGATTGACGGTCTAACAATGCTGAAATGGACAATAAACGGTCCCTATCGGCAGTCGTACCTGCCAACAGTTGGAGAGCACACCATTGCATCGAACTCCACCACCACCAGCAGCGGCAGCAGCAACAGCACAACCACCACCACCACCACCGCAGGAAAAGACCGTGATCAAGATTGCACAATTCGCCGTAGGAGTACGACATCGGCAGCAGATGCGTCTTCGGCACGTCGTCGATCCCTGCCAGCAGGACCCGCCGCCACATCGAGGCGTCTACGCAGGAAATCATCAGACATTTGTTCGTTGCGGAGGAAACTCCACGACAAGGAGAATCATATGACATCCACACCACTGATGGTTGGCCTGCGAAACGCGAGTCCGCTGCGAAAGTTGGGCAGCCTAAAGGACCTGAGCAACATCACCCCCGAGAAATTCACCGGCAGTCTGTTGCACACGCCAAAGCGGCTGGAAACACCAGCAAAGGCGCCGTCGCTGCCGCAGCCATATGCGTCGACACTTCCGACATTCGACTTGGAGTACTCGCCGTGTGAGCTGATTCCCGGGCGTCTTTTGGCACTCAGGGGCGTCGGGATCGCGGATAATTACTTCGAAAAGCCGCGCTACATCACGCAGGAGTTTAAGCAGAAATGCGAAAAGCGGTCAGTGCCCGTGCATGACGAGGAGTCGTCGCTGAGCTCGTCGAAGATGGGCGATCTCACGCTCGAGCGGATGATTGACGCGATAATTGAAAGCGCCCGCAAGGACCGCAAGGTACCGAAGTCGAAGCAGGTCACGCACCCGCTTGTCATGTCGCCCACCTACACGCCGGCCGACGACCCCGCCAGCGATCTGCACGAGTTCTGGGACTCCAAGAGCGAGACATACCAGCAAGAGCAGAATGCCAATGGAGACTTCAACGAGCGCGAAGTCCGCACCCCGGAGGCGTTCGAGAACGACAATCAGCCGCAGAGTTTTCACAACGCCGTCGTGTCGTGTCAGCTGCGTCGTCAGCGGGCGGTGCGACGTAAGCGGAAGCTCACTGAGCTCAAGGCGAGCGTAAGAACCTCTGCGCAGAAGCTGCTGAAACGCAAGAGCATCGGGGACTAGCTGGACATGTCCGAAGCAATCCACGCTATCATCTGCCCGGACAGTGGTCGGATCTCGGCCGAGGGACCGGGACGGATTCCTCCCGCGTCGCGGGCATCGTACTCCAAGCGGCGAGGGGCCTTGGAGAGCTGAGGAGGGTGGGAGGGTGAGGGAGGGAGTGGGGCCACAGACTTACTAGGATGAATTTATTTTTGTTGTTGTTTATGGAAATAGATTTATTGAGTTGAATTGTTTGTAATCGAGACAGCACCATGCGCTTATTAGTTTTTTATTCGATTGATTATGTTCTAAGTTTAGATTGTGCTTAGCGTTGATTAGTTCTAAGCGAAGTAGAGAAAGAGAAACGAGAGAGAGAAAGATTTAACGAAATTTTTACTTGATTGGTGAACAATGTGTAAGCATTGGTGATCTGATGTATGAAACAAAATGAAATATAGTTTTTTTATTCGATGAAAACAAATGGATGGAGTTTTGATTTATCGTGGGGTGATGCTGTGGGAGCTTCATGGCGAGTGCATGAGTCCCAGAAACCCTGTTGGAGTGGAAAGACCCTCGTGGGGACTGAATGATGGAACAGAGGGAAGAATTGGGGAAGAGGATAAGTCTGCGTGGTTGTTCATCTTCGATGATTCGCAGTCGCGGTACATTGAGCGATGCAGCTGAGTTGGCTTTGTCTAAGGACAGTGTGTTGTTTGGGTCTTCGATTCCGAGCAACAGAGGACGTCCTCAAACGAGGTGGCCACCTTCGTGTGCGCAAATAGAGGCAGCTGGAGAAAGGTCGTGCTGGCTTGTTAGTTAAGCGCCAAACGAAGAAGGGTCTTGCTGGCATTCACATGAGAAAGAACTGTTTGGGGTGTGAGCTACAGATCCAACATGTGAACTGGCTAGACTCCATTCCAGATAACATGATTAATGTGGGTTCGATTGGGGGAGACGCTTTTCTGTTGACTGTATCGACTTGGCGTGTGATACTGAAGACAAGTCCAGGACACTCTCATCTGTTGCCTTGTCGTGCTGCACATAAGTCACATCAACGGATGGGTTTCGTCATCATCATCTTCTGACTCACATGATCCACAAAAGGGATCGCGAAGGTAAAACGTGCACTAGAGATCTCCAGGCCACTCGATCCTCCGCCATCGACTTGTACTCTTCAGAATTTAGGACTAGGCGCGACCAAGCAAGCCACCTCGTCCTGGATCTGCCAAGGAGTCACCTTCCGGATGGAGTCGCATCTACCTCGGAAAGGCACGATCGATGGGCACATTCGTTCTGCTGCTCAAACACTGAGTTCCTTGCGTACTGACGTGTTTCTCAGACTAACACGGCTTGTAACACATACGATGCACGAAGCTCTAAGAAATCTCACCTTTACCTCGAAGCACTTGGTCGTATGGCTTCATGGTTTGACAAACTCTTTCGAGCCTTCTCGAGGAACATTATTAGAGTGAAAAGCTGGTCAGTTGGTCTTACGAAAGAAACAGGGAAGCTCTTAAGTGGCAAATTGAAATTTTAAGGTTATTTCTTCTCAATTTAGTCTGCGAAACCTGGTGTGTCCGTTTCTGTTTATTTTTTAGAAACTTCTGCTCGACAGCACCGTCTGCAACAGAGCAGACTCCGAATAGCATTGAACTTGCGGTCTCCAACTGCAGCTGGCCAAGGATCGTGGCAGCTGAAGAGGCTTGTTGGCTGAGGCCCATGTTCATGCGCAAATAGAAGAGGAAAAAGAAGAACATATCTCTAACTGTCGGTCCTCGTCTGCAACACTCGTAATTGAGCTAGATCGCGACTTGTACCTTGTCTACACTTCTTCTATGTTTCAGGCATGGATGGTGTGTCAAGACTCTTCCTCAACCTTGGAAACCACACATCAATCCCAGGTCATTTCAAGAGAAACATAATGTGAATGTGACAACCACACAATCTTTGCAAATCAAACAAGCGAGAACACAAATCGAAACAGATTCCGTCAACAAATCGTAAAACAAGCTCAAAACAAGCAATTAGCCCGAAGGCAAGAACTGCAAATGTTCCATCACACGGCACCAACCGAACGACAACTGTCACATAAATTTGCATATCCGACCTTCTTCCAATTCAGTACGCGTCAAAAGGAAACCTTCAGGTACTCTGAATCGAATATCTAGCTAATCACAGCCTTAAGGTTAGAAACGAAAAAAAAAAAAGAAAAAATTAGATTCGCTTTGATTAAGAGAGAAAAAAACACGCCCTTCTCCATCTCCGTCCGTCTGCAGGACAAGTAAGAATTTTCCTAATGAAATTAAATAAACATCCCTACGGTACGTCAGCCAGGCAGGCAGGTCCTTCTTATGCAAATGCGGACGCGGGGAAAAACGATATCATCGGGCTACCTCTTTGTATCCGTTCCGTTGCTGCGCGCTATTCGACCACGAAGGACTGATATGAATACAATTGTGCCTTACCTGGAACGCTAAACCGATACAAAGAGGCGAAGGCTTTCATCCGGGTTTCCCACGTCTTTTGTATCAACGGAGACTGTGATGGAGTGTTATTGCTTCAATTAAGTTTTTTTTTTTTTTTTACTTCCTGGCTTGGATGTCCTTTCTCAAAGAATCTTGTCACTCTGAGAAGAAGGATGCTGCGAGGACGAAGACGAATGTCCCCGAGGATGGCCATGGCGAATAGCTTCTGATCTCTTAATCCAATTATAAACGATGGTAAATTGCTTGTCCTCTGCGATGTTTGTCTTTCAGATTTTTTTTCGTTGAAATCGCGGTCTCGGGTAAATATTGCCTTTTGATTGGCTTGTGTGTCTTATGGTTTGGCCTTTGTTTGTTCACCAGGACCGCGACAAGGACCGCGACCCATTGGACATGTTGGTTTTCTGGCCTTTATTTGACGTGCGACTTGGCAGTTAGTTGCTCTAATCCGATGGATCTAATTGACTTTGAAACGGCGCCGCGGACTCGCTAGATGTCGCAGTGTCTGCTCAAACATCTGCAAAATGTAATGACTTTCCATAAAGCCGAGCGCTTTATCATTTTAATTTCTCAATTTCATGGTGAATTCATGGTCTCATCAAACTGAGCCAGCTCCCCGTGAAGTCTTTAAACACCGCGCGGCTTCGGCGTGTCCACCTCTCTTTATGTAAATTCTCTGCCTTGCCATATCCCACCTGTTCTCTCGAGCACTGCGTTCCTTACATTTTATGGACCCACACGGTGCAGGATCGTTTCCCGTGTCATTTTATATGCAAATCAAGCACCTACACCTAGCCGACAACTCACTAAAGCAGAACTAAGTTATGTATGCCCAGAATGTCCTTGTGTGTGCCAGAGTGCGTGTGTGGTTTGTTCTGCCGACCAGACGATAAACAGCACGGACCATGGTGGTGGATAGCTATTCGACACGTTGCCATGCCGGGTGGTGATTATGAATTGTTTCGGTTACTTGTTAAGAAAAACAGTTTTATTACGATTTTACTGACTTTCGCGCTGACACATGAACAATGCGTTACAATGCACTCTGAACAGCAGCACCGAATGGTGGGGCGACGACCATCAAACCGTGGGCATATGGTGTGGCGAATTTTTAAACGGTATCGTTTAAATTGTATTTCCCCGTCGCAGATGGTCGGCTGGAACTAATGCTGGATGGATGATGATTGTTTCTACGCCCCACCCGTTGCCACGTTGCCACGAGTCACGAGGTTTCTCTTCACAAAATGAAGAACAAATGTGCCTCCTTAGAGAGAGAACAAAAAAATGTCAACAAAAACACCTTTTGATTCATGTCGAGGAGACCTCCAATTCAATTTAACCCTCATTAAGATTTATTCCACTTAAGTGCTGTGTACCTCACCCTCACCCACACTCACACTCAAGTGGTTTTCATATCCTTTTGATTTGCGTTTCCCTGCCGTTCGACAGATGTCCCTTGTGACACATTCATCATCAGATTTGGCGCATTCCCTGGTAAGGATGTGGAGATTGGATTGTATTGGAATTGCCCAACATCCTCGCACACACGGAAATTCCTTAAGATCTCTTACGGAATTCTGTTGCGCCGTTGCGGAGGATTGTGAGATGCCATCTGCTGCTGATGCTGTTGATTTCTTGTTTCCTTTCTTCTCGTTTTTTTTCCATCTCTCTCTCTTCATTGAAAGGATTTCAAATAGATGCGACAACGAGTGTATGCTCATATGTTTGTATGAGTGAATTTGAGAACTGCGGTCAATTCAGCTGAAATGTGTCACGGTTCAAGTGGACACTGCACACTTGAAAACCGATGCAACGAGGATGAATTTGATCCTGCAACGACCACCGGCATGGGACCCACACAGAGATCTCCTCCGACCTCATGAATGGCCACCGCTTTCATTGCGAAATGCAAAGCTGCCCAGCTCCTAATCTGTAGGTGGTTAATCCTGTTCTACAATCCCACCTAAGGTGAAGAAAACCATCTCATCAGCTTACGATAATTGGAAAGAAAATTTCGCAAATCCACCCATTCACTCGGCGCGGTAGCAGTCGTCAAGAGAACGGATTACGAGGAAACTATTAAGACCGAGCACAGTGCTGACATAATTACTAGGCTTGTAGGTGGTGTTTGTAATTTCTTGCATAAAGAAAGTACGGATTGGATCCTTTTGCAGGTCATCCGTCGTGTGCCACGTGTGTTGTTTGACCAGTCACGTCCGTCTAATGCTCTCTACAAGATTAGGACACGTCACGCAGTTGTGTGGAAGACATCAGGTTCCTCTGACACAGTTGTGTGGATATCCTGTGTACAGCAGACATTTTCCACATCGATGGACGAGTGATTTGAAATCCTTTCAATTTTAATTGAAAAAAGGTGGGTTCGCTTTTTTTCGGGAAACCAGTTAAGCGGAGGAAAATTGGCGATTGTGGCGAACCACTGGCCCGTGAAGTAATGTTGCAACAATGAATTGAATTTTGCAAAGCGAGGGTTGACTACTCCCTCATCGGAGCTGAATCAATCTCGTCTCTTTTTTTTATTGATTTCTAACGACACTCGGAAATTCGTAACGATATGCAATCAACAATTTTGAATACTCGCTACACTTGGTGGTGTCGGCGGAAAGGGGTTTGATTCGAGCGAGGGAGAGACGCGACGGCCGGAAACTCATCAGGAGTAAATGACGTGGAATTAATGAAACCGATGCGGCGGGGTGTTTTTAAACTGATTTTTGAATCTGGTCATGGCTGAAGTTTCAAAAAGATTGCCCGAGTTCATCAGAGCGGGACAAGGGACACCGCGACGCCGCCTTAGAAGGTGTTCATTCGAGCAGAGATTGCATAATGTGTAGCACTGTTTTCACTTTCTTTCCCTACCTCTATTTCCCCCAGTTCAGTTTTTGGGTGAAATTCATTCTAATTTCTGAGGTGAGAAATGTCCCCTCGTTTTATTGAAATACAATCATTTTGCATCGGAAATAAATTTTCGCAACACCCAGGGATCGCAGTGACCTCGCCGTTCCCACAGCGTCGATTCGGGACACACCTTCGGCGAAGAAGAAGAATAAGTTCTCTTTACGTTTGGCTGCAATAATTTTCCCATGCTTGACGTGTCTCTCTTGACCGTGGTGGTCCATGTGTCCATTGATGGTCTAATTTATACTCGTACCTGGAACGAGCAAGGAAATGACCCAGAAACTGTGATCGGATCGGAAAGTTTCCCCCTCTCTCGTGCCAGTCATCATTAGACTCCAACGAGAAAAAATCCAGTTTTCGGATTAAGCACAACACACAACACATTTTTGTGTTGACAATTCAGTGAAATCCACCAGCTAACCACCACCCATGGGGAATTGTGACACACCATCTGTGTGTGCAAACAGGAATCACCTCCCGGAGTGAAAGTGCTGTAGGCCTTGGGCGCAATCCATTATCACTTCCAAACAATTTGACTTGTGAAAAGCCGGATTGCTGTTGTGATGCTGTGATGCCCCCGCGATCTATTGTTCAGAACGTGAATTTAATCCTTTTTGTCAGTTGGGTGAGAGGAACGAATGTATCCTTTTGTGTGTTAATTTTACCCGCACACACTGCTTTGACTGTGCCGTGTGGGCATTGCTGGTGGTGCGATTTAACCATTGACTTGGACACGTGCCCCGTCTTTGATAAACGATTTCCCAATGAGTTTGCCGAAAAACTTCTCCGTGGAGCTACAATGGATTGCATCTGATTCGCTGGAAAAAGATGAAGCTTCATTAGGAAAACGTGCAGAAAACCCGAACCCTCGTGGTAATTTTTCGCAAATCCACCCAACATCCTTGCAAAGCGTAGCAATTTCAGTTCACAAAATCTCCAAGAAGCAGCTGTGTTCATCGGCAAACGGAATTAAATTTACCCACCCAGATGGGCGAGAGAACAACAAGGACGAATCAACAGTCCTTTTGCTCTCAATACTTCATAACGACAAGCGCAATCCGTCACACAGCCGCACACACACAGTCCATGCAATGCATGTGAGAAGGATCATCAGACGTATCCCGATATTTTTTGCTTCGGTTTGCTCAAGGTGTTCAACATAACATTGTCCGTCTGCAAGAGCAATTCGCGCGCTCTCAGTCTCACCCTCTGGGTGTACTCTAGATCCGTCACATTTAAGAAATCCATCATCTTTTCACCTCTTGCCAGGGAGACGACGGAACCAAGACGATGGGTGTTCATTTTTTTCGTTGTTCTTCAGATTGCCCTCTTTTATGTGATTAATTGTTTCGAGAAGATACTCCTATTTTTTGCCAAGGAAACCAGAAAGAAGGACATGGTAGCCAAGGACATTGTGCGCTCTGATTATTACCGCATTGGACTGTGGTAATTTTGGATCCCCGTGTGTCTCCCCGCTCGGATTGAATAGAAACTCTTTTCTTGCGGTTGAACACGAGGTTTTCTCCTTGGAAGATTAATGATGTTTGTGCAACGGTGTCGACAGAATTGGTTACTCCTGAATGGACAGACGTTCATGTGGAACGAAAGATCAGCATCAGTGTGACGTGTTATAAATTGCTTCATGGCATGGTTTTGACGTGACTTGCACTTTAGCAAAACTAATGAGACTGAACTTTGCCGAGGTGACGTGCAGAGTTGCTCATTCGTGTTCCAAAGGGTAAGTTCTGTTCTTGTCGAGGAAAAAATTCACATCACTAACCTCTCTTTTCTCTTAGGCGTCCCCGTTGATGGGTGTTCTTGACGCTCCCACCCTCCACTGGAACGTGTTAATCACCACCTCGCTCGGTTTCAAAACAAACGATAACAAATTGTGTTTGTTACTCTCTTTTTTTCGTCCACTCCACTCGGTTGAGACAGTTGAAAACTGTTTCAGAAGTCAAAAAAAAAAAATCCTCACCGTTTATCCCAATAAATAAACAGATTTGTCCTCGAAATCACCGATCCGTGCTGGCGCATAAATTACTCGCGCGGTAAGCCCGGCAACAGTATCTGCCCGACCAATTTAATTCCGATTGTTTCAGGACGATTCCGGTGAGTTATTCACATAAAACCTTTTGAAAGTCGCGTCCCCTTTTCGTATGCAGAAATCCACCACCCCGCGATCAATGACGTGACACTTTGCATCCCGAATGGGATGACAAAACGGAATCCGCTGGTTGCCAGTCAGAAGGGAAGGCGGCAAGGATCATGGGCGTTTTTGGAAAAAAAATTTGATCCTGATTATCCTGGTTGAGTGGTAATGAGGCAATTTATATGCTCGCTCTAAAGCTGGCTCTATAAAAAGAGCATTTGAATTTATGTGCCTTGCTGTGGAACAGGGCTTGCTCTTCGGGCGATGCTGAATCCGAAGTGGGATTGATGTTTGTCAATTGCACGTCCTGGTAATTGATCGATTTGCATAGAAATATGGAAATTATGAAAATGCTCTCATTTATTGATGACGATTCAATTCGATCGGAACAAGTCGTAAATGTGACAATTGGCAATGGTTTATGATGTGAACCGAATTTTGTTTGCATCCCGTGTGGAGACCCTTTTACATTTCGTCACTTTGGAAGTGAGGAAGTTGTTCGGGGGTTTTTTCTTCTCTGAGTTGAGGGCGAACATTTGGGAGGACTGTCTTTGTAGCTTCGTTCGGTCTCTAGTCGTTATCTCTGTTGTTCCGTCTCTGGTGTCTGTTGTTCCGTCTTTGGTGTCTGTTGTTCTGTCTCTGGTGTCTGTTGTACCGTCTTTGGTGTCTGTTGTTCCGTCTCTGGTGTCTGTTGTTCCGTCTCTGGTGTCTGTTGTTCCGTCTCTAGTGTCTGCGGCTCCAACTCTTGTCTCTGTAGCTCAGTCTCCAGTCTCTTAGGCTTCTCAAATAGACCACGCTCATGTCGTTGTGGTCCAATTAAAGTCGCTCTCCCCAGAATCCTTCGGCACCCTTTCAAACCCAAGCCCCTGCCGTTCCATTGACTAGTCTTTCTCGGCCAATTCCAAACGCAGCACCTTTCTCTTGTTCCTGTCTGATTGAGTTTCCCAGACGAATGGATGGATGGATAGATATTTAATTTTGGTTCCTTCAACGTCATGCACACACACGCACACACACTCACCGAGTAGCGGTAGCTATGCAATTACAAGTCGTCCCAAATTGGAAATTACACGTCACATTGTCTGCCATTGATACATGAATTTAGTTCATCAGAGTTTGTTGCATGAACCCTTCTCCATCGCAACCCCTCTCTCTCCATCCATTTCTGATTCACCTTTAATTCATAGCCATCACCTACGAGAAAGAAAGTCGCAAGGGGTGCGCAATGAATGCAAGAAATTGCGCTCGGAGTGCTGAAAGTGGGATTGCCTAGAAATTGGCATCCGGGGAAGATTGTATGTTTTCCTCCTGGCACTGCAGGAATTCGCCAGAAGATTGCGAGATGGCTTTGCTCTATAATTTGTGATTGCGAATGCGACAGAAATCAGCGAGGGACTTTCTTCGGAGCCCGGTGTAGTGGCTTTGTGTCGGTATGTTTGTGTTGTTGTTTTGTGTTGTTATATTCATTTCAAGGGATCTCGAGGAGGAATTGATTTTTCTCTTTAACTGAAGCGATTTGAGAGGACGTTGGCTGATATTCTAGTATTCGAAGTTTCTGTGTGGGAATGTGGTGGGAATTAACTGTGGCAACTATTCGGACTCTATTCGCAGGCAGAGCCGAACCCTTTTTCCCTAAAGTAGACATCATCGATAAGCCGAATCACTCTGACTGGACATAAAACGCAGCGAAGTGGAATAAACTATGCTCTGGACAAAATGTTTGTTTACACAACTTCCGCGACATCCCATCGGATGTCCATTCATGTAAATGCAAATCAGTTTTCAGATCAGACGCCGCTCCGATTTAATACTTGACCGCACATGGGATGGCTAGGCACAGCGCACATCCGGTTTATTTTTTTTCGTAAAACATTACACGGGCAAAAGGAGTAAAATAATAAAACATAAACCTAAATAGCCATGAAGAGAGGTCACTCTCAGCGGATTGACCCTTGTCAAGCCAAATGCAAAACATCGCATCAATGTTCCAGCCAGCCCCCTGTTGTTTTTGTTCCACGCAAACCGGAGGTCAGTGCTGTGATCTTACGCGAAAGTGATATCTTATCGCGGTGGCATCGGGGTGGAAAGGGACTTGCATAACCCATCGGTCATCTCCTTTGTTTGTTACATCAAATGAAGACACCGCAGGGAGAGTCTTAAGATCGTCGGAAATATAGCCGCGGGGCATTTGAGGAAACCGCGATGGTTGTGACATTTTACATGACACGGTTGCGCGTGTGGTGCGCGGCTCAACTGACCATCTGTGATGTGATCTATGGAACGAGTCGCGACCGAACAAGATGTCAAACCGCTTGTTTACAGGGCAATTACGTGTAATTGCAGGCAGAGTGGCCACGTAGACGTTGTGTTTTGGGAAAAGGGTTAATTTGAGGCGATTGAGTTCCCATAAAGCATGATCCGTGAATTGAATAGCTAATGACGGGGTGAACAGTGCCTTTTGTTTTCTCTCACGCAATTCTCACTGAAGGTAGTCAAACTGATCGTTCGGGCTGGCCGTTTAATCATTTCGGGCCTGCTGCCGCCTGGGACAATCAACGGACAGATGTGGATGGGAAAGGGCAATAAAACTGTGTCCACTTCTGAAACAGTTTCTGTGCTTCTTTTGAGACATGATGCAGACTTGGGGCTAATGCGTGGAAGGGAGCCTGGGTTAAGGGACTGCAGAGGACTGACTCCCAGACATCCAAATCCAGCTGTGTAAACTCCCCATCCATCAAATTCCCTCACGATCAGCTGCGATTCTACTCAATGCAGTGATTTAATTTACATAGAACTGTCGTTATTTGATCTTAATCGATCACAGGCGTCTCCACACGTGAATCCTTCTCCTTAGCACCTGGTCGCGTACTGCTCCTTGACACACGCACGAAGCACATCAATCAAAATTTCGGTGAACCACAAGACATTCGGGACACCCCCGGGAGGACACTCCTTTCCGTCTTTTGGTCGGTCGGTCGTTCGTTGCACCCATCATTTCTATACGCAAATGAAATGTAAACAAGGACCTTCGATCCTTTCTCCTTCAAACCACAATCTCTCTCTCTCAGTGTTTTATGGCGTTAATCAGCTAACAAACGGGGTCCAGGGCTTTGAACCAAAAAGTCATAAATTAGTGAAATGTCCCGCAGTCACTGCACTCAAAATATGAAAGGGATTTTAATTGCATTTCCTTCATTCATGATCTCACGTGAATGTCCTTGAGACGTGCTTAAGTCCGCACTCACGAGAAGAGTCGTAAAAAGTAAATGCGATCCTTCAAGTCTGGTTTTGTCGCAGACGTCCCTTCGGAAGCCTTTTAGTATTTTGATGCGATGATTTTTATGATCAATAAAAGAGGTTTTATGGTAAATCTTCATTGTTTTTTTCGGATGCTGGCAGGAGGAGGAGACTAATTACCGCCCAACTAGGGGTTTGATGGCACAAGTTGAGGTCGTTAAAAATTCACTACGGCTTGTGAATTTATTTTGCCCAGGATTCAGAGAGCGCGATGAGGTGAGTATTTATGGTATAGTCCTCGCGTGTTCCTTCCCTTTGTGGAAAATGCAGAAAAAATGCGGGGCATTGTGTGCCAGGATGTTTGTTTGTTTTTTTTTTATTGTTTTACGACTCAAAAAACCAAAAACCACTGGGTAATTGAATTTACATAATAAACATCGTTTGCTTAGCCTAGCCTTGGGGACCAGGTGTTGGTTTTGCTCCGCAGATGATAAGATCATCATTGTTTCCCACAATTTCACATTCCCATCGACCTCGTGCAAATCAACGCTCGCATGGTTGCTCAAATGCTCCTTCGAATCACATCGCCCAATGTCAAGTGACTTTCTTCTCCGCTCGATTACGTCGAAACAATAAAACCAGCGCTTAATCAAGAACTTCTCACATTATCCACTAAATGCCCCTAAATCAATTCCTCCTGAATGGAGGTGGTGTGCGTGTGTGCGAAAAATCAACATAACCAATTTCAATGTCACCGAGAAAAGGGTTCGGCGAGCATCATTAATTTGCAGGCCGGAACACTTGAGCCTCCGGTCCCCTGATTGTGTGCGCGAACCCTTGTGTGAATATTCAAAGCGTATTCAATGTCCTTCGACTGATTGATTCGAACGATTGATCTCGTTCCGTCGAAGCATCCGCATGCGGATATTTATGGGCGAAATCAATTTGTGTCTATTTAAGTTGCATCTCAGGCTCGTTCACCTTTTTTGCGACACTTTCCGCAACACTTATGCTCCTCTTGTCTGCATGCGAATGGTTGCGTCGGATGAACCCTTTTTCCTTTGGCAATTTGGATATAGGCGGAATATGCTAATGTCTGGCATCGTTCAGGATCTCCTGTTGATGGTGACACACTGACAAGGTGACTGAGGGGGAAATGCCGAAAGGGTGACGATTTCACACGAATATCAGCGATTCGCTAAATGGGTTCAGCCGCATGCGAAAAACAGGAGTATTTCCCTTGAATCAAGGGCGGAGTCTGTGTGTGCGAATATTCGATGCGGTCCATTGCCGCAATGAGTTCGGTGGGAATACCTGATGATTTCCGCACATCGGTGGATGTTTATGGGCTTTTTATGGTAATCCTGCGGCAGTTTTACTAATCGATTGGGAATCTTCGATGAGAGCGGGAGAAAAGAATTCAATTTTGTCATGAGCAGTGTCTAGAGCAGCGCAGACAGCTGTTACCGTCAAGACTCACTTCATATGCATGCGATTCAAATTGTAAGTTAATGTCAGCCAAAAGAAAGGAAAGCAACGAAAAAACAGGAAGCAACATGCAAATGTGTCTCCAAACATTGAACAGAGATAACAAACACAGGAACGTCTGCTGCGGCTCTATTTAAATTCGATTCACTGCATTTTTCTTTTCTTTTCCTAGATATTTGTCGCAGGAGCAACGTCCTGCTTGGCACATGGCCATCGACGGGCAGGTGAAATTTCCTTCTACCTTCTTATTGATGAACGCTGCTTTCTTTTATAGGTATATCCTCGAGACACCTTTCGCTGGAGAGGTCTCCCCAATTGGATATCGTTTTACACACAGTCATGATTGATTGGATTTTAAAGAAGCAATAATGACACACGATAAATATGGGCGAGGTTAGAAGAAGCAGAAGCGTGTACACATAACTAAAAGGGGTAGTTGAAGGCGGCGGCAAAATCACCTGCAGGTAGTTTTTGTTTAGGTAGCCGAGACTGTTTTTGTGAGCAGCTGATAGAGGCATCAATTTGAGCGGTACAGAAGTTTCTCGGAAACCGATCAGAACTGCTTTTAACACCTGAGCCACCTGATCGAAGGTTATGGTTTGGCGTTTAATGCGTGCCGCCTTCACCTATGCGCAAGCCGGCGAATTCTCTCTGACCAATTAGCACATTACAAGATTTATCAGACGATTATCCAGGCCATCTTCTGGAAGAAAGGAAAACAGCGTACAAACAACTGCCTCGCGATAAACGGTTGCAACAGCAGCCAGTCTCTGACTCAAACTAATTCAGTCAGTTGACATCGTCATACTAAATCAAAACATGTATTCCTTCTGAAAAGAGAGAAATAAGAGAAAAACCAAACACCTTTCTACCCGCATCATGAGCATTCACCCTGAGGGCACGTGCCCTCCTCTACCATCAATGTGTCACCAGCAAACTGCAGCCGCAGAACAGCAATTCAATTACGTTTTGAAAAAAAAAAAAGTTGATGACAACAGTCATTTCAAAGCCAGAGGAATCGATAAAAATTTGATAGCTCCGTCGTACGTATGCAGAAGTACACTGCACCACCAGCACCGGCGCGCCGCCTTTGCGAAATATGTGCCCCCTTCATTGACAAATGTCCACTTTCTTTTGCACACACTCACTGCACTCGTGAAAAGAATACAATTGCCGGCTGTAGGCTGCAATTGTTGTACGAACGTGAACGTAGACTCAGCCGATACACAAATTATGCTGGTTGCACTAAAGGTGCGCACTACTTCTGGTGGAACTCGTGTATGATATCCCAAGGGAACCTTGATGTGCCATTGTAGGTTGAAATTACTTGCTCATTGAAAACTAAGCGTTTTTTTCAGCGATATTGCTTCTGCATTACGAGATCTTACGGTTTTTACTCGCGTTGAAAATACGCGTCTTTTGAGCCCGGGTTTATGTCGCTACGACCAATAGGGTAGAAGTTAGCACGTTTGAGGGGTCAAAATTGAGTGATTTTAAGCAGCATTTTGCTTAAAATGTAAAATTTTACAAAATCGCCTATATCTCGGAAACTAAGCGTTTTTCGGCGATTTTGATTTCGGCTTAATATGCTCCATATTACGATTTTTCGAAACATAGTCGGCGAAAATACGCATCTTCCGAGCCCACAACCGTGCCGATACGACCAATAGGTTAGGAGATATAAGGTTCAGATTGTCAGATAAGTGACTTTGGGACATTTATTTTGAAAAATCGGGCATATCTCCTAAACGGTGCGTTTGTTTGAGATGCGGTTTTTTGCGATGGATTCAGCATAGAAAAACGCTTTTTTTGAGTCCAAGTTGGCGCCCCTGCGACAAGGGGAAATCAGGGAAAAATGTAGGAGAAAGTAGTCTAAAATGGTTTTTCGCGAATATCTCGGAAACTATGCGTTTTTCAGCGATTTTGCTTTGGCATTACGAGATCTTACGGTTTTTACTCGCGTTGAAAATACGCGTCTTTTGAGCCCGGGTTTATGTCGCTACGACCAATAGGGTAGAAGTTAGCACGTTTGAGGGGTCAAAATTGAGTGATTTTAAGCAGCATTTTGCTTAAAATGTAAAATTTTACAAAATCGCCTATATCTCGGAAACTAAGCGTTTTTCGGCGATTTTGATTTCGGCTTAATATGCTCCATATTACGATTTTTCGAAACATAGTCGGCGAAAATACGCATCTTCCGAGCCCACAACCGTGCCGATACGACCAATAGGTCAGGAGATATAAGGTTCAGATTGTCAGATAAGTGACTTTGGGACATTTATTTTGAAAAATCGGGCATATCTCCTAAACGGTGCGTTTGTTTGAGATGCGGTTTTTTGCGATGGATTCAGCATAGAAAAACGCTTTTTTTGAGTCCAAGTTGGCGCCCCTGCGACAAGGGGAAATCAGGGAAAAAATGTAGGAGAAAGTAGTCTAAAATGGTTTTTCGCGAATATCTCGGTTTTTACTCGCGTTGAAAATACGCGTCTTTTGAGCCCGGGTTTATGTCGCTACGACCAATAGGGTAGAAGTTAGCACGTTTGAGGGGTCAAAATTGAGTGATTTTAAGCAGCATTTTGCTTAAAATGTAAAATTTTACAAAATCGCCTATATCTCGGAAACTAAGCGTTTTTCGGCGATTTTGATTTCGGCTTAATATGCTCCATATTACGATTTTTCGAAACATAGTCGGCGAAAATACGCATCTTCCGAGCCCACAACCGTGCCGATACGACCAATAGGTCAGGAGATATAAGGTTCAGATTGTCAGATAAGTGACTTTGGGACATTTATTTTGAAAAATCGGGCATATCTCCTAAACGGTGCGTTTGTTTGAGATGCGGTTTTTTGCGATGGATTCAGCATAGAAAAACGCTTTTTTTGAGTCCAAGTTGGCGCCCCTGCGACAAGGGGAAATCAGGGAAAAATGTAGGAGAAAGTAGTCTAAAATGGTTTTTCGCGAATATCTCGGAAACTATGCGTTTTTCAGCGATTTTGCTTCTGCATTACGAGATCTTACGGTTTTTACTCGCGTTGAAAATACGCGTCTTTTGAGCCCGGGTTTATGTCGCTACGACCAATAGGGTAGAAGTTAGCACGTTTGAGGGGTCAAAATTGAGTGATTTTAAGCAGCATTTTGCTTAAAATGTAAAATTTTACAAAATCGCCTATATCTCGGAAACTAAGCGTTTTTCGGCGATTTTGATTTCGGCTTAATATGCTCCATATTACGATTTTTCGAAACATAGTCGGCGAAAATACGCATCTTCCGAGCCCACAACCGTGCCGATACGACCAATAGGTCAGGAGATATAAGGTTCAGATTGTCAGATAAGTGACTTTGGGACATTTATTTTGAAAAATCGGGCATATCTCCTAAACGGTGCGTTTGTTTGAGATGCGGTTTTTTGCGATGGATTCAGCATAGAAAAACGCTTTTTTTGAGTCCAAGTTGGCGCCCCTGCGACAAGGGGAAATCAGGGAAAAATGTAGGAGAAAGTAGTCTAAAATGGTTTTTCGCGAATATCTCGGAAACTATGCGTTTTTCAGCGATTTTGCTTATGCATTACGAGATCTTACGGTTTTTACTCGCGTTGAAAATACGCGTCTTTTGAGGCCCGGGTTTATGTCGCTACGACCAATAGGGTAGAAGTTAGCACGTTTGAGGGGTCAAAATTGAGTGATTTTAAGCAGCATTTTGCTTAAAAATGTAAAATTTTACAAAATCGCCTATATCTCGGAAACTAAGCGTTTTTCGGCGATTTTGATTTCGGCTTAATATGCTCCATATTACGATTTTTCGAAACATAGTCGGCGAAAATACGCATCTTCCGAGCCCACAAACCGTGCCGATACGACCAATAGGTCAGGAGATATAAGGTTCAGATTGTCAGATAAGTGACTTTGGGGACATTTATTTTGAAAAATCGGGCATATCTCCTAAACGGTGCGTTTGTTTGAGATGCGGTTTTTTGCGATGGATTCAGCATAGAAAAACGCTTTTTTTGAGTCCAAGTTGGCGCCCTGCGACAAGGGGAAATCAGGGAAAAATGTAGGAGAAAGTAGTCTAAAATGGTTTTTCGCGAATATCTCGGAAACTATGCGTTTTTCAGCGATTTTGCTTCTGCATTACGAGATCTTACGGTTTTTACTCGCGTTGAAAATACGCGTCTTTTGAGCCCGGGTTTATGTCGCTACGACCAATAGGGTAGAAGTTAGCACGTTTGAGGGGTCAAAATTGAGTGATTTTAAGCAGCATTTTGCTTAAAATGTAAAATTTTACAAAATCGCCTATATCTCGGAAACTAAGCGTTTTTCGGCGATTTTGATTTCGGCTTAATATGCTCCATATTACGATTTTTCGAAACATAGTCGGCGAAAATACGCATCTTCCGAGCCCACAACCGTGCCGATACGACCAATAGGTCAGGAGATATAAGGTTCAGATTGTCAGATAAGTGACTTTGGGACATTTATTTTGAAAAATCGGGCATATCTCCTAAACGGTGCGTTTGTTTGAGATGCGGTTTTTTGCGATGGATTCAGCATAGAAAAACGCTTTTTTTGAGTCCAAGTTGGCGCCCCTGCGACAAGGAGAAATCAGGGAAAAATGTAGGAGAAAGTAGTCTAAAATGGTTTTTCGCGAATATCTCGGAAACTATGCGTTTTTCAGCGATTTTGCTTCTGCATTACGAGATCTTACGGTTTTTACTCGCGTTGAAAATACGCGTCTTTTGAGCCCGGGTTTATGTCGCTACGACCAATAGGGTAGAAGTTAGCACGTTTGAGGGGTCAAAATTGAGTGATTTTAAGCAGCATTTTGCTTAAAATGTAAAATTTTACAAAATCGCCTATATCTCGGAAACTAAGCGTTTTTCGGCGATTTTGATTTCGGCTTAATATGCTCCATATTACGATTTTTCGAAACATAGTCGGCGAAAATACGCATCTTCCGAGCCCACAACCGTGCCGATAAATAGGTCAGGAGATATAAGGTTCAGATTGTCAGATAAGTGACTTTGGGACATTTATTTTGAAAAATCGGGCATATCTCCTAAACGGTGCGTTTGTTTGAGATGCGGTTTTTTGCGATGGATTCAGCATAGAAAAACGCTTTTTTTGAGTCCAAGTTGGCGCCCCTGCGACAAGGGGAAATCAGGGAAAAATGTAGGAGAAAGTAGTCTAAAATGGTTTTTCGCGAATATCTCGGAAACTATGCGTTTTTCAGCGATTTTGCTTCTGCATTACGAGATCTTACGGTTTTTACTCGCGTTGAAAATACGCGTCTTTTGAGCCCGGGTTTATGTCGCTACGACCAATAGGGTAGAAGTTAGCACGTTTGAGGGGTCAAAATTGAGTGATTTTAAGCAGCATTTTGCTTAAAATGTAAAATTTTACAAAATCGCCTATATCTCGGAAACTAAGCGTTTTTCGGCGATTTTGATTTCGGCTTAATATGCTCCATATTACGATTTTTCGAAACATAGTCGGCAAAATACGCATCTTCCGAGCCCACAACCGTGCCGATACGACCAATAGGTCAGGAGATATAAGGTTCAGATTGTCAGATAAGTGACTTTGGGACATTTATTTGAAAAATCGGGCATATCTCCTAAACGGTGCGTTTGTTTGAGATGCGGTTTTTTGCGATGGATTCAGCATAGAAAAAAGCTTTTTTTGAGTCCAAGTTGGCGCCCCTGCGACAAGGGGAAATCAGGGAAAAATGTAGGAGAAAGTAGTCTAAAATGGTTTTTCGCGAATATCTCGGAAACTATGCGTTTTTCAGCGATTTTGCTTCTGCATTACGAGATCTTACGGTTTTACTCGCGTTGAAAATACGCGTCTTTTGAGCCCGGGTTTATGTCGCTACGACCAATAGGGTAGAAGTTAGCACGTTTGAGGGGTCAAAATTGAGTGATTTTAAGCAGCATTTTGCTTAAAATGTAAAATTTTACAAAATCGCCTATATCTCGGAAACTAAGCGTTTTTCGGCGATTTTGATTTCGGCTTATTATGCTCCATATTACGATTTTTCGAAACATAGTCGGCGAAAATACGCATCTTCCGAGCCCACAACCGTGCCGATACGACCAATAGGTCAGGAGATATAAGGTTCAGATTGTCAGATAAGTGACTTTGGGACATTTATTTTGAAAAATCGGGCATATCTCCTAAACGGTGCGTTTGTTTGAGATGCGGTTTTTTGCGATGGATTCAGCATAGAAAAACGCTTTTTTTGAGTCCAAGTTGGCGCCCCTGCGACAAGGGGAAATCAGGGAAAAATGTAGGAGAAAGTAGTCTAAAATGGTTTTTCGCGAATATCTCGGAACTATGCGTTTTTCAGCGATTTTGCTTCTGCATTACGAGATCTTACGGTTTTTACTCGCGTTGAAAATACGCGTCTTTTGAGCCCGGGTTTATGTCGCTACGACCAATAGGGTAGAAGTTAGCACGTTTGAGGGGTCAAAATTGAGTGATTTTAAGCAGCATTTTGCTTAAAATGTAAAATTTTACAAAATCGCCTATATCTCGGAAACTAAGCGTTTTTCGGCGATTTTGATTTCGGCTTAATATGCTGCATATTACGATTTTTCGAAACATAGTCGGCGAAAATACGCATCTTCCGAGCCCACAACCGTGCCGATACGACCAATAGGTCAGGAGATATAAGGTTCAGATTGTCAGATAAGTGACTTTGGGACATTTATTTTGAAAAATCGGGCATATCTCCTAAACGGTGCGTTTGTTTGAGATGCGGTTTTTTGCGATGGATTCAGCATAGAAAAAACGCTTTTTTTTGAGTCCAAGTTGGCGCCCCTGCGACAAGGGGAAATCAGGGAAAAATGTAGGAGAAAGTAGTCTAAAATGGTTTTTCGCGAATATCTCGGAAACTATGCGTTTTTCAGCGATTTTGCTTCTGCATTACGAGATCTTACGGTTTTTACTCGCGTTGAAATACGCGTCTTTTGAGCCCGGGTTTATGTCGCTACGACCAATAGGGTAGAAGTTAGCACGTTTGAGGGGTCAAAATTGAGTGATTTTAAGCAGCATTTTGCTTAAAATGTAAAATTTTACAAAATCGCCTATATCTCGGAAACTAAGCGTTTTTCGGCGATTTTGATTTCGGCTTAATATGTTTCATATTACGATTTTTCGAAACATAGTCGGCGAAAATACGCATCTTCCGAGCCCACAACCGTGCCGATACGACCAATAGGTCAGGAGATATAAGGTTCAGATTGTCAGATAAGTGACTTTGGGACATTTATTTTGAAAAATCGGGCATATCTCCTAAACGGTGCGTTTGTTTGAGATGCGGTTTTTTGCGATGGATTCAGCATAGAAAAACGCTTTTTTTGAGTCCAAGTTGGCGCCCCTGCGACAAGGGGAAATCAGGGTAAAATGTAGGAGAAAGTAGTCTAAAATGGTTTTTCGCGAATATCTCGGAAACTATGCGTTTTTCAGCGATTTTGCTTCTGCATTACGAGATCTTACGGTTTTTACTCGCGTTGAAAATACGCGTCTTTTGAGCCCGGGTTTATGTCGCTACGACCAATAGGGTAGAAGTTAGCACGTTTGCAGGGGTCAAAATTGAGTGATTTTAAGCAGCATTTTGCTTAAAATGTAAAATTTTACAAAATCGCCTATATCTCGGAAACTAAGCGTTTTTCGGCGATTTTGATTTCGGATTAATATGCTCCATATTACGATTTTCGAAACATAGTCGGCGAAAATACGCATCTTCCGAGCCCACAACCGTGCCGATACGACCAATAGGTCAGGAGATATAAGGTTCAGATTGTCAGATAAGTGACTTTGGGACATTTATTTTGAAAAATCGGGCATATCTCCTAAACGGTGCGTTTGTTTGAGATGCGGTTTTTTGCGATGGATTCAGCATAGAAAAACGCTTTTTTTGAGTCCAAGTTGGCGCCCCTGCGACAAGGGGAAATCAGGGTAAAATGTAGGAGAAAGTAGTCTAAAATGGTTTTTCGCGAATATCTCGGAAACTATGCGTTTTCAGCGATTTTGCTTCTGCATTACGAGATCTTACGGTTTTTACTCGCGTTGAAAATACGCGTCTTTTGAGCCCGGGTTTATGTCGCTACGACCAATAGGGTAGAAGTTAGCACGTTTGAGGGGTCAAAATTGAGTGATTTTAAGCAGCATTTTGCTTAAAATGTAAAATTTTACAAAATCGCCTATATCTCGGAAACTAAGCGTTTTTCGGCGATTTTGATTTCGGATTAATATGCTCCATATTACGATTTTTCGAAACATAGTCGGCGAAAATACGCATCTTCCGAGCCCACAACCGTGCCGATACGACCAATAGGTCAGGAGATATAAGGTTCAGATTGTCAGATAAGTGACTTTGGGACATTTATTTTGAAAAATCGGGCATATCTCCTAAACGGTGCGTTTGTTTGAGATGCGGTTTTTTGCGATGGATTCAGCATAGAAAAACGCTTTTTTTGGGTCCAAGTTGGCGCCCCTGCGACAAGGGGAAATCAGGGAAAAATGCAGGAGAAAGTAGTCTAAAATGGTTTTTCGCGAATATCTCGGAAACTATGCGTTTTTCAGCGATTTTGCTTCTGCATTACGAGATCTTACGGTTTTTACTCGCGTTGAAAATACGCGTCTTTTGAGCCCGGGTGTATGTCGCTACGACCAATAGGGTAGAAGTTAGCACGTTTGAGGGGTCAAAATTGAGTGATTTTAAGCAGCATTTTGCTTAAAATGTAAAATTTTACAAAATCGCCTATATCTCGGAAACTAAGCGTTTTTCGGCGATTTTGATTTCGGCTTAATATGCTGCATATTACGATTTTTCGAAACATAGTCGGGGAAAATACGCATCTTCCGAGCCCACAACCGTGCCGATACGACCAATAGGTCAGGAGATATAAGGTTCAGATTGTCAGATAAGTGACTTTGGGACATTTATTTTGAAAAATCGGGCATATCTCCTAAACGGTGCGTTTGTTTGAGATGCGGTTTTTTGCGATGGATTCAGCATAGAAAAACGCTTTTTTTGAGTCCAAGTTGGCGCCCCTGCGACAAGGGGAAATCAGGGTAAAATGTAGGAGAAAGTAGTCTAAAATGGTTTTTCGCGAATATCTCGGAAACTATGCGTTTTTCAGCGATTTTGCTTCTGCATTACGAGATCTTACGGTTTTTACTCGCGTTGAAAATACGCGTCTTTTGAGCCCGGGTTTATGTCGCTACGACCAATAGGGTAGAAGTTAGCACGTTTGAGGGGTCAAAATTGAGTGATTTTAAGCAGCATTTTGCTTAAAATGTAAAATTTTACAAAATCGCCTATATCTCGGAAACTAAGCGTTTTTCGGCGATTTTGATTTCGGCTTAATATGCTCCATATTACGATTTTTCGAAACATAGTCGGCGAAAATACGCATCTTCCGAGCCCACAACCGTGCCGATACGACCAATAGGTCAGGAGATATAAGGTTCAGATTGTCAGATAAGTGACTTTGGGACATTTATTTTGAAAAATCGGGCATATCTCCTAAACGGTGCGTTTGTTTGAGATGCGGTTTTTTGCGATGGATTCAGCATAGAAAAACGCTTTTTTTGAGTCCAAGTTGGCGCCCCTGCGACAAGGGGAAATCAGGGAAAAATGTAGGAGAAAGTAGTCTAAAATGGTTTTTCGCGAATATCTCGGAAACTATGCGTTTTTCAGCGATTTTGCTTCTGCATTACGAGATCTTACGGTTTTTACTCGCGTTGAAAATACGCGTCTTTTGAGCCCGGGTTTATGTCGCTACGACCAATAGGGTAGAAGTTAGCACGTTTGAGGGGTCAAAATTGAGTGATTTTAAGCAGCATTTTGCTTAAAATGTAAAATTTTACAAAATCGCCTATATCTCGGAAACTAAGCGTTTTTCGGCGATTTTGATTTCGGCTTAATATGCTCCATATTACGATTTTTCGAAACATAGTCGGCGAAAATACGCATCTTCCGAGCCCACAACCGTGCCGATACGACCAATAGGTCAGGAGATATAAGGTTCAGATTGTCAGATAAGTGACTTTGGGACATTTATTTTGAAAAATCGGGCATATCTCCTAAACGGTGCGTTTGTTTGAGATGCGGTTTTTTGCGATGGATTCAGCATAGAAAAACGCTTTTTTTGAGTCCAAGTTGGCGCCCCTGCGACAAGGGGAAATCAGGGTAAAATGTAGGAGAAAGTAGTCTAAAATGGTTTTTCGCGAATATCTCGGAAACTATGCGTTTTTCAGCGATTTTGCTTCTGCATTACGAGATCTTACGGTTTTTACTCGCGTTGAAAATACGCGTCTTTTGAGCCCGGGTTTATGTCGCTACGACCAATAGGGTAGAAGTTAGCACGTTTGAGGGGTCAAAATTGAGTGATTTTAAGCAGCATTTTGCTTAAAATGTAAAATTTTACAAAATCGCCTATATCTCGGAAACTAAGCGTTTTTCGGCGATTTTGATTTCGGCTTAATATGGTCCATATTACGATTTTTCGAAACATAGTCGGCGAAAATACGCATCTTCCGAGCCCACAACCGTGCCGATACGACCAATAGGTCAGGAGATATAAGGTTCAGATTGTCAGATAAGTGACTTTGGGACATTTATTTTGAAAAATCGGGCATATCTCCTAAACGGTGCGTTTGTTTGAGATGCGGTTTTTTGCGATGGATTCAGCATAGAAAAACGCTTTTTTTGAGTCCAAGTTGGCGCCCCTGCGACAAGGGGAAATCAGGGTAAAATGTAGGAGAAAGTAGTCTAAAATGGTTTTTCGCGAATATCTCGGAAACTATGCGTTTTTCAGCGATTTTGCTTCTGCATTACGAGATCTTACGGTTTTTACTCGCGTTGAAAATACGCGCCTTTTGAGCCCGGGTTTATGTCGCTACGACCAATAGGGTAGAAGTTAGCACGTTTGAGGGGTCAAAATTGAGTGATTTTAAGCAGCATTTTGCTTAAAATGTAAAATTTTACAAAATCGCCTATATCTCGGAAACTAAGCGTTTTTCGGCGATTTTGATTTCGGCTTAATATGGTCCATATTACGATTTTTCGAAACATAGTCGGCGAAAATACGCATCTTCCGAGCCCACAACCGTGCCGATACGACCAATAGGTCAGGAGATATAAGGTTCAGATTGTCAGATAAGTGACTTTGGGACATTTATTTTGAAAAATCGGGCATATCTCCTAAACGGTGCGTTTGTTTGAGATGCGGTTTTTTGCGATGGATTCAGCATAGAAAAACGCTTTTTTTGAGTCCAAGTTGGCGCCCCTGCGACAAGGGGAAATCAGGGAAAAATGTAGGAGAAAGTAGTCTAAAATGGTTTTTCGCGAATATCTCGGAAACTATGCGTTTTTCAGCGATTTTGCTTCTGCATTACGAGATCTTACGGTTTTTACTCGCGTTGAAAATACGCGTCTTTTGAGCCCGGGTTTATGTCGCTACGACCAATAGGGTAGAAGTTAGCACGTTTGAGGGGTCAAAATTGAGTGATTTTAAGCAGCATTTTGCTTAAAATGTAAAATTTTACAAAATCGCCTATATCTCGGAAACTAAGCGTTTTTCGGCGATTTTGATTTCGGCTTAATATGCTCCATATTACGATTTTTCGAAACATAGTCGGCGAAAATACGCATCTTCCGAGCCCACAACCGTGCCGATACGACCAATAGGTCAGGAGATATAAGGTTCAGATTGTCAGATAAGTGACTTTGGGACATTTATTTTGAAAAATCGGGCATATCTCCTAAACGGTGCGTTTGTTTGAGATGCGGTTTTTTGCGATGGATTCAGCATAGAAAAACGCTTTTTTTGAGTCCAAGTTGGCGCCCCTGCGACAAGGGGAAATCAGGGAAAAATGTAGGAGAAAGTAGTCTAAAATGGTTTTTCGCGAATATCTCGGAAACTATGCGTTTTTCAGCGATTTTGCTTCTGCATTACGAGATCTTACGGTTTTTACTCGCGTTGAAAATACGCGTCTTTTGAGCCCGGGTTTATGTCGCTACGACCAATAGGGTAGAAGTTAGCACGTTTGAGGGGTCAAAATTGAGTGATTTTAAGCAGCATTTTGCTTAAAATGTAAAATTTTACAAAATCGCCTATATCTCGGAAACTAAGCGTTTTTCGGCGATTTTGATTTCGGCTTAATATGCTCCATATTACGATTTTTCGAAACATAGTCGGCGAAAATACGCATCTTCCGAGCCCACAACCGTGCCGATACGACCAATAGGTCAGGAGATATAAGGTTCAGATTGTCAGATAAGTGACTTTGGGACATTTATTTTGAAAAATCGGGCATATCTCCTAAACGGTGCGTTTGTTTGAGATGCGGTTTTTTGCGATGGATTCAGCATAGAAAAACGCTTTTTTTGAGTCCAAGTTGGCGCCCCTGCGACAAGGGGAAATCAGGGTAAAATGTAGGAGAAAGTAGTCTAAAATGGTTTTTCGCGAATATCTCGGAAACTATGCGTTTTTCAGCGATTTTGCTTCTGCATTACGAGATCTTACGGTTTTTACTCGCGTTGAAAATACGCGTCTTTTGAGCCCGGGTTTATGTCGCTACGACCAATAGGGTAGAAGTTAGCACGTTTGAGGGGTCAAAATTGAGTGATTTTAAGCAGCATTTTGCTTAAAATGTAAAATTTTACAAAATCGCCTATATCTCGGAAACTAAGCGTTTTTCGGCGATTTTGATTTCGGCTTAATATGCTTCATATTACGATTTTTCGAAACATAGTCGGCGAAAATACGCATCTTCCGAGCCCACAACCGTGCCGATACGACCAATAGGTCAGGAGATATAAGGTTCAGATTGTCAGATAAGTGACTTTGGGACATTTATTTTGAAAAATCGGGCATATCTCCTAAACGGTGCGTTTGTTTGAGATGCGGTTTTTTGCGATGGATTCAGCATAGAAAAACGCTTTTTTTGAGTCCAAGTTGGCGCCCCTGCGACAAGGGGAAATCAGGGAAAAATGTAGGAGAAAGTAGTCTAAAATGGTTTTTCGCGAATATCTCGGAAACTATGCGTTTTTCAGCGATTTTGCTTCTGCATTACGAGATCTTACGGTTTTTACTCGCGTTGAAAATACGCGTCTTTTGAGCCCGGGTTTATGTCGCTACGACCAATAGGGTAGAAGTTAGCACGTTTGAGGGGTCAAAATTGAGTGATTTTAAGCAGCATTTTGCTTAAAATGTAAAATTTTACAAAATCGCCTATATCTCGGAAACTAAGCGTTTTTCGGCGATTTTGATTTCGGCTTAATATGCTCCATATTACGATTTTTCGAAACATAGTCGGCGAAAATACGCATCTTCCGAGCCCACAACCGTGCCGATACGACCAATAGGTCAGGAGATATAAGGTTCAGATTGTCAGATAAGTGACTTTGGGACATTTATTTTGAAAAATCGGGCATATCTCCTAAACGGTGCGTTTGTTTGAGATGCGGTTTTTTGCGATGGATTCAGCATAGAAAAACGCTTTTTTTGAGTCCAAGTTGGCGCCCCTGCGACAAGGGGAAATCAGGGAAAAATGTAGGAGAAAGTAGTCTAAAATGGTTTTTCGCGAATATCTCGGAAACTATGCGTTTTTCAGCGATTTTGCTTCTGCATTACGAGATCTTACGGTTTTTACTCGCGTTGAAAATACGCGTCTTTTGAGCCCGGGTTTATGTCGCTACGACCAATAGGGTAGAAGTTAGCACGTTTGAGGGGTCAAAATTGAGTGATTTTAAGCAGCATTTTGCTTAAAATGTAAAATTTTACAAAATCGCCTATATCTCGGAAACTAAGCGTTTTTCGGCGATTTTGATTTCGGCTTAATATGCTGCATATTACGATTTTTCGAAACATAGTCGGCGAAAATACGCATCTTCCGAGCCCACAACCGTGCCGATACGACCAATAGGTCAGGAGATATAAGGTTCAGATTGTCAGATAAGTGACTTTGGGACATTTATTTTGAAAAATCGGGCATATCTCCTAAACGGTGCGTTTGTTTGAGATGCGGTTTTTTGCGATGGATTCAGCATAGAAAAACGCTTTTTTTGAGTCCAAGTTGGCGCCCCTGCGACAAGGGGAAATCAGGGAAAAATGTAGGAGAAAGTAGTCTAAAATGGTTTTTCGCGAATATCTCGGAAACTATGCGTTTTTCGGCGATTTTGATTTCGGCTTAATATGCTCCATATTACGATTTTTCGAAACATAGTCGGCGAAAATACGCATCTTCCGAGCCCACAACCGTGCCGATACGACCAATAGGTCAGGAGATATAAGGTTCAGATTGTCAGATAAGTGACTTTGGGACATTTATTTTGAAAAATCGGGCATATCTCCTAAACGGTGCGTTTGTTTGAGATGCGGTTTTTTGCGATGGATTCAGCATAGAAAAACGCTTTTTTTGAGTCCAAGTTGGCGCCCCTGCGACAAGGGGAAATCAGGGTAAAATGTAGGAGAAAGTAGTCTAAAATGGTTTTTCGCGAATATCTCGGAAACTATGCGTTTTTCAGCGATTTTGCTTCTGCATTACGAGATCTTACGGTTTTTACTCGCGTTGAAAATACGCGTCTTTTGAGCCCGGGTTTATGTCGCTACGACCAATAGGGTAGAAGTTAGCACGTTTGAGGGGTCAAAATTGAGTGATTTTAAGCAGCATTTTGCTTAAAATGTAAAATTTTACAAAATCGCCTATATCTCGGAAACTAAGCGTTTTTCGGCGATTTTGATTTCGGCTTAATATGCTGCATATTACGATTTTTCGAAACATAGTCGGCGAAAATACGCATCTTCCGAGCCCACAACCGTGCCGATACGACCAATAGGTCAGGAGATATAAGGTTCAGATTGTCAGATAAGTGACTTTGGGACATTTATTTTGAAAAATCGGGCATATCTCCTAAACGGTGCGTTTGTTTGAGATGCGGTTTTTTGCGATGGATTCAGCATAGAAAAACGCTTTTTTTGAGTCCAAGTTGGCGCCCCTGCGACAAGGGGAAATCAGGGAAAAATGTAGGAGAAAGTAGTCTAAAATGGTTTTTCGCGAATATCTCGGAAACTATGCGTTTTTCAGCGATTTTGCTTCTGCATTACGAGATCTTACGGTTTTTACTCGCGTTGAAAATACGCGTCTTTTGAGCCCGGGTTTATGTCGCTACGACCAATAGGGTAGAAGTTAGCACGTTTGAGGGGTCAAAATTGAGTGATTTTAAGCAGCATTTTGCTTAAAATGTAAAATTTTACAAAATCGCCTATATCTCGGAAACTAAGCGTTTTTCGGCGATTTTGATTTCGGCTTAATATGGTCCATATTACGATTTTTCGAAACATAGTCGGCGAAAATACGCATCTTCCGAGCCCACAACCGTGCCGATACGACCAATAGGTCAGGAGATATAAGGTTCAGATTGTCAGATAAGTGACTTTGGGACATTTATTTTGAAAAATCGGGCATATCTCCTAAACGGTGCGTTTGTTTGAGATGCGGTTTTTTGCGATGGATTCAGCATAGAAAAACGCTTTTTTTGAGTCCAAGTTCGCGCCCCTGCGACAAGGGGAAATCAGGGTAAAATGTAGGAGAAAGTAGTCTAAAATGGTTTTTCGCGAATATCTCGGAAACTATGCGTTTTTCAGCGATTTTGCTTCTGCATTACGAGATCTTACGGTTTTTACTCGCGTTGAAAATACGCGTCTTTTGAGCCCGGGTTTATGTCGCTACGACCAATAGGGTAGAAGTTAGCACGTTTGAGGGGTCAAAATTGAGTGATTTTAAGCAGCATTTTGCTTAAAATGTAAAATTTTACAAAATCGCCTATATCTCGGAAACTAAGCGTTTTTCGGCGATTTTGATTTCGGCTTAATATGCACCATATTACGATTTTTCGAAACATAGTCGGCGAAAATACGCATCTTCCGAGCCCACAACCGTGCCGATACGACCAATAGGTCAGGAGATATAAGGTTCAGATTGTCAGATAAGTGACTTTGGGACATTTATTTTGAAAAATCGGGCATATCTCCTAAACGGTGCGTTTGTTTGAGATGCGGTTTTTTGCGATGGATTCAGCATAGAAAAACGCTTTTTTTGAGTCCAAGTTGGCGCCCCTGCGACAAGGGGAAATCAGGGAAAAATGTAGGAGAAAGTAGTCTAAAATGGTTTTTCGCGAATATCTCGGAAACTATGCGTTTTTCAGCGATTTTGCTTCTGCATTACGAGATCTTACGGTTTTTACTCGCGTTGAAAATACGCGTCTTTTGAGCCCGGGTTTATGTCGCTACGACCAATAGGGTAGAAGTTAGCACGTTTGAGGGGTCAAAATTGAGTGATTTTAAGCAGCATTTTGCTTAAAATGTAAAATTTTACAAAATCGCCTATATCTCGGAAACTAAGCGTTTTTCGGCGATTTTGATTTCGGCTTAATATGCTCCATATTACGATTTTTCGAAACATAGTCGGCGAAAATACGCATCTTCCGAGCCCACAACCGTGCCGATACGACCAATAGGTCAGGAGATATAAGGTTCAGATTGTCAGATAAGTGACTTTGGGACATTTATTTTGAAAAATCGGGCATATCTCCTAAACGGTGCGTTTGTTTGAGATGCGGTTTTTTGCGATGGATTCAGCATAGAAAAACGCTTTTTTTGAGTCCAAGTTCGCGCCCCTGCGACAAGGGGAAATCAGGGTAAAATGTAGGAGAAAGTAGTCTAAAATGGTTTTTCGCGAATATCTCGGAAACTATGCGTTTTTCAGCGATTTTGCTTCTGCATTACGAGATCTTACGGTTTTTACTCGCGTTTAAAATACGCGTCTTTTGAGCCCGGGTTTATGTCGCTACGACCAATAGGGTAGAAGTTAGCACGTTTGAGGGGTCAAAATTGAGTGATTTTAAGCAGCATTTTGCTTAAAATGTAAAATTTTACAAAATCGCCTATATCTCGGAAACTAAGCGTTTTTCGGCGATTTTGATTTCGGCTTAATATGCTCCATATTACGATTTTTCGAAACATAGTCGGCGAAAATACGCATCTTCCGAGCCCACAACCGTGCCGATACGACCAATAGGTCAGGAGATATAAGGTTCAGATTGTCAGATAAGTGACTTTGGGACATTTATTTTGAAAAATCGGGCATATCTCCTAAACGGTGCGTTTGTTTGAGATGCGGTTTTTTGCGATGGATTCAGCATAGAAAAACGCTTTTTTTGAGTCCAAGTTCGCGCCCCTGCGACAAGGGGAAATCAGGGTAAAATGTAGGAGAAAGTAGTCTAAAATGGTTTTTTCGCGAATATCTCGGAAACTATGCGTTTTTCAGCGATTTTGCTTCTGCATTACGAGATCTTACGGTTTTTACTCGCGTTGAAAATACGCGTCTTTTGAGCCCGGGTTTATGTCGCTACGACCAATAGGGTAGAAGTTAGCACGTTATATCTCGGAAACTAAGCGTTTTTCGGCGATTTTGATTTCGGCTTAATATGCGCCATATTACGATTTTTCGAAACATAGTCGGCGAAAATACGCATCTTCCGAGCCCACAACCGTGCCGATACGACCAATAGGTCAGGAGATATAAGGTTCAGATTGTCAGATAAGTGACTTTGGGACATTTATTTTGAAAAATCGGGCATATCTCCTAAACGGTGCGTTTGTTTGAGATGCGGTTTTTTGCGATGGATTCAGCATAGAAAAACGCTTTTTTTGAGTCCAAGTTGGCGCCCCTGCGACAAGGGGAAATCAGGGAAAAATGTAGGAGAAAGTAGTCTAAAATGGTTTTTCGCGAATATCTCGGAAACTATGCGTTTTTCAGCGATTTTGCTTCTGCATTACGAGATCTTACGGTTTTTACTCGCGTTGAAAATACGCGTCTTTTGAGCCCGGGTTTATGTCGCTACGACCAATAGGGTAGAAGTTAGCACGTTTGAGGGGTCAAAATTGAGTGATTTTAAGCAGCATTTTGCTTAAAATGTAAAATTTTACAAAATCGCCTATATCTCGGAAACTAAGCGTTTTTCGGCGATTTTGATTTCGGCTTAATATGCACCATATTACGATTTTTCGAAACATAGTCGGCGAAAATACGCATCTTCCGAGCCCACAACCGTGCCGATACGACCAATAGGTCAGGAGATATAAGGTTCAGATTGTCAGATAAGTGACTTTGGGACATTTATTTTGAAAAATCGGGCATATCTCCTAAACGGTGCGTTTGTTTGAGATGCGGTTTTTTGCGATGGATTCAGCATAGAAAAACGCTTTTTTTGAGTCCAAGTTGGCGCCCCTGCGACAAGGGGAAATCAGGGAAAAATGTAGGAGAAAGTAGTCTAAAATGGTTTTTTCGCGAATATCTCGGAAACTATGCGTTTTTCAGCGATTTTGCTTCTGCATTACAAGATCTTACGGTTTTTACTCGCGTTGAAAATACGCGTCTTTTGAGCCCGGGTTTATGTCGCTACGACCAATAGGGTAGAAGTTAGCACGTTTGAGGGGTCAAAATTGAGTGATTTTAAGCAGCATTTTGCTTAAAATGTAAAATTTTACAAAATCGCCTATATCTCGGAAACTAAGCGTTTTTCGGCGATTTTGATTTCGGCTTAATATGCTCCATATTACGATTTTTCGAAACATAGTCGGCGAAAATACGCATCTTCCGAGCCCACAACCGTGCCGATACGACCAATAGGTCAGGAGATATAAGGTTCAGATTGTCAGATAAGTGACTTTGGGACATTTATTTTGAAAAATCGGGCATATCTCCTAAACGGTGCGTTTGTTTGAGATGCGGTTTTTTGCGATGGATTCAGCATAGAAAAACGCTTTTTTTGAGTCCAAGTTGGCGCCCCTGCGACAAGGGGAAATCAGGGAAAAATGTAGGAGAAAGTAGTCTAAAATGGTTTTTCGCGAATATCTCGGAAACTATGCGTTTTTCAGCGATTTTGCTTCTGCATTACGAGATCTTACGGTTTTTACTCGCGTTGAAAATACGCGTCTTTTGAGCCCGGGTTTATGTCGCTACGACCAATAGGGTAGAAGTTAGCACGTTTGAGGGGTCAAAATTGAGTGATTTTAAGCAGCATTTTGCTTAAAATGTAAAATTTTACAAAATCGCCTATATCTCGGAAACTAAGCGTTTTTCGGCGATTTTGATTTCGGCTTAATATGCGCCATATTACGATTTTTCGAAACATAGTCGGCGAAAATACGCATCTTCCGAGCCCACAACCGTGCCGATACGACCAATAGGTCAGGAGATATAAGGTTCAGATTGTCAGATAAGTGACTTTGGGACATTTATTTTGAAAAATCGGGCATATCTCCTAAACGGTGCGTTTGTTTGAGATGCGGTTTTTTGCGATGGATTCAGCATAGAAAAACGCTTTTTTTGAGTCCAAGTTGGCGCCCCTGCGACAAGGGGAAATCAGGGAAAAATGTAGGAGAAAGTAGTCTAAAATGGTTTTTCGCGAATATCTCGGAAACTATGCGTTTTTCAGCGATTTTGCTTCTGCATTACAAGATCTTACGGTTTTTACTCGCGTTGAAAATACGCGTCTTTTGAGCCCGGGTTTATGTCGCTACGACCAATAGGGTAGAAGTTAGCACGTTTGAGGGGTCAAAATTGAGTGATTTTAAGCAGCATTTTGCTTAAAATGTAAAATTTTACAAAATCGCCTATATCTCGGAAACTAAGCGTTTTTCGGCGATTTTGATTTCGGCTTAATATGCTCCATATTACGATTTTTCGAAACATAGTCGGCGAAAATACGCATCTTCCGAGCCCACAACCGTGCCGATACGACCAATAGGTCAGGAGATATAAGGTTCAGATTGTCAGATAAGTGACTTTGGGACATTTATTTTGAAAAATCGGGCATATCTCCTAAACGGTGCGTTTGTTTGAGATGCGGTTTTTTGCGATGGATTCAGCATAGAAAAAACGCTTTTTTTGAGTCCAAGTTGGCGCCCCTGCGGCAAGGGGAAATCAGGGAAAAATGTAGGAGAAAGTAGTCTAAAATGGTTTTTCGCGAATATCTCGGAAACTATGCGTTTTTCAGCGATTTTGCTTCTGCATTACGAGATCTTACGGTTTTTACTCGCGTTGAAAATACGCGTCTTTTGAGCCCGGGTTTATGTCGCTACGACCAATAGGGTAGAAGTTAGCACGTTTGAGGGGTCAAAATTGAGTGATTTTAAGCAGCATTTTGCTTAAAATGTAAAATTTTACAAAATCGCCTATATCTCGGAAACTAAGCGTTTTTCGGCGATTTTGATTTCGGCTTAATATGCTCCATATTACGATTTTTCGAAACATAGTCGGCGAAAATACGCATCTTCCGAGCCCACAACCGTGCCGATACGACCAATAGGTCAGGAGATATAAGGTTCAGATTGTCAGATAAGTGACTTTGGGACATTTATTTTGAAAAATCGGGCATATCTCCTAAACGGTGCGTTTGTTTGAGATGCGGTTTTTTGCGATGGATTCAGCATAGAAAAACGCTTTTTTTGAGTCCAAGTTGGCGCCCCTGCGGCAAGGGGAAATCAGGGAAAAATGTAGGAGAAAGTAGTCTAAAATGGTTTTTTCGCGAATATCTCGGAAACTATGCGTTTTTCAGCGATTTTGCTTCTGCATTACGAGATCTTACGGTTTTTACTCGCGTTGAAAATACGCGTCTTTTGAGCCCGGGTTTATGTCGCTACGACCAATAGGGTAGAAGTTAGCACGTTTGAGGGGTCAAAATTGAGTGATTTTAAGCAGCATTTTGCTTAAAATGTAAAATTTTACAAAATCGCCTATATCTCGGAAACTAAGCGTTTTTCGGCGATTTTGATTTCGGCTTAATATGCTCCATATTACGATTTTTCGAAACATAGTCGGCGAAAATACGCATCTTCCGAGCCCACAACCGTGCCGATACGACCAATAGGTCAGGAGATATAAGGTTCAGATTGTCAGATAAGTGACTTTGGGACATTTATTTTGAAAAATCGGGCATATCTCCTAAACGGTGCGTTTGTTTGAGATGCGGTTTTTTGCGATGGATTCAGCATAGAAAAACGCTTTTTTTGAGTCCAAGTTGGCGCCCCTGCGGCAAGGGGAAATCAGGGAAAAATGTAGGAGAAAGTAGTCTAAAATGGTTTTTCGCGAATATCTCGGAAACTATGCGTTTTTCAGCGATTTTGCTTCTGCATTACGAGATCTTACGGTTTTTACTCGCGTTGAAAATACGCGTCTTTTGAGCCCGGGTTTATGTCGCTACGACCAATAGGGTAGAAGTTAGCACGTTTGAGGGGTCAAAATTGAGTGATTTTAAGCAGCATTTTGCTTAAAATGTAAAATTTTACAAAATCGCCTATATCTCGGAAACTAAGCGTTTTTCGGCGATTTTGATTTCGGCTTAATATGGTCCATATTACGATTTTTCGAAACATAGTCGGCGAAAATACGCATCTTCCGAGCCCACAACCGTGCCGATACGACCAATAGGTCAGGAGATATAAGGTTCAGATTGTCAGATAAGTGACTTTGGGACATTATTTTGAAAAATCGGGCATATCTCCTAAACGGTGCGTTTGTTTGAGATGCGGTTTTTTGCGATGGATTCAGCATAGAAAAACGCTTTTTTTGAGTCCAAGTTGGCGCCCCTGCGGCAAGGGGAAATCAGGGAAAAATGTAGGAGAAAGTAGTCTAAAATGGTTTTTCGCGAATATCTCGGAAACTATGCGTTTTTCAGCGATTTTGCTTCTGCATTACGAGATCTTACGGTTTTTACTCGCGTTGAAAATACGCGTCTTTTGAGCCCGGGTTTATGTCGCTACGACCAATAGGGTAGAAGTTAGCACGTTTGAGGGGTCAAAATTGAGTGATTTTAAGCAGCATTTTGCTTAAAATGTAAAATTTTACAAAATCGCCTATATCTCGGAAACTAAGCGTTTTTCGGCGATTTTGATTTCGGCTTAATATGCTCCATATTACGATTTTTCGAAACATAGTCGGCGAAAATACGCATCTTCCGAGCCCACAACCGTGCCGATACGACCAATAGGTCAGGAGATATAAGGTTCAGATTGTCAGATAAGTGACTTTGGGACATTTATTTTGAAAAATCGGGCATATCTCCTAAACGGTGCGTTTGTTTGAGATGCGGTTTTTTGCGATGGATTCAGCATAGAAAAACGCTTTTTTTGAGTCCAAGTTGGCGCCCCTGCGGCAAGGGGAAATCAGGGAAAAATGTAGGAGAAAGTAGTCTAAAATGGTTTTTCGCGAATATCTCGGAAACTATGCGTTTTTCAGCGATTTTGCTTCTGCATTACGAGATCTTACGGTTTTTACTCGCGTTGAAAATACGCGTCTTTTGAGCCCGGGTTTATGTCGCTACGACCAATAGGGTAGAAGTTAGCACGTTTGAGGGGTCAAAATTGAGTGATTTTAAGCAGCATTTTGCTTAAAATGTAAAATTTTACAAAATCGCCTATATCTCGGAAACTAAGCGTTTTTCGGCGATTTTGATTTCGGCTTAATATGCTCCATATTACGATTTTTCGAAACATAGTCGGCGAAAATACGCATCTTCCGAGCCCACAACCGTGCCGATACGACCAATAGGTCAGGAGATATAAGGTTCAGATTGTCAGATAAGTGACTTTGGGACATTTATTTTGAAAAATCGGGCATATCTCCTAAACGGTGCGTTTGTTTGAGATGCGGTTTTTTGCGATGGATTCAGCATAGAAAAACGCTTTTTTTGAGTCCAAGTTGGCGCCCCTGCGGCAAGGGGAAATCAGGGAAAAATGTAGGAGAAAGTAGTCTAAAATGGTTTTTCGCGAATATCTCGGAAACTATGCGTTTTTCAGCGATTTTGCTTCTGCATTACGAGATCTTACGGTTTTTACTCGCGTTGAAAATACGCGTCTTTTGAGCCCGGGTTTATGTCGCTACGACCAATAGGGTAGAAGTTAGCACGTTTGAGGGGTCAAAATTGAGTGATTTTAAGCAGCATTTTGCTTAAAATGTAAAATTTTACAAAATCGCCTATATCTCGGAAACTAAGCGTTTTTCGGCGAGCCGAAATCAAGCTTAATATGCTCCATATTACGATTTTTCGAAACATAGTCGGCGAAAATACGCATCTTCCGAGCCCACAACCGTGCCGATACGACCAATAGGTCAGGAGATATAAGGTTCAGATTGTCAGATAAGTGACTTTGGGACATTTATTTTGAAAAATCGGGCATATCTCCTAAACGGTGCGTTTGTTTGAGATGCGGTTTTTTGCGATGGATTCAGCATAGAAAAACGCTTTTTTTGAGTCCAAGTTGGCGCCCCTGCGGCAAGGGGAAATCAGGGAAAAATGTAGGAGAAAGTAGTCTAAAATGGTTTTTCGCGAATATCTCGGAAACTATGCGTTTTTCAGCGATTTTGCTTATGCATTACGAGATCTTACGGTTTTTACTCGCGTTGAAAATACGCGTCTTTTGAGCCCGGGTTTATGTCGCTACGACCAATAGGGTAGAAGTTAGCACGTTTGAGGGGTCAAAATTGAGTGATTTTAAGCAGCATTTTGCTTAAAATGTAAAATTTTACAAAATCGCCTATATCTCGGAAACTAAGCGTTTTTCGGCGATTTTGATTTCGGCTTAATATGCGCCATATTACGATTTTTCGAAACATAGTCGGCGAAAATACGCATCTTCCGAGCCCACAACCGTGCCGATACGACCAATAGGTCAGGAGATATAAGGTTCAGATTGTCAGATAAGTGACTTTGGGACATTTATTTTGAAAAATCGGGCATATCTCCTAAACGGTGCGTTTGTTTGAGATGCGGTTTTTTGCGATGGATTCAGCATAGAAAAACGCTTTTTTTGAGTCCAAGTTGGCGCCCCTGCGACAAGGGGAAATCAGGGAAAAATGTAGGAGAAAGTAGTCTAAAATGGTTTTTCGCGAATATCTCGGAAACTATGCGTTTTTCAGCGATTTTGCTTCTGCATTACGAGATCTTACGGTTTTTACTCGCGTTGAAAATACGCGTCTTTTGAGCCCGGGTTTATGTCGCTACGACCAATAGGGTAGAAGTTAGCACGTTTGAGGGGTCAAAATTGAGTGATTTTAAGCAGCATTTTGCTTAAAATGTAAAATTTTACAAAATCGCCTATATCTCGGAAACTAAGCGTTTTTCGGCGATTTTGATTTCGGCTTAATATGCTCCATATTACGATTTTTCGAAACATAGTCGGCGAAAATACGCATCTTCCGAGCCCACAACCGTGCCGATACGACCAATAGGTCAGGAGATATAAGGTTCAGATTGTCAGATAAGTGACTTTGGGACATTTATTTTGAAAAATCGGGCATATCTCCTAAACGGTGCGTTTGTTTGAGATGCGGTTTTTTGCGATGGATTCAGCATAGAAAAACGCTTTTTTTGAGTCCAAGTTGGCGCCCCTGCGGCAAGGGGAAATCAGGGAAAAATGTAGGAGAAAGTAGTCTAAAATGGTTTTTCGCGAATATCTCGGAAACTATGCGTTTTTCAGCGATTTTGCTTCTGCATTACGAGATCTTACGGTTTTTACTCGCGTTGAAAATACGCGTCTTTTGAGCCCGGGTTTATGTCGCTACGACCAATAGGGTAGAAGTTAGCACGTTTGAGGGGTCAAAATTGAGTGATTTTAAGCAGCATTTTGCTTAAAATGTAAAATTTTACAAAATCGCCTATATCTCGGAAACTAAGCGTTTTTCGGCGAGCCGAAATCAAGCTTAATATGCTCCATATTACGATTTTTCGAAACATAGTCGGCGAAAATACGCATCTTCCGAGCCCACAACCGTGCCGATACGACCAATAGGTCAGGAGATATAAGGTTCAGATTGTCAGATAAGTGACTTTGGGACATTTATTTTGAAAAATCGGGCATATCTCCTAAACGGTGCGTTTGTTTGAGATGCGGTTTTTTGCGATGGATTCAGCATAGAAAAACGCTTTTTTTGAGTCCAAGTTGGCGCCCCTGCGGCAAGGGGAAATCAGGGAAAAATGTAGGAGAAAGTAGTCTAAAATGGTTTTTCGCGAATATCTCGGAAACTATGCGTTTTTCAGCGATTTTGCTTATGCATTACGAGATCTTACGGTTTTTACTCGCGTTGAAAATACGCGTCTTTTGAGCCCGGGTTTATGTCGCTACGACCAATAGGGTAGAAGTTAGCACGTTTGAGGGGTCAAAATTGAGTGATTTTAAGCAGCATTTTGCTTAAAATGTAAAATTTTACAAAATCGCCTATATCTCGGAAACTAAGCGTTTTTCGGCGATTTTGATTTCGGCTTAATATGCGCCATATTACGATTTTTCGAAACATAGTCGGCGAAAATACGCATCTTCCGAGCCCACAACCGTGCCGATACGACCAATAGGTCAGGAGATATAAGGTTCAGATTGTCAGATAAGTGACTTTGGGACATTTATTTTGAAAAATCGGGCATATCTCCTAAACGGTGCGTTTGTTTGAGATGCGGTTTTTTGCGATGGATTCAGCATAGAAAAACGCTTTTTTTGAGTCCAAGTTGGCGCCCCTGCGACAAGGGGAAATCAGGGAAAAATGTAGGAGAAAGTAGTCTAAAATGGTTTTTCGCGAATATCTCGGAAACTATGCGTTTTTCAGCGATTTTGCTTCTGCATTACGAGATCTTACGGTTTTTACTCGCGTTGAAAATACGCGTCTTTTGAGCCCGGGTTTATGTCGCTACGACCAATAGGGTAGAAGTTAGCACGTTTGAGGGGTCAAAATTGAGTGATTTTAAGCAGCATTTTGCTTAAAATGTAAAATTTTACAAAATCGCCTATATCTCGGAAACTAAGCGTTTTTCGGCGATTTTGATTTCGGCTTAATATGCTCCATATTACGATTTTTCGAAACATAGTCGGCGAAAATACGCATCTTCCGAGCCCACAACCGTGCCGATACGACCAATAGGTCAGGAGATATAAGGTTCAGATTGTCAGATAAGTGACTTTGGGACATTTATTTTGAAAAATCGGGCATATCTCCTAAACGGTGCGTTTGTTTGAGATGCGGTTTTTTGCGATGGATTCAGCATAGAAAAACGCTTTTTTTGAGTCCAAGTTGGCGCCCCTGCGGCAAGGGGAAATCAGGGAAAAATGTAGGAGAAAGTAGTCTAAAATGGTTTTTCGCGAATATCTCGGAAACTATGCGTTTTTCAGCGATTTTGCTTCTGCATTACGAGATCTTACGGTTTTTACTCGCGTTGAAAATACGCGTCTTTTGAGCCCGGGTTTATGTCGCTACGACCAATAGGGTAGAAGTTAGCACGTTTGAGGGGTCAAAATTGAGTGATTTTAAGCAGCATTTTGCTTAAAATGTAAAATTTTACAAAATCGCCTATATCTCGGAAACTAAGCGTTTTTCGGCGATTTTGATTTCGGCTTAATATGCGCCATATTACGATTTTTCGAAACATAGTCGGCGAAAATACGCATCTTCCGAGCCCACAACCGTGCCGATACGACCAATAGGTCAGGAGATATAAGGTTCAGATTGTCAGATAAGTGACTTTGGGACATTTATTTTGAAAAATCGGGCATATCTCCTAAACGGTGCGTTTGTTTGAGATGCGGTTTTTTGCGATGGATTCAGCATAGAAAAACGCTTTTTTTGAGTCCAAGTTGGCGCCCCTGCGACAAGGGGAAATCAGGGAAAAATGTAGGAGAAAGTAGTCTAAAATGGTTTTTCGCGAATATCTCGGAAACTATGCGTTTTTCAGCGATTTTGCTTCTGCATTACGAGATCTTACGGTTTTTACTCGCGTTGAAAATACGCGTCTTTTGAGCCCGGGTTTATGTCGCTACGACCAATAGGGTAGAAGTTAGCACGTTTGAGGGGTCAAAATTGAGTGATTTTAAGCAGCATTTTGCTTAAAATGTAAAATTTTACAAAATCGCCTATATCTCGGAAACTAAGCGTTTTTCGGCGATTTTGATTTCGGCTTAATATGCTCCATATTACGATTTTTCGAAACATAGTCGGCGAAAATACGCATCTTCCGAGCCCACAACCGTGCCGATACGACCAATAGGTCAGGAGATATAAGGTTCAGATTGTCAGATAAGTGACTTTGGGACATTTATTTTGAAAAATCGGGCATATCTCCTAAACGGTGCGTTTGTTTGAGATGCGGTTTTTTGCGATGGATTCAGCATAGAAAAACGCTTTTTTTGAGTCCAAGTTGGCGCCCCTGCGGCAAGGGGAAATCAGGGAAAAATGTAGGAGAAAGTAGTCTAAAATGGTTTTTCGCGAATATCTCGGAAACTATGCGTTTTTCAGCGATTTTGCTTCTGCATTACGAGATCTTACGGTTTTTACTCGCGTTGAAAATACGCGTCTTTTGAGCCCGGGTTTATGTCGCTACGACCAATAGGGTAGAAGTTAGCACGTTTGAGGGGTCAAAATTGAGTGATTTTAAGCAACATTTTGCTTAAAATGTAAAATTTTACAAAATCGCCTATATCTCGGAAACTAAGCGTTTTTCGTCGATTTTGATTTCGGCTTAATATGCTTCATATTACGATTTTTCGAAACATAGTCGGCGAAAATACGCATCTTCCGAGCCCACAACCGTGCCGATACGACCAATAGGTCAGGAGATATAAGGTTCAGATTGTCAGATAAGTGACTTTGGGACATTTATTTTGAAAAATCGGGCATATCTCCTAAACGGTGCGTTTGTTTGAGATGCGGTTTTTTGCGATGGATTCAGCATAGAAAAACGCTTTTTTTGAGTCCAAGTTGGCGCCCCTGCGGCAAGGGGAAATCAGGGAAAAATGTAGGAGAAAGTAGTCTAAAATGGTTTTTCGCGAATATCTCGGAAACTATGCGTTTTTCAGCGATTTTGCTTATGCATTACGAGATCTTACGGTTTTTACTCGCGTTGAAAATACGCGTCTTTTGAGCCCGGGTTTATGTCGCTACGACCAATAGGGTAGAAGTTAGCACGTTTGAGGGGTCAAAATTGAGTGATTTTAAGCAGCATTTTGCTTAAAATGTAAAATTTTACAAAATCGCCTATATCTCGGAAACTAAGCGTTTTTCGGCGATTTTGATTTCGGCTTAATATGCTCCATATTACGATTTTTCGAAACATAGTCGGCGAAAATACGCATCTTCCGAGCCCACAACCGTGCCGATACGACCAATAGGTCAGGAGATATAAGGTTCAGATTGTCAGATAAGTGACTTTGGGACATTTATTTTGAAAAATCGGGCATATCTCCTAAACGGTGCGTTTGTTTGAGATGCGGTTTTTTGCGATGGATTCAGCATAGAAAAACGCTTTTTTTGAGTCCAAGTTGGCGCCCCTGCGGCAAGGGGAAATCAGGGAAAAATGTAGGAGAAAGTAGTCTAAAATGGTTTTTCGCGAATATCTCGGAAACTATGCGTTTTTCAGCGATTTTGCTTCTGCATTACGAGATCTTACGGTTTTTACTCGCGTTGAAAATACGCGTCTTTTGAGCCCGGGTTTATGTCGCTACGACCAATAGGGTAGAAGTTAGCACGTTTGAGGGGTCAAAATTGAGTGATTTTAAGCAGCATTTTGCTTAAAATGTAAAATTTTACAAAATCGCCTATATCTCGGAAACTAAGCGTTTTTCGGCGATTTTGATTTCGGCTTAATATGCTCCATATTACGATTTTTCGAAACATAGTCGGCGAAAATACGCATCTTCCGAGCCCACAACCGTGCCGATACGACCAATAGGTCAGGAGATATAAGGTTCAGATTGTCAGATAAGTGACTTTGGGACATTTATTTTGAAAAATCGGGCATATCTCCTAAACGGTGCGTTTGTTTGAGATGCGGTTTTTTGCGATGGATTCAGCATAGAAAAACGCTTTTTTTGAGTCCAAGTTGGCGCCCCTGCGGCAAGGGGAAATTAGGGAAAAATGTAGGAGAAAGTAGTCTAAAATGGTTTTTCGCGAATATCTCGGAAACTATGCGTTTTTCAGCGATTTTGCTTCTGCATTACGAGATCTTACGGTTTTTACTCGCGTTGAAAATACGCGTCTTTTGAGCCCGGGTTTATGTCGCTACGACCAATAGGGTAGAAGTTAGCACGTTTGAGGGGTCAAAATTGAGTGATTTTAAGCAGCATTTTGCTTAAAATGTAAAATTTTACAAAATCGCCTATATCTCGGAAACTAAGCGTTTTTCGGCGATTTTGATTTCGGCTTAATATGCTCCATATTACGATTTTTCGAAACATAGTCGGCGAAAATACGCATCTTCCGAGCCCACAACCGTGCCGATACGACCAATAGGTCAGGAGATATAAGGTTCAGATTGTCAGATAAGTGACTTTGGGACATTTATTTTGAAAAATCGGGCATATCTCCTAAACGGTGCGTTTGTTTGAGATGCGGTTTTTTGCGATGGATTCAGCATAGAAAAACGCTTTTTTTGAGTCCAAGTTGGCGCCCCTGCGGCAAGGGGAAATCAGGGAAAAATGTAGGAGAAAGTAGTCTAAAATGGTTTTTCGCGAATATCTCGGAAACTATGCGTTTTTCAGCGATTTTGCTTCTGCATTACGAGATCTTACGGTTTTTACTCGCGTTGAAAATACGCGTCTTTTGAGCCCGGGTTTATGTCGCTACGACCAATAGGGTAGAAGTTAGCACGTTTGAGGGGTCAAAATTGAGTGATTTTAAGCAGCATTTTGCTTAAAATGTAAAATTTTACAAAATCGCCTATATCTCGGAAACTAAGCGTTTTTCGGCGATTTTGATTTCGGCTTAATATGCTCCATATTACGATTTTTCGAAACATAGTCGGCGAAAATACGCATCTTCCGAGCCCACAACCGTGCCGATACGACCAATAGGTCAGGAGATATAAGGTTCAGATTGTCAGATAAGTGACTTTGGGACATTTATTTTGAAAAATCGGGCATATCTCCTAAACGGTGCGTTTGTTTGAGATGCGGTTTTTTGCGATGGATTCAGCATAGAAAAACGCTTTTTTTGAGTCCAAGTTGGCGCCCCTGCGACAAGGGGAAATCAGGGAAAAATGTAGGAGAAAGTAGTCTAAAATGGTTTTTCGCGAATATCTCGGAAACTATGCGTTTTTCAGCGATTTTGCTTATGCATTACGAGATCTTACGGTTTTTACTCGCGTTGAAAATACGCGTCTTTTGAGCCCGGGTTTATGTCGCTACGACCAATAGGGTAGAAGTTAGCACGTTTGAGGGGTCAAAATTGAGTGATTTTAAGCAGCATTTTGCTTAAAATGTAAAATTTTACAAAATCGCCTATATCTCGGAAACTAAGCGTTTTTCGGCGATTTTGATTTCGGCTTAATATGCTCCATATTACGATTTTTCGAAACATAGTCGGCGAAAATACGCATCTTCCGAGCCCACAACCGTGCCGATACGACCAATAGGTCAGGAGATATAAGGTTCAGATTGTCAGATAAGTGACTTTGGGACATTTATTTTGAAAAATCGGGCATATCTCCTAAACGGTGCGTTTGTTTGAGATGCGGTTTTTTGCGATGGATTCAGCATAGAAAAACGCTTTTTTTGAGTCCAAGTTGGCGCCCCTGCGGCAAGGGGAAATCAGGGAAAAATGTAGGAGAAAGTAGTCTAAAATGGTTTTTCGCGAATATCTCGGAAACTATGCGTTTTTCAGCGATTTTGCTTCTGCATTACGAGATCTTACGGTTTTTACTCGCGTTGAAAATACGCGTCTTTTGAGCCCGGGTTTATGTCGCTACGACCAATAGGGTAGAAGTTAGCACGTTTGAGGGGTCAAAATTGAGTGATTTTAAGCAGCATTTTGCTTAAAATGTAAAATTTTACAAAATCGCCTATATCTCGGAAACTAAGCGTTTTTCGGCGATTTTGATTTCGGCTTAATATGCTCCATATTACGATTTTTCGAAACATAGTCGGCGAAAATACGCATCTTCCGAGCCCACAACCGTGCCGATACGACCAATAGGTCAGGAGATATAAGGTTCAGATTGTCAGATAAGTGACTTTGGGACATTTATTTTGAAAAATCGGGCATATCTCCTAAACGGTGCGTTTGTTTGAGATGCGGTTTTTTGCGATGGATTCAGCATAGAAAAACGCTTTTTTTGAGTCCAAGTTGGCGCCCCTGCGGCAAGGGGAAATCAGGGAAAAATGTAGGAGAAAGTAGTCTAAAATGGTTTTTCGCGAATATCTCGGAAACTATGCGTTTTTCAGCGATTTTGCTTCTGCATTACGAGATCTTACGGTTTTTACTCGCGTTGAAAATACGCGTCTTTTGAGCCCGGGTTTATGTCGCTACGACCAATAGGGTAGAAGTTAGCACGTTTGAGGGGTCAAAATTGAGTGATTTTAAGCAGCATTTTGCTTAAAATGTAAAATTTTACAAAATCGCCTATATCTCGGAAACTAAGCGTTTTTCGGCGATTTTGATTTCGGCTTAATATGCTCCATATTACGATTTTTCGAAACATAGTCGGCGAAAATACGCATCTTCCGAGCCCACAACCGTGCCGATACGACCAATAGGTCAGGAGATATAAGGTTCAGATTGTCAGATAAGTGACTTTGGGACATTTATTTTGAAAAATCGGGCATATCTCCTAAACGGTGCGTTTGTTTGAGATGCGGTTTTTTGCGATGGATTCAGCATAGAAAAACGCTTTTTTTGAGTCCAAGTTGGCGCCCCTGCGGCAAGGGGAAATCAGGGAAAAATGTAGGAGAAAGTAGTCTAAAATGGTTTTTCGCGAATATCTCGGAAACTATGCGTTTTTCAGCGATTTTGCTTCTGCATTACGAGATCTTACGGTTTTTACTCGCGTTGAAAATACGCGTCTTTTGAGCCCGGGTTTATGTCGCTACGACCAATAGGGTAGAAGTTAGCACGTTTGAGGGGTCAAAATTGAGTGATTTTAAGCAGCATTTTGCTTAAAATGTAAAATTTTACAAAATCGCCTATATCTCGGAAACTAAGCGTTTTTCGGCGATTTTGATTTCGGCTTAATATGCTCCATATTACGATTTTTCGAAACATAGTCGGCGAAAATACGCATCTTCCGAGCCCACAACCGTGCCGATACGACCAATAGGTCAGGAGATATAAGGTTCAGATTGTCAGATAAGTGACTTTGGGACATTTATTTTGAAAAATCGGGCATATCTCCTAAACGGTGCGTTTGTTTGAGATGCGGTTTTTTGCGATGGATTCAGCATAGAAAAACGCTTTTTTTGAGTCCAAGTTGGCGCCCCTGCGGCAAGGGGAAATCAGGGAAAAATGTAGGAGAAAGTAGTCTAAAATGGTTTTTCGCGAATATCTCGGAAACTATACGTTTTTCAGCGATTTTGCTTCTGCATTACGAGATCTTACGGTTTTTACTCGCGTTGAAAATACGCGTCTTTTGAGCCCGGGTTTATGTCGCTACGACCAATAGGGTAGAAGTTAGCACGTTTGAGGGGTCAAAATTGAGTGATTTTAAGCAGCATTTTGCTTAAAATGTAAAATTTTACAAAATCGCCTATATCTCGGAAACTAAGCGTTTTTCGGCGATTTTGATTTCGGCTTAATATGCTCCATATTACGATTTTTCGAAACATAGTCGGCGAAAATACGCATCTTCCGAGCCCACAACCGTGCCGATACGACCAATAGGTCAGGAGATATAAGGTTCAGATTGTCAGATAAGTGACTTTGGGACATTTATTTTGAAAAATCGGGCATATCTCCTAAACGGTGCGTTTGTTTGAGATGCGGTTTTTTGCGATGGATTCAGCATAGAAAAACGCTTTTTTTGAGTCCAAGTTGGCGCCCCTGCGGCAAGGGGAAATCAGGGAAAAATGTAGGAGAAAGTAGTCTAAAATGGTTTTTCGCGAATATCTCGGAAACTATGCGTTTTTCAGCGATTTTGCTTCTGCATTACGAGATACGCGTCTTTTGAGCCCGGGTTTATGTCGCTACGACCAATAGGGTAGAAGTTAGCACGTTTGAGGGGTCAAAATTGAGTGATTTTAAGCAGCATTTTGCTTAAAATGTAAAATTTTACAAAATCGCCTATATCTCGGAAACTAAGCGTTTTTCGGCGATTTTGATTTCGGCTTAATATGCTCCATATTACGATTTTTCGAAACATAGTCGGCGAAAATACGCATCTTCCGAGCCCACAACCGTGCCGATACGACCAATAGGTCAGGAGATATAAGGTTCAGATTGTCAGATAAGTGACTTTGGGACATTTATTTTGAAAAATCGGGCATATCTCCTAAACGGTGCGTTTGTTTGAGATGCGGTTTTTTGCGATGGATTCAGCATAGAAAAACGCTTTTTTTGAGTCCAAGTTGGCGCCCCTGCGGCAAGGGGAAATCAGGGAAAAATGTAGGAGAAAGTAGTCTAAAATGGTTTTTCGCGAATATCTCGGAAACTATGCGTTTTTCAGCGATTTTGCTTCTGCATTACGAGATACGCGTCTTTTGAGCCCGGGTTTATGTCGCTACGACCAATAGGGTAGAAGTTAGCACGTTTGAGGGGTCAAAATTGAGTGATTTTAAGCAGCATTTTGCTTAAAATGTAAAATTTTACAAAATCGCCTATATCTCGGAAACTAAGCGTTTTTCGGCGATTTTGATTTCGGCTTAATATGCTCCATATTACGATTTTTCGAAACATAGTCGGCGAAAATACGCATCTTCCGAGCCCACAACCGTGCCGATACGACCAATAGGTCAGGAGATATAAGGTTCAGATTGTCAGATAAGTGACTTTGGGACATTTATTTTGAAAAATCGGGCATATCTCCTAAACGGTGCGTTTGTTTGAGATGCGGTTTTTTGCGATGGATTCAGCATAGAAAAACGCTTTTTTTGAGTCCAAGTTGGCGCCCCTGCGGCAAGGGGAAATCAGGGAAAAATGTAGGAGAAAGTAGTCTAAAATGGTTTTTCGCGAATATCTCGGAAACTATGCGTTTTTCAGCGATTTTGCTTCTGCATTACGAGATCTTACGGTTTTTACTCGCGTTGAAAATACGCGTCTTTTGAGCCCGGGTTTATGTCGCTACGACCAATAGGGTAGAAGTTAGCACGTTTGAGGGGTCAAAATTGAGTGATTTTAAGCAGCATTTTGCTTAAAATGTAAAATTTTACAAAATCGCCTATATCTCGGAAACTAAGCGTTTTTCGGCGATTTTGATTTCGGCTTAATATGCTCCATATTACGATTTTTCGAAACATAGTCGGCGAAAATACGCATCTTCCGAGCCCACAACCGTGCCGATACGACCAATAGGTCAGGAGATATAAGGTTCAGATTGTCAGATAAGTGACTTTGGGACATTTATTTTGAAAAATCGGGCATATCTCCTAAACGGTGCGTTTGTTTGAGATGCGGTTTTTTGCGATGGATTCAGCATAGAAAAACGCTTTTTTTGAGTCCAAGTTGGCGCCCCTGCGGCAAGGGGAAATCAGGGAAAAATGTAGGAGAAAGTAGTCTAAAATGGTTTTTCGCGAATATCTCGGAAACTATGCGTTTTTCAGCGATTTTGCTTCTGCATTACGAGATCTTACGGTTTTTACTCGCGTTGAAAATACGCGTCTTTTGAGCCCGGGTTTATGTCGCTACGACCAATAGGGTAGAAGTTAGCACGTTTGAGGGGTCAAAATTGAGTGATTTTAAGCAGCATTTTGCTTAAAATGTAAAATTTTACAAAATCGCCTATATCTCGGAAACTAAGCGTTTTTCGGCGATTTTGATTTCGGCTTAATATGCTCCATATTACGATTTTTCGAAACATAGTCGGCGAAAATACGCATCTTCCGAGCCCACAACCGTGCCGATACGACCAATAGGTCAGGAGATATAAGGTTCAGATTGTCAGATAAGTGACTTTGGGACATTTATTTTGAAAAATCGGGCATATCTCCTAAACGGTGCGTTTGTTTGAGATGCGGTTTTTTGCGATGGATTCAGCATAGAAAAACGCTTTTTTGAGTCCAAGTTGGCGCCCCTGCGGCAAGGGGAAATCAGGGAAAAATGTAGGAGAAAGTAGTCTAAAATGGTTTTTCGCGAATATCTCGGAAACTATGCGTTTTTCAGCGATTTTGCTTCTGCATTACGAGATCTTACGGTTTTTACTCGCGTTGAAAATACGCGTCTTTTGAGCCCGGGTTTATGTCGCTACGACCAATAGGGTAGAAGTTAGCACGTTTGAGGGGTCAAAATTGAGTGATTTTAAGCAGCATTTTGCTTAAAATGTAAAATTTTACAAAATCGCCTATATCTCGGAAACTAAGCGTTTTTCGGCGATTTTGATTTCGGCTTAATATGCTCCATATTACGATTTTTCGAAACATAGTCGGCGAAAATACGCATCTTCCGAGCCCACAACCGTGCCGATACGACCAATAGGTCAGGAGATATAAGGTTCAGATTGTCAGATAAGTGACTTTGGGACATTTATTTTGAAAAATCGGGCATATCTCCTAAACGGTGCGTTTGTTTGAGATGCGGTTTTTTGCGATGGATTCAGCATAGAAAAACGCTTTTTTGAGTCCAAGTTGGCGCCCCTGCGGCAAGGGGAAATCAGGGAAAAATGTAGGAGAAAGTAGTCTAAAATGGTTTTTCGCGAATATCTCGGAAACTATGCGTTTTTCAGCGATTTTGCTTCTGCATTACGAGATCTTACGGTTTTTACTCGCGTTGAAAATACGCGTCTTTTGAGCCCGGGTTTATGTCGCTACGACCAATAGGGTAGAAGTTAGCACGTTTGAGGGGTCAAAATTGAGTGATTTTAAGCAGCATTTTGCTTAAAATGTAAAATTTTACAAAATCGCCTATATCTCGGAAACTAAGCGTTTTTCGGCGATTTTGATTTCGGCTTAATATGCTCCATATTACGATTTTTCGAAACATAGTCGGCGAAAATACGCATCTTCCGAGCCCACAACCGTGCCGATACGACCAATAGGTCAGGAGATATAAGGTTCAGATTGTCAGATAAGTGACTTTGGGACATTTATTTTGAAAAATCGGGCATATCTCCTAAACGGTGCGTTTGTTTGAGATGCGGTTTTTTGCGATGGATTCAGCATAGAAAAACGCTTTTTTTGAGTCCAAGTTGGCGCCCCTGCGGCAAGGGGAAATCAGGGAAAAATGTAGGAGAAAGTAGTCTAAAATGGTTTTTCGCGAATATCTCGGAAACTATGCGTTTTTCAGCGATTTTGCTTCTGCATTACGAGATCTTACGGTTTTTACTCGCGTTGAAAATACGCGTCTTTTGAGCCCGGGTTTATGTCGCTACGACCAATAGGGTAGAAGTTAGCACGTTTGAGGGGTCAAAATTGAGTGATTTTAAGCAGCATTTTGCTTAAAATGTAAAATTTTACAAAATCGCCTATATCTCGGAAACTAAGCGTTTTTCGGCGATTTTGATTTCGGCTTAATATGCTCCATATTACGATTTTTCGAAACATAGTCGGCGAAAATACGCATCTTCCGAGCCCACAACCGTGCCGATACGACCAATAGGTCAGGAGATATAAGGTTCAGATTGTCAGATAAGTGACTTTGGGACATTTATTTTGAAAAATCGGGCATATCTCCTAAACGGTGCGTTTGTTTGAGATGCGGTTTTTTGCGATGGATTCAGCATAGAAAAACGCTTTTTTTGAGTCCAAGTTGGCGCCCCTGCGGCAAGGGGAAATCAGGGAAAAATGTAGGAGAAAGTAGTCTAAAATGGTTTTTCGCGAATATCTCGGAAACTATGCGTTTTTCAGCGATTTTGCTTCTGCATTACGAGATCTTACGGTTTTTACTCGCGTTGAAAATACGCGTCTTTTGAGCCCGGGTTTATGTCGCTACGACCAATAGGGTAGAAGTTAGCACGTTTGAGGGGTCAAAATTGAGTGATTTTAAGCAGCATTTTGCTTAAAATGTAAAATTTTACAAAATCGCCTATATCTCGGAAACTAAGCGTTTTTCGGCGATTTTGATTTCGGCTTAATATGCTCTATATTACGATTTTTCGAAACATAGTCGGCGAAAATACGCATCTTCCGAGCCCACAACCGTGCCGATACGACCAATAGGTCAGGAGATATAAGGTTCAGATTGTCAGATAAGTGACTTTGGGACATTTATTTTGAAAAATCGGGCATATCTCCTAAACGGTGCGTTTGTTTGAGATGCGGTTTTTTGCGATGGATTCAGCATAGAAAAACGCTTTTTTTGAGTCCAAGTTGGCGCCCCTGCGGCAAGGGGAAATCAGGGAAAAATGTAGGAGAAAGTAGTCTAAAATGGTTTTTCGCGAATATCTCGGAAACTATGCGTTTTTCAGCGATTTTGCTTCTGCATTACGAGATCTTACGGTTTTTACTCGCGTTGAAAATACGCGTCTTTTGAGCCCGGGTTTATGTCGCTACGACCAATAGGGTAGAAGTTAGCACGTTTGAGGGGTCAAAATTGAGTGATTTTAAGCAGCATTTTGCTTAAAATGTAAAATTTTACAAAATCGCCTATATCTCGGAAACTAAGCGTTTTTCGGCGATTTTGATTTCGGCTTAATATGCTCCATATTACGATTTTTCGAAACATAGTCGGCGAAAATACGCATCTTCCGAGCCCACAACCGTGCCGATACGACCAATAGGTCAGGAGATATAAGGTTCAGATTGTCAGATAAGTGACTTTGGGACATTTATTTTGAAAAATCGGGCATATCTCCTAAACGGTGCGTTTGTTTGAGATGCGGTTTTTTGCGATGGATTCAGCATAGAAAAACGCTTTTTTTGAGTCCAAGTTGGCGCCCCTGCGGCAAGGGGAAATCAGGGAAAAATGTAGGAGAAAGTAGTCTAAAATGGTTTTTCGCGAATATCTCGGAAACTATGCGTTTTTCAGCGATTTTGCTTCTGCATTACGAGATCTTACGGTTTTTACTCGCGTTGAAAATACGCGTCTTTTGAGCCCGGGTTTATGTCGCTACGACCAATAGGGTAGAAGTTAGCACGTTTGAGGGGTCAAAATTGAGTGATTTTAAGCAGCATTTTGCTTAAAATGTAAAATTTTACAAAATCGCCTATATCTCGGAAACTAAGCGTTTTTCGGCGATTTTGATTTCGGCTTAATATGCTCCATATTACGATTTTTCGAAACATAGTCGGCGAAAATACGCATCTTCCGAGCCCACAACCGTGCCGATACGACCAATAGGTCAGGAGATATAAGGTTCAGATTGTCAGATAAGTGACTTTGGGACATTTATTTTGAAAAATCGGGCATATCTCCTAAACGGTGCGTTTGTTTGAGATGCGGTTTTTTGCGATGGATTCAGCATAGAAAAACGCTTTTTTTGAGTCCAAGTTGGCGCCCCTGCGGCAAGGGGAAATCAGGGAAAAATGTAGGAGAAAGTAGTCTAAAATGGTTTTTCGCGAATATCTCGGAAACTATGCGTTTTTCAGCGATTTTGCTTCTGCATTACGAGATCTTACGGTTTTTACTCGCGTTGAAAATACGCGTCTTTTGAGCCCGGGTTTATGTCGCTACGACCAATAGGGTAGAAGTTAGCACGTTTGAGGGGTCAAAATTGAGTGATTTTAAGCAGCATTTTGCTTAAAATGTAAAATTTTACAAAATCGCCTATATCTCGGAAACTAAGCGTTTTTCGGCGATTTTGATTTCGGCTTAATATGCTCCATATTACGATTTTTCGAAACATAGTCGGCGAAAATACGCATCTTCCGAGCCCACAACCGTGCCGATACGACCAATAGGTCAGGAGATATAAGGTTCAGATTGTCAGATAAGTGACTTTGGGACATTTATTTTGAAAAATCGGGCATATCTCCTAAACGGTGCGTTTGTTTGAGATGCGGTTTTTTGCGATGGATTCAGCATAGAAAAACGCTTTTTTTGAGTCCAAGTTGGCGCCCCTGCGACAAGGGGAAATCAGGGTAAAATGTAGGAGAAAGTAGTCTAAAATGGTTTTTCGCGAATATCTCGGAAACTATGCGTTTTTCAGCGATTTTGCTTCTGCATTACGAGATCTTACGGTTTTTACTCGCGTTTAAAATACGCGTCTTTTGAGCCCGGGTTTATGTCGCTACGACCAATAGGGTAGAAGTTAGCACGTTTGAGGGGTCAAAATTGAGTGATTTTAAGCAGCATTTTGCTTAAAATGTAAAATTTTACAAAATCGCCTATATCTCGGAAACTAAGCGTTTTTCGGCGATTTTGATTTCGGCTTAATATGCTCCATATTACGATTTTTCGAAACATAGTCGGCGAAAATACGCATCTTCCGAGCCCACAACCGTGCCGATACGACCAATAGGTCAGGAGATATAAGGTTCAGATTGTCAGATAAGTGACTTTGGGACATTTATTTTGAAAAATCGGGCATATCTCCTAAACGGTGCGTTTGTTTGAGATGCGGTTTTTTGCGATGGATTCAGCATAGAAAAACGCTTTTTTTGAGTCCAAGTTGGCGCCCCTGCGGCAAGGGGAAATCAGGGAAAAATGTAGGAGAAAGTAGTCTAAAATGGTTTTTCGCGAATATCTCGGAAACTATGCGTTTTTCAGCGATTTTGCTTCTGCATTACGAGATCTTACGGTTTTTACTCGCGTTGAAAATACGCGTCTTTTGAGCCCGGGTTTATGTCGCTACGACCAATAGGGTAGAAGTTAGCACGTTTGAGGGGTCAAAATTGAGTGATTTTAAGCAGCATTTTGCTTAAAATGTAAAATTTTACAAAATCGCCTATATCTCGGAAACTAAGCGTTTTTCGGCGATTTTGATTTCGGCTTAATATGCTCCATATTACGATTTTTCGAAACATAGTCGGCGAAAATACGCATCTTCCGAGCCCACAACCGTGCCGATACGACCAATAGGTCAGGAGATATAAGGTTCAGATTGTCAGATAAGTGACTTTGGGACATTTATTTTGAAAAATCGGGCATATCTCCTAAACGGTGCGTTTGTTTGAGATGCGGTTTTTTGCGATGGATTCAGCATAGAAAAACGCTTTTTTTGAGTCCAAGTTGGCGCCCCTGCGACAAGGGGAAATCAGGGTAAAATGTAGGAGAAAGTAGTCTAAAATGGTTTTTCGCGAATATCTCGGAAACTATGCGTTTTTCAGCGATTTTGCTTCTGCATTACGAGATCTTACGGTTTTTACTCGCGTTTAAAATACGCGTCTTTTGAGCCCGGGTTTATGTCGCTACGACCAATAGGGTAGAAGTTAGCACGTTTGAGGGGTCAAAATTGAGTGATTTTAAGCAGCATTTTGCTTAAAATGTAAAATTTTACAAAATCGCCTATATCTCGGAAACTAAGCGTTTTTCGGCGATTTTGATTTCGGCTTAATATGCTCCATATTACGATTTTTCGAAACATAGTCGGCGAAAATACGCATCTTCCGAGCCCACAACCGTGCCGATACGACCAATAGGTCAGGAGATATAAGGTTCAGATTGTCAGATAAGTGACTTTGGGACATTTATTTTGAAAAATCGGGCATATCTCCTAAACGGTGCGTTTGTTTGAGATGCGGTTTTTTGCGATGGATTCAGCATAGAAAAACGCTTTTTTTGAGTCCAAGTTGGCGCCCCTGCGGCAAGGGGAAATCAGGGAAAAATGTAGGAGAAAGTAGTCTAAAATGGTTTTTCGCGAATATCTCGGAAACTATGCGTTTTTCAGCGATTTTGCTTCTGCATTACGAGATCTTACGGTTTTTACTCGCGTTGAAAATACGCGTCTTTTGAGCCCGGGTTTATGTCGCTACGACCAATAGGGTAGAAGTTAGCACGTTTGAGGGGTCAAAATTGAGTGATTTTAAGCAGCATTTTGCTTAAAATGTAAAATTTTACAAAATCGCCTATATCTCGGAAACTAAGCGTTTTTCGGCGATTTTGATTTCGGCTTAATATGCTCCATATTACGATTTTTCGAAACATAGTCGGCGAAAATACGCATCTTCCGAGCCCACAACCGTGCCGATACGACCAATAGGTCAGGAGATATAAGGTTCAGATTGTCAGATAAGTGACTTTGGGACATTTATTTTGAAAAATCGGGCATATCTCCTAAACGGTGCGTTTGTTTGAGATGCGGTTTTTTGCGATGGATTCAGCATAGAAAAACGCTTTTTTTGAGTCCAAGTTGGCGCCCCTGCGACAAGGGGAAATCAGGGTAAAATGTAGGAGAAAGTAGTCTAAAATGGTTTTTCGCGAATATCTCGGAAACTATGCGTTTTTCAGCGATTTTGCTTCTGCATTACGAGATCTTACGGTTTTTACTCGCGTTTAAAATACGCGTCTTTTGAGCCCGGGTTTATGTCGCTACGACCAATAGGGTAGAAGTTAGCACGTTTGAGGGGTCAAAATTGAGTGATTTTAAGCAGCATTTTGCTTAAAATGTAAAATTTTACAAAATCGCCTATATCTCGGAAACTAAGCGTTTTTCGGCGATTTTGATTTCGGCTTAATATGCTCCATATTACGATTTTTCGAAACATAGTCGGCGAAAATACGCATCTTCCGAGCCCACAACCGTGCCGATACGACCAATAGGTCAGGAGATATAAGGTTCAGATTGTCAGATAAGTGACTTTGGGACATTTATTTTGAAAAATCGGGCATATCTCCTAAACGGTGCGTTTGTTTGAGATGCGGTTTTTTGCGATGGATTCAGCATAGAAAAACGCTTTTTTTGAGTCCAAGTTGGCGCCCCTGCGGCAAGGGGAAATCAGGGAAAAATGTAGGAGAAAGTAGTCTAAAATGGTTTTTCGCGAATATCTCGGAAACTATGCGTTTTTCAGCGATTTTGCTTCTGCATTACGAGATCTTACGGTTTTTACTCGCGTTGAAAATACGCGTCTTTTGAGCCCGGGTTTATGTCGCTACGACCAATAGGGTAGAAGTTAGCACGTTTGAGGGGTCAAAATTGAGTGATTTTAAGCAGCATTTTGCTTAAAATGTAAAATTTTACAAAATCGCCTATATCTCGGAAACTAAGCGTTTTTCGGCGATTTTGATTTCGGCTTAATATGCTCCATATTACGATTTTTCGAAACATAGTCGGCGAAAATACGCATCTTCCGAGCCCACAACCGTGCCGATACGACCAATAGGTCAGGAGATATAAGGTTCAGATTGTCAGATAAGTGACTTTGGGACATTTATTTTGAAAAATCGGGCATATCTCCTAAACGGTGCGTTTGTTTGAGATGCGGTTTTTTGCGATGGATTCAGCATAGAAAAACGCTTTTTTTGAGTCCAAGTTGGCGCCCCTGCGACAAGGGGAAATCAGGGTAAAATGTAGGAGAAAGTAGTCTAAAATGGTTTTTCGCGAATATCTCGGAAACTATGCGTTTTTCAGCGATTTTGCTTCTGCATTACGAGATCTTACGGTTTTTACTCGCGTTTAAAATACGCGTCTTTTGAGCCCGGGTTTATGTCGCTACGACCAATAGGGTAGAAGTTAGCACGTTTGAGGGGTCAAAATTGAGTGATTTTAAGCAGCATTTTGCTTAAAATGTAAAATTTTACAAAATCGCCTATATCTCGGAAACTAAGCGTTTTTCGGCGATTTTGATTTCGGCTTAATATGCTCCATATTACGATTTTTCGAAACATAGTCGGCGAAAATACGCATCTTCCGAGCCCACAACCGTGCCGATACGACCAATAGGTCAGGAGATATAAGGTTCAGATTGTCAGATAAGTGACTTTGGGACATTTATTTTGAAAAATCGGGCATATCTCCTAAACGGTGCGTTTGTTTGAGATGCGGTTTTTTGCGATGGATTCAGCATAGAAAAACGCTTTTTTTGAGTCCAAGTTGGCGCCCCTGCGGCAAGGGGAAATCAGGGAAAAATGTAGGAGAAAGTAGTCTAAAATGGTTTTTCGCGAATATCTCGGAAACTATGCGTTTTTCAGCGATTTTGCTTCTGCATTACGAGATCTTACGGTTTTTACTCGCGTTGAAAATACGCGTCTTTTGAGCCCGGGTTTATGTCGCTACGACCAATAGGGTAGAAGTTAGCACGTTTGAGGGGTCAAAATTGAGTGATTTTAAGCAGCATTTTGCTTAAAATGTAAAATTTTACAAAATCGCCTATATCTCGGAAACTAAGCGTTTTTCGGCGATTTTGATTTCGGCTTAATATGCTCCATATTACGATTTTTCGAAACATAGTCGGCGAAAATACGCATCTTCCGAGCCCACAACCGTGCCGATACGACCAATAGGTCAGGAGATATAAGGTTCAGATTGTCAGATAAGTGACTTTGGGACATTTATTTTGAAAAATCGGGCATATCTCCTAAACGGTGCGTTTGTTTGAGATGCGGTTTTTTGCGATGGATTCAGCATAGAAAAACGCTTTTTTTGAGTCCAAGTTGGCGCCCCTGCGACAAGGGGAAATCAGGGTAAAATGTAGGAGAAAGTAGTCTAAAATGGTTTTTCGCGAATATCTCGGAAACTATGCGTTTTTCAGCGATTTTGCTTCTGCATTACGAGATCTTACGGTTTTTACTCGCGTTTAAAATACGCGTCTTTTGAGCCCGGGTTTATGTCGCTACGACCAATAGGGTAGAAGTTAGCACGTTTGAGGGGTCAAAATTGAGTGATTTTAAGCAGCATTTTGCTTAAAATGTAAAATTTTACAAAATCGCCTATATCTCGGAAACTAAGCGTTTTTCGGCGATTTTGATTTCGGCTTAATATGCTCCATATTACGATTTTTCGAAACATAGTCGGCGAAAATACGCATCTTCCGAGCCCACAACCGTGCCGATACGACCAATAGGTCAGGAGATATAAGGTTCAGATTGTCAGATAAGTGACTTTGGGACATTTATTTTGAAAAATCGGGCATATCTCCTAAACGGTGCGTTTGTTTGAGATGCGGTTTTTTGCGATGGATTCAGCATAGAAAAACGCTTTTTTTGAGTCCAAGTTGGCGCCCCTGCGGCAAGGGGAAATCAGGGAAAAATGTAGGAGAAAGTAGTCTAAAATGGTTTTTCGCGAATATCTCGGAAACTATGCGTTTTTCAGCGATTTTGCTTCTGCATTACGAGATCTTACGGTTTTTACTCGCGTTGAAAATACGCGTCTTTTGAGCCCGGGTTTATGTCGCTACGACCAATAGGGTAGAAGTTAGCACGTTTGAGGGGTCAAAATTGAGTGATTTTAAGCAGCATTTTGCTTAAAATGTAAAATTTTACAAAATCGCCTATATCTCGGAAACTAAGCGTTTTTCGGCGATTTTGATTTCGGCTTAATATGCTCCATATTACGATTTTTCGAAACATAGTCGGCGAAAATACGCATCTTCCGAGCCCACAACCGTGCCGATACGACCAATAGGTCAGGAGATATAAGGTTCAGATTGTCAGATAAGTGACTTTGGGACATTTATTTTGAAAAATCGGGCATATCTCCTAAACGGTGCGTTTGTTTGAGATGCGGTTTTTTGCGATGGATTCAGCATAGAAAAACGCTTTTTTTGAGTCCAAGTTGGCGCCCCTGCGACAAGGGGAAATCAGGGTAAAATGTAGGAGAAAGTAGTCTAAAATGGTTTTTCGCGAATATCTCGGAAACTATGCGTTTTTCAGCGATTTTGCTTCTGCATTACGAGATCTTACGGTTTTTACTCGCGTTTAAAATACGCGTCTTTTGAGCCCGGGTTTATGTCGCTACGACCAATAGGGTAGAAGTTAGCACGTTTGAGGGGTCAAAATTGAGTGATTTTAAGCAGCATTTTGCTTAAAATGTAAAATTTTACAAAATCGCCTATATCTCGGAAACTAAGCGTTTTTCGGCGATTTTGATTTCGGCTTAATATGCTCCATATTACGATTTTTCGAAACATAGTCGGCGAAAATACGCATCTTCCGAGCCCACAACCGTGCCGATACGACCAATAGGTCAGGAGATATAAGGTTCAGATTGTCAGATAAGTGACTTTGGGACATTTATTTTGAAAAATCGGGCATATCTCCTAAACGGTGCGTTTGTTTGAGATGCGGTTTTTTGCGATGGATTCAGCATAGAAAAACGCTTTTTTTGAGTCCAAGTTGGCGCCCCTGCGGCAAGGGGAAATCAGGGAAAAATGTAGGAGAAAGTAGTCTAAAATGGTTTTTCGCGAATATCTCGGAAACTATGCGTTTTTCAGCGATTTTGCTTCTGCATTACGAGATCTTACGGTTTTTACTCGCGTTGAAAATACGCGTCTTTTGAGCCCGGGTTTATGTCGCTACGACCAATAGGGTAGAAGTTAGCACGTTTGAGGGGTCAAAATTGAGTGATTTTAAGCAGCATTTTGCTTAAAATGTAAAATTTTACAAAATCGCCTATATCTCGGAAACTAAGCGTTTTTCGGCGATTTTGATTTCGGCTTAATATGCTCCATATTACGATTTTTCGAAACATAGTCGGCGAAAATACGCATCTTCCGAGCCCACAACCGTGCCGATACGACCAATAGGTCAGGAGATATAAGGTTCAGATTGTCAGATAAGTGACTTTGGGACATTTATTTTGAAAAATCGGGCATATCTCCTAAACGGTGCGTTTGTTTGAGATGCGGTTTTTTGCGATGGATTCAGCATAGAAAAACGCTTTTTTTGAGTCCAAGTTGGCGCCCCTGCGACAAGGGGAAATCAGGGTAAAATGTAGGAGAAAGTAGTCTAAAATGGTTTTTCGCGAATATCTCGGAAACTATGCGTTTTTCAGCGATTTTGCTTCTGCATTACGAGATCTTACGGTTTTTACTCGCGTTTAAAATACGCGTCTTTTGAGCCCGGGTTTATGTCGCTACGACCAATAGGGTAGAAGTTAGCACGTTTGAGGGGTCAAAATTGAGTGATTTTAAGCAGCATTTTGCTTAAAATGTAAAATTTTACAAAATCGCCTATATCTCGGAAACTAAGCGTTTTTCGGCGATTTTGATTTCGGCTTAATATGCTCCATATTACGATTTTTCGAAACATAGTCGGCGAAAATACGCATCTTCCGAGCCCACAACCGTGCCGATACGACCAATAGGTCAGGAGATATAAGGTTCAGATTGTCAGATAAGTGACTTTGGGACATTTATTTTGAAAAATCGGGCATATCTCCTAAACGGTGCGTTTGTTTGAGATGCGGTTTTTTGCGATGGATTCAGCATAGAAAAACGCTTTTTTTGAGTCCAAGTTGGCGCCCCTGCGGCAAGGGGAAATCAGGGAAAAATGTAGGAGAAAGTAGTCTAAAATGGTTTTTCGCGAATATCTCGGAAACTATGCGTTTTTCAGCGATTTTGCTTCTGCATTACGAGATCTTACGGTTTTTACTCGCGTTGAAAATACGCGTCTTTTGAGCCCGGGTTTATGTCGCTACGACCAATAGGGTAGAAGTTAGCACGTTTGAGGGGTCCAAAATTGAGTGATTTTAAGCAGCATTTTGCTTAAAATGTAAAATTTTACAAAATCGCCTATATCTCGGAAACTAAGCGTTTTTCGGCGATTTTGATTTCGGCTTAATATGCTCCATATTACGATTTTTCGAAACATAGTCGGCGAAAATACGCATCTTCCGAGCCCACAACCGTGCCGATACGACCAATAGGTCAGGAGATATAAGGTTCAGATTGTCAGATAAGTGACTTTGGGACATTTATTTTGAAAAATCGGGCATATCTCCTAAACGGTGCGTTTGTTTGAGATGCGGTTTTTTGCGATGGATTCAGCATAGAAAAACGCTTTTTTTTGAGTCCAAGTTGGCGCCCCTGCGACAAGGGGAAATCAGGGTAAAATGTAGGAGAAAGTAGTCTAAAATGGTTTTTCGCGAATATCTCGGAAACTATGCGTTTTTCAGCGATTTTGCTTCTGCATTACGAGATCTTACGGTTTTTACTCGCGTTGAAAATACGCGTCTTTTGAGCCCGGGTTTATGTCGCTACGACCAATAGGGTAGAAGTTAGCACGTTTGAGGGGTCAAAATTGAGTGATTTTAAGCAGCATTTTGCTTAAAATGTAAAATTTTACAAAATCGCCTATATCTCGGAAACTAAGCGTTTTCGGCGATTTTGATTTCGGCTTAATATGCTCCATATTACGATTTTTCGAAACATAGTCGGCGAAAATACGCATCTTCCGAGCCCACAACCGTGCCGATACGACCAATAGGTCAGGAGATATAAGGTTCAGATTGTCAGATAAGTGACTTTGGGACATTTATTTTGAAAAATCGGGCATATCTCCTAAACGGTGCGTTTGTTTGAGATGCGGTTTTTTGCGATGGATTCAGCATAGAAAAACGCTTTTTTTGAGTCCAAGTTGGCGCCCCTGCGGCAAGGGGAAATCAGGGAAAAATGTAGGAGAAAGTAGTCTAAAATGGTTTTTCGCGAATATCTCGGAAACTATGCGTTTTTCAGCGATTTTGCTTCTGCATTACGAGATCTTACGGTTTTTACTCGCGTTGAAAATACGCGTCTTTTGAGCCCGGGTTTATGTCGCTACGACCAATAGGGTAGAAGTTAGCACGTTTGAGGGGTCAAAATTGAGTGATTTTAAGCAGCATTTTGCTTAAAATGTAAAATTTTACAAAATCGCCTATATCTCGGAACTAAGCGTTTTTCGGCGATTTTGATTTCGGCTTAATATGCTCCATATTACGATTTTTCGAAACATAGTCGGCGAAAATACGCATCTTCCGAGCCCACAACCGTGCCGATACGACCAATAGGTCAGGAGATATAAGGTTCAGATTGTCAGATAAGTGACTTTGGGACATTTATTTTGAAAAATCGGGCATATCTCCTAAACGGTGCGTTTGTTTGAGATGCGGTTTTTTGCGATGGATTCAGCATAGAAAAACGCTTTTTTTGAGTCCAAGTTGGCGCCCCTGCGACAAGGGGAAATCAGGGTAAAATGTAGGAGAAAGTAGTCTAAATGGTTTTTCGCGAATATCTCGGAAACTATGCGTTTTTCAGCGATTTTGCTTCTGCATTACGAGATCTTACGGTTTTTACTCGCGTTTAAAATACGCGTCTTTTGAGCCCGGGTTTATGTCGCTACGACCCAATAGGGTAGAAGTTAGCACGTTTGAGGGGTCAAAATTGAGTGATTTAAGCAGCATGTTTGCTTAAAATGTAAATTTTTACAAAATCGCCTATATCTCGGAAACTAAGCGTTTTTCGGCGATTTTGATTTCGGCTTAATATGCTCCATATTACGATTTTTCGAAACATAGTCGGCGAAAATACGCATCTTCCGAGCCCACAACCGTGCCGATACGACCAATAGGTCAGGAGATATAAGGTTCAGATTGTCAGATAAGTGACTTTGGGACATTTATTTTGAAAAATCGGGCATATCTCCTAAACGGTGCGTTTGTTTGAGATGCGGTTTTTTGCGATGGATTCAGCATAGAAAAACGCTTTTTTTGAGTCCAAGTTGGCGCCCCCTGCGGCAAGGGGAAATCAGGGAAAAATGTAGGAGAAAGTAGTCTAAAATGGTTTTTCGCGAATATCTCGGAAACTATGCGTTTTTCAGCGATTTTGCTTCTGCATTACGAGATCTTACGGTTTTTACTCGCGTTGAAAATACGCGTCTTTTGAGCCCGGGTTTATGTCGCTACGACCAATAGGGTAGAAGTTAGCACGTTTGAGGGGTCAAAATTGAGTGATTTTAAGCAGCATTTTGCTTAAAATGTAAAATTTTACAAAATCGCCTATATCTCGGAAACTAAGCGTTTTTCGGCGATTTTGATTTCGGCTTAATATGCTCCATATTACGATTTTTCGAAACATAGTCGGCGAAAATACGCATCTTCCGAGCCCACAACCGTGCCGATACGACCAATAGGTCAGGAGATATAAGGTTCAGATTGTCAGATAAGTGACTTTGGGACATTTATTTTGAAAAATCGGGCATATCTCCTAAACGGTGCGTTTGTTTGAGATGCGGTTTTTTGCGATGGATTCAGCATAGAAAAACGCTTTTTTTGAGTCCAAGTTGGCGCCCCTGCGACATGGGGAAATCAGGGTAAAATGTAGGAGAAAGTAGTCTAAAATGGTTTTTCGCGAATATCTCGGAAACTATGCGTTTTTCAGCGATTTTGCTTCTGCATTACGAGATCTTACGGTTTTTACTCGCGTTGAAAATACGCGTCTTTTGAGCCCGGGTTTATGTCGCTACGACCAATAGGGTAGAAGTTAGCACGTTTGAGGGGGTCAAAATTGAGTGATTTTAAGCAGCATTTTGCTTAAAATGTAAAATTTTACAAAATCGCCTATATCTCGGAAACTAAGCGTTTTTCGGCGATTTTGATTTCGGCTTAATATGCTCCATATTACGATTTTTCGAAACATAGTCGGCGAAAATACGCATCTTCCGAGCCCACAAACCGTGCCGATACGACCAATAGGTCAGGAGATATAAGGTTCAGATTGTCAGATAAGTGACTTTGGACATTTATTTTGAAAAATCGGGCATATCTCCTAAACGGTGCGTTTGTTCTTGAGATGCGGTTTTTTGCGATGGATTCAGCATAGAAAAACGCTTTTTTTTGAGTCCAAGTTTGGCGCCCCTGCGGCAAGGGGAAATCAGGGAAAAATGTAGGAGAAAGTAGTCTAAAATGGTTTTTCGCGAATATCTCGGAAACTATGCGTTTTTCAGCGATTTTGCTTCTGCATTACGAGATCTTACGGTTTTTACCTCGCGTTGAAAATACGCGTCTTTTGAGCCCGGGTTTATGTCGCTACGACCAATAGGGTAGAAGTTAGCACGTTTGAGGGGTCAAAAATTGAGTGATTTTAAGCAGCATTTTGCTTAAAATGTAAAATTTTACAAAATCGCCTATATCTCGGAAACTAAAGCGTTTTTCGGCGATTTTGATTTCGGCTTAATATGCTCCATATTACGATTTTTCGAAACATAGTCGGCGAAAATACGCATCTTCCGAGCCCACAACCGTGCCGATACGACCAATAGGTCAGGAGATATAAGGTTCAGATTGTCAGATAAGTGACTTTAGTGACTTTGGACATTTATTTTGAAAAATCGGGCATATCTCCTAAACGGTGCGTTTGTTTGAGATGCGGTTTTTTGCGATGGATTCAGCATAGAAAAACGCTTTTTTTGAGTCCAAGTTGGCGCCCCCTGCGACAAGGGGAAATCAGGGTAAAATGTAGGAGAAAGTAGTCTAAAAATGGTTTTTTCGCGAATATCTCGGAAACTATGCGTTTTTCAGCGATTTTGCTTCTGCATTACGAGATCTTACGGTTTTTACTCGCGTTTAAAATACGCGTCTTTTGAGCCCGGGTTTATGTCGCTACGACCAATAGGGTAGAAGTTAGCACGTTTGAGGGGTCAAAATTGAGTGATTTTAAGCAGCATTTTGCTTAAAATGTAAAATTTTACAAAATCGCCTATATCTCGGAAACTAAGCGTTTTTCGGCGATTTTGATTTCGGCTTAATATGCTCCATATTACGATTTTTTCGAAACATAGTCGGCGAAAATACGCATCTTCCGAGCCCACAACCGTGCCGATACGACCAATAGGTCAGGAGATATAAGGTTCAGATTGTCAGATAAGTGACTTTGGGACATTTATTTTGAAAAATCGGGCATATCTCCTAAACGGTGCGTTTGTTTGAGATGCGGTTTTTTGCGATGGATTCAGCATAGAAAAACGCTTTTTTTGAGTCCAAGTTGGCGCCCCTGCGGCAAGGTGGAAATCAGGGAAAAATGTAGGAGAAAGTAGTCTAAAATGGTTTTTTTCGCGAATATCTCGGAAAACTATGCGTTTTTCAGCGATTTTGCTTCTGCATTACGAGATCTTACGGTTTTTACTCGCGTTGAAAATACGCGTCTTTTGAGCCCGGGTTTATGTCGCTACGACCAATAGGGTAGAAGTTAGCACGTTTGAGGGGTCAAAATGAGTGATTTTAAGCAGCATTTTGCTTAAAATGTAAAATTTTACAAAATCGCCTATATCTCGGAAAACTAAGCGTTTTTCGGCGATTTTGATTTCGGCTTAATATGCTCCATATTACGATTTTTCGAAACATAGTCGGCGAAAATACGCATCTTCCGAGCCCACAACCGTGCCGATACGACCAATAGGTCAGGAGATATAAGGTTCAGATTGTCCAGATAAGTGAACTTGGGACATTTATTTTGAAAAATCGGGCATATCTCCTAAACGGTGCGTTTGTTTGAGATGCGGTTTTTTGCGATGGATTCAGCATAGAAAAACGCTTTTTTTGAGTCCAAGTTGGCGCCCCTGCGACAAGGGGAAATCAGGGTAAAATGTAGGAGAAAGTAGTCTAAAATGGTTTTTCGCGAATATCTCGGAAACTATGCGTTTTTCAGCGATTTTGCTTCTGCATTACGAGATCTTACGGTTTTTACTCGCGTTTAAATACGCGTCTTTTGAGCCCGGGTTTATGTCGCTACGACCAATAGGGTAGAAGTTAGCACGTTTGAGGGGTCAAAATTGAGTGATTTTAAGCAGCATTTTGCTTAAAATGTAAAATTTTACAAAATCGCCTATATCTCGGAAACTAAGCGTTTTTCGGCGATTTTGATTTCGGCTTAATATGCTCCATATTACGATTTTTCGAAACATAGTCGGCGAAAATACGCATCTTCCGAGCCCACAACCGTGCCGATACGACCAATAGGTCAGGAGATATAAGGTTCAGATTGTCAGATAAGTGACTTTGGGACATTTATTTTGAAAAATCGGGCATATCTCCTAACGGTGCGTTTGTTTGAGATGCGGTTTTTTGCGATGGATTCAGCATAGAAAAACGCTTTTTTTGAGTCCAAGTTGGCGCCCCTGCGGCAAGGGGAAATCAGGGAAAAATGTTAGGAGAAAGTAGTCTAAAATGGTTTTTCGCGAATATCTCGGAAACTATGCGTTTTTCAGCGATTTTGCTTCTGCATTACGAGATCTTACGGTTTTTACTCGCGTTGAAAATACGCGTCCTTTTGAGGCCCGGGTTTATGTCGCTACGACCAATAGGGTAGAAGTTAGCACGTTTGAGGGGGTCAAAATTGAGTGATTTTAAGCAGCACTTTTGCTTAAAATGTAAAATTTTACAAAATCGCCTATATCTCGGAAACTAAGCGTTTTTCGGCGATTTTGATTTCGGCTTAATATGCTCCATATTACGATTTTTCGAAACATAGTCGGCGAAAATACGCATCTTCCGAGCCCACAACCGTGCCGATACGACCAATAGGTCAGGAGATATAAGGTTCAGATTGTCAGATAAGTGACTTTGGGACATTTATTTTGAAAAATCGGGCATATCTCCTAAACGGTGCGTTTGTTTGAGATGCGGTTTTTTGCGATGGATTCAGCATAGAAAAACGCTTTTTTTGAGTCCAAGTTGGCGCCCCTGCGACAAGGGGAAATCAGGGTAAAATGTAGGAGAAAGTAGTCTAAAATGGTTTTCGCGAATATCTCGGAAACTATGCGTTTTTCAGCGATTTTGCTTCTGCATTACGAGATCTTACGGTTTTTACTCGCGTTTAAAATACGCGTCTTTTGAGCCCGGGTTTATGTCGCTACGACCAATAGGGTAGAAGTTAGCACGTTTGAGGGGTCAAAATTGAGTGATTTAAGCAGCATTTTGCTTAAAATGTAAAATTTTACAAAATCGCCTATATCTCGGAAACTAGCGTTTTTCGGCGATTTTGATTTCGGCTTAATATGCTCCATATTACGATTTTTCGAAACATAGTCGGCGAAAATACGCATCTTCCGAGCCCACAACCGTGCCGATACGACCAATAGGTCAGGAGATATAAGGTTCAGATTGTCAGATAAGTGACTTTGGGACATTTATTTTGAAAAATCGGGCATATCTCCTAAACGGTGCGTTTGTTTGAGATGCGGTTTTTTGCGATGGATTCAGCATAGAAAAACGCTTTTTTTTGAGTCCAAGTTGGCGCCCCTGCGGCAAGGGGAAATCAGGGAAAAATGTAGGAGAAGTAGTCTAAAATGGTTTTTCGCGAATATCTCGGAAACTATGCGTTTTTCAGCGATTTTGCTTCTGCATTACGAGATCTTACGGTTTTTACTCGCGTTGAAAATACGCGTCTTTTGAGCCCGGGTTTATGTCGCTACGGACCAATAGGGTAGAAGTTAGCACGTTTGAGGGGTCAAAATTGAGTGATTTTAAGCAGCATTTTGCTTAAAATGTAAAATTTTACAAAATCGCCTATATCTCGGAAACTAAGCGTTTTTCGGCGATTTTGATTTCGGCTTAATATGCTCCATATTACGATTTTTCGAAACATAGTCGGCGAAAATACGCATCTTCCGAGCCCACAACCGTGCCGATACGACCAATAGGTCAGGAGATATAAGGTTCAGATTGTCAGATAAGTGACCTTTGGGACATTTATTTTGAAAAATCGGGCATATCTCCTAAACGGTGCGTTTGTTTGAGATGCGGTTTTTTGCGATGGATTCAGCATAGAAAAACGCTTTTTTTGAGTCCAAGTTGGCGCCCCTGCGACAAGGGGAAATCAGGGTAAAATGTAGGAGAAAGTAGTCTAAAATGGTTTTTCGCGAATATCTCGGAAACTATGCGTTTTTCAGCGATTTTGCTTCTGCATTACGAGATCTTACGGTTTTTACTCGCGTTTAAAATACGCGTCTTTTGAGCCCGGGTTTATGTCGCTACGACCAATAGGGTAGAAGTTAGCACGTTTGAGGGGTCAAAATTGAGTGATTTTAAGCAGCATTTTGCTTAAAATGTAAAATTTTACAAAATCGCCTATATCTCGGAAACTAAGCGTTTTTCGGCGATTTTGATTTCGGCTTAATATGCTCCATATTACGATTTTTCGAAACATAGTCGGCGAAAATACGCATCTTCCGAGCCCACAACCGTGCCGATACGACCAATAGGTCAGGAGATATAAGGTTCAGATTGTCAGATAAGTGACTTTGGGACATTTATTTTGAAAAATCGGGCATATCTCCTAAACGGTGCGTTTGTTTGAGATGCGGTTTTTTGCGATGGATTCAGCATAGAAAAACGCTTTTTTTGAGTCCAAGTTGGCGCCCCTGCGGCAAGGGGAAATCAGGGAAAAATGTAGGAGAAAGTAGTCTAAAATGGTTTTTCGCGAATATCTCGGAAACTATGCGTTTTTCAGCGATTTTGCTTCTGCATTACGAGATCTTACGGTTTTTACTCGCGTTGAAAATACGCGTCTTTTGAGCCGGGTTTATGTCGCTACGACCAATAGGGTAGAAGTTAGCACGTTTGAGGGGTCAAAATTGAGTGATTTTAAGCAGCATTTTGCTTAAAATGTAAAATTTTACAAAATCGCCTATATCTCGGAAACTAAGCGTTTTTCGGCGATTTTGATTTCGGCTTAATATGCTCCATATTACGATTTTCGAAACATAGTCGGGCGAAAATACGCATCTTCCGAGCCCACAACCGTGCCGATACGACCAATAGGTCAGGAGATATAAGGTTCAGATTGTCAGATAAGTGACTTTGGGACATTTATTTTGAAAAATCGGGCATATCTCCTAAACGGTGCGTTTGTTTGAGATGCGGTTTTTTGCGATGGATTCAGCATAGAAAAAACGCTTTTTTTGAGTCCAAGTTGGCGCCCCTGCGACAAGGGGAAATCAGGGTAAAATGTAGGAGAAAGTAGTCTAAAATGGTTTTTTCGCGAATATCTCGGAAACTATGCGTTTTTCAGCGATTTTGCTTCTGCATTACGAGATCTTACGGTTTTTACTCGCGTTTAAAATACGCGTCTTTTGAGCCCGGGTTTATGTCGCTACGACCAATAGGGTAGAAGTTAGCACGTTTGAGGGGTCAAAATTGAGTGATTTTAAGCAGCATTTTGCTTAAAAATGTAAAATTTTACAAAATCGCCTATATCTCGGAAACTAAGCGTTTTTTCGGGCGATTTTGATTTCGGCTTAATATGCTCCATATTACGATTTTTCGAAACATAGTCGGCGAAAATACGCATCTTCCGAGCCCACAACCGTGCCGATACGACCAATAGGTCAGGAGATATAAGGTTCAGATTGTCAGATAAGTGACTTTGGGACATGTTATTTTGAAAAATCGGGCATATCTCCTAAACGGTGCGTTTGTTTGAGATGCGGTTTTTTGCGATGGATTCAGCATAGAAAAACGCTTTTTTGAGTCCAAGTTGGCGCCCCTGCGGCAGGGGAAATCAGGGAAAAATGTAGGAGAAAGTAGTCTAAAATGGTTTTTCGCGAATATCTCGGAAACTATGCGTTTTTCAGCGATTTTGCTTCTGCATTACGAGATCTTACGGTTTTTACTCGCGTTGAAAATACGCGTCTTTTGAGCCCGGGTTTATGTCGCTACGACCAATAGGGTAGAAGTTAGCACGTTTGAGGGGTCAAAATTGAGTGATTTTAAGCAGCATTTTGCTTAAAATGTAAAATTTTACAAAATCGCCTATATCTCGGAAACTAAGCGTTTTTCGGCGATTTTGATTTCGGCTTAATATGCTCCATATTACGATTTTTTCGAAACATAGTCGGCGAAAATACGCATCTTCCGAGCCCACAACCGTGCCGATACGACCAATAGGTCAGGAGATATAAGGTTCAGATTGTCAGATAAGTGACTTTGGGACATTTATTTTGAAAAATCGGGCATATCTCCTAAACGGTGCGTTTGTTTGAGATGCGGTTTTTTGCGATGGATTCAGCATAGAAAAACGCTTTTTTTGAGTCCAAGTTGGCGCCCCTGCGACAAGGGGAAATCAGGGTAAAATGTAGGAGAAAGTAGTCTAAAATGGTTTTTCGCGAATATCTCGGAAACTATGCGTTTTTCAGCGATTTTGCTTCTGCATTACGAGATCTTACGGTTTTTACTCGCGTTTAAAATACGCGTCTTTTGAGCCCGGGTTTATGTCGCTACGACCAATAGGGTAGAAGTTAGCACGTTTGAGGGTCAAAAATGAGTGATTTTAAGCAGCATTTTGCTTAAAATGTAAAATTTTACAAAATCGCCTATATCTCGGAAACTATGCGTTTTTCGGCGATTTTGATTTCGGCTTAATATGCTCCATATTACGATTTTTCGAAACATAGTCGGCGAAATAGCCATCTTCCGAGCCCACAACCGTGCCGATACGACCAATAGGTCAGGAGATATAAGGTTCAGATTGTCAGATAAGTGACTTTGGGACATTTATTTTGAAAAATCGGGCATATCTCCTAAACGGTGCGTTTGTTTGAGATGCGGTTTTTTGCGATGGATTCAGCATAGAAAAACGCTTTTTTTGAGTCCAAGTTGGCGCCCCTGCGGCAAGGGGAAATCAGGGAAAAATGTAGGAGAAAGTAGTCTAAAATGGTTTTTCGCGAATATCTCGGAAACTATGCGTTTTTCAGCGATTTTGCTTCTGCATTACGAGATCTTACGGTTTTTACTCGCGTTGAAAATACGCGTCTTTTGAGCCCGGGTTTATGTCGCTACGACCAATAGGGTAGAAGTTAGCACGTTTGAGGGGTCAAAATTGAGTGATTTTAAGCAGCATTTTGCTTAAAATCCTCTACGTCCAAGGCGACCATTAAAACGCAGGCACATCTGATTGGGTCAGCAGTTACTCTCTGCTCGACTCGTCAGATGCCATACGCTTGCAACAGATAAAGTAAACCTAAATGTAAAACAAAAAACACACACAAAAGGTCCTTTTCAGGATCATCTATGCGAGGTAAGTATGTGTCCCCCAACAGAACACCACATGCGAAAAGACTTCGCGTTTTTATCATAAATTTAACGTACCAGGCCATCAGCAACAGACAGTAGGCATGCCAAAAGCACAGATCCCAGATTTCTCATGTATGTGAACAATACGAACAAAAGCTCTTTTAGAAAGCTTACACTTCTTACAAAAGCGAAAAGCAATGTGCTCAGTCAGACGGGTATGCAATGATTTTCACCCAGATCTGGCTATGAAAATGATCGTTGCATATAGTCCGGGCTGAATTTGTGTATGCAAAATTACCTCCTTCTTTCTCTGGAATATGTGCTGTGCTAGCGAGTTGTTTGATTTTGTTTCATTCATGTGAGATTATGGTTACAGACTCAAAGAACGAGTGAAAACAATGAGTGAATACTTACCTGCATACTTACCAGCATTTTGTGCACCAGAGGGTCCTGAAAAGGACCTTTGGGTTTGCGATCTACAGACGAGGAAAATCAGAGACGACATGTCACTCCTTGCACGACTCACGAACGTTTACCAAAGCTGACACTGACGCTTTGTGCTTGAAATGTAGAATTTTACAAAACTAAGCGTTTTCCGGCGATACAGGTTTACTGTACAGACTATTGGCATACTAGGCTAACCCAGAAGAAAACGTCAACAATCGAACCTGTCGCCTTCATTACTTCCTAAATTTGTTGAACAGATGTATTCACATACATATGTAATGATTCGATAAAGAATGCTAAAAACAACTCAAAACTGTTTTTTTCTTAAAGTCAACCCATGTATTAAAAATACAAACAAAAGGTCCTTTTGAGGATCACAAATACCAAGGTAAGCTACGGCAAGGTAGGTTTGTGCGATATTTTCAGCTTAAAGCATCAACAACAGCAACCAACAAATTAGCCACGAAGAAATCAACTGGGCAGTAATAATTGTCACCGTTCAAGGAACAGACTATTTTGTCCACCAAACGAACACGTATTCTCAACTTAAGCGCGAAGGATATGCAACGAAGTTGTGCACACACGGCACATAATGAAATCAAGGCCGCGCCATAAGCGGGAATACTATGCGGAACCCTCGGTTACTGAGCTAACCCAGCATTCTGCTCCTTAGCCACTCTCCTTAGTTACTCCCTAAGTTTGTAAAACATGAATTGTATGAAATTACTCATTCAACTAGACGATGACATTTGAAACAAAATCAATTATCCGCTATTTATGTGAGATTTTTCAAATAATCTTTAATCTTCCCCGAACATCAGCCACAGTCAAACCATCAATTAAACACCGACTGCGAGTATTCTTCATATTTATCAGTTCTATTTATACAAAAAGCTTGAGAAAATTAGAGTATTCCATCGTTTGGACCTACAATTGTCACTAAATACTTTGTTGCTTACGGAAATCGAAAACAAATAGAAGAATTCAAAGGCTCTGCTGGGCCTTTGCGAGTGTTTTTCTTTTCAATTAAACAAGGGGCAAATAAGAACCGAGCAAGAGAGAAAAATAAACAAACGTTTATGATTAACAAATGTGTGTGTGTGTGTGTGTGTTTCTGTGTCAACCTGAGCTTTACGATTAAGAGGGAAGTAATAATAATAAAAAAAAAATAAACAAAACATTTATCGTAGTAACCCTAAGAACTATCGTAGATCATAACATTTTCTTTCTGCTCTAGCAATTGTGTGTGTGTGTGGATCTCTAGTTTCCTGCGCGGGCCTGAGGTCTGTCCGGTTCGCTAGCGATACCTCCGGTCGTGAGTATCGTAATCACGTTCGCTGCGATGGCTAGTTTTCGAGGACTCACGATATCGGTCACGGCTACGACTGCGGCTGCGGGATTTGTGTTTGTGCTTCTTCTTATGCTTCTCACGCCGCTCATGGCGGTCTCGATCGGAGGGCGAACGTTCGTAACGATCTTCAGGGCCACGTCGATAGTCGTGTCCGCTGCTAGTACGTTCGTCGTGCTCTGGCCGGTAACCGCCTCCAGCTGCACCGCCTCGACCGTAGTAGTCTCGGTCACGATCGTCCCGTCGCCCTCGGTCTACATATTCCCGATCACCTTCGTACTGATTCGCAACAATACCAGCGGCTCCGGGGCCGCCACCAGCACCAGGTCCGACACCGCCGCCTCCTCGTGCATTGGCAACTGCAGCTCCCGCTCTCATATTGTACTGATTCAAGTTCACCTTGTTCTGTATGCAGTATGTCTCCAAGCGCTTCTCAATCTGCTTCTGTATAGGGACGGGTATACGCGGAAACAACGTCGAAAACCAATCCAACTTTGTTAGGAACTGATGTGCCATCTGTCCAATCGTGATCACCTGCAACGAATGAAAAAGAAATTATCATCATTAGCAGATCAAACTCCCTACAATGGAGCAGTTAGTTGTTGTCATACTAGTGACTCACCTGGCCCCCACCAGCCTTCACATCGATCTCCTCCTCGTCCAGCAGGTAGTCTTCGTACCAATCATACAAATCGGCTGGTGGTTGCGTATAGCGAATGTACATAAATCCTGTGGCCAACCGATCAGAGAGAGCAATTGAAAGAAAAATAAAACGAAAGTTAGTCGAAGCTCTACACATGCCAGCACATACCTGGTTAGGGTGTTGGTGTGGAAATTAAAAAACAAAAATAAAACAAAATACTTGTGCACATAGAGAGATGGGGGGTTTTTGAAATGAGCATTTGTTGTTGTTTTTGTTGTTGGAAAGTTGAACTCGAAAAGTAATCATGGTATGCACCCGATTGACTTACCACCTACCTAATGCCCGTATATATGGCGAGTCAGTGTGGTTTAATAGACCATTAACCTGTTTCCTTGTGAGCCGCAGCGTGTATAGTTTGTACAAGAGGCAAAAGGCTGTTGAGACAATCCCACCGGCACCAACTCCCCGAACCTGAAATGCACCAAAGGAAAGTCTATCATTATCTCGGGACACGCAAACAGAAGAACAAAAGTGGTGGATAGTTGACATGACAAAGGGTTAAGGGTTGATAAGAGATGTCCAAAGTAGTTGTCATTGTGTTCAGTTAGAGCCAGCAGAGACTGGCGTCGACAGAAAGATGAGGTTGAAGGATCAATCTAATCTGACGACAACTACCGTCGCAAGCCAAGTTGATGGACAGGACTGTTTACATCATAATATTTCTATCGTGTTTATGCTTACAACAATAAATAGCCAATAAAGGTTGACAACTTAGCATTTATGAGCAGACGCGCCATAAAACCACTATTTTCGTCCATCAACCCTTAACGATTTCCTTAAGCGTCTAACAAACCAAATAAACAAGTTAAAGCAAAATAAAAGAAAGAAAATGTGAACATCTACTTCATTAACTCACACCGCCACACATCCCCGTTTGTCCGGATGTCTTCCTTGAGCCTCGCTCCCATGGTTCTAAATGTTTGACTTGATAATAGATCTCATCAACGACTTCATGGTATGTCTTCAACTTGAACAAGTGCACTAAGAAGAATCAAACGGAATAAAAAGGTCCCACTTAATCAAATTCAATATTCTTTTAAAACACAAGCAATTTGTTTCATTACGATGCTCAGCGTCGTCCCCATCGACTGTACCTTCGCGGACGTACCTTTGAAATAGCTGGACCCCTGAATGTTGGCCAAAATAAGTGGATTCAAATTCATTGAAGCCTCATTGCCCCACAAGGGCAATGTATTGTGTTGTTTGCCAACTTTCTTTGGCGGGGCATGATAATCTGAAGAGAAAGAGTAAACAATTTCCGAGATCGGTTAAACGTTTACCATAAGCGGCGCGGCGTCTGCATGCCACACTTACCTTCTTGTTCCATATTCAATGGATATGTGCTTGTTTTTTTTTCCCCCGTCACAATCTTCGGTATTGCTTTTATGTTTGTGAAAAATGGAATTTCTTTACTATCCAAACATGATATTTTGGAAACACAAAAAATTTAAACAAAAAATTCCAGCCAATAGATTAAGAATTTAGACTTTTGGATGACTCCAATGAAAAAAAAAGAAATACGAAACAGAAGTGTCTGTCTCACGTTCCCAAACGAAAGTCTTACCGCACAAGAATTCGGATGGAAAAAATCAATATGGCGATGACATTTGCTGAATTGTGTGCTGCACGGTGCTGCCAAGTTCAAATAGTTCATACTGAATGTGATGTGACATTTTAAGTTATTTTTATGAAACATGTTGGAAATTTATTTAAGACTAAAGACTTGGTTGAACAAATTTAATTGTTGCACCAAGTTGTTTTAAAAGGAACAATCTTTGCGTCCTAAACTGGGTGCACTTGCAACGTTGGATCGCCTTTCATTTTCATGCCTTCTTATCATCTGAAAAAAAAGCGAAAGAGAAAAACTCGATAATTAACACCCAAACTCCTCCACACACACTTAACCTCATTCCATCGCATCCCCATCCATATTGTTCAGACACGGAATAGTAAAAATGTCCTTGACCTGTTGGTTATCCAATTCTCCACTCTCTCTCTCTCTCTCCCTCTCTTTCCATTATATCGTCTGTCAGCGCACGGATGTTGATGGAGCGCACAAGCCCCCAGCACACACACACTCCATGCCCACTTCAGCGTTTTTGCCGCCCCGGACTTAGCGCCTTTTAGCCCTGAACTGAAGTAACCTTGCCAAGCTGTGTATGTATGGATGTATGTGCCTAACTGCTCACTGGTTAGCAACAGCAAAAATGATGTGGCGCGAACAGATTCCGTCCCAGTTTTAATCCGTCCTCCTTGTCAGCGGAAAACTTCAAATGGATAAAAGCAGTCTCCCTCTAGTTGTATAGTACTACTACTACTACTACTACGAGCAGCGTACTACGCTGTGCCCATTGCATGCAATTTCCTGTTACGCTACACTCCTCGCACCAAGAAGGATTGCAATATCCATGTACACACGCCTGGGTGGGTGGTTGGTGGTTAGGTTGAGGTATATTTTCAGTTCATGTCCCTACTATCTAGTGCAATCGCTTCACGAGATTACAGATACAGTTCGTTGTGAGCACTGAATGCTGTCGGATGTGTGTTTTAAGGATAATCAAGCGTTGTTATTGACTGCAGTTCTTCATAGGAAAAGTGAGTAAGTGTAGAATTTTGTTTGAAAATTTTAAATCTACCAATTCGATGTCCTTGGCTTCGAAAATCCTTGAAAGCTCGCAAAAAGTTCATTGTTCCAAGGAGTGTGGAATATACATTTGAATTCAGCGAATGCAACCTTGAACGCGGGTAGG